>CM024592.1:37046943-37713105 GCA_014182565.1 Eucalyptus marginata | reverse complement strand
TTAGGACCTGGATACTTTTCATGAGAGCTTGGAGAGCACGGATGGGATCGATTTCGGTCACGATGACGCGAGCACCGGCCTCCTTGAGGGCAGCAGCGTGGTCCTTGCCCACGTCTCCATATCCACAGACCACAGCAACTTTACCGGCGATCTTGACGTCAATGGCCGTCATTAGACCGTCCGGCCTGGAGGGGCGGCAACCGCACGAGTTTTGAAACTGTTTCATGCAAGAACACTGTGTTCCCAGAAAAGATTATATGGAGCTACTCGTGACTCTACTCAATCATATAAAATTGGAGTGACTAGATTAGTACCTTGGTCTTGATGACAGAGTCGTTGACATTAATTATGGGGAATGAGAGAGTCCCGTTGGCCTGCATCAGGTGCAGCCTCTCGACAGCAGCAGCGACCCCCTCTGAGACTCCGACAAGTCTCTCCTTCATCTTGTGATACCTCTTCGGATTGGTCTCCAACCCATCCCTGATTATGGTCAGCACGATCTGCAACTCCGTGTTGTCAGTGGACGCCGGGTCGGGGAGATTCCCAGTGTTCTCGTAGGCCTCCTCCGCCTTGATGCCCTCATGGATGAGGAGGATGGCGTCACCCCCATCGCTGATGATTAGGTCGGGGCCGCCACCAGGGCCCCAGTCGAGGGCCTGCTCCATGCACCGCCAGTACCCCTGGAGGGTCTCGCCCTTCCAGGCAAACACGGCAGCGGAGTCGCAGGCGATGGCGGCTGCCGCGTGGTCCTGGGTGGAGAAGGTGTTGCTCGAGCACCAGCGGGCCATGGCGCCCATGGTGGTGAGGGTCTCGATGAGGACGGCGGTCTGGGGGGTCACGTGGAGGGAGCCGGTGATCCTCGCGCCCTTGAGGGGCTGCGAGGGGCCGAACACCGAGCGGCAGGACATGAGGGCGGGCATTTGGTCCTCCGCGAGCTCGATCTGGAGGCTGCCGAAGTCGACCTGCGACTTGTCCTTGACCTTGTACTCGCGGCGGCTGGCGGCTCTCTCCACTGGCAACGCCATTTTTTTTGTCTTCTTCTGGTTTTTCGACGGATGTCTGAAACAACAATCTGCAGTGAGTGAGAGAGAGAGAGAGAGAGCGAGCGAAGGAGACGATGGAAATGCCGGAGCATGGAGGGCGGTATAAATAGATGATGGCGCTGTCGTCTGAAATTTCCCGGGAATGATTCCCCCGCCCACTCTGCAGAAAAAATAATATAAAAAAAAAAAATTGGACAGAGTAGATTGCAATGTAAAAAATAAAAAGAAAAATAAATTGTTGCGACTAGACTATGCCAAATCCGATTTGTACTTGAAAACTCAATTGATTTTGATATGCTTGGACTGAGTTAATGCAAAATTTTTTACCAAAAAGTTCTAAACTTATTATACTTATATCAATTCAGTCTTAAATTTTTATTTTATCAATTACGTCATGAACGTTTTGTATTTGTGCAAATTTAATTAATCTATCCATTTTTTGACCATAAATCACTAATATGGATACCAATCATCCTACATGCCCCGTCTGACGCTTGGTAATTGTGGAATGATTTGTGTAAATCCTACATGGCACTCATTGAGCACCTAATATTTTTAAAAATTAATGGTGTGATTATTTTTTATAAAATTTCAAGATAAAAAGATAATACTTTTTGGTGAAAGTATTTTCAAAGAAAATAGTTGTTTTTCATTCGTTTGGTGATTTGGAATTTAGCGCAGAGAGAGGGAGAGAGAGAGTGCTCTCCAAAGTTTTTGAGATGATGACTGAGACTACAATCCCCATCTCATGAGATCCTGTCATCCTTCTCCGCCCGGCGGCCCCCACCCGAGTGAAAGTAGCCCTTCTCCATTTGTCACAAAAAACAAAAAGTAGCCCTTCTCCGTATGGCGGCTTCCGCTCGAGTGAAAGGTACCCGGAAAAGTACGGAAATGCCACAGTGGGGGTGGCCAGAAAATTCCGAGAGGGAATTCCACCCGGTGGATTGCCATTTGGCGACGCACGCATGATAATTATATTGTTTTAGAAATAATTTCTGAAATAGAAATAGAAAAATTTATTTTTATTTCTAGAAGAGTTTTTAAGCAAAAATAACTGTTTGATAATGACATAAAATTTCTACTCAAAAAATAAATTCGTTTGATAACGATACAAAATTTCTTCATTTCGGACGACAAGCGAAAGCGGCGACAGGCGGCGACGGTGGCGATCCACTTAAGCGCAAGCAAAGTGTCTCGAAAATGACATGATAAAATGCTACAATTTCATCACAAATCCACTTAAGCATAAGCAAAGTGTCTCGAAAATGACATGACAAAATGCTACAGTTTCATCACAGATCCACTTAAGCGCAAGCAAAGTGTTTTGAAAATGACATGACAAAATGCTACAGTTTCGTCACAGATTAAAAAGTGCAGTTAGCAGATGAATGGCATTGGATGTTCCTGTTCCATGGACATCACGGATTAAAAAGTGCAGTTAGCAGATGAATGGCACTCGGGAGCAAATCTGCAGAAACAGGCAAAACTCACACATGTACTGTTCTATGCATGTCCAATATGCGTACGCTACGTAAGCGGGAGCCGTTGAAGAGAGAGAGAGGGCAGACAAGGGGTAGCCCACCGTTGTTGGCAAGACGAGTTGACATAAACTAAGGTTTTCTGGGACAAAAGGCTGGGCGTCGATAGGGATGTGAAGTCAAATGGTCCCTGCACTTGTCCCCTGGAGAGGACGATAGGCCACTGCCAGAGATTTCAAACACTCGTGAGAGAAAAAATAATAATAATAAAATTGGAAAGAGTAGATTGCCACGTAAAAAATAAAAAATAAAAAAATTGTTGCGACTAGACTATGCAAAATCCGATTTATACTTGAAAACTCAATTGATTTTTATATGCTTGGACGAGTTGATGCAATTTTTTTTACCAAAAACTTTTAAACTTAATATAATTGTATCAATTCGGTTTTAAATTTTTATTTTGTCGATGCGTCATTAATATTTTGCATTTGTGCAAATTTAATCAATCTATCCATTTTTAGACCGTAAATCATTAATATGGACGTCAGCCATTCTACGTACCTCGACCGACGCTTGGTAACGGTGAAATGATTTGGGTAAATCCTACATGGCACTCATTGAGCACCTAATATTTTAAAAAAATTAATGGTGTGATTGTTTTGCATAAAATTTCAAGATAAAAGGATAATACTTTTCAGCGAAAGCATTGTCAAAGAAAATAGTTATTTTTCATTCTATTGGTGATTTGGAATCTAGCGCAGAGAGAGAGAGAGAGAGAGAGAGAGAGAGAGAGAATGCTCTCCACAGTTTTTGAGATGATGATTGAGAATACAACCTTCAGTCTCCAGTTGAGACTCTAACACCTGTCCAGGGAGATGATCAGAGAGAACAACCACCTCAGATAAAGTCCACACTGCTTTACAGTGTTTACAGGACCACTAGTAGTTCCATATGCAGAATAAAGCAATTTATTATATTAAGTGCGCGATTGCTTTCTATGGTCAAACAGAGATGGTTCCCCGGCTGAGTTAAGCCTACTTGACCTAACAGAGATAAAACCAATCCTTTCTATGTTGTTATTTAAGTGCGCGATTCCTATTGGCTCACCCAAATTGTAATAGGATGTGCTCAGATCGATATCTTTCCCTCAGGCATCAGTCTTCCTTGGCTGGGCTTGCTTGACACGCACGTTTGGGAGTGAAAGCGTAGGCTTTCTTTGATGTGTTTCAAAATCAAATCGTCCACAATGTCCAATTTTTTTCTTATTATTCAAATATCAGATCGGGTATTGTTCAGGTGGGGGCGGTTATTTCGTTTTTTCTTTTTAATAATTATCCGCTAATAGAATCGATGCCTTTCAGCTTTGAGAGTCGCTGAGGCCAGGGAGAGTTTATTTTATCAAGTCTACTAATATAAATAAAGAATATGTGAGAAGAGAGTGAAGTTATTATTTTATTTGATAGCAAAAACAAAACAATATAGATGAGTTCCGGATATCAGGTTAGGTCAGGTAAAGCATGGCCCCATTTTTTTTTCACGTAGGTTCAAGTATCCCGAATACCCAATCTGACCCATTCACACCCCTTACTTTTCTAATAAGATTTCAAAGTCGGTGATCCTCACACCCTTGAGGGGCTGCGAGGGACCGAACTCAGATTGGCAAGACATGAGGGTTGCCATTTGGACCTTCGCGAACTTGATCTCAAGGCAGCCAAAGTTGGCTTGCAACATGTCCTTGACCTTGCACTCACGGCCGCTAGCGGTAGAGAGAGAGAAGGAAGGAGATGGTGTTGAGGAATTTAAATACTTGAGCCGTTCTTGTACATCCTCAAAGGGAAATTAATCTGAATGGCGTATTAGATGACATATGACAATTGATGGTCAGCAACTTGTGGTTTTTTGTTATATTAATCTAATTTAATGGAAATCAATGGAGGGTATAATGTGATATACTATATTAAGGTTTTTAATAGTCAAAAAATTGTTGTGGGGTAAATTCGTAATGTGTTGATTCATTTGAAATTTTTCGTGATATTAATCTGAAAGAAAAATTAAAATAAATGGCTATGGAGTTGTCATTAGAGTTAGGGGTGAGTATAATTCGGGTAAGCGGTTCCCAACTTAGAACTGGGAACCGCCCATTAAGAATTGATTCCTTGGTGGATCCATGGAACCGATCTTCAATCCCTAAAAAATTGCATTAATAAATTAATATCATGATAAACCTAGTTTCTATTTAGAGCACCAAAGCTTATTCATCCTTATATTCAGGTTGAATCGCAAGCCACTGATTTTGATAAAGGATTAAAAACTATAGTGCAAAACAAATAAGCTATACTCATTAGTTAATAACTTAATTTCTTCAAATATTATGGTGTGGTCGTGTTTGAGTTTCCTGACACTAGAAACATGTGGAGAATTAGACTTCACTTTAAAATTCTTAACCTCCACAAAACTTAATTTCTTCAAATATTATGGTGTGGTCCGGTCCGATTTAGGGCAATTTCCGATTTTTTTGTACACCCCTAAATATAGCTAGGCCGAGAAAATATATGCACTGTTGAGGTTGGGGTTTCCACAAAAAAACAAAAGGCAGAGGTGTTGGCGCATGGCCGAGAAAATATATGCACTGTTGAAGGTTAGAGTTAGGTTTCCACAAAAAAACAAAAGGCAGAGGTGTTGGCGCATGGACCGAGAAAATATATGCACTGTTGAAGGTTAGAGTTAGGGTTTCCACAAAAAAACAAAAGGCAGAGGTGTTGGCGCATGGACCGAGAAAATATATGCACTGTTGAAGGTTAGAGTTAGGTTTCCACAAAAAAAACAAAAGGCAGAGGTGTTGGTGCATGGCCGAGAAAATATTCCGCTGACGCCAGCGTGGCAAAATTTTAGTCCATTCATTAAGCGACATGTGTCACGCTTGGGCCCACTATCAGCAACCTTGCAACTTATCTCTCTCCTCAATTAATGTTTCATCTTCTCTCTTATGCGCTTCAAGCCCTTCGACGCTCCCCCTTTGGCAAGTCGCCTCTATTTTCGCCGCCATGTTCGCCCGCTTCTTCTCGAACCTCTAGTGGCGCCACCTCCTGTCCAACTCCTCCCGTAGCATGTGCATCAACGCCGAGTTTGCTAGGGCCTAAGAAGCACTGATACTTTCTCAAAACTTTCGTGTCGTGTCGGACACTTCGACACGTGTTTGACACTCTCAAATACTCTCGACACTCGGTCAACACGTGTCACTTAGTTAACTTTTCCGACACTCTCCGACACTTGAGTCGAATTCCGTTATGCGAGTTGCGAGGTTAATTTTAAAAATTTTCAATAAATGAGGAGTCAAAATGTATATATTTTAAAATAAAAAATAATAATAATAAAATAATAAATAAGGAAAAAGAAAAACCTAACATTCTTTTATTTTCCAACTCTCACTTCTCGTGATACACAATTCAACCCCAAGTTTTTTTTTTTCTTCTCCTTCAATAAGTCTAATACACAAGTCTAGAATGTCAATTGCTTGTTTTTTTCCTTTCAAGTTTTATGGATTATTGGAAGGGAATTGAATTTGTCAAATTAAAATAATGAATTATTTTAATAAATGGTTGATTAATATTTTTAGTGTAAATTCATTCTAGGCTTTGTTATTATTTATTTATTTATGAATTTGAATTAAATTAATTTGATTAAAATAATCATAAAAATGATAATTTATTATCTATACATAAAAATATACATTTAATATATGACGTGTCCCAACGTGTTAAAATTTTCTGTTTTGTGAAAATAAACGTGTCGGTGTGTCGTGTCGCGTGTCAGTGTCGATGCTCAAAAGATACCTCGGAGATCATAACTGCTTATAGATGAGATCATAAAGTTTTTTTCTTTTTTTTGGGTCAAAGAACATGTAGTTGAAGACAATCAACGCGAAGCATAAAATTCCCAGAGCAGTTAAAGTTTGTAATTCAAGAAGTAACCACATGTCGACAGTTATATTTTATACAAGGCTCTATAAGGTTAGAATGAATAAGTTGTAAACGATTCGTAATAAACAAATAAAAAAACACTTGTCCAATTTCTCGATTTGAATTCATGTATTGACATATTGTTCTTCATTCTTTAGGTTTATATTGCCTTTAGTTAACTTTTCCGACACTCTCCGACACTTGAGTCAGAATTCCGTTATGCGAGTTGCGAGGTTAATTTTAAAAATTTTCAATAAATGAGGAGTCAAAATGTATATATTTTAAAATAAAAAATAATAACAATAAAATAATAAATAAGGAAAAAAGAAAAACCTAACATTCTTTTATTTTCCAACTCTCACTTCTCGTGATACACAATTCAACCCCAAGTTTTTTTTTCTTCTCCTTCAATAAGTCTAATACACAAGTCTAGAATGTCAATTGCTTGTTTTTTTCCTTTCAAGTTTTATGGATTATTGGAAGGGAATTGAATTTGTCAAATTAAAATAATGAATTATTTTAATAAATAGTTGATTAATATTTTTAGTGTAAATTCATTCTAGGCTTTGTTATTATTTATTTATTTATGAATTTGAATTAAATTAATTTGATTAAAATAATCATAAAAATGATAATTTATTATCTATACATAAAAATATACATTTAATATATGACGTGTCCCAACGTGTTAAAATTTTCTGTTTTGTGAAAATAAACGTGTCGGTGTGTCGTGTCGCGTGTCGTGTCGATGCTCAAAAGATGCCTCGGAGGTCATAATTGCTTATAGATGAGAACATAAAGTTTTTTTCTTTTTTTTGGGTCAAAGAACATGTAGTTGAAGACAATTAACGTGAAGCCTAAAATTCCCGGAGCAATTAAAGTTTGTAATTCAAAAAGTAACCACATGTCGACAGTTATATTTTATATAAGGCTCTATAAGGTTAGAATGAATAAGTTGTAAACGATTCGTAATAAATAAATAAAAAAACACTTGTCCAATTTCTCGATTTGAATTCATGTGTTGACATATTGTTCTTCATTCTTTAGGTTTATATTGCCTTTGGTGCACGGGGAGAAAATCGATTGTCAGTTCTTGAGCTTCACTAATTATATGTGCAAATTTCATTTTGAGCTATTTGAATTGAACGTGACTCGATGAGTAATGATAGTTTACAATAGTTTGCCTACTTATTTAAGCAATTCTAGGTTTACCCAAAAAAAAAAATCTTTTTTAAGAGCAAGTCGAGCTGGGTTTCCTTCAACATTCCGGTTATGCCCCACATATTTTGTGTTTTAGCCATGAATTTTGCTTTTTAATTTTCCTTATGCATGTTGTGATTGGCTGATTGCTTGGGTACGAATTACTCAGTTTCTCCACTAGTATATTTCTTGGTCTTATTGTCGCGACGCACGTATTATTATGAATTTACGATGATTATATTGTATACTTTTGTTTTATGGTCTAGACTCTGTCACTCTAGTTGCCGTATAATATTAACTAGTTAAAGTCAGTTGTGTGAGGAATATATGAACTAGAAGACAAATCATGGGCGCTTATGTTATCTATTAGGATTAATGAGCCGAATGGCGCGCATCTCCCTCACAAAACTCCGATTATTTCATGAAAACTGAACTTTATTGAAATGTTTCAAAAACAATCATTTTCCAATTGTAATTTACAAATAATATGAAAGTCATTTTCTTATGTTTGTTAGAGAAAATGATGAAACACGTTTCGAGAAAAAAGTCTTCGAGAACAACTCTTGGTCCTAGGTATGAGCACCAAGGACTTGGGCTTGGGCGTCAGGGTCCCGAGCCCATGCTCAAGGACTTGAGCTTGGCCATTATAGATTGGGGCACATTCGCTGAAGTCCTGAGATCTTGAGCCTAGGTTGTAAGTCATTATACATCATAAATCTGTAATGCGGAAATTCATAATAAACACAGTGATCTTCTGATCTTCATGTTTTTTTACAAATAGATGAAGACATACCTTTATCCATAGCGTTGCACTTGATGATCGTTGTAGAAAACCCAAAGAACTCGAACCAAAAAGAAGAAATCCGATTTCTCTCCCTTAACCCACTATTCTTGATGTATTCTATCGATGGATGAGAGAATACCAAAATCCTTTAGGTTATTGTTGTTAATTGTGGGTGGAGAGAGGACCGGACTCTATTTGTACGTCCGTTGAAAAGGTGCCTTCCATCAAAGCGATATACCCTTTCAATTTAGTCGCACCTCTTCATTTTATTAGAGTCGTAACTCCTCAAAACCAATATGTATTATTCTTATAGCATAACAATAATTATTAAACCATATAATAAATCATATCATGTGGACCACAATAATTCTTACATTCTCCCACTTGGTCCATATGATATTCCTTTCATGGTTTAACAAAGACTATAATGTGAACAATAATATTATGCTATAAAAAAATTTCATTAAATTGGCAATCACATAATAATCACAATTAAGTAAAGAAAACTAATGCGAGTCATAGCGGTTGTATGTCATTAATCGACATAGTCCCTTCTATGCACTACAACTATAGAACTTTACTTAACATGATCCATAAATGAGAAATACAGTAATAGTCCAACTATAATGTTTCATTAGAAACTATCCTGTTTAACATTCATCTATTTCCATAATGTATACTAAATAGAAAACAGGAAATATCAGAAACACGTAAGTGAGCTTAAAGTATCAAATACATAAACTTAATACAATCATAATACAAACATTAATGACGTTCAATAATGCCCATCATTTCAACATGCTCATTAAATGTTTTGGGCGGCGATCCTTTTGTTAAGGGATCTCGCTATCATAAGTTTGGTGCTAATGTGCTCAATTGACACTCTTCGTTTCTGAACTTCTTCTTTAACAGACAAGTACTTAATCTCCATATGCTTAGCACCCTTAGAATACTTGTCGTTCTTAGAGAAGAAAACTGCTGCAGAGTTATCACAATAAATTTTCAGCGGTTTGGCAATACTGTCGACAACCACAAGCCCTGAAATAAAATTCCGCAGCCATAATCCATGAACAAGTGGCCTCAAAGCATGCCACAAATTCAGCTTCCATAGTGGATGCAGCAATAACTGACTGCTTCGCACTCTTTCATGAAATTGCCCCTTCAGCTAGAAGAAACAAGTAACCAAACGTTGATTTTCTTGTATCGGCACATTCGGCTAAATCTGAATCCGAATATTCAATCACCTCGAGATGATCGGATCTTTTATAAGTAAGCATATGATTCTTCGTTCCTTGCGGGTATCTAAGAACTTTCTTTGCAGCTTTCCAATGATCCATTCCAAGATTACTTTGATACCTACCAAAGATTCCAACAAAAAACCGATGTCCAGTCCGGGTGCAAGTTTGTGCATACATTAAGCTCCCCACAACAGATGCATAAGGAATATTTTTTATTTGTTCTCGTTCCAATTCACTTTTCGGACATTGCATAAGGCTAAATTTGTCACCTTTCTGAATTGGAACTATTCATGCTGAACATTTACTCATATTAAATCTCTCTAAAATTTTCTCAATGTAGGCTTTCTGAGACAATTCTAATAATCCTTGTGATCTATCACGGAATATTTCTATTCCTATCACATATGTTGCCTCTCCCATATCCTTCATTTCAAAATTCTTAGAGAGAAATTTCTTGGTTTCATGTAACAAACCAAGATCATTAGCAGTAACAAGCAAAATATCATCAACATACGTAACTAGAAAAATAAACTTGCTCCCACTAATCTTCATATATATACACCGATCAACGGTGTTTTCCTTAAATCCAAATGAAGTTATGGTATCGTTAAACTTAAGATACCATTGTCGGGAAGCTTGTTTAAGTCCATATATTGATTTCTTTAATTTACATACCTTATGTTCCTTTCATTTAATTGAAAAGCCTTCGGGTTGGTCCATGTAAACCTCTTCTTCTAAATTCCCATTAAGAAATGCGGTTTTTTCATCCATTTGATGTAACTCCAAGTCATAATGAGCCACCAAAGCCATAATGATTCTAAGTAAGTCTTTCTTAGAGAGTGGTGAGAATGTCTCTTTATAGTCAATGCCTTCTTTTTGCGTAAAACCCTTTGCAACAAGTCTAGCTTTATGTCGTTCAATATTACCTTTTGTGTCGCGCTTGGTCTTAAAGACCCATTTACACCCGACCTTCTTATATCATTTAGGCAATTCAACAATATCCCAAACTTGATTTTGATGCATGGATTTTAACTCTTCTTGCATGGCATTAAACCATTCATTAGAATCTTCACATTCCATGGCTTGGGAAAATGAATCTGGATCATTTCCAATTCCTAAGTCAATTTCTGACTCTTGTAGATAAACCATATAGTCATCAGAAATAGCCGACTTATTTTCTCTTTGAGATCTTCTTAATGCTATTTCTTGTGACTCAGTGATCGGTGTATATAAGTCAATTTCTTAATGCTATTTCTTGTGACTCAGCTATTGGAGGTTCAGTATTGACATCTTCATTATGGAGTGGTTGTTCAGTAATTTGTTGTTCTTGATTATTATTAGATTGTGCTATAATATCAGGAACAACAATTTTAGAAGTTTCGGGTATAGGAACTTCTACCCTTACTTCTTGAATGCAAGCATCACGTATTCTTTCACTCCCACTAATGTCACCATTCTCAATGAACCTAGCATTTCCAGATTCAACAATTCTCGTACTATGATTAGGACAATAAAATCTATACCCTTTGGATTTCTCTGCATAACCAATGAAATAACCACCGGTCGTTCTTGAATCCAATTTCCTTTCATGTGGATTGTAAATTTTACTTCGCTTGACAACCCCAAATATGCAGGTGTCGTAAACTAGGTTTCCTTCCCGTCCCCAATTCAAAGGGAGTCTTTGGAACTGCCTTACTAGGAACCCTGTTTAATAAATACATAGAAGTCTTTAAAGCATACATCCACAAAGATAAGGGTAAAGATGAATGACTTATCATACTCCTAACCATTTCCATTAAAGTATGATTACGCCTTTTCGCTACACCATTTTGTTGTGGTGTACCCGGCATTGTGTATTGAGCACAAATGCCATGTCTTTCAAGGAATTTAGCAAATGGACCTGGACATTGTCCCGATTCATTATACTTCCAATAATATTCACCGCCTCTATCTGATCTTACTATTTTCACCTTTCTATCTAATTGTCTCTCAACCTCTTTAATATACACTTCAAGTGTATTCATTGATTGAGACTTATCATGCAATAGATAAATGTAACCATAACGTGAAAAATCATCAATAAAGGTAATGAAGTAACTTTCCTTACCAAAAGATGGAATATCAAATGGACCACATATATCAGTTTGTATAATTTCAAGAAGTTCTGTGCTTCTTGTGGCACCTTTTTTAGTGCGCTTTGTTTGTTTACCTTTAATACAATCAATACACACTCCAAGATCAGTAAAATCCAAATTTGGAAGAATTTCATTCTTTACTAATCTTTGCATTCTTTCTTTGGATATATGACCCAAACGTTTATGTCACAAGTAAGCAGAATTTTCATCCACCAAGCTTCGTTTAGTGCCAACATTATGATGCAAGGTCATTAATGTCTCAACAAAAGTATTATTAAGTCTAAATTTGTAGAGACCATCACATAAAGTTCCAGTTCAATAAGAGTATCACTCTTAAATAGACTGAAAGATTCAGAACCAAACTTACAATAAAATCCCGCCACATCAAGTCTTGGCAAAGAAACTAAATTGCGAGAAAATGTAGGTACATAAAGGGTTCGAAACAAATCCAAATAATGTCCAGTATCTAAGATCAAACGATAAGTGCCAATGCCTTCAACGGGAGCTTTATTTCTGTTCCCCATAATCACATAACTTTCATTTGGCTTTATAGTTTGGATCGTAAGAAATCCTTGCATCGTATTTGACACATGAGTGGTGGCACCAGAATCAATCCACCAAGTATTATGAGGAATTTCAGTAAAGTTTGATTCAAAACATACTAAAGCACAATGCTTACCTTTCTTTTCGAATCAAGCTTTACATTTCAGACAATCTTTCTTCAAGTGTCCAATTTTGTTGCAAAAATAACACTTAATAAGATTGTGTTCCTTCTTGTGGATTTGAGAAGCCTTTGAAAAGTCATTCAGGACGTGTAGTCCTTTCTTCTTGCTCCTTCCACCTTTCCTCTTGAAATTCTTTCGAACTTCTTGATGACTTGAGAGATGAACAGAATTAACCTTTTGATTATTTATCCTTGTTTCCTCTTGAACTAGCATACTGGCCAATTCATTTACATTCCACTTATCCTTTATAGTGTTGTAATTCATTTGAAATGGCCCATATTGCTCATGAGGTAAGGAATTAAGTATAAATTGTACTAAAAAGTACTCATCTACGTTCATCCCTAAAGTCCTTAATTTTGCTGCTAAATTCGTCATCTCAAGTATATGCTCATGCATGGTACGCGAACCATCATATTTCATGGTGGTCGTGTACTCATCAATGTACCAAAGAAATGACTTATCGCCGGTTTGAGAACGCTCTTTCACAAATTTCATAAATTCCTTTGCATTGTCGGTTTTGGGAAGAGAAGTCTTTAAATTGTTTGCAACTGTCATTCGCA
Source organism: Eucalyptus marginata (assembly GCA_014182565.1). Taxonomy (NCBI): domain Eukaryota; kingdom Viridiplantae; phylum Streptophyta; class Magnoliopsida; order Myrtales; family Myrtaceae; genus Eucalyptus; species Eucalyptus marginata. Next base: position 37,699,983 of record CM024592.1, on the reverse strand, counting down.
TAAACATTAAGCTCGCCGTTCGATCTTTCCCAAGATTTATAGAAAGACTTTTCATCATTGCTACTTTCATCAGTAATAGCGGCTCGTTTCTCGGCCTTGAAGCGCTAAATCAAGATCCGGGACATCTAAGTGAAACTGGACTTGTTCACTCCAATCGGGAAAATTTATCCCATTGAATAAGGGAACGGATGAGGCGTGCGAATGGAGTAAAACAGTGCAGTATACCGCAAATGTGCAAGAAAATACTTATACATTAATACTTTGAGAATATCACCTAATCGATTCAAACTAAACTACATATGTACATCATAGTTCTCCTTTGGGCGATCCTATGATATACAAATATATAAAAACCAGAATGATGCTAATAACTTTTATTTGATAATTGTAAATATATTTTATTAAAATTTATTTGCTATCTTTGGATATACAAACAAAAGTAATAAGTCATATTAATTATCAACCATAATGTTCATGAATTATAGAAAATAATTAACCTTTGGGTTAATCCCTAAATTCTTATAATAAATGAACTTCAATATACCCATAACACCAATAATGATATGCAACATATCAATTTCATATATATAGCATCAATTAATCATGGGTAATTGAATAAAACAATTTACAATATCAAAAATTCAAAAGACTTCAAAGTTTGGCCACTTTGGTGACTAACAAACCATTCATAATATGAATTTTTAATATTGTAAAAATATAAATATTTACCAAATTGCACACAAGGACAAAAAACTTAATCAAAGCATAAGGGCAAAATCGTAAATTTATAATGCAGCGGCAAAATGGTAAATAACCAGTAAGGGCAGAACCGTAAATTTATAATCCAGGGGAAAAATTGTAAATAACCATCAAAAGAGGGCAAAAGTGTAAATTAACGCCGCGGGACGCCAAGGCACGTGCCGAACACGCGCCGCGCGGGCGTCAGGCGCGTGCCCCGCACGCGCGCGTCCAACGCGCAGGCGCGTGCTCGGCACGTGAGACCACGCGCAACGGTTGCGCGCGCGTGACAGCGCGTGGCGCGTGGTTCCACGCGCCTGCAACTGCAGCGCGCGCGTGGAGGCCACGCGCCTTCTTCCCCGCGCGACAAAATTTCTTTCTTCGCCATTTTTCGTCCTTTCATCCTCTGTTTCACTCGAATTCTTCTATTTTTCGACATTTTTCAACATGAAAGCATTCATCATTCGGATTTTCTTTAACAAAACCATCCGAAAACATTCTAACAACAACAAATAGTACAAACAGGATCGTTTAACAAATCATCAAACATAAATCATAATATTTCTATAAACGGAAAAATCATGAAATCATAAACCATGCTCTGATACCAACTGTAAGTCATTATACATCATAAATCTGTAATGCGGAAATTCATAATAAACACAGTAATCTTCTAATCTTCATGTTTTTTTACAAATAGATGAAGACATACATTTATCCATAGCGTTGCAGACTTGATGATCGTTGTAGAAAACCAGAAAAGAACTCGAACCAAAAGAAGAAATCCGATTTCTCTCCCTTAACCCACTATTCTTGATGTATTCTATCGATGGATGAGAGAATACCAAAATCCTTTAGGTTATTGTTGTTAATTGTGGGTGGAGAGAGGACCCGGGCTATTTGTACGTCCGTTGAAAATGTGCTTCCATCAAGCCGATATACCCTTTCAATTTAGTCGTACCTCTTCATTTTATTAGAGTCGTAACTCCTCAAAACCAATATGTATTATTCTTATAGCATAACAATAATTATTAAACCATATAATAAATCATATCATGTGGACCACAATAATTCTTACATAGGTCCCCAAACTGGGGACCTAGGCTCATTCATGGGGGTCTCTGGTGCCGCGTGGCTACTTCTTGGTGTCCACTTTACGTCCTCTAAGGAGGCCTGGAACCTCTGCAATCAATCTTCGGTACCCAATTCCTATGGGAATCCGATGGCCAAGCCCACATTGATATTTGGGTATTCTAACACTTCTCTTTACACATAGGCTATATTTTTGTTTGAGTCTAAAGCATGATAATAAGTAATTAAGGAGGCAAACAGGGGTTTGATTTAAACTTGGAACCTTCCAACTCTGATACCATGTAAGTTTTTTTGAGATCAGTGTCAATCATTTTAAAAATTTAAGATGTTAGACGAAGATATTGTTAATATTTTAATGTTGCTGTGGTCCACAAGGACATCAAGAGCAGCAACAGCGTGCTGGACTCAAACATGCGGGCCAAGATCGCCAACTTGGGCCTCCCCCGTCACCATGCACTCAAGGGCACCCAAAGGCTACCTCGCCCTGGAGTACTTGTTCTCCGGGCTCGTGTCCATGAGGATTGATGTGTTCCCGTTCGAGGTCATCCCGCTGGAGCTGGTCTTGGGAGAGAGGTGACGGACGAGGAAGGGGGAGTGATGAGGGCCGGCTTGGTCGAGTCCTTTGGCAGAAGCAATGGTAGCAAGGAGATAGGGACGGCCGAGAGGCTGAGGGGATGGATGGACAAGGGCTTGGTAGCAGACTCGTCGTGCTCAGTGGAGACTGTCGTGATCTTGTGCTTGAATCGAGACTCGTCGAAAAGGCCGAGTATGGTGGACGTAGTGTATGTCCTGTGCAAGAGCGATGACATCTTCGATATCTCGGAGGACGGATCATCAGCCGATGCTCAGGTTTTGGCAAGATGAGGGAGAGAAAAGGAGAGATGACATGGTTGGATGTATCTGCATTCAGGAAATACATTAGCATGGTTTGATTTAATTTGGTTCGTGATGCGATTTAAATACAAACCAATACTTCCTATTTAATTATATTTATATACAAGGAATATACTTTATTTTTGGGGGAAATTGTACCTTTTCATCTCTATCGTCCAAAGAAAAAACATTAATGGGATTCAATAAATACCCATAGGTCGCAAAAATCACGCTTGACCCAACGATTTAAAGAGAAATATGTCGAATAGGAAGTTGGTAAATTAAATTAACTATACATCCTCCAAAAGCAGGATTAAATTAATGATCTATACATATATTCTATGTCAAGAAGCACCGTTCCGAGCTCGTCATGTATTCTGGCTTTGAGCCCAAAGATCGAGCTTGAGCTGCTGAAAAGATTGAGGAGTAGGCCCGAAGGAGAAATGGGTCTAGGATCGCACCCAGAAACCCGAACCAACTTGACCGGGCCTGTCCGGATTTTCGAGCCACAAGTCTAGTGGTGAAGAAAGGATAGTGAGAAGAGAGGGGGAGAAAAAAAGGAAAAGAAACTTGAAGTTTCTGATGAAGCCTGAGTGGGGACCAGTTGGGTACGCGTGGAAATGGCAAATGGATTTGTGTAAATCCTATGAGAGACTCGTTGAGCACCCAATATTTGCCCTTACGAGAAATAATAAAAAAGAAATGTCATTTAATTTCGACAAGAGACCCGGACCCAAGTTTCATAGCTTTGAGCCCACTATCCAGGTCATGATTTTCCTACAAATAAGAAACGAAAAAACTCTAGAAAATCATATGGTTCCCCCTACCTCCCTCATAATTACTGCAATGGTAGATGAGCAAGTCTTCATGGTATCGTCGTATTCAGTAATTACTATTTGATATAAAAATTAACCAAAAATAACCTTTTCGAGTCAACAAAACCTAACCAGTCGAGTAAAGTTAAGAGTGTTTAGACTGCCGCCTTTATTAGTCCAATCGAAATTAAATACCAGAAATAGCCATAGCTCAAGTCGAATCAATAAGCTTCGTGAGCTCTAAGGGTGTCGGCGGTTCAAACTGAATTTTCACTAAACCCAACCAAAACATGAAGGGAACATGTTTATTGTGACCTGACCCTGCATACAGCCCGAACCGACGACACGGCTTTGGTCGGTTCTTTTATTTTTCATGTTATTACAAACTTACACATGATGTTAATTACTAATCAACGTAAGATTTACTTGTAACAAGATGACCACCTGACAATCACGCTCAGCAAGGACTTTCTTTCCAAAAGGAGACCAATTTGTAAACAATAAAAAAGCAAAAACTGGAATTCCAGGACTTCGGGTGTGTTTGGAAACCCCTTTGCAAAGCTCTTTGAGGGTCCAAAGCCCATTTGCCCAAATATTGAGTGTTTGGGAACACCCAATAAAACTCACCTTGAAGGAATGCCGGCGTTCCAAAGGTTGAAAGGCTTTCAGCATTTTGTGAATGGCCTAGGCACTGTTCATCTTCTTCTTCGTCAGAGAGACCGACGAGGTGTTGTGATGGGTCAACAACAGGCAAGAGGGTCGGCGTGGTCGCGGCACCCTGGTAATCGTCGCCGACCAGTTGCGTGACCCAGATCTGGGTTGCGGCGAGGTGGCGGAGGTTGCGCGCCTGGGTCGCGGAGGTGGCGAAGGTCGCCTGGGTCGCGATGTGCGACCTCCGCCACCTCGCTGCGACCTCCGGCGACCCAAGACCTTGCTGCGACCTAGATCTGGTTTGCGGAGGTTGTGTGGGTCGCAGCACGTGACCTCCTCCACCTCGTCGCGACCACCTAAGTCGCAGCGGTCACAGAGGTCGCCTGGGTCGCGGCGAGCTGTCGTCGCGACCTCCGGCGACCCATGACCTTGCCGCGACCCAGATTTGGGTCGCGGAGGTCGCCTGGGTCGCAGCGCACAACCTCCTCCACCTCGCCGCGACCTTTGGCGACCCACGACTTCATCACGGAGGTGGCTAGAGGTCATCTGCAACCAGATGGGTCACGACCTCAGATCCGGTCGTCGCAACCCTCACTGGAGGATCGCCCGACGCATCGCGACCTCCGTCGAGGCCGCGCGATCTAAGGCCGCAATCTGATCGCCGCGCCGCTCGCCGGAGGGTCACGCAACCCTCGCCGGACCGCCTACCTCTGCCGGACGGCCTGCATCAAATTGCCCGCCCTTCACCGGACCGCCTGCTCCTCACCGGCGACTACTTGTTCTGGTCGACCAACTCTTTTTTTTTTTTTTTTAATGAATAACAAAAGGTTTTGCAAATATAATTTTCCCAAATACCATTTTACTCAAAGATACTTCACAATGGACTTTTACAATAAAATTTACCAAACACAATTTTCATTTTGGAAAATACCTTTAACTCAAAGGCCTTTGCATTTTCCCAAAGACTTTCCCCAAAAACCTTCCCAAACGCATCCTTCATCACATGGTGGAATTTGGGATGTGAAGAGTTGCAGTGTGGATGAGGAATGCTCAAATTGGCATTATCCATGCCAGGAGCTTCCATGCACTTCAGTTCCAATATATATTCATCTCAAATAGAAAGCAAATTCACTACAATGGCTCTCATGTTCATTCTTTCTTGGAAAATAAATTCTTCTGAACACGCCACTTCAACTTTCAGTACAGAGAGCAAAGATTCGGTTTTGCTTGCCTTCTGAATTGCCGAGATAGGAATTGCAAATGACTCACACTTCTTCTAAGACCTCTTGCAGGATCGTTTGGTCCGATAACTCTAGAACACAATCAGGCAACACCATCTTAGCATATACTTGTGCAGCTTCAGTTCATCTCGGAATAATTCGCTGGTAGGTCTTCTCCCAAGCATGAGTATTCCTTAGCTGTACAAGTCTCTGAGACTAGATAGCTCAGCTCCCATGCCTGCCCTTCTGATTAAACACGAGTACTGTCACCTCCTGTATCACAATATCACTAGAAGCAAATTCATGAGGAATCGTACCTGGAGCAGCATATCCTGTGGCAACCTTGATACCAAGCGAGCTAAATTGATTCACATGATCTACCCAACCTTGACACCAGCCTTGCTTAACCAGAATCGCTTACGTGAGCAGTCATTTCATCATTGAGAAGAACATTGCTTGGCTCCAGGTCACAGCAGATTATCAATCGCACAGTGGAAAAACTGTTTTAGCCCCCTGTTGAAAAGAAATGCAGATTAATGTAGAGACAATTTCCCTCTAAGGATATGGAAAATTGGATGTATTGGCTGTGAACATAAACACTGGATACCTCTAAACAGGATTTTCACTATTGGGTGGCTAAATTTACAGAGAGGAACAAGAAGAGACTAATCAACCGAGCACAGAAATAAATAGTATAATCTAGACATTTCTGGTGAAGGCTACTGACATGTACAGGTAAGCAGTGTTACTAGACCGACAAGTAGGAAATGAAGAAGACAACAATCACTAAATGCCCAATACATAAAAGGTGAAGTTCTCTGTGCATGTGAGATTACACCACAAAGATTTCAGTGCCTGAGAGAACTCACTATTAGGTTCCATCTCTCCATGCAACTACCAACTATCTGTAACAGAAGCAAGGAATGAGTCTCTAAGAAGATGTTTCTAACATTCTGGTCTGGTCCCTAGTCAATTTAGAAAGGTTAAAAAAGAAAACTCTGAACATGCACCGCGGACTACTAACAGAAACAGAGCACACCCAAAAACACCATTGGTTCTCTTGCTTAACTAAGGTCAACCTGCAAGTAGGGATTGAAGAAGACAGCAATCACTAAACACCTAATATAGAATATGAAGAGGTAAATTTGCAATAAAAAGAAGTTAGTATAAAAAGTACCGATCTCTAACTTTGTCAATCATCAAGAGAAAACAATATTGAGTTCAGCACCACGGTCCTACTTGACAACTCTGCATTAAACTCACAATCAAAATGAGAACTTACGTATCCATTGTAATATAGAATGGTGTAAATATTCTATAAAAATATTTTTTCACCTAACTCCAAATCTTCGATTTTCTTCCTCCTCAATTGAAAGTGAAAGTGGTGCCGATCATAGCCAATCTTGAGCACATACAAGAGCCTTCACCCACCATACTTGGGGTCAAGGAGCTACGAAACACGTCAAGCACACAACCACCTATGCTAAATACAGCCTCTGATGCTACGGTCGAGACAAGCACAACCTCTAATGCTCTTGTCTGCACAAGGAATTCTTTTAAAGTGATCCCACACGACGGATCTTCTCCTTCTATTTGTGGCACTAAGATCCCTCATTGCAGGCATCTTGCAATCCTTCAATCTGACACTTGAAACTTGCAAATTATTAATACAATTGGATTAGATGTGCCAGACCAATTTTCCTCTACAATCCAATAACAAAAGGACAATGTAATATGGAAGCAGTAGTCTTCTACAGCCCCTTGACAAATAACTAGAAGCTCACCTAGGTGGCAGGATTCTTTGGCATGGAGTCCTGCCAATAAATGTCATAAATAACTAGAAAAGCACTATGTAGTCCTGCAACTTTCAGGGGATAACAAAACCACAATAACAAGTGAGATTATAAACTTATGACAAGCACATCTATACATGCTGAACTATAACTCTGCACAACTTCTTGAAAACACCATATACAATTGACCTGTTCTCCAAATTGCTGCCCTACGAGATATAGTAGTATTCAGCTACTTAGAAGTACAGAGGCTCCAAACCGCTCTACATGCCTGAGTAAATAAACACATAAACACACATGCATGAAGAATCCAACCTCGAAATAAAAAAAGGCCAGTTAGCACACCTTGAAACAATTCAAGAACTAGTAAACGCCAAGTACAAACCCATTTCCCTGGGCAGGAAAAGAAATTTTATACACATCAAATCAGCTTGAGCATCCACATGACACGACTCCACCCTATGGATGTACCCCGAACTTGTCCTGCAAAAATTCAAACCACGCAATTCATCAACATCTTAGAAATGGATCAAACGAGCTCCCAAGGAGAACAACAAACGCATGATGCCTGATTCGAAAGTTCATACACTAGACAAAATACTTTTCTCGACTCTAGCTTCCCTGGAAGATGCAGATAACCTAATACAGCTAAAGGAGTCATCAAGCACCCTCAAAAGTTCTTAAAAACTCTCAATCCTTCCATGCTCAACATTCAATTTGAAAGCAAAATAGCACTTAGAAGCGGCTGCCAAAAGCCACCCGAAATTTGCCCGTCAACAAACAAATAAGGAAATTCCCAAAACAAAGAAGGTAAGGAGATCATATTCATCTCTCTCCTCACATAACACGCGGGAACTCATCTCTGAGTATCGCCATGCCACCAAGAGAAGGGTTCTCTGTCACCAGGCCTCTGTTCATGATTTCACGCACCTTTTCCCTCTGCCAATTGAATATTTGCACAGTATACAACTGATGAACACTACAAGCATTTCGATGTTGATACAATCGTACAACTTAGGCACACGAAGGACAGGACCGCCCATCCGACAAAGCAAATTTAACGCTCGACAGGCAAAACCCAATGCGATGGAGTTCTGAAGACAAGCTCTGAACTTATCTCCGAGGGGCGAAATCGCGAGAAAAGAGAGGAAGAGTGAATCGGAGATCGAACCTTGAACACTTCAACGAGAGCAAAGAGCGAGAGCGAGAGAGAGAGAGAGAGAGAGAGCGATCCGAATTCGTTGGAGTATGAGGAAGAGAGAGCCCGCGTCGAACTTATCTGTTATTATCCGAACCGGAAGGTGACTTGATCCGAAACATCGGGTCGGGTTTGTTCGGGCGGAGTTCGGTTTTTTTGCGTTAAATAATCGTCGACTAATGACGGTCGTCGCTTCTGACCCGAAAAAAATAAAAAAAGAGTAACACCAGTCATCGCCTTTCAACTCCGAGAATCATTGAGGCCGAGGGGAATTTCTTTATATCACTTTCAATTTTTTTTTTTTAATTTTATTTATAGCTGAGAAACCATCCGTTATAAGATTAGGACCAAGCGATACATGCATCCTCTTACATACTTTATATATATATATATTCTACAGTCAATTCCAAACTTCATCCACGCCGTTCTAGACCCTCCACAGTATTACCGTACGGGGACACTCTTCAGTCGGCGTGCTCCTTGTTAGGTTTGGTGAGCTTAGCACCGAGCTTCCCGAGGTGAAGAGCAGCCACCTTCTCGTCCAAGTGCTTGGGCAAGGCGTAGACCTTCTTCTCATACTTGCCCGTCCCCCTTTCCATCCACAGCTCAAGCTGGGCCATCGCCTGGTTCGTGAAGGAGCAGGAGGACATCACCGAGCTAGGGTGGCTGATGGTGCAACCCAAGTTAACGAGGCGTCCCTCCGCCAAGACAATGACGCCCGACTCGGTATCGAGGAAGACCCACCTGTCCGTCTGGGGATTGAAGGTGATGCGCTTCACGCCCGGGAAGCTCTCAAGGCCGGGCATGTCGATTGCCTTATCGAAGGGACCGGTGTTGCAGACGATGGCATTGTTCTTCATCTTCCTCATGTGGTCGACCGTGATGATGCCCTTGCTGCCGCCGGCAGTGACGACAAAGATGTCAGCCTGGGAGACAACATCCTCCAGGGTTAGGACCTGGATACCTTTCATGAGAGCTTGGAGAGCACGGATGGGATCGATTTCGGCCACGATGACGCGAGCACCGGCTTCCTTGAGGGCAGCAGCGTGGTCCTTGCCCACGTCTCCATACCCACAGACCACAGCAACTTTACCGGCGATCTTGACGTCGATGGCCGTCATTAGACCGTCCGGCCTGGAGGGGCAGCAACCGCACAAGTTTTGAAACTGTTTCATGCAAGAGCACTGTGTTCCCAGAAAAGATTATATGGATCTACTCGTGACTCTACTCAAATCATATAAAATTGGAGTGACTAGATTAGTACCTTGGTCTTGATGACAGAGTCGTTGACATTAATGACGGGGAATAAGAGAGTCCCGTTGGCCTGCATCCGGTGCAGCCTCTCGACAGCAGCGGCGGTCGCCTCCGAGACTCCGACAAGTCTCTCCTTCATCTTGTGATACCTCTTCGGATTGGTCTCCAACCCATCCCTGATTATGGTCAGCACGATCTGCAACTCCGGGTTGTCAGTGGACGCCGGGTCGGGGAGATTCCCAGTGTTCTCGTAGGCCTCCTCCGCCTTGATGCCCTCATGGATGAGGAGGATGGCGTCACCCCCATCGCTGATGATTAGGTTGGGACTGCCACCAGGGCCCCAGTCGAGGGCCTGCTCCATGCACCGCCAGTACCCCTGGAGGGTCTCGCCCTTCCAGGCAAACACGGCAGCGGAGTCGCAGGCGATGGCGGCTGCCGCGTGGTCCTGGGTGGAGAAGGTGTTGCTCGAGCACCAGCGGGCCATGGCGCCCATGGTGGTGAGGGTCTCGATGAGGACGGCGGTCTGGGGGGTCACGTGGAGGGAGCCGGTGATCCTCGCGCCCTTGAGGGGCTGCGAGGGGCCGAACACCGAGCGGCAGGACATGAGGGCGGGCATTTGGTCCTCCGCGAGCTCGATCTGGAGGCGGCCGAAGTCGACCTGCGACTTGTCCTTGACCTTGTACTCGCGACGGCTGGCGGCTCTCTCCACTGGTAACGCCATTTTTTTTGTCTTCTTCGGGTTTTTCGACGGATATCTGAAACAACAGTCTGCAGTGAGAGACAGAGAGCGAGCGAAGAAGACGATGGAAATGCTGGAGCATGAAGGGCGGTATATATAGATAGACCCGTCAAATGAGTGATCAGGTCGAAAATAAGTCGACCCATATTTGATTCATTTAACCCGTTTTGAATTTAGTGATCCATACTCAACTCGATCTATACCCAATTCATACCCGACCCAACTCATATTGCTAAAACCTATTAATATTCTAGACCACGCACATGCTTCTCTTGTTTGAAGTGAACATTCTATTGAATAACTGAAAATATGTAATATAAAAAAATCTTTAACTAAACTTAAGAAAGTTCATTTTTATAATTTTTTGTATAAAAAAATATTACTAAAACACTTTTATGCAATACAAATTTAATGGGAAATCTTTATAATTCTTTTTAAAATATTTTTAAAAAATCGAATTTTAAATTATTTTTATTTTTAAAATACATAATTTTTAATTATTTTCATTTTTTAAAAATAATTTTTAATTATCATTTTTCTTTTTCTCTTTTTCTCTTTTTTTTTTCTTCTTCTTTAGCCGACTGCTAGCCATGACGATGACCGACAACCAACTGCAGGCGAGCTCGAGCTCGCGCGCCGACGGGGCCTCGACCTTGCCAAATCGGCGAAATCGAGCCTCACTCGGCGATCTCGTCGGATCGGCGAGATTGAGGCAAAGCCAAGGCCTCGTCCAATCCAGCGAGCTCAAGTCTTGCCAAATCCGACGAGACTAGAGCCTCGCCTAGCCTATCGCCATGCCGCCACCGGCTAAGGAAGGAGGAAAAAAGAAAAAAAAGAAAAGAAAATTGAAATATAAAAAATAATTATAATTTCGATTCTTTATTAAAAAAAAATTTTTACAAAGACAAGTGAGGAAAGATTGTGTGAGGCTTGGGTTGAAAATTTAGAAATGGATTCTAAGATTCTAACCCACTTGATATTTTAAATGGGTCAAAAATTGGTCACAAATTCTGACTTATTTTTTATCCATATAAATCAGACTCACTTTTTTGATCCATTTTTAGTTGGATTTTTAAAAATCTCTAATTCATATAATATCCATATAAATAAAATATGAGTACAAAAATAGGTTCATGACTTGATAGATGAGGGCGCTGTCACTGTCATCTGAAACGACAAGCCCTTCTGGACTTTGAAAATTTTGAAAAGTACCCCGTTCCACTTTGAAAATTACGGGAATGCCACGCCCCAGAAAAGTACCCCGCCCCACTCGGGCTTGGGAGATTTCGTCCCAGAAAATTACGGGAATGCCACAATGGTGGTGGCCAGACAATTACGGGAATGCAAGGCGGCCAGAAAATTGCGGGAATGCCACGCGGGAGTCGGCCCCCTCTTTGGCGACGAATTACGCTAATGCCACCGCGTGACGTGGGCGCTCGCCCGGGGTAGAGATCCGTGTGAGGACGGTTGTCCGAGAAAAGATCCCCCAAAAAATTAATAATAATAATAATAATAAAATTGGGCAGAGTAGATTGAGATGTAAAGAATAAAAAGAAAAATAAATTGTTGCGACTAGACTATGCAAAATCCGATTTGTACTTGAAAACTCAATAAATTTTCATATGCTTGGATGAGTTAATGCAAATTTTTTTACCAAAAAGTTATAAGCTCATTATGATTGTGTCAATTCAATCTTAAATTTTCATTTTATCAATTGCGTCATGAATGTTTTGCCATTTGTGTAAATTCAATTAATCTATCCATTTTTTGAACGTAAATTACTGATACAGATGTTGACCATTTTACGTGGCTTGACTGATGCTTGAAAATGATGAAATGATTTGCGTAAATTCTAAATGGCACTCATTGAGCACCTAATATTTTTTCAAATTAATGGTGTGATTATTTTGCATAAAATTTCAAGATAAAGGATAATACTTTTCGGTGAAAGCATTTTTAAAGAAAATAGTTACTTTTCATTCGTTTGGTTTGGTGATTTTGAATTTAGCAGAGAGAGAGAGAGAGAGAGAGTGCTCTTCACAATTTGGGAGACGATGATTGGGACTACAATTTCCAGTCTCAATACCTTTCCCAAGATTCTTTCTTTGCTTTTCTTTAAAAGATGAGCAGAGAGAACAACCACCGTGGATAAAGCCCACATAGTGCTTTACATGGCCAGTAGTAGTTCCATATGCAGAATAAAACATTTATCATATTAAAAGAAAAGAGATTGTTCCCGGGCTGAGTTAAGCCTATTTGACCTACCGAGTACCTACCTCATAGAAAAAGGGTTTGCCCAATAAAAATCAAACGAATTCTATCTATGTTGTTGTTTGAGTGGGCGATTGCTATTGGCTCTTGGCTGCTTATCAAATTATGTATCAGGATGTGCTGAGATCGATATCTTTCCCTCGGGCATCAGTCTTCCTTGGCTTGGCTTGCTTGGCACGCACATTTGGGAGTGAAAGTGTAGGCTTTCTTTGATGTGTTTCGGAACTGAATCGTCCACAATGTCCAATTTTTCTCTTATTATTCAAACCGAAAGGAAACCTAATCCAAATCTCGGATCGGATTTTGTTCAGGTGAGGGTAAGGTTTTTTCTTTTTTCTTTTCAATAATTGTCCGCTAATAATAACCGATGCCTTTCAGCTTTGAGAATCGTTGAGGCCAAGGAGAGTTTATTTTATCAAGTCTACTAATATAAATAAAGAATATGTGAGAAGGGGGTGAAGTTATTATTATATTTGATAGCAAAAACAAAGCAATATAGATAAGTTCCAAATATCAGGTTAGGTTAGGTAAAGCACGGCCCCTTTTTTCCATGTAGGTTCAAGTATCTTGAATACCCATTCACACCCCCTTACTTTTCTAATAAGATTTCAAAGTCGGTGATCTTCACGCCCTTGAGGGCCTGAGAGGGGCCGAACTCCGATTGGCAAGACATGAGGGCTGCCATTTGGACCTTCACGAACTTGATCTCAATGCAGCCAAAGTTGGCTTGCAACATGTCCTTGACCTTGTACTCTCGGCCGCTAGCGGTAGAGAGAGAGAAGGAAGGAGATGGTGTTGAGGAATTTAAATACTTGAGCCATTCCTGTACATCCTCAAAGGGAAATTAATCTGAACGGCGTATTAGATGACATATGACAATTGATGGTCAGCAACTTGTGGTTTTTTTGTTATCAACCAAAAAAAAAAAAAACTTGTTGTTTTTTGTTATATTAATCTAATTTAATGGAAATCAATGGAGGGTATAATTATCACAAATATACTATATTAAGGTTTTAATAGTCAAAAAATTGTTGTGGGGTAAATTCGTAATGTGTTGATTCATTTGAAATTTTTTGTAATATTAATTTGAAAGAAAAATTAAAAGAAATGGCTATGGAATTGTCATTAGAGTTAGGGGTGAGTATAATTTGGGTAGGTGGTTCCCAACTTAGAACTGGAACCACCCATTAAAAATTGATACCTTAGTGGATCCATAGAACCGATCTGCAATCCCTAAAAAATTGCATTAATCAATTAATATCATGATGAACCTAGTTTCTAGTTAGAGCTCCAAAGCTTATTCAGCTTTATATTCAGGTTGAGTTGCGAGCCACTAATTTTGATAAGGGATTAAAAACTATAGGGCAAAACGAATAAACTATACTCGTTAGCTAAGAACTTAATTTCTTCAAATATTATGGTGTGGTCAAGTTTGAGTTTCCTGACACTGGAAACATGTGGAGAATTAGACTTCACTTTAAAAGTCTTAACCTCTACAGAAATTAAAATATTAATCTCTTGATCCATCTTTTTTAACGTCCACCTAATTTAATCACGGGAATGGATAAGGAGAGACTTAATTAGGCTCTTAATTTCATATCATGATGACAAAGCGTAGCAACATTTATGGACATCTCCAATCAATTCTCTCATTCCTCTTTGCTTGTTTATTTTGTATTGATTGAGAAGACAAGTAAATGGATTATTAGAATGAAAAATAAAAAGTAAAGGGTTAATCCTATTACATACTCAAAAGACAAAATTAGTCAAATGTACATATATTTTTTGGTCGAAAAACTACGGGATAATTAAGTAATTGAGATAAAATATTTTTTTCAATATATATATACACACACCGTCAACTCCGATCCAGTCCAGATGGGTGAATGGGCGATTCCATGCTTAGAATCGGGAACTAGATCCATATTCACTAGTTCCACTAAATTAGGATCAGACCGACTCTCATGGAAATCGTCGGTCCCGATCCGGTCTGGTCTGATTTAAGGCAGTTTCCCGATTCTTTTGTACACCCCTAAATATAGCTAGGCAAAGACTAGCAGCCACTTGTCTAAATATAATTGGGCTCCACTAGACCATTGCCCACGTAAGGCCCGTTTGGTTCAGCTTTGTGGAAATGCCCTTGGAAGAATGCAAATACCTTTGAGGTAAATGTGTTTTCCAAAATGTTAAACTGTTTGGTAAACTATAATTGAAAAGTGCTTTAAGGAAATGCAAGACTGTTTGGTAAACATATATTTGAAAAGCCCCTTAATGTGACCAAATTAAATATTTTAGTTTTAGTATTTTTAAAATTGCAAAAAAGAAACAATGACTGTATAACATTTTACATTTTCATGTTGAGAGTAATGTAAAAGATATATATTAGTGAATTTATATAAAAATTATATTAAAAGAATTTGATTATAGATTAGATGCAAAGCTCAAAAAATTAAGTTTTTTAGTTTTAGTATTTTTAAAATTGCAAAAAATAAACAATGACTATATAACCTTTTACATTTTCATGTTGAGAGTAATGTAAAAGATATATATTAGTAAATTTATTTAAAAATTATATTAAAAGAATTTGATTATAGATTAAATGCAAAGCTCAAAAAATTAAGTTTTTTAGTTTTAGTATTTTTAAAAGTACAAAAAATAAACAATGACTATATAGCCTTTTACATTTTCATGTTGAGAGTAATGTAAAAGATATATATTAGTAAATTTATTTAAAAATTATATTAAAATAATTTGATTATAGATTAGATGCAAATGTCATGGCCCGAAAGAAGGCCGATCCGAGAGGTTCCCAAGGGGCGATCGCGACTCACCCGTGGACCTCCTGCTT
Organism: Eucalyptus marginata; assembly: GCA_014182565.1. Taxonomy (NCBI): domain Eukaryota; kingdom Viridiplantae; phylum Streptophyta; class Magnoliopsida; order Myrtales; family Myrtaceae; genus Eucalyptus; species Eucalyptus marginata. The sequence goes on along the minus strand of CM024592.1, from coordinate 37,684,491 downwards.
TCACTCGGATTCCCACCAAGTCTTCTCCCCGAAGTTTCCAAGGGCGGGCGATACCGTAATTAGACTCTATCTTTATTTATGTCGGTAGTTGCTAATTTCCTGTCATAAGTGTCGGTGGTTAGTAGCCGCCATTAGTGTCGGTAGTTAAGGCGGTGCGATCTCGTCCGCCGGTTAAGATCTAGATCAACGGATGTAATCAGAGGGCCTCGAGTATAAGAAGGGGTGCCCTCCCCCTCATTTGTATCCATCCAATCCTTTTCAGTAATACAAGTTCCTTTCTCTCCAGAGCTCCTCTCTTTAGAAGCTTTCTCTCTCTACGATCCGGGTGTGCAAGCGAGTGTGCGAGCGTTGATCGAGTAAGGCTTGGCTTAGGTGATCCAAAATAACCTGAGTCGCCGCGCGATCACGATCCCAATCGATCGGCCCGTGACAAGTGGTATCAGAGCAAATGAGAGATCCGTTTCCAGAGATCGAGGAGCGCCAACTGTTCGAGGAAATGTCGAGCCAAGACGCTGTGATGGATGGAGAGCCTGTGCAGGTCAAGGAACCTCGCGGCCGAGCAAAGAAAAGAGATGCCTCGATGGATGCTGCAGTTGCGTTCGGTGAGAAGATCGGGAAGGTTTGGAGTGCTGTGCTCGAACTCATGGAAGGTCTTGATGAAGTGAGAGACCGGGTCATGGAGGTTGAGACTTCGCTCCGTGAAGACTTCACGACCGGCCTCAATGAAGCTACAGCCCCGTTGCACGACAAGGACGAAGCCCTTGAAGCATCGATTGATGTGTTGAAAGAGTGCGTCCAAGTGATCAAGGAGGTGAGCCCTTGTAGAGACGAGGTCGAAGCCATGAAGGCGGAGATCCAAGAGCTCAAGACTGAGCTCGCTCTATGCAAGTTGGGCATCGCGCGCATCACCAATGGCGCGATGCCCACACAAGCGGTGCCCAAGCTTGAGGTGCCAAAGCCGAAGGAATTTAAAGGCGAATGATCTGCCAAGGAGGTGGACAACTTCATCTGGAGCATGGAGCAATACTTTGGCGCCGTCAACACACACGACGAGTCGATCAAGGTATGAACCGCTTCCATGTTCCTTACGGATACGGCAATGCTTTGGTGGCGCAATAGGTGTGATGAGACTAGGCGCGGTGCCAATCCCGTGGACACATGGGATGACTTCGTAAGGGAGTTCCGGGACTATTTCTTCCCCGAGTTCGCTCAGCAGAAGCCCGTAGCAAGCTCCATCGCCTCGAACAAAGAGGTACGATCCGAGAGTACGTGAAAGAGTTCACGGAACTCAAACCAGCATTCGCAACCTAAGTGAAGAGGAGGCTCTCGGAGCGTTCATGGATGGGTTGAAGCCGTGGGCACTACTCGAGCTCAAACGAAGGGATGTGACGAGTCTCGCAAGAGCACTAAGCGTGGCCGAGTCGCTCGTCGACCTCACCAGAGCCGACCCAAGGAGTAGAGCAAGAGAGTGGAGGTCGGATCGATCCTCTGAGGATGAAGCTGGAGATGCTCCCCGTGCGCCGAAAGATCAAAACGGCTGAGTCAAGACATGGGGCGAAGGTACTTCCAAGCCATCCTTCCAAAGGGGTCGACCGCAAACGAACTACACGAGTAAGTTCGATCAACCCCCGCCTTCTCCTTGCTTCATTTGCCAAGGTCCACATTGGACCCAAAAGTGCCTAAAGAAGGGTCGAATCAACGACCTCCTAGCCATCGAAGAGGTGGAGGAGGAGCCCAAAGAAGAGAGGCGGCAAATCTGACTTGGAGGCGTGAAGACAATCAACTCCGTCCGAGCTCGATCGCCGTCCAAAGGAGGAATCACACCGAACACAGACATGTTCTTCGTGGAAGTCGAAGTGGGTGGCCGAACGCTTTACGCTTTGGTCGACACCGGCGTGTCGAACATGTTCACGTCGACCAAGGTTGCAAAGGCCTTGAAACTTCGCGTGGAGCCAACTGGGAAGACGTTCAAGCCGATCAACTCGGAAGGCGTCCATGGCGTAGGGTCAACTTCGGATGTTGATGTCAAGATCAGCGGATGGAAGGGCAAGATGGATTTCGAGGTAATCCCTCTCGATGATTATGATCTCATCCTTGGTATGCAATTTTTCCATAGTGTGGGAGCCATGATCGACGTGAGGACCAAGTGCATGATGATCCTCGACCAAAAGTGCCCGTCAATGATCTCCATGATCAAAGGGGTGGTCGACACCAAGACCATCGCGTCGATCCGATGCCTCGACAAGAGCTTGAAGGCCGTGATGCGATCAACAAGCTGTCCGAGGTGAAGCCAAAGGTGTTAGGACTAGAATTAGCACCTAGAGGGGGGTGAATAGGTGATTAAAGCGATTTTAACAATCAAATCCGAATATGAGATTAATAAATTAAAAACAGCAATCGCAGCAATTGAAAATAATGAACGATAAAAGGATAAGGGATAGAGAATCAAGACTCTAGGTTTATAGTGGTTCGGCTTATATCAAGCCTATGTCCACTCTCCGCACGGACAGCCCTTCATCTGGATTTCACTAAGAATCAAAAAGAGTTACAGTCTCACGCTCTTGAGTCCACAATGTAGAACTTCTACTACACTTCCTCAAGGTCTCACAACTCTATGATCACTCTTTTGATTACATGTATTGCTCGAAGAATAAGATCACAATCGAAATATGGAGGTTCGTACTTTGGAATTCTTCTATCCAAGACTCTTCAACAACTCGAGCGTCTCTCTTTATACGCTTCTTCATGCCTTCATTACCGTTGGCACCTTCCAAAGAAGTTCTTCCAATCAACCCGTTGGACAGTAATCAATTTGGAGAGATCTCGAGCTCTTTAAGGTAAGTGTAGATAGCCCATCAATCCTGCTCGCCCATATAATCAGGATCTTGGTTTCCATAAGTTGAACTTTCCAAGTAAGTTGCGAATCTTAGAGAATCTATATCAATTCGGATACGAATGTAAGATCGTATAGTGCTGAATCCAAATCGAAAGATATTCCTCACCCATTGAGATAAAGACTAATCGAATAGAAATTTTTATCTTGTCGCCTCGGAAACCGTCCATGAGAGTAGACTTTGAAACTTGAGTCTTGTTGACGTCGACTTTGATCTTCGACTTTGTCAAGAGAGTCTCGCAAGTCTTCGCACTGCATCGAGAGAAATGTTTTGTCAACTTCAAAACCTTTGCGGAGAATTTATCCAACAATCTCCCCCTTTTGATGGTGACAAAACTTTCCCGCAGATTTGAACACTATTGCCCCGCAAAACAACTTTTAAGCTTGCAAAGATATCATTAGAATAAGAATAGTATAAGATGTCCCGTACGCAGATGTCCCATACAGACTTACCCCGTACACACGATCCGCATCCACGTAAAACCTCATTAGTCGGTGCGAGACTTTACTATCTATATCTACTTTTAAACAGCTTAAAGTAATGCAAAAGTAGTAAGCAATCATTCAAAAACTCAAGATAAAGTCAAAATGTCAATCATAAACAAACCAATAAATCCAAAAATAGAATGAAAGTTTAAGGTTTGGGGTTTGGGTGTGAATAGAGTGAAAATCTGCCTGCAAAGTCTTCTCCCCCTTTTTGTCAGCATTAAAAAGTAAGAAAATCAAGGAGCACGAGGAACGCGAACAAGTTGAAAGTCCTCCATAGACTTGACAGTTCCTTCCCTTCCTTAAGTCTTCTTGAAGTTCGAGAGATCGTGCCTTTGTTTGTGTCTTGAACCTTACTTTGAACATCTTTCACCGATCATGTAAGGAGATGAACATAGCATGATTCTCATTCGGGATAGTCCGAAAGTCACACCCCATAGCATAGATTTGGCCTTTGAGCTCCAACATGATGTCAAGCAACCTTCGAAATCTCCCGAATTGTCGGCCGTGTGCTTGCGTCAACTCGGTCCGATGGTGGAGTCAAGCCGGTGTGAATGTCGAAGGAAGATCGATGTTTGGAGATGAAGCCTCTCCCTCGGGATGATGAGCAAGCATAAACATCTTCAGCATCGTGGCGATCCGCTCACACTTACACTTGTAAATGTCGGGGAAAGAGGAGTGCTTTCTCTTTGGATATCTCCCCTATTTCCATGCCTTCGGAGGGGAGAAGAACTCTTCTTTCGAGGAGTCTCCTCGTGACAAGATTGTGCCGATCCTCCTTTCGCCGGGAGAATCGTCTTTGCCGGGTGAGTCTCGCCGGGTTTATGCCGAGAGTCCGTCCCGGCCGACTCTTCCTTTTCATCTTTCTCTTCCTCTTTTCTCTTCTTTTTCTTTCTCTTCCTCTTCCTCTTTCGTTCTTCCTCTTTTCTTTCTCTTTCTCTTCTTCTTTCTTTCTCTTCTTTCTCTTCTTCTTTCTCTCGTCTCTTCTTCCTTTTGCAAGGATTCCTCTTCCTGGTTTCCTTTCTCGTTTCTTCGTAACTCGTTGTTCTCGGGAACAAGACATGATACAGAGTAAAAACCGAGAAACAAAGGCCGAGATAGGCATATCATCCTCATCATCTTCATCTTCCAAGATGATTGCCCGTCTCTTCTTTATAGGACCAAAGGATGTTCATTTCCTTTCCTTTTTGCCGCAGAAGAGTCTCGGGTTTGATCTTCACAGGGGTTTTTTCTTTGAACTGCTCCAGCCTTCTTGCCGAGTTCCTTGACGCATCTTTGTTATCATCCTCGTCCGATGACCATTCGACCAATAGTCTTCAGAGAGAATGTGGGGAGGCCGGATGTTCGATGTCCGAAAAGTCTTGTAATGAGAGCAAGCATAAGGGAGTTGTCCCTTGTCCTTTGCCATCGATTGCGTACATGTGAAACATGATAGTGTGTGGCGAGAGAAATTAATGCCAACCTTGATTGCAAACATCAACTTTGCCTCCGAGATGGATACATCTGTCTTTGAAGTTGATTTTGGTCTAAGACGATTGATCACAATCTTGTGAAGCGAATATTTGTTGCATTCATTCTGGAGTAGGATAGGCGACCTTCAAGCAATTCGGTCTCTTGCAAGCTCCATGGTTGCATGACTTATGCATTACGAGATTGATTGGAAAGCACCTCTTTCCACACTAATTACGTTCCGCGAGTGTCTCGTATCAACAACATATTCTCTATCTCGAACGCTAAATGAAAAGCTGTTCGCATCAAGGAAGCCGAGATTAGAGTAGAAATATGCGGTCAATTCAGAATGAGCCACATCACATTCAGTGCAAAACTTGTGCAGTTGAAGTTTCTCAAACTTCTCTCTGAGATTGATGCTCAAGAAATCCAGAAAATCAAAGTCCACAGTTCGTGGATTTATCACCCTCGCTTCAAAGCCAGTTTCTCATACTTCTTCCCGTGTCTATCGATCGAAACAGTTCATCCTTCTTTCCTCGAAGGTTTGCAGCAACACCCATCCAAGGTTTAAAATGTAGATACATTTTCTCATCATCATCCTTTCCCTCTGGTTGATTAAAACTACCAAACCTAGGGTCACTGGGAAAGTTTGCGAAAACTTTTGCCGCTGTTCCAGCAGGAACAACGCCTGATCTTTCCATCACGGTAAGAAAATGCGTCTCGTTTCTATAACATTTTTCTTTCGTAAATTCATCGATGAAGGTCATTGCAGCACCCACCTTCCTTCAATGCAGTAAAGCCTATAAACAAAAGAGTGCTTGAGTGATCTTACCGGTTCAACATTTTCAAGCACTTCTTCGCTTGTTGAGGGCGACTATCATGAGGTCTAGTTGAGGAGGAACGCCGTTGAGATCGTTGAGGAGACGTTTCGTTGGAAAGTCGCTTTCCTCGTAAGATCGAAGTGCGTAGGCCCCTCTCCGAGCCCCGTGGTCCCCGCTTGCAAGCCTTGATGATTTTCTTTGGTGAGACATTGTCGCTGTTTTTGGAGAAACTTTCTCACTTGTGTCGCAAGAAAGTTAAAAACTTGAGCAAGAGAAATCAAGGAGAGAAATTCCGAGAGAGTGAAAAGCTTTGAACTAGGGTTTTGGGTAAAGTTTAAAACGAAGAAGAAGAAGACGTATAAAAGGAAATCGAATCGTGGTAACTAAATCGACGCAAAATAAATTCCTTTTTGAAAAATAACTGCCTTAATAAATTGATAACCACCCTTTATAAAATAAACTGCCTTAATAAACATGATTATCCATAAATAAACAGGCAAACTTACCTTTTCGAGATAAAAGTTTAAGTAAATGTACTTACAGTCGTGTCGATTGGTATTCTCGACTATACCCTTTTGAGTCCGATACCCCGTCAGACTTTAAGATTCTGAGTCTGAGCTTCAACAATCTTCAAGAGATACAATATTGAGTCTTGAGCGAATAGACTCAAATAAGCTTTTATCCAAAGTGGCTTTGTGAAGATGTCCGCAGTTGATTCTTTGAGTCAATGAATTGTATCAAGACTTCTTTGTTCGAACATGATCTCTTATAAAATGATGTCGAATCTCAATATATTTGGCTCTTGAATGTAGGATAGGATTCTTTGTAAGATTGATTGCGCCGGTATTGTCACATCTCTCGTGCAAGAGTCTTCAATACCAAAGTCTCGTAGTTGTTGTTTTATCCAAAGTATTTGAGAACAGCAACTTCCAAGTGCTACGTATTCTCGCTTCGCCTGTTGAAAGAGCCACGTACTTTGTTTTCTTGAAAACCAAGATACCACCCTGTTGCCAAGTAATTGACAAGTACCGAAGTGCTTTTTCTTTCAACTCTACAACCCGCAAGATCTGCATCTCGAATAACCAAGAAGGGTAAAGTCTCATTCTTTGGGATACCATAGACCAATCTTAGCAGTAGTTGCAACGTATTTAATGATACGTTTAGCAGCACTTAAATGTGATTCCTTAGGATCTGATTGAAACCTAGCACATATGCAAACACTAAATAATATGTCGTCTAGATGCAAAGTAAGATAAAGAAGTGAACCAATGATACCCCGTATAATTTTTGGTCGACTTTCTTCCCCGCTTCGTCTTTGTCTATCTTCACAGAACTTGACATTGGAATGTCAGTCTTTTTGCAATTCTCCAGATCGAACTTTTTAACAAGTTCTTTTGCATATTTCTCTTGGTGAATGAAGATTCCTTCTTTAAGTTGTTTCACTTGTAGACCAAGGAAGAAGGATAGTTCACCCATCATGCTCATCTCAAATTCATCCCGCATAGACTTAGAAAATTTCTTGCACAAAGTCTCATTAGATGATCCGAATGTAATGTCATCAACATAAATCAACGAGTAGAAAGCTTTTGCCTTCCTTTTTAACAAATAGAGTAGTGTCTACCTTTCCTTTAGAGAAACCACTTTGAATTAAAAAATTACTTAACCTTTCATACCAAGCTCGAGGAGCTTGTTTTAATCCATATAAAGCTTTCTTCGCCCGAACACCGAGTCCGGTTTCTTTGAGTCTTCAAATCCAGTGAGGTTGTTCCACATAGACTTCTTCTTGAATGAATCCATTCAGAATGCACTTTTGACGTCCATTTGAAATAACCTGAAATTCTTATAACATGCAAAAGCAAGTAGTAATCTGATTGTTTCTAACCTTGCTACTGGAGCATAAGTCTCATCATAGTCTATCCCTTCTTCTTGCGTGTATCCTTTAGCCACGAGTCTTGCTTTGTTTCTTGTCACCTTGCCTTTTTCATCAACTTTGTTCCCGAAAACCCATTTAGTTCCAATAAATGCATTTACCTTTTGGTTTAGGAGTTAATTCCCAAACGTCATTGATACCGAATTGTCCGAGCTCTTCTTGCATTGCTTCAATCCAGCCTTTCATCGCCTAAGGCTTCTTCAATGTTTTTGGGTTCTATTTCAGTAAATAAGTGCAACCGCACTAGACTCTTCTCGCCTTTTTGATCTTGTACGAATTCCCTCATTAATGTTCCCACAATGAGTTCTTCGGGATGACTGGACTTGTGTTTCCAAGCATCGGATGGTCTCGATGAGTTGTTGATCATTTTCTTGAGTTGAATCTCCATCGACAACTTGTTGTACCGCATCTGGATTTTGACCGCTTTATGGGAGATAGATCTAGCAAGTGTCCTGGAATGATTTCGATTCTTCCGTCCGTATTGGCCGAACTTGTGGAGAGTCTTGAAATTTGACGTTCATTGATTCTTCCACGCCCGAGTATTCTTGTTGAATACTCTATAGGCTTTGCTCATAGCTGAGTAACCAAGAAAGAATCCTTCATCCGATTTTTCTTCAAACTTACCAACTCGATCATTTGCATTCTTCTAATAAAGCATTTACAACCAAATACTTGAAAATAAGAAACAGTTGGTTTCTTTTCTTTGAAAATTTCATAAGGAGTTTTCTCAAGAATTGGTCTTAAAAATACTCTGTTAATAATATAACAAGCAGTTGAAATAGCTTCAGCCCAAAACTTTGAAGAAATATTACTTTCGATTAAAAGAGTTCTCGCCATTTCTTGTAAAGACCTATTCTTCCTTTCCACAACCCCATTCTCGTTCTGGGTGTGTATGGAGAGGAGAATTTGTGCCGAAGACCGTAATCATCACGTAATTTAATAAAGTCTTGATTTTCAAACTCACCTCCATGGTCTCGTACGAATACTTGAGATAGTATAACCTTTCTCATTCTGCACATTCTTAGCAAACTTTGAAAAGAGAGAGAAAGTTTCAGACTTACTTGAAAGGAAGTAGACCCAAGTAAATCGTGAATAATCATCCACTATTACTAGGCAGAACCTTTTTCCACCAATGCTTCTCGTTCTAGTAGGTCCAAATAAGTCCATATGCGTAAGTCAAAGATACACATTAGTAGAAACTTTACTTATTGATTTGTAAGAGTTTCTAACCCGTTTACCCAAGACGCATGGTGTGCATAGATCGACTTTGAATAATTGAGAATAGGCAATCCTCGAACAAGTTTCTTGGAGGAGATCTTGCTGATTTGCTTCATATTGATATGGCCAAGTTTTTCGTGCCATAGATTAGCTTCATCTTGTACCGATATCAAGCACCGTGATCTTTCATGATTTACATCCGTAAGATAGATATTTCCATGTCTTCGTCCGCAAAGGATTGAGTAGAATCTTTACCGATTCCCGAGCACTTTCTTTCCCGGAAATTGATCTTGAATCCAAGATCACACAACCGACTTATGCTAAGCAAGTTGTAATTTAATCCTTCAACTAAGGAAACATTCTTGATTGACAGACTTCCAATCTTGACTGTTCCACGACCAATGATTCTTCCTTTGTTGTTACCTCCAAAGGAAACTTTTCCTCCGTCTTTTCGGTCAAGTGTTATGAAACAACTTGAATCTCCCCGTCATATGTCTTGAGCAGCCACTATCTAGATACCATTTAATCTTCTTTTTGATAGTGACCCGCAATTAAAAAGAATTCAAGCTTTCTTTGGTACCCACATCATCTTGGGTCCGAAGAGTTAGAACAATAAACAGTCTTTTGCCCAATTCCTTTTAACAGGTCTCCAAACCAAAGGACATTCTTTCTCAAAATGTTCGAGCTTTGACACTTGGAACATTTCAAAGCATTTCGCCAACAGGTTTTACAAAGACTTTCTGAAAATGATTTTTATAAGCAATTCTCGGGTTGGTCTTTGTTTGATTCTTTCCTTCACTTTTGGAAAATCAATTAGAGGAATAGTTTGAAGTCATACCAAGACCTAACTTATCAAAGTAGGGTCTTTGTATCGAAAGAATTTTATCCAACTTTTCAGAACCATTTGAAAATCTCTTTGATATATTAGAAATATCAATTTTCAAAAGATTATTTTCTTTGGAAACAGAGTCTGAGTTTTCTTTCAAGACAAGTAAAGTTGTTTTCTAACTTTTCAAACTTCTCTTTCCAAAGTTTTTCCCGTTGCTTCAATGTAGAATTTTCTTTTTTTCAATTCGGAGATCCTCTTAAGAGAAGTTTTTAGACTAAGACAAAGTTCATCAATGTATTTCGAAACTTTGATAGGAATTCCGAGATTACTAACCTCGAGTTCACCGTCCGAGCCCGTAGATTCGAATCGTGGTCCGAGTCCGAATCAGATTTTGCCATTAGACAGATATTGGCATAATCGTCATCACTTTCTTCACATTCGCATCACCTGTGTCTCGCTTTGAGTGCTTTTTCGTATTTCTCGGTCTTTCCTTTTCTCTTCTTTAACAGAGGACGTTGGTCCGATGTGTCCCTTTTTCTTGCATTCAAAGCAAGTCACTTCTTTGTTAGAATCATCTTCCTCTCGTTGATTTGTTCTCAAAACCTTTGTGAGCTCGTTTCTTCCGGTTGAATTTTCTTCCTTTTCTATTCAACTTTCCGAATCTCTTTATCATAAGTGCCGCTCTTCATCATCTAGTTCTTCTTCTTAATCAGTAGCATCGAATAGTCATTAGACTTTAAGGCAATTGATTTCTTACATTTTGAATCTTCCTCTTCGTTGGTTTGCTCTACTTCATAAGATTGAAGAGTCCCAACCAATTCGTCTACAGAGAGTGGAGCAATCCTCTCGTGTCTCTCTTATTGAGGTTTTTATGTGATTCCGCCTTTAGAGAGTCCTCGTAGGAGTTTGTTGACCTTCATATGTCCCGAGATTGGATGTCCCCGATATTCAAGACCATTCACAATTTCAGAAAAGCGACTAAACATGTCGTTATTGATTCTCCCGATCTCATCTTAAAGACTTCATATTGTCCCAAAAGAATGTTGATCCTTGTCTCTTTCACTGACTGTTCCTTCATAGGTAATGTGAAGCCTATCCCTGCACTTTTTGTCTGTATCACAAGAAGATATTCTGTTATACTCGTAGGAGATAAAGCACAATATAAGGAGTAAATGGCTTTAGCGTCAAGAGTCTGTCTCTTGGTGATTTCTTCTTGAGTCATTGGAGTGGGATCAGCAACTTCTTTTCCTCTCTCGCATCCCGATCTTTGCAGCAGAATGATTCCTTTGTCTACCACTTCCCATTCCAAAGGATCTTTCGATCTTAGGAATGCTTTCATCTTGTTCTTCCATATGTCAGTAGTCTTTTCCATCAAAGTATGGAGGTGCGGTATTGCTTTGACCTTCGACCAACCCCGTAGGTAACATACTAGCCATAGATCTTTTACTCGAAGTATAGACACTTCTTATAAACGAGTACACAAGCTCGATACCAATTGTTAGGACTAGAATTAGCACCTAGAGGGGGGTGAATAGGTGATTAAAGCGATTTTAACAATCAAATCCGAATATGAGATTAATAAATTAAAAACAGCAATTGCAGCAATTGAAAATAATGAACGATAAAAGGATAAGGGATAGAGAATCAAGACTCTAGGTTTATAGTGGTTCGGCTTATATCAAGCCTACGTCCACTCTCCCGCACGGACAGCCCTTCCGGGCTGGATTTCACTAAGAATCAAAAAGAGTTACAGCCTCACGCTCTTGAGTCCACAATGTAGAACTTCTACTACACTTCCTCAAGGTCTCACAACTCTATGATCACTCTTTTGATTACATGTATTGCTCGAAGAATAAGATCACAATCGAAATATGGAGGTTCGACTTTGGAATTCTTCTATCCAAGACTCTTCAACAACTCGAGCGTCTCTCTTTATACGCTTCTTCATGCCTTCATTACCGTTGGCACCTTCCAAAGAAGTTCTTCCAATCAACCCGTTGGACAGTAATCAATTTGGAGAGATCTCGAGCTCTTTAAGGTAAGTGTAGATAGCCCATCAATCCCGCCGCCCATACAATCGGGATCTTGGTTTCCATAAGTTGAACTTTCCAAGTAAGTTGCGAATCTTAGAGAATCTATATCAATTCGGATACGAATGTAAGATCGTATAGTGCTGAATCCAGTCGAAAGATATTCCTCAGCCATTGAGATAAAGACTAATCGAATAGAAATTTTTATCTTGTCGGTCCGGAAACCGGCTGTCTATGAGAGTAGACTTTGAAACTTGAGTCTTGTTGACGTCGACTTTGATCTTCGACTTTGCCAGTAGAGTCCGCAAGTCTTCGACTGACCGAGAGAAATGTTTTGTCAACTTCAAAACCTTTGAGGAGAATTTATCCAACAAAAGGTAGAGTTGGATCCTACTACAACACACGCCATGCCAATCCAAGTGCTCTTCCCCAAGGTTGAGTGCGCACCACATGCTCCGTCCAAGCCGAAGATGGAGCCGCGTGCCAAGTCCGAGTTCATCATAGAAGGTTGCGGTCCTTCGTACGAGAGCGTCCGCACCAAACGAAACAAGAACAAGAGAGCTCGTGCCAAAGCCCGTAAGGCTGCCCGTCAAGCTGGGAGCGACGAGGACGTCGCTCGATTGAGTGGGGGAGAATGTCACGGCCCGAAAGAAGGCCGATCCGAGAGGTTCCCAAGGGGCGATCGCGACTCACCCGTGGACCTCCTGCTTTCACTCGGATTCCCACCAAGTCTTCTCCCCGAAGTTTCCAAGGGCGGACGATACCGTAATTAGACTCTATCTTTATTTATGTCGGTAGTTGCTAATTTCCTGTCATAAGTGTCGGTGGTTAGTAGCCGCCATTAGTGTCGGTAGTTAAGGCGGTGCGATCTCGTCCGCCGGTTAAGATCTAGATCAACGAATGTAATCAGAGGGCCTTCAGTGTAAGAAGGGGTGCCCTCCCCCTCATTTTGTATCCATCAAATCCTTTTCAGTAATACAAGTTCCTTTCTCTCCAGAGCTCCTCTCTCTAGAAGCTTTCTCTCTTTACGATCCGGGTGTGCAAGCGAGTGTGCGAGCGTTGATCGAGCAAGGCTTAGCTTAGGTGATCCAAAATAACCTTAGTCGCCGTGCGGTCATGATCCCAATCGATCGGCCCGTGACACAAAGCTCAACTTTTGGCCTAGGATTCTTTTAGGTTTGTTTTCAACTTTGAATAATTTTTTTTTAATTATTGTAGTATTAATCATCTTCATTAATTAATGATTATTCTAGTGTATTGATAAAAGTTGGGCTATTGATTGTCAAAAGATAAAAATGACAAAAAGAAAAAGAAAAAGTGAACCCAACATTTGCAAAGGGTTTTTATTATTTTTTTAAAAAAATAAAAATAAAATTCGATGAAACTCCGTCGCCAATCAACAACAGTTGGGGTGTGGGGAAGATGATCGGTTTAAAAAAAAAAAGAAGAAGTCAACGGATGAACGGTAGATGTGGACTTGCATTTCAAATGCCAAAGCATTTGGCTAATGACACCTCCAAATCTTGAACCAAACACCTAAATTTTTTCCCCTGCCCCGAAAGCCCATGGGAATCTTTGAACCAAAATAGGGCCGTAGTGCCACCAATAAAGACAAGCAACCCATTATAATTATAAATAATATAATATACATCAACAAGGAAAAAGAAGAAAGAAGAAATGAAAAAAAAAAAGTGAGTAATAACTTATCGTTTGTATCGTCACAAAACTCCACATCTTCATGTCGATAAACACCGGCCTTTATCTCATCGTACACCTGCTCTCTCTAAAGATGCTGATATGAGTGAAATTAAGCAATTAAGCGCTTCAGTCAGCATAATAATGTCGCACAAAGTTATTAATAATTACTTGCAAAAACTAAGTCTCAAAATGAGAGTATCCTGATATTTTTCCAACAAATTCTCTACAAGCACGAAAACTTAATATTCACGTGCCCACACATTGATACCGTAGGTTTCAACCCACTTAGCCCATGATTTTTAATTATAAGATTAGAAGACTTCCACACTTTTTTGTTGACTCACATACTAACATCTTTTCAATATGCGATTAGACCTCTTAATTTATTTTACATACAAACTATCAATAATTGCACCGTCATTTCAATCAATAATAGCACCGTTGGACGAGCATTGCTCAATGCTTTATTGAGAGAGAAATAGACGGTCAGGATTTGGCGTTGGAAGTTGGTCATCTGGTGGAAAAGGAAGAAGACAGTTGGCGTGGAAGCTGGACACTGGCACCGGAGCATGCATGATGGACGGTCAGGATTTGGATTTTGGTGGAATTGGCAAAAATGGACGGCCGGGATTTGGATTTGGCTTAAATAATAAAAACACGGATGGTGGGCCGTGTAGAGCAAATCAAGTCTTAGCTTTGATAGATGAGCTGGATTTGTGGGCCCGGCCTGGATGAAAGGAATTCGAAAGCCTTTCTTCCTCCTGCATGCATTTTGAATTTTATTTTCTGGAAAATTGCAAGTTAAATGTGAATTAATAACTTAGCACTAGACTTATCAAAATGGGTCATAGAACCATTTCTTAACTTGCATTCAATGGACTGAGTTGTTAAAGAAGTTAATTATTTTCTATAAATGGGTTATAAATGACTTTAGAATAATAAATCCAAAACAATATAATTGTTAAATAAGTTCATAATTTACTTAAACCTAATCCACATCTATGACTCTTTCTTCACTCTCTCTCGCCCTCACTCCATATCATACTCACTTTGTGCTCTCATCTTGATTTGGGCATGAATTTTTCTAAATTTGATTAAATATAAAAATATATTAGTAATTTAGTTGGGTTGGGTATGAGTTGAGTTGGATATAGGTCACTACATTTGTATTATATAAAAATGGGTTAATTTAGATTAGACCATTTTTTGACTTAACTCACCTATTTGACAGGTTTAGTTAACACTAACAACTTTTGATGTTAGTTGTTTTGAAAATCGAGTAAGTAATGGTCATGGGCTTGTCTCATGACATCTCCAGATTAAAAGACTAGAAGTTTCACCAGAGCAAGGCCCGGCTTCGAGAGAGATTTGGGCCCATGAATGAATGTGTGATATGAGAAACTTCTTATCTTGCTAAGATTGAATGCCATCTCGGTGAATGGGAACTTGGTAAAATTAAACTAACTATATATCCTCCAAAAGCATAATTAAATTGATGATCGAAATATACATTCTATGTGAAGAAGAATGATTCCGAGCTTGTCATATATTTCGGCCTTGAGCCCAAAAATCGAGCCTGACCCGCTAGAAAGATTTGAGGAGTAGGCCTGAAGGAGGAATGGATCTAGGATCGCGCCCAGAAATCCGAACCAACTTGACCAGGTCGGTCCGGATTTTCGAGCTACAAGTCTGGCGGCGAAGAAAAGAAAGTGAGGGAGGAGAGAACGAGAAGAAACGCAAAGGAACTTGTAGTTTCTAATGAAGCCAGAGTGGGGGCCAGTCAGATACACGTGGTAATAATGAATAGGTTAGTGTAAATCCTACGTAACACTCGTTGAGCACTCAATATTTGCCCTTAATGAGAAATAATAAATAAAAAGAAAAAAGGAAGGGCATTTAATTATGATAAGAAACTCACACCCAAGTTCCATAGCCTTGAGTCCACTATTCCAATTATCATTTTCATATTCCCATAGGAAAGGGTCGTTCCCCTTCTTCAAATTAATGATGTTGTTTTATATAAAACTTCATGAAAAAAGAAACTACTTTTTAAAAATCATTTTTAAGAGAAATAGTTATTTCCCATTTTATCTGGTAGCATGCTAAAAAAATTTAATTGAAAATATTATTGGGCGTTTAGATCTCATTTGGAATAATGGGTATTGAAGAAGGTAAAGAAGTGAACGTTTGTGGAAGGCGGAAATGATTTTCCTTATTTAAAGATGGAAATTCTTTTTTTTTTTTAATTTGGGATATGTGCACTAAAAGTCCTAAAACGTATTTCGAAAGTGCAATTGAGTCCTA
This sequence comes from Eucalyptus marginata, assembly GCA_014182565.1. Taxonomy (NCBI): domain Eukaryota; kingdom Viridiplantae; phylum Streptophyta; class Magnoliopsida; order Myrtales; family Myrtaceae; genus Eucalyptus; species Eucalyptus marginata. The sequence goes on along the minus strand of CM024592.1, from coordinate 37,668,833 downwards.
CAATTTGAAAAAAATTAATAAATCAAATCTTAACATTTATCAAATTTGTACAATCAAGTCCTTCTATTAACACACTTATTTTATCTAACTAAAATACTGACGTGACATTTTTAAATTAATTTTTCTTTCATATGTGGTATTTTTTATTATTTTATTTTCCAAATATATTTAAAGTAAATTTAAAAACTAAAAAAATGCTCAATTTTAATAAACAAAACAAAACTGCAAAAAAATAAAAATGGTAGGGCCTCCCGAAAAGGAGCTACTACTGCCCATCGTCGGAGGGGACAGTGGGGGAGGGTGGCTGGCCCTCGCCATTCTCGGGCAAGGCTTTGTCAGCCCCAGGAAATGGCCAATGAAATGGCCAATGAGGTTCACTTAGGCAAAGGTCGATGAGATTTGCCCATAATAGGTTGTGGAAACCCAAATTTGGGCACCAGCCCTAGCTAGCGGAGGCGAGGCCTCGTCGACCATAGGTGAGGGCCGGCAACCCTTGCTAGGATCGAGTGAGGGTCGATGTTGCCCAAGTTGGGGTGAGTATTGCCTGGGCCTAGCAATACCAACCCTTGCTTGGGGTTGGGAGGGCTCAGTTGGGGTCGGCCACCCTCGCCCAAGGCCGGCGACCTCCTTTGGCCACTCTAGCGACATGCGACGGCAGTGGGAGCCCCTCTTTGAGGAGGCCTTGCCACTTTTTTTTTTTTTTTTGTCAATTTTATTTTCCCTATACAAAATTTTAGCCTTTTCTTAGTTTTTTTAAAATTTAATTTAAACATATTTTGAAAGTAAAATAATGAAAAAGTCACGTACAAAAGAAAAATTAATTAGAAAATGCCATGTCGACATTTTCCATTAAGTGAATTGACGGTGTTAACGAAAGAATTCGATTGCATCAATTTGACAAAATATAAGATTTGATTGCACTTTTTGCAAGTTTGAGAACTCAATTGTATTTTTGTAACAAGTTTTAAGAATCCCAATAAACATATTTCTTCTACTTTTAAGTGGGGAGTTTTGTTTTATTGTAAATATTTTTCTATTAATTAACTATTTTCAATGAACTAAACACACGAAAGTTCAGAAAATTAATTCCTGAGAGAGAGAAAGTGGGAGGGGCCATGCGGCAGAATACCAATCCAGCTGGGCTGTAAACTAAACAGGCCCCCTCTAGCCCCTTCAAGACCGTCACCGGGAATATTTAATATGTATTATAAAGAAATTATATGTTAATACATGACTTATTCTCTATTATGTCATAATTAACTTATGGTTACAATTCAAATTTGATTATATATTATGAGATCATATTAAAAACTTACCGATTACATAGAAAATAATATAATTGAAGTATGAATTTTATAACACCTAGAGCATCATTCGATGTAATTAGTACTTTTTTTTGGTCGGAAGTAATTAGTAATTAAGATAATCATTACATCACGAATTACATAGTGTCTGACTATGATATGGAAATTTAGATAATTTTACCCAATAGTAAGCAACTGATATTATGCTGATTGTTATTTATGAAATATTTTTTAGTGTACTATATAGATATGCAAGATCAAGAGAACATAACCATCATTATATCAATTATATACTTTTTATTTCACATTTTATTATTAATCATATAATGTACTTTTTTACATGATTGAAGTTTGTGTAATCATTATGTAAACCATATAAATAAATTCGCTTGTAATTAATATAAACTCTAGTTACAACTGCAAACTAATAACAAATAAAAAACGAAAAACTCCACAATCATATGGTTCCCATACTTTCCTCGAAATTACTACAACAATAGATGAGTAAAATCTTCGCTAGAGTGGCCAAAGGAGTGAGAGAAAGAAAGAGAGAGAGCGACTGAGCGAGAGAGAGCCTAGGAAGGAGATGGTGTTGAGGGATTTAAAGACGTGATTCGTTCCTGCACATCCTTAAAGCGACGAGGAATAATGAACATGGCTGAAAGTGGGCCACACATGGAAGGAAAGGGCCCTACGTTGGACTTATCGGGACCAATTTGTCTGGAATTCGCAAGTAACGACATTGGACCTCTATCGACGTAAGATTTGCAAGTCCCAACATATGATCTGGATATCACGTTGGGTAATGACGTACCCATTGGATATCGATGTTGACTTTGCAAGTGGTAACATATGACCTGGATATCAACGTTCTTGCATATTCATAGGTCTATTTTCTTCCATGTACGGAATTTGTAAATCGCAAAGGTACCCATACATAAAAGGACAGACGCAACATAGGTCCCTTTCCTTCCATGTATAGGTCAGTTTAAAGGTGCAACAAAGTCTCCAAATGAAAATTTAATCTCGTATCCCCTAATAAATTCTCCATGAGTGTGCAAACTTAATGATCACGGACCCACACATAGATATTGTAGGTTCCAGCCCACTTAGCCCATGATTTTCAATTGTAAGGTTAGAAGACTTCCACATTTATATGACGCATACACTGACGTCACGTCTTTTAGATATGGGATAAAACACATTTTAATTTATTTTATAAGCAAATTATCAAAAATTGCACCATCATTTTCAATCAATAACAGCACCGTTCTACGAGCATTGCTCAATACTTCATTAAGAGAGAAATGGACGATCGGGATTTGGCAGTGGAAGTTGGTAGCTCTTGGCGTAGAAGGTGGATGCTGGAATTAGAGCACGCAGAAACTGTGGGCCGTGTAGAACAAATCAAGCCATAGCTTGGATAGATGGGCTGGATTTGTAGGCCCGGCCAGCATGAAAGGAATTTGAAAGCCCTTTCTTCCTTAGCGTGTTTGTGTAGGTGCATGGCCGAAGAATAGTCACGGGCTTGTTCAGAGACATCTCCAGACTGACAGACCAAAAGTAATGGGCTCTCCCTCTCTCTCTCAATAATCATGGCACACGACAGATGCAACGAGCAAATGCTTTTTGCGAGGGTGAAAAAGGAAAGGACAAGAGAACCATGTTGCCGTCAATTATTAAAATCAGGCTTTTAGGGTGGGGAACGTTTCTATTCCCAAGAACAGTTTCTTTCTAGAAATATTTTTTTCTATTTCTATTTTCGGAAATAGTTTCTGAGACGCATTTGTTCTTTGCAGACGACATTTTTCCTTTTTGTAAAGGCCACTTGCCATCTGTGATGCTCCTCAAGGAAGGACTCCATTTGTTTTCTTCTTGGAGTGGCCTACTTCCGAATCCGAGAAAAAGTGAGGTGTTCCTCTCGGGAGGCTCGTCAGACTTAAGGAATCAAATTCTGCTGGATCTTGGGTTCATAGAAGGGAATTTACCAGTCCGTTACCTGGGAGTTCTAATTATTACTTCGAGGTTGGGGAAGGCGAATTGTGCTGCTCTTGTTAGGCGCATCACATCTAGGGTACAATCCTGGACTCATCAGTTTCTTTCTGTTGCCGGTCATCTTCAACTGATCAGGTCAGTTCTCTATGCCATTCAGGCTTATTGGACGAGTGTCTTTATTCTTCCTGCAGTGGTGCTGGACGAGATTGAGTGTATTCTTAGACAATTCATTTGGAAAGGACTGGAGTTGGACAGAGGGGGTGCCAAGGTCTCCTGGGAGAATGTGTGCCTCCCTAAAGTGGAGGGAGGTCTTGGGATCCACAAACTGCGAGAGTGCAATAAGGCAGCCATGCTCAAATATATTTGGAATTTGTTTTCAGATAAGGAGTCCTTATGGTGTAAGTGGGCCCGCTCGACCTTCTTAAAGAGAAGAATTTCTGGGTCGTTAAGAAGCCGACTTTCTTCTCTTAGGCTTGGAAGAAGATTCTACAACTCATAACGGAAATCCGGCTTAGTGTCTACTGGAGGATTGGAGATGGCTTATCAGCATCACTTTGGTTTGACAATTGGCACCCCTAGGGCCCCTTGAACTTGTATTTCACAGATTCGCTCATCTATGGTTCCGGTCTCTCTAGACAGGCTTTGGTGGCTAACCTCTTTTCTGATGATGGCCGGGCTATCAGGTCGGTGATTGAGTCTTGGGGTTCGCCTCTTCCCTCCTTGTCCGGAAGCCAGGATCGATTTTGTTGGAGGGAGGACTTGTCAAGCTTGTTCTTGGTGGCCTTGGCTTGGGAGTCCTTAAGGCAAAAGAAGGTGCGAGTCGATTGGCATCCTTTCATCTGGAATAATGTCATCTTGCCTCAGTACCAACTTAACCTTTGGCTCGGTTACCTACACAGTCTCTCCTTATGTTTTAGGTAGGATTGATGCTGCTTCCTGCCCCTTTTGCAATGAAGTGCCTGACTCTATAGATCATCTCTTTTTTGGATGTCGCATTACTTCTAGTATTGCTTTCTTTTGGGTGACCAGATGTAATATTCCCTGGCGTAATAGGTCTTGGGGAGAGACTCTCACTTGGGCCACTACTTTGCTTTTGGGTAGGGATTTTTATAAGTGTGTTACCTGTTTTTCCTTTGGGGCGCTTTATCATATCATTTGGAAGAATATGAACGATATTCTCTTCAGGGGGGAGCCGCTTTCTGTTCCAGCCATGAAAAAGCACCTTCTCAAGGTCGTCAAAGACAAGGCCATTACCTTCAGAAATGTGGAGGACTCCACCACAAATAAAAGGGTACAACACTCTTGGGATGTGGACCCCATTATCTTCTCTGCTGGAGATTTCCAACCGTCTGGCTAAGCTTCTCCTTGGTTGCTAGTTGCGTCTGCCTAGCAGTTGTTTCTACCGTTTGGTGTTCTCTTTGTGTTCTTGTTGTAGCCGCTTGGTCTTTTTCCTCGGCATCCTTCCACTCATAATGAGCATGTTCATCTTGAGTGCAAGTTTTTGAAGCCGTCTCATTTGTATAGTTTGGCCTTTTCCTAATATATTACTTACTTTACCAAAAAAAAAAAAACAACAGTTTGTGAGCATTTTGAGGCGTTTGGTAACTATAAAAAATTATGTTTCGAGAATAGAAACACGTTTGGCACAACCCCAAAATATTTTGTGACTTAAAATTCTTTTAATATATTAATAATTTTATTACATTTTTTTTCTTTTATTTATTTTTCTTCTCCTTCCTCTTAGCCGGTGGGGGCCGAGTGGGGGCCGTCCGATACACGTGGTAATGATGAATGGGTTAGTGTAAATATTACGTAACACTGGTTGAGCACTCAATATTTGCCCTTAATAAGAAATAATAAATAAAAAGAAAAAGGAAGGGCATTCAATTACAATAAGAAACTCACACCCGAGTTCCATAGCCTTGAGTCCACTATTCCAATTATGATTTTCATATTCCCATAGGAAAGGGCCGTTCCCCTTTTTCAAATTAATGATGTTGTTTCATATAAAACTTCATGAAAATAGAAAATAATTTTTAAAAATCATTTTTAAGAGAAATAGTTATTTCCCATTTTATTTGGTGGCATGCTAAAAAAAATGTAATTGAAAATATTACTGGGCGTTTTGATCTCATTTGGAATAATGGGTATTGAAGAAGATGAAGAAGTGAACGTTTGTGGAAGGCGGAAATGATTTCCTCCTTAGGAAAATGATTTTCCCTATTCAAAGATGGGAATTCTTTTTTTAATTTTTAATTTGGGATATGTGCACTAAAAGTTATAAAACTTATTTCGAAAGTGCAATTGAGTCCTATAACTTGAAAAAAAAATCTTAAAATTTATCAAATTTGTACAATCAAGTCCTTCTATTAACACACTTATTTTATCTAAAAAAATACTGACGTGAAATTTTTTAATTAATTTTTATTTCCTATGTGGTATTTTTTATTATTTTATTTTCCAAATATATTTAAAGCAAATTTAAAAACTAAAAAAAATGCTCAAATTTTAATTGACAAAACAAAACTGGAAAAAGATAAAAATGGTATGGCCTCACCGGAAAGGAGCTGCTACTATTTATCGTCGAAGAGGATAGTGGGGGAGGGTGGCTGGTCCTCGCCATTCTCGGGCAAGGCCTTGTCAGCCTCAAGAAATGGCCAATGAGGTTCACTTAGGCAAAGGTCGATGAAATTTGCCCATAATAGGTTGAGGAAACTCAAATTTGGGCACCGGCCCTAGCTAGCTGGGGCGAGGCCTTGTCGACCATAGGTGAGGGCCGACAACCCTTGCTAGGATCGGGTGAGGGCTGGTGTTGCCCAAGTTGGGGTGCCTGGGCCTAGCAATACCGGCCCTTGCTTGGGGTTGGGGAGGCCTCAGTTGGGGTTGGCCACCCTCGCCCAAGGCTGGCGACCTCCTCTGGCCACTCCAATGACATGCGACAGTGGTGGGAGCCCCTCTCTAAGGAGGACTTGCCACTTTTTTTTTTGTTCAATTTTATTTTCCCTATACAAAATTTTAGCCTTTTCTTAGTTTTTTAAAAATTAATTTAAACATATTTTGAAAATAAAATAATAAAAAAGTCACGTACAAAAGAAAAATTAATTAGAAAAAATGTCAACATTTTTCCATTAAGTAAATTGACGGTGTTAATGAAAGAATTCAATTGCATCAATTTGACAAGATATAAGATTTGATTGCACTTTTTGCAAATTTAATGACTCAATTGTATTTTCGTAACAAGTTTTAAGAATTCCAGTAAACATATTTCTTCTAATTTTAAGTGCAGGAGTTTTATTTTATTGTAAATATTTTTCTATTAATTAACTATTTTCAATGAACTAAACACATGAAAGTTCAAAAAATTAATTCCTAAGAGAGAGAAAGCGGTAGGGGCCATGCGAAAGAATACCAATCCAACTGGGCTGTAAACTAAACAGGCCTCCTCTAGCCCCTTCAAGACCGTCACCGGGAATATTTAATATGTATTATAAAGAAATTATATGTTAATATATGACTTATTCTCTATTATGTCATAATTAATTTATGGTTACAATTCAAATTTGATTATATATTATGAGATCATATTGAAAATTTAACGATTACATAGATAATAATATAATTGACGTACGAATTTTATAACACCTAGAGCATCATTCGATGTAATTAGTAATTTTTTTTTTTTTGTCGAAAGTAATTAGTAATTAAGTAATCATTACATCACGAATTACATAATGTCTCGACTATGATATGGAAATTTAGATAATTTTACCCAATAGTAAGCAACTGATATTATGCTAATTGTTATTTATGAAATATTTTTTAGTGTACTATATAGATATGCAAGATCAAGAGAACATAACCATCATTATATCAATTATATACTTTTTATTTCACGTTTTATTATTAATTATATAATGTATTTTTTGACATGATTGAAGTTTGTGTAATCATTATGTAAACAATATAAATAAATTCGCTTATAATTAATATAAATTCTAGTTACAACTGCAAATTAATAACAAATAAAAAACGAAAAACTCCATAATCGTATGATTCCCCATACCTCCCTTGAAATTACTACAACAATATATGAGTAAAATCTTCGTGGTATTATCACATTCAATGATCACTATTTGGTATAAAATTAAACAAAAATTTACCTCTTCAAGTCAACAAAATCCAACTAGTTGAGTAAAATGAGTGTTTTCGATTTCCTTTACCAGTCAAGCTCGAAATTAAATATTAGAAATAGCACTATCTCGAGTCAAATGAATTAGCTTTGTGAGCTCTAGGAGGGTCAATGGTTCGGACCGAATTTTCACTAAAATCAACTCAAAATGTGAAGGGTACACGTTCGCCAAGACCTAACCCTGCATGCAATTCGACTGACAACACTGTTCCGGTCAGGTTCTTTTTTGCTTTTTCGAAAATTCATGCTGCTACAAGCTTATACCCTAATTTTTTTTTTTTTTTTTTTTTAGCTTCCATTATATTCAGTAATAGCTCTTTCCAAGCAAGAGAGGTGCGGTCAAACGGTCCTTTTTATTTTAGAATCACAGATAATACTGCACATGATGCTAATACTACTCAACAGAAGGTTCACTTGTAATAAGACGACCACCTGACAAGCACACTCAGCAAAGACTTTCTTCCCAAAAGGAGACAAATTAAAAAAAAAAAAAAAAAAAACTGGAATTCCAGGACTTCATCACATGGTGGAATTTGGAATGTGAAGAGTTGCAGTTGTGAATGAGGAACGCTCAAATTCCCATTATCCATGTCAGGAGCTTCCATGCACTTCAGTTCCAAGATATATTTATCTCAGATTGAAGGCAAATTCACTACAACAACTCTCTTGTTCGTTATTTCTTGATGATTCTTCTGAGCACGCCACTCCAAGCAAAGATTCGAATTTGCTTTCTTAGTTGCCAACATAGGAATTGCAAATGTTTTCCCCTTCTTCCAAGACCTCTCACAGGATCATTTGGTCCACAACTCTAGGACACAATCAGGCAATGCCATCTTAACACACTGGTGCAGCTTCAATTCATCTTGGAATGACCGGCCTTCTCCAGAGCAAGAGTACTTTTTAGCTGTACGCATCTCTGAGACTAGATAGCTTGGCTTCCATGCCTGCCCTTCCGATTAAACACCAGTACTATAGCCCTCTACATCACAATATCACTAGAAGCAAATTCATGATAAATCGTACCTGGAGCCACATATCCTGTGGTACCCTTGATACCGAGCAAGCTAAATTGATGCGCATGATCTTTACAGAACCTTGACATGAGCCTTGCCAAACCAGAATCACTTACATAAGCAGTCACTTGATTATCAAGAACATTGCTTGGCTCCCAGTCAGAGCGAATTATCAGTCACAGTGGAAAGACCATTTACCCCCACGTTGGAAAGTAATGTAGATTAATGTAGAGATGTTCTCACTCTAAGCAGATGAACATTGGATGTATTGGCTGCTGACATGAACATTGGATACCTCTTGAGAGGATTTTCACTATTCGATGGGTAAATTTACAGAGAGGAACAAGAAGAGAGTAATCGACCGCACAGAAGTAAGTAGTATAATCTAGAAATTTCTGGTGAAAGCAACTGAGATATACAAGCAGTGTTACTAGACCTGAAAGTAGGAAATGAAGAAGACAACAATCACTAAATGCCCGATACATAAAATGTGAAGTTCTCTGTGCATGTGAGATTACACTACGAAGATTTCCGTACATGAGAGAACTCGCTATTAGGTTCCATCTCTCCATGCAACTACCATCTACAACAGAAGCAAGGTTCGACAAAAGAAAAACAGAAGCAAGGGATGAGTCTCTAAGAAGATATTTTTCTAACATTCCAGTCCCTAGTGAATTTAGAAAGGTAAAAATAAAAAATAAAAAACTCTAAATGTGCACTGAGGACTACTAATAGAAACAGAGCACACCCAGAAACCCCATTGGTTTTCTTGCTCAACAAAGGTCAACCTGCAAGCAGGAAATGAAGAAGACAGCAATCACTAAATACCTAATACAGAATATGAAAAAGTAGGGGTGTGCAAGAGAACCAGGATCTGCCCAGACCGCCCGGAACCGGACCGGAACCACCCGGAACCGGCGGTTCTTGACGGAACCGGTCCGGTTCCCGGTTCCAATTTATGGGAACCGGTGGGTACTGGTCCGGTTCCCGGTTCCATGGGCGGATCCATCCACCCGCCCACCCGGACCGGACCGATTAATTTTTCATATTAAAAAAAATATTAATTGTCTATTTCGGTGATCTTTGAACGTGGTATTTAGCTGAGTTTTTGCCAAGTTCTTGGTTTGAGTTCGGGAAGTTGTGTAATTGTAAGTTTGTGAGTTAAGAAGATATCTTTGTACCATGTGAGATATGGTTGGGGATTTTTTATGCAGCTAACCTGTTTGATGGATAGAAGTTTTAGCTAGGTGTAATTTTATGAGTCAATGTATGTGCCCGCAACGTCGACTTTATGTTTCCGATTCATGGGTGTGGAATGCGTTTTCTTTCCCTACTAAATTCATGGGGTTCGTTGCTTCTTAATGCTGAATTTGTTCCGCAAAGCAAGTGAAAGCGGTTTGTCAATACGAAGATGAACCGGTTCCATGGATCCACCCGGGAACCGGACCGAACCTGCGGTCCGGTTCCCGGGTGGATCCATGCAACAAACGGGTGGATCCCGGTTTCAATTTTTCGGAACCGATCCTTAGCGGGCGGTTCCCGGTTCTAGGTCGGGAACTGCTCACCCGGACCATGCATACCCCTATGAAGAAGTGAATTTGCAATAAAAATAAGTAATTGGTTTAAAAAGTACCAATCTCCAACTTCATCAATCGTCAAGAGGAACCCATATCGAGTTCGGTTCCATGGTCGTAGTTAACAACTCAGCATTGATTTCACAATGAAAATGAGAACTAAAGTATCCTTTGTAATATGAAAGGGTTTAAATATTCTATAAAAATATTTTTTTACTGAACTCAAAAACTTCAAGTTCTTCTAAGTCCTCAACTGAAAGTGAAAGTGGTGTAGATCGTGGCCAATCTTGGGCACATATATGAGCCTCCACCATACTCGGGGTCAAAAAGCTACAAAACGCATCAAGCACACAACCTCCTTTGCTAAATGCGGCCTTTGATACCATACTCAAGATGGGCACGGCCTCTAATGCTCTTGTTTGCACAAGGCATCCTTTCAAAGTGATCCCAGACAACGGATCTCTGCCTTCTATTTGTGGCAGTAAGATCCCTCATTGTAGACATTTTGCAATCCTTCTATCTAAGAAACTTGGAGCCTGCGAGTTATTATTATAATCAGATATAATGTGCCCCTAAACTAAAATAAAAAGACACAATGTAATATGTAAGCTGTAGTCCTCTACACCCTCTTAACAAATAACTAGAAAAGCTAGCCTAAGCGACAGGATTTTTTGGCATGGAGTGCCTCCAAAGACTGTCGTAAATAACTAGAAAAGCACTATGTAGCATGTAAGCTGTAGTCTTGCAACTTTCAGGAAAACAAAACCACAGTAACAGGTGAGATTATAAACTTATGACAAGCACATATATACATGCTGAACTATTAACTCTGAACTATTAACTCCGCACAACTTCTCGAAAACAAGGCCTCTCTTCTATGACTCTGCAGAACATCTTGAAAACACCGGATACAATTGACATTACAAAGGGTTCTGTTCTCCAAATTGCTGCTCTACGATATATAGTAGTATTCAGCTAATTAGAGGGCACAGAGGCTCCAAACCGCTCTACATGCGTGAGCAAATAAACACATAAACGTGCACCCAAGAAGAGTCCAACCTCGAAATAAAATAACACCAGTCAGCTCACGTCGAAACAATTAAAGAACTAGTAAACGCCATGTACAGACACATTTCCCTGGAAAAGAACTCAAGCATCTGCACGACACGATTCCACCCTATGCAGGTACCCCTGAACTTGTCGTGCAAAAATCCAAACCACGCAAATCATCAATACCTTAGAAATGACTTGAACGAGCTCTGAAGGAGAACAACGAGTGCATACACTGACGGAATACTTTCCTCAACGCTAGCTTCCCTGTAAGATGCAGAGAACCTAACACAGCTAAAGGAGTCATTAAGCCCCCTGAAAAGTTCTTAAAACTCTCAGTCCTTCCGTGCTCAACATTCGATTCGAAAGCAAGATAGCAATTAGAAGCGACTGCCAAAAGCCACCCGAAATTTGTCAGTCGACAAACAAATAAGAAAGTTCCTAAAACAAAGAAGGTAAGGTGATCATATTCATCTCCCTCCTCACATAACGCAGGAACTCATCTCTGAGTATCGCCATGCCACCAAGAGATCATGATTTCCTGCACCTTTTCCCTCTGCCAATTGAACAGTGCACAGGACACAACTGACGAACGCTACGAGCGTTTCGACGTTTACACAAATCCTCCGACATGGCAAATTTAACGCTCGACAGGCAGAATCCAATTCGACGGAGCCTTGAAGACGCTCTTCTTAACTTATCTCCCGAGCGACGAAATCGCCAAAAAAGAAAAAAGAAAAAGAGAGGAAGAGTGAATCCGAGATCGAACCTTGAAAACAGGGAGACCGAGATGGCGAAGTGGGAGACGGATGGATTTGGCAAGGGAGAGAGCGTCGGGCTTTTCGGTGTGTTTCGGAACCGAAGCGTCCGCTATGTCCAACTTTTCTCTTATCATCCGAACCGGAAGGAGACCTGCTCCGAATATCGGGTCGGGTTTCGTTTTTGGTTCTTTTAATACTATATATATAATTGTCCACTAATAACAGTGGTCGCCTTTCAACTTTGAGAACCATTGAGACCAGGAGGAGTTTATTTTACTTTCAATTTTTATTTATAGCTGGAAAACTTCAGTAATAAGATTTGGACCGGGTCTTACGCACACTCTTATAGATATATATTTTTACATATACATATATACATATATGCACTAATTCTACTGGACTTCCCAAACTTCATCATGGCCCACCTTATTCCTGCTTTCGGAATATATCCAACCATACTTAGCTAAATATCAAGAATCCTAAAACGGCGACGCTGATCTAGTCGGCATGCTCCTTGCTAAGCTTGGTGAGCTTAGCTCCGAGCTTGGCGAGGTGAAGACTGGCCACCTTCTCGTCCAGATGCTTGGGCAAGGCGTAGACCTTCTTCTCATACTTGCCCGTGTCCCTTTCCATCCACAGCTCGAGCTGGGCCATCGCCTGGTTCGTGAAGGAGCAGGAGGACATCACCGAGCTAGGGTGGCTGATGGTGCAACCCAAGTTAACGAGGCGTCCCTCCGCCAAGACAATGACGCCCGACTCGCTATCGGGGAAGACCCACCTGTCCGTCTGGGGATTGAAGGTGATGCGCTTCACGCCCGGGAAGCTCTCAAGGCCGGGCATGTCGATCGCCTTATCGAAGGGACCGGTGTTGCAGATGATGGCATTGTTCTTCATCTTCCTCATGTGGTCGACCGTGATGATGAAGCCCTTGCTGCCGCCGGAAGTGACGACAAAGATGTCAGCCTGGGAGACAACATCCTCCAGGGTTAGGACCTGGATACTTTTCATGAGAGCTTGGAGAGCACGGATGGGATCGATTTCGGTCACGATGACGCGAGCACCGGCCTCCTTGAGGGCAGCAGCGTGGTCCTTGCCCACGTCTCCATATCCACATACCACAGCAACTTTACCGGCGATCTTGACGTCGATGGCCGTCATTAGACCGTCCGGCCTGGAGGGGCGGCAACCGCACGAGTTTTGAAACTGTTTCATGCAAGAACACTGTGTTCCCAAAAAAGATTATATGGAGCTACTCGTGACTCTACTCAATCATATAAAATTGGAGTGACTAGATTAGTACCTTGGTCTTGATGACAGAGTCGTTGACATTAATGACGGGGAATAAGAGAGTCCCGTTGGCCTGCATCCGGTGCAGCCTCTCGACAGCAACGGCGGCCCCCTCCGAGACTCCGACAAGTCTCTCCTTCATCTTGTGATACCTCTTCGGATTGGTCTCCAACCCATCCCTGATTATGGTCAGCACGATCTGCAACTCCGTGTTGTCAGTGGACGCCGGGTCGGGGAGATTCCCAGTGTTCTCGTAGGACTCTTCCGCCTTGATGCCCTCATGGATGAGGAGGATGGCGTCACCCCCATCGCTGATGATTAGGTCGGGGCCACCACTAGGGCCCCAGTCGAGGGCCTGCTCCATGCACCGCCAGTACCCCTGGAGGGTCTCGCCCTTCCAGGCGAACACGGCAGCGGAGTCGCAGGCGATGGCGGCTGCCGCGTGGTCCTGGGTGGAGAAGGTGTTGCTCGAGCACCAGCGGACCATGGCGCCCATGGTGGTGAGGGTCTCGATGAGGACGGCTGTCTGGGGGGTCACGTGGAGCAAGCCGGTGATCCTCGCGCCCTTGAGGGGCTGCGAGGGGCCGAACACCGAGCGGCAGGACATGAGGGCGGGCATTTGGTCCTCCGCGAGCTCGATCTGGAGGCGGCCGAAGTCGACCTGCGACTTGTCCTTGACCTTGTCCTCGCGGCGGCTGGCGGCTCTCTCCACTGGCAACGCCATTTTTTTTTGTCTTCTTCGGGTTTTTCGACGGATGTCTGAAACAACAATCTGCAGCGAGAGAGAGAGAGAGAGAGCGAGCGAAGGAGACGATGGAAATGCCGGAGCATGGAGGGCGGTATAAATAGATGATGGCGCTGTCGTCTGAAATTTCCCGGGAATGATTCCCCCGCCCACTCTGAAAATTAAATTACGGGAATGTCACGTCCGTTTCGGGGGGAATGATTCCCCCGCCCACTCTGCAGAAAAAATAATATTAAAAAAAAATTGGACAGAGTAGATTGCAATGTAAAAAATAAATTGTTGCGACTAGACTATGCCAAATCCGATTTGTACTTGAAAACTCAATTGATTTTGATATGCTTGGACGAGTAAATGCAAAATTTTTTACCAAAAAATTTTAAACTTATTATAATTATATCAATTCAATCTTAAATTTTTATTTTATCAATTACGTCATGAACATTTTGCATTTGTGCAAATTTAATTAATCTATCCATTTTTTGACCGTAAATCACTAATATGGACACCAATCATCCTACATGTCTCGTTTTACGCTCGGTAATTGTGAAATGATTTGTGTAAATCCTACGTGGCACTCATTGAGCACCTAATATTTTTTAAAAATTAATGGTGTGATTGTTTTGCATAATAGTTCAAGATAAAAGGATAATACGTTTTGGTGAAAGTATTTTCAAAGAAAATAGTTATTTTTCATTCGTTTGGTGATTTGGAATTTAGCGGAGAGAGAGGGAGAGAGAGTGCTCTCCAAAGTTTTTGAGATGATGATTGAGACTACAATCCCCATCTCGAGTTGAGACTCTCAAATAAATAAAGTGCACACAGTGCTTAAAAAGATCGAGGGGATCATCCCTCTCACGAGATCCTGTCGTCCTTAAAGTAGCCCTTCTCCATTTGTCAAAAAAAAAAGTAGGCCTTCTCCGCTCGGGCGAATGAAAAGTACCCCTTAAAGTATCCTTCTCCGTATGGCGGCCCCCGCCCGAGTGAAAGGTACCCGGAAAAGTACGGAAATGCCACCGCGTGATGTGTGCGCTCGCGCGGTGTAGAGGTCCGTTTGCCAACTGCCAACGGTTGTCCGAAAAAAGATGCCCAAAAATAATAGGAAAAAAGCCATCAAAAATCTCAAACTTTATCAAAAGTGATAAATTTACCCCAAAATTTTTTTTTGACATGAAAAACCCTCAATTTTGCAAACTGTGACACATTTATCTTATTAAGGGCATTTTCGTCTTATTTTTTCTATTTTTTATTTTAATTTTATTTTAATTTTTTGTTTCTTCTCTCTTCCCTCCACCGGCCATGGCGGAGCCAGCGGAGGGAAGCCGGCAAGGGCCGCCCTCACCGGACGCCGGTGGAGGGAAGAAAAAACAAAGAAAAAAAATTAAAAAAAAAAGTAAAAAGTTTTTAAAAGTAAAAAAACCAAAATGCCCCTATGATTTGGGGGTAAATGTGTCATACAAATGAAAGTTCAGGGTTTTTGTGTCACAAATAAAATTTTGGGGTAAATATGTCACGGTAAGCAAATTTCATGATTTTTCATGTCACAAAAAAAAGTTCGGGGTAAATTTGTCACTTTAAGCAAAATTTGGGGTTTTTGGTGGCTTTTTTCCAAAATAATAATAATAAAATTGGACAGAGTAGATTGCGACGTAAAAAATAAAAAGAAAAATAAATTGTTGCGACTAGACTATGCAAAATCCGATTTATACTTGAAAACTCAATTGATTTTTATATGCTTGGATGAGTTAATGCAAATTTTTTTACCAAAAATTTTTAAACTTAATATAATTGTATCAATTCAGTTTTAAATTTTTATTTTGTCGATTGCGTCATGAATATTTTGCATTTGTGCAAATTTAATCAATCTATCCATTTTTAGACCGTAAATCATTAATATGGACGTCAGCCATTCTACGTACCTCGACCGACGCTTGGTAATGGTGAAATGATTTGTGTAAATCCTACATGGCACTCATTGAGCACCTAATATTTAAAAAAAATTAATGGTGTGATTGTTTTGCATAAAATTTCAATATAAAAGGATAATACTTTTCGGCGAAAGCATTGTCAAAGAAAATAGTTATTTTTCATTCCATTGGTGATTTGGAATCTAGCGCGGAGAGAGAGAGAGAGAGAGAGAGAGAGAGAGTGTGCTCTCCACAGTTTTTGAGATGATGATTGAGAAGACAATTTTCAGTCACCAGTTGAGACTCTAACACCTGTCCAGGGAGATGCCTGTCCAAGGAGATGAGCAGAGAGAACAACCACCTCAGATAAAGTCCACACTGCTTTACGGTGTTTACACGAGTCACGACCACTAGTAGTTCCATATGCAGAATAAAGCAATTTATTATATTAAGTGCGCGATTGCTTTCCATGGTCAAACAGAGATGGTTCCCCGGCTAAGTTAAGCCTACTTGACCTAACACGGATAAAACCAATCCTTTCTATGTTTTTATTTAAGTGCGCGATTGCTATTGGCTCACCCAAATTGTAATAGGATATGCTCAGATCGATATCTTTCCCTTAGGCATTAGTCTTCCTTGGCTGGGCTTGCTTGACACGCACGTTTGGGAGTGAAAGTGTAGGCTTTCTTTGATGTGTTTCAGAATCAAATCGTCCACAATGTCCAATTTTTTTCTTATTATTCAAATATCAAATTGGGTATTGTTCAGGTGGGGGCCGGTTATTTCGTTTTTTCTTTTTAATAATTATCCGCTAATAGAATCGATGCCTTTTAGCTTTGAGAGTCGCTGAGGCCAAGGAGAGTTTATTTTATCAAGTCTACTAATATAAATAAAGAATATGTGAGAAGGGGGTGAAGTTATTATTTTATTTGATAGCAAAAACAAAGCAATATAGATGAGTTCCGAATATCAGGTTAGGTCAGGTAAAGCACAGCCCCATTTTTTTTTCACGTAGGTTCAAGTATCCCGAATACCCAATCTAACCCATTCACACCCCCTTACTTTTCTAATAAGATTTCAAAGTCGGTGATCCTCACACCCTTGAGGGGCTGCGAGGGACCGAACTCAGATTGGCAAGACATGAGGGTTGCCATTTGGACCTTCGCGAACTTGATCTCAAGGCAGCCAAAGTTGGCTTGCAACATGTCCTTGACCTTGCACTCACGGCCGCTAGCGGTAGAGAGAGAGAGAAGGAAGGAAATGGTGTTGAGGAATTTAAATACTTGAGCCGTTATTGTACATCCTCAAAGGGAAATTAATCTGAATGGCATATTAGATGACTTATGACAATTGATGGTCAGCAACTTGTGGTTTTTTGTTATATTAATCTAATTTAATGGAAATCAATGGAGGGTATAATTATCACAAATATACTATATTAAGGTTTTTAATAGTCAAAAAATTGTTGTGGGGTAAATTCATAATGTGTTGATTCATTTGAAATTTTTCGTGATAAAATAAATGGCTATGGAGTTGTCATTAGAGTTAGGGGTGAGTATAATTCGGGTAAGCGGTTCCCAACTTAGAACTGGGAACCGCCCATTAAGAATTGATTCCTTGGTGGATCCATGGAGCCGATCTCCAATCCCTAAAAAATTGCATTAATAAATTAATATCATGATAAACCTAGTTTCTATTTAGAGCACCAGAGCTTATTCATCCTTATATTCAGGTTGAATTGCAAGCCATTGATTTTGATAAAGGATTAAAAACTATAGGGCAAAACAAATAAGCTATACTCATTAGTTAATAACTTAATTTCTTCAAATATTATGGTGTGGTCGTGTTTGAGTTTCCTGACATTGGAAACATGTGGAGAATTAGACTTCACTTTAAAAGTCTTAACCTCCACAAAACTTAATTTCTTCAAATATTATGGTGTGGTCCGGTCCGATTTAGGGCAATTTCCGATTTTTTTGTACACCCCTAAATATAGCTAGGCCAAAGACTAGCATCCACTTGTCTGAATATTGTGACATCCTGAAATTCGAGCCTCATAAGGGATGAATGAATGTGAATTTCATCAATACATTGTTGGTTGATCTCACTCGGAATTGATCACCCCGAGATACCGACCTGAGGGGAAATGCTAATGAGGACAGAACCCGTACGACTAAAGAACTCGACCTGGGAAAACGACTTGACCATGAGACTTGCGTGAGGACGATCCTGTAGATAGGCAGGCCGATTTCAAGGACGATTGGGAGTCGATTCGCGGACAGAACATAATGGAACGACGGGTGATTCTGTTTGCCATTATCGAATCCGCGAACGACCCTATGTCGATTCTCAGTGATCGTGTACTTTGAAATAAGAATCTATCCTCCGTAATTTCATGCAGTCAAGGACGTCCATGCATCGAGATGTCTTGAACGTGGTTTGGCACGAGTCGGTTACGCGTGAATCCTCCGAGCCGCCCGTCGTATGAGTTATAACCAAAATGGCATTAGGGGCGAAATTGACATAAGCAAGATAACTTAGGACTAGACTTCGAATTATTAGGAATGTCCGGGACGGACTTTGGATGAAGCTACTTCAGACAGTCGACAGAGCCAGTTAAGCCGAGCAATTGGAAAAAGTGATTTTCGGACCGAGGAAGCAAGCCCGTGAGGACGTGGGCCGGGCCAAGTTAGTGTGGGCCTTAGGCCCAAGTTGGGATAGCCACCAAATGGGCCTAAGACAATCAAATGAGCCATTGGGCCAAACCAACTATTCATCTTTTAAGCCCATGGGCCAATTCTTGGCCATTTCAAGCCCAGCAAATTCCTAAGCCCATTCCTATTCATGGCCGAGCCCATTTCTTAGGCCCATCCACCAATTTCAGCCCAATGTCAGATGTGTAATTTGTGCAAGGTGGAAATGACCAAATTGCCCCTAAAAGCATTTGGATAAGGGCAAAGGAAGAGAGAGAAGATGATGTCATGCATGGGGACTTGAAGCAAGCATTTATGGGGGTCTTGACAGCCCTCCCATCACTCTCTCTCTCCCCCATTCGGCCTCCCAATCGACGGAGCTCTCTCTCCCTCGTTCTCCCTCTCTTCCAGTTTCTGCTCCAGCTGACCCTTCGGTGAAGAATCGAGTCAAAAGTGGTCTTCCCGGTTGAATCACAGAACGAGCCACCTATCACCGTGACCGGGAGAGACAGACCGTTCCAACAAGCCTGATTTCGTCCCGAACGGAGCCTCTGTTAGTCCTGTACGGCCGTCGCAAGCCGCCGGTCGCCGGTCCGTCGGTCCGCCTGCAGCCTGCACTGTTTCGCGTTTTCGGGCATTTTTCTCCCATTCCAGCCGTTCCTTTGCCCATTCCATCCACCCACAAGATCCCCAAGACCCCGGGAGCCGCCGGTTGCAGGAAACCCCCTCACCGGAGCTCCGGCCAAGCCGTTCAACTCAGTTTCTCCTCCGGCGGGGCTGTTTTTCAGTGTTTTCAGTGGGAGTCCGAGCTGTGGTTGCTGTGTTGAGCTTGGGACTGCCTTGGATCGTCGTGGTAGAGGTTCCGGTGCGTAGCCACCGTCGTCGCCGCCTGCGTCGGTGTCTCCGGCCCGCTTAACGGGTGAGTTTAGCTCCTAATCCTTCGATTAGTGCCCAAACTTGCTTAGGGTTGGTTTAGTTAGATTTAATTCTAGTTTATGTGATTTAATTAAGTTGTATTAGCCCTAAGATAGGTGGTTAGATGGATGGATTAAATTAGTTTAGCTTAATTTTGCTTTATTTGCTTAATTGTGCTTATGTGTTTAATTAAGCTTGTTTTGCTTAATTAATTGTTTGATTGTTTTAATTAATGATTTTAATGATTTCTGAGTTTAATTTATCATTTATTAAATTCTGAAAATTTACTGTTCACTCGACACTATTCACGGTTCGTTCACGAGGCACTTGTTCATAAATTACTGTTCACTATTACTGTTCACGAGCACTGTTCACAAAATACTGTTCACCCGAGAATGAAAGATGTTTAATTTCATGTGTGTTTAATTCTATGAAGTGATTGGATGTGTTATTGCATAAACATCCGCTTGAATTGAGTGACGATTTGTACAATTATGTGATGATTGTGAAGTTTTGGTATTTAACTTGAAAATACCCGGTGTCGGCTTTTGGCACCGTATTTGGTTTATAGGACCAGTTTGAATCGATTGATTGATTGGATTGAAAAATTGAATTGATTTACATCATGTCAGCTTGTGCGAGCTATTATATAATATATGCTACAGCTTGTGCGAGCTATTATATATGCTATAGCTTGTGTGAGCACTGTATGTCAGCTTGTGAGAGCAATGATCGTTTATCGCTTGTGAAGCAACGATCCATATATCAGCTTGTGCGAGCTATCATCTATGTATATATCAGCTATCATCTATCTTATACTTGTGTGAGTTATCATCTATCTATATATATATATATATATATGTGAGCTACCATCTATACATATATCAGCTTGTGTGAGCGACCATCTATATCAGCTTGTGAGAGCATGGCATCCATTCAGCTTGTGTGAGCAGTGATTGTATTGTTGGATGAATAGATGGTATGGTTGAATAGATGGTATGAATTGATAGATGGTGTCAATCGTATGGTATCAATTGGATTGATTGAATTGATGGACCCGTGTGATCGATTGATACGTGATGAGTGACGCACTATTGTGCAAGAACGCATGAGAATCATGGCATTGTTGATTCCGGTCATGCATGAGTTAAGCATATTGTTTATGGCACACACGCATGAATCGATAATGTGCAGAGTGTGGCAATGGCCGGGTGAGATCGCTGGTGACGCGACTCGTATGTGATTGATGAACTGTATCATCTAACGGTCATGTGCATTGCGTGTATCGTGCTGAATTATAACGTGCAGGGTATGGCATACCAAGTAAGGTTGTATGCGAATCGACTATTGGTTGTTGCTTGTGGTGGGGTAGTTCTGGATAGATACCCTGGGTTGAGTTGGTGTACTAATCGGGGCTTAGGGGTGGAACTCGCTGAGATTTATATCTCATTGGTTATTGAATAACCATTTTCAGGTCCCTAGTGTGAAGAGCCAGGAGCTTGAAGCGGAAGGGTCAGGAGCATAGGTGGCTCATTGGTTCTTTATGACATAGACCTTCTGTATAAGCTTGAAGTGTTTATAAAAGTGTATTTGATTTGAAATTGTTGTCCTGCTTTTCTATCCCATGTTTGTTGAGGTCAGGGGATTAGTAATTCGCTTCCGCATGTGCAATAAAAATGAAGGGTCGGCGACGAGTCCAGGGAACGTCGCAAAATTCTATCGACCACCGAGGGATGTGTACGTGCTCGAGGTTCGGGGCGTGACAAATATAATCGGGCTCCACTAGACCATTGTCCACGTAGTGCCACCAATAAAGAAAAGCAACCCATTATAATTATAAATAATATAATATACATTAGCAAGGAAAAAGAAGAAAGGACAAAAAAGTAACATCTTATTGTCTGAATCATCACAAAACTCCACATCTTCATGTTGATAAACACAGGCCTTTATATCATCGTCCACCGCTCTCCCTAAAAATGCTGATATGGGTAAAATTAAGCAATTAAGCACTTCAGTCAGCATAATAATGTCGCACGAAATTATTAATGGTTACTTGCAAAAATTAAGTCTCAAAATAAGAGTATCCTAGTATTTTTCCAACAAATTCTCAACAAGCACGAAAACTTAATATTCGCATGTCCACACATAGATACCATAGGTTCCAACCCACTTAGCCCATAATTTTTAATTATTAGATTAGAAGAGTTCCACACTTTTATATTGACTCACACACTCACATCTTTTCAATATATGATTAGACCTCTTAATTTATTTTACATACAAACTATCAATAATTGCACCGTCATTTTCAATCAATAACGGCACCGTTGGACGAGCATGCTCAATGCTTTATTGAGAGAGAAATGGACGGTCAGGATTTGGCGTTGGAAGTTGGTCATCTGGTGGAAAAGAAAGAAGACAATTGGCGTGGAAGCCGGACACTGGCACCGGAGCATGCATGATGAACGGTGGGTGAGGGTGGCTCACCCTTGCCATTCTCGAGCAAGGCCTTGTCGGCCCCAGGAAATGGTCGGTGAGGTTCACTTAGGCAAAGGTCGATGAGACTTGCCCATAATAGGTTGAGGAAACCAAATTTGGGCATTGGCCCTCACCAGTCGGGGTGAGGCCTCGTTGACCATAGGTGAGGGCCGACGACCCTTGCTAGGATCGAGTGAGGGCTGGTGTTGCCCAAGTTGGGGCAAGTGTTGACTGGGCCTAGCAATGCCGGTCCTTGCTTGGGGTTGGGGAGGCCTCAGTTGGGATCGGCCACCCTCTTCCAAGGCTGGCAACCTCGTCCGGTCACTCCAATGACATGCGATGGTGGTGGGAGCACCTCTCTCGGGAGGCCCCGCCACTTTTTTATCCCATTTTTTTCCTATACAAAAATTTGGCCTTTTCTTAGTTTTTTTTTTTAAATTTAATTTAAACATATTTTGAAAATAAAATAATAAAAAAAGTCACGTACAAAAGAAAATTAATCAAAAAATGCCATGTCAACATTTTCCATTAAGTAAATTGACGGTGTTAACGAAAGAATTCGACTTTATCAATTTGACAAGATGTGAGATTTGATTGCACTTTTTCAAGTCTGAAAATTCAATTGCATTTTTGTAACAAGTTTTAGGAATACCAGTGAACATATTCCTTCTAATTTTAAGTGTGGGAGTTTTGTTTTATTACAAATATTTTTCTATTAATTAACTATTTTCAATGAACTAAACACACGAAAGTTCAGAAAATTAATTTGTGAGAGAGAGAAAGTGGGAGGGGCCATGTGGCAGAATACCAATCCAGCTGGGTTGTAAACTAAACGGGCCCCCTCTAGCCCCTTCAAGACAATATGGCCGCGTTTGGCAGTCGGGATAAAATTCGGGATATGATAGAATTATCTTATCCTACGTTTGATGTTCGCTCAAGACATGATAAAGTCGGATATAAGGGGGATATAGGTAAGATAAAATTATCCCATGGGGGAGGTGGGATAAAAAGTGGATAAGATTTCTAATATCCATAATAGGAAAATTATTTTTCTCGAATAACAAACTTATTAAGTTAACAAAATTGAAATTATATTTCAATATAAATAATATTTGAATTCTAATTTAAGAAATTAAAAATAAAAAATAGAAATTTATTTTTAATTAATCTTATTTTAATTTATATATTCAACTTTAATTCTATCTTATAATAAACATTCAACCTATAAATTAAATATTTATATTTATTATATATTTTAAGTATGTTAGTACAGTTTACTATTTGATAAAAATTTATTAAAGAATGATGAAAGCGGAAAAAAAGAAATAATAAAGAAAATAATATAAAAAAGAGGAAAAATAAAAAAAATAAGGAAAAAATATATTTTCACAATCTCCGTTTATGAACATTTAGGTTCATTTATAATGATATGCCATTTATATCAAAAAATGTATATGATATGATATGAATATTTCTGACTTTAATATTGCGATTTACCAAACAATGGATAAGATATAAAAAAATCCTAACATTTCATATCATGTCCTATCCAGTCCTATCTCGATTAGAAATTCGGACGACCAAACGTAGCCTATATGCATTATAAAGAAATTATATGTTAATGTATGACTTATTCTCTATTATGTCATAATTAATTTATGGTTACAATTCAAATTTGATTATATATTATGAGATCATATTAAAAACTTATCGATTACACAGATAATAATATAATTGAAATACGAATTTTATAACACCTAGAGCATCATTCGATGTAATTAGTAATTTTTTTTGGTCGGAAGTAATTAGTAATTAAGATAATCATTACATCACTAATTACATAATGTCTGACTATGATATGGAAATTTAGATAATTTTACCCAATAGTTAGCAACTGATATTATGCTGATTGTTATTTATGAAATATTTTTTAGTGTACTATATATATATATATATATATATATATGCAAGATCAAGAGAACATAACCATCATTATATCAATTTTATACTTTTTATTTCACATTTTATTATTAATTATATAATTTTGTTTACATGATTGAAGTTTGTGTAATCATTATGTAAACAATATAAATAAATTCGCTTATAATTAATATAAACTCTAGTTACAACTGCAGACTAATAACAAATAAAAAACGAAAAACTCTACAATAGTATGGTTCCCCGTACCTCCATCGAAATTACTACAACAATAGATGAGTAAAATCTTCATGGTATTGTCACATTCAATGATCACTATCTGATATAAAATTAAACAAAAATTTACCTCTTCGAGTCAACAAAATCCAACTAGTTGAGTAAAATGAGTGTTTTCGATTTCCTTTACCAGTCAAGCTCGAAATTAAATATTAGAAATAGCACTATCGAGTGAAATGAATTAACTTTGTGAGCTCTAGTTCGGACCGAAATTTCACTAAAACCAACTCAAAATGTGAAGGGAACATGTTCGCTGTGACCTGACCCTGCATGCAATTCAAACTGACAATGCTGTTCCGGACAGGTTCTTTTTTGCTTTTTTTGAAAATTCATGCTGCTACAAGCTTATACCCTAATTTGAGCTTCCATTATATTCAGTAGTAGCTCTTTCCAAGCAAGAGAAGTGCGGTCAAACGGTCCTTTTTCTTTTAGAATCACAGATAATACTGCACATGATGCTAATACTACTCAACATAAGGTTCACCTGTAATAAGATGACCACCTGACAAGCACACTCAGCAAAGACTTTCTTCCCAAAAGGAGACAAAAAAAAAAAAAAAAAAAAAAACTGGAATTCCAGCACTTCATCACATGGTGGAATTTGGAATGTGAAGAGTTGCAGTTGTGAATGAGGAACGCTCACATTCGCATTATCCATGTTAGGAGCTTCCATGCACTTCAGTTCCAAGATATATTTATCTCAGATTGAAAGCAAATTCACTACAACGACTCTCTTGTTCGTTATTTCTTGATGATTCTTCTGAGCACGCCACTCCAAGCAAAGATTTTCGAATTTGCTTTCTTAGTTGCCAACATAGTAATTGCAAATGTTTTCCCCTTCTTCCAAGACCTCTTGCAGGATCAATTGGTCCGCAACTCTAGGACACAGTCAGGCAATGCCATCTTAACATACTGGTGCAGCTTCAATTCATCTTGGAATGACCGGCCTTCTCCAGAGCAAGAGCATTCTTTAGCTGTACGCATCTCTGAGACTAGATAGCTTGGCTTCCATGCCTGCCCTTCCGATTAAACACCAGTACTATAGCCCTCTATATCACAATATCACTAGAAGCAAATACATGATAAATCGTACCTGGAGCTGCATATCCTGTGGTACCCTTGATACCGAGCAAGCTAAATTGATGCGCATGATCTTTACAGAACCTTGACATGAGCCTTGCCAAACCAGAATCACTTACATAAGCAGTCACTTGATTATCAAGAAGAACATTGCTTGGCTCCCAGTCAGAGCGGATTATCAGTCACACAGTGGAAAGACCATTGACCCCCACGTTGGAAAGTAATGTAGATTAATGTAGAGATGTTCTCACTCTAAGCAGATGAACATTGGATGTATTGGATGCTGACATGAACATTGGATACCTCTTGAGAGGATTTTCACTATTTGATGGGTAAATTTACAGAGAGGAACAAGAAGAGAGTAATTGACCGCACAGAAGTAAGTAGTATAATCTAGAAATTTCTGGTGAAAGCAACTGAGATATACAAGCAGTGTTACTAGACCTGAAAGTAGGAAATGAAGAAGACAACAATCACTAAATGCCCGATACATAAAATGTGAAGTTCTCTGTGCATGTGAGATTACACTACAAAGATTTCCATACACAAGAGAACTCGCTATTAGGTTCCATCTCTCCATGCAACTACCATCTCTAACAGAAGCAAGGGATGAGTCTCTAAGAAGATATTTTTCTAACATTCCAGTCCCTAGTCAATTTAGAAAGGTAAAAATAAAAAATAAAAAACTCTAAACGTGCACCAAGGACTACTAATAGAAACAGAGCACACCCAGAAACACCATTGGTTTTCTTGCTTAAAAAAAGTCAACCTGCAAGCAGGAAATGAAGAAGACAGCAATCACTAAACACCTAATACAGAATATGAAGAAGTGAATTTGCAATAAAAATAAGTAAATGGTTTAAAAAGTACCAATCTCCGATTTCATCAATCATCAAGAGGAACCAATATTGAGTTCGGTTCCATGGTCGTAGTTAACAACTCAGCATTGATTTCACAATGAAAATGAGAACTAACCTATCCTTTGTAATATGAAAGGGTTATATTCTATTAAAATATTTTTTTACTGAACTCAAAAACTTCAAGCTCTTCTAAGTCCTCAACTGAAAGTGAAAGTGGGGCAGATCATAGCCAATCTTGAGCACATATATGAGCCTCCACCATACTTGGGGTCAAAAAGCTACAAAACATGTCAAGCACACAGCCTCCTGTGCTGAATGCGGCCTTTGATACCATACTCAAGATGGGCACGGCCTCTAATGCTCTTGTTTGCACAAGGCATCCTTTCAAAGTGATCCCAGACAATGGATCTCTGCCTTCTATTTGTGGCAGTAAGATCCCTCATTGTAGACATTTTGCAATCCTTCTATCTAAGAAACTTGGAGCCTGCGGTTATTATTATAATCAGATATAATGTGCCAAACCAATTTTCCCCTAAAATCAAATAAAAAGACACAATGTAATACGTAAGCTATAGTCCTCTACACCCTCTTAACAAATAACTAGAAAAGCTAGCCTAAGTGACAGGATTTTTTGGCATGGAGTATTGCCAAAGACTGTTGTAAATAACTAGAAAAGCACTATGTAGCATGTAAGCTGTAGTCCTGCAACTTTCAGGAAAACAAAACCACATTAACGAGTGAGATTATAAACTTATGACAAGCACATCTATACATGCTGAACTATTAACTCTGCACAACTTCTTGAAAACAAGGCCTCTCTTCTATGACTCTGCAGAACATCTTGAAAACACCGGATATAATTGACATCACAAAGGGTTCTGTTCTCCAAATTGCTGCTCTACAATATAAAGAAGTATTCAGCTAACTAGAGGAAACAGAGGCTCCAAACTGCTCTACATGCGCGAGCAAATAAACACATAAACGTGCACCCAAGAAGAGTCCAACCTCGAAATAAAATAACACCAGTCAGCTCACCTCAAAACAATTAAAGAACTAGAAAACGCCAAGTACAGACACATTTCCCTGGAAAAGAACTCATGCATCTGCACGACACGATTCCACCCTATGCAGGTACCCCCGAACTTGTCGTGCAAAAATCCAAACCACGCAAATCATCAACACCTTAGAAATGACTCGAACAAGCTCTGGAGGAGAACAACGAGTGCATACACTGACGGAATACTTTCCTCAACGCTAGCTTCCCTGTAAGATGCAGAGAACCTAACACAGCTAAAGGAGTCATTAAGCCCCCTGAAAAGTTCTTAAAACTCTCAGTCCTTCCGTGCTCAACATTCGATTCGAAAGCAAGATAGCAATTAGAAGCGGCTGCCGAAAGCCACCCGAAATTTGTCAGTCGACAAACAAATAAGAAAGTTCCTAAAACAAAGAAGGTAAGGTGATCATATTCATCTCCCTCCTCACATAACGCAGGAACTCATCTCTGAGTATCGCCATGCCACCAAGAGATCATGATTTCATGCACCTTTTCCCTCTGCCAATTGAACAGTGCACAGGACACAACTGACGAACGCTACGAGCATTTCGACGTTTACACAAATCCTCCGACATGGCAAATTTAACGCTCGACAGGCAGAATCCAATTCGACGGAGCCTTGAAGACGCTCTCCTGAACTAATCTCCCGAGCGACGAAATCGCCCAAAAAAAAAAAAGAGGAAGAGTGAATCCGAGATCGAACCTTGAAAACAGGGAGACCGAGATGGCGATGTGGGAGACGGATGGATTTGGGAAGGGAGAGAGCGTTGGGCTCTTCGGTGCGTTTCGGAACCGAGGCGTACGTACTACGTAGTGCCCGATTTTTCTCTTATCATCCGAACCGGAAGGAGATCTGGTCCGAAAATCGGGTCGGGTTTTGTTTCGGGCGGGTTTGGTTCTTTTAATATTATATATTCATATATAATCGTCCACTACTAACAGTGGTCGCCTTTCAACTTTGAGAATTATTGAGACCAGGAGGAGTTTATTTTACTTTCAATTTTTATTTATAGCTGGAAAACTTCAGTAATAAGATTTGGACCAGGTCTTACACACATTCTCTTATAGATATATATTTATACATATACATATGTACATATATGTATTAATTCTACTGGACTTCTAAACTTCATCATGGCCCACTGCTCTCGTAATACCCAACCATACTTACCTAAATATCAAGAATCCTAAAACGGCGACACTCATCTAGTCAGCATGCTCTTTGCTAAGCTTGGTGAGCTTAGCGCCGAGCTTGCCGAGGTGAAGACTGGCCACCTTCTCGTCCAGATGCTTGGGCAAGGCGTAGACCTTCTTCTCATACTTGCCCGTGTCCCTTTCCATCCAAAGCTCCAGCTGCGCCATCGCCTGGTTCGCGAAGGAGCAGGAGGACGTCACCGAGCAAGGGTGGCCGGTGGCGTGACCCAAGTTCACAAGGCGTCCCTCCGCCAACACAATGACGCCCGACTGGGTGTCAGGGAAGACCCACTTGTCCGTCTGGGGATTGAAGGTGATGCGCTTCACGTCCGGGAAGCTCTCGAGACCAGGCATGTCGATCGCCTTATCAAAGGGACCGATGTTGCAGACGATAGCATTGTTCTTCATCTTCCTCATGTGGTCGACCGTGATGATGCCCTTGCTGCCGCCTGCGGCGATGATAAAGATGTCGGCCTCGGAGACAATATCCTCGAGGGTTAGAACCAGAATACCTTCCATGAGAGCTTGGAGAGCGCGGATGGGATCGATTTCGGTCACAATGACACAAGCACCGGCCTTCTTGAGGGCAGCAGCGCCGTCCTTGCCGACGTCCCCGTATCCACAGACCACAGCAACTTTCCCGGCGATCTCGACGTCAGCGGCCATCAGTAGACCGTCAGGCCCAAAAGGGCGGCAACCGCACAAGTTTTGAAACTGTTTCATGCAAGAGCACTGTGTTCCAAGAAGGGATTAAATGGAGCTACTCGTGACCTTACTCTCAATAATAAAACTGGAATGACTAGATTCTTTATTAGTACCTTGGTCTCGGTGAGAGAGTCGTTGACATTAATAACAGGGAATAAGAGAGTCCCATCGGCCTGCATCCCGTACAACCTCTCGACAGCAGCGGCGGTCGCCTCGGAGACTCCGACGAGTCTCTCCTTCATCTTGTGGTACCTCTTCGGATCGGTCTCCAACCCGTCCCTGATTATGGTCAGCCAGATCTGCAACTCCGGGTTGTTGGTGGACGCCGGGTCAGGGAGATTACCGGTGCTCTCATAGGCCTCCTCTGCCTTGATGCCCTCGAGGATGAGGAGGATGGCGTCGCCCCCGTCGCCGACGATGAGGTCGGGGCCGCCACCGGGGCCCCAGTCGAGGGCCCGCTCGATGCACCACCAGTACTCCTGGGGGGTCTCGCCCTTCCAGGCAAAGACGGCAGCGGAGTCGCGGGCGATGGCAGCCGCGGCGTGGTCCTGGGTGGAGAAGGCGTTGCTTGAACACCAGCGGACCACGGCACCAAGGGCGGTGAAGGTCTCGATGAGGACAGCGGTCTGGGGGGTCATGTGGAGGTAGCCGGCGATCCTCGCGCCCTTGAGGGGTTGCGAGGGGCCGAACTCGGAGCGGCAGGACATGAGGGCGGCCATTTGGTCCTCCGTGAGCTCGATCTCGAGGCGGCCGAAGTCAGCCTGCGACATGTCCTTGACCTTGTACTCGCGGCCGGTGGCGGTTCTCTCCACTGGCAACGCCATTCTTTTTTCCTTCTCCGGGTGTTTGGACAGAGATTCGAGACACTGTGGAGAGAGGGAGAGAGAGAGAGTGGCCGAAGGCAGGAGACGGTGTTGAGGAATTCGAAAACTTGAGCCGTTCCTGCACATCGCTCGCTTTAAATAAGGTTACTTTCAGGAATTTACGAGATTGCCATTCCGGGTCGATTTCACCACGCGCTTTGACCACAAATCACAAAATTATGAGATTGCATTGGGCGTGGCTTTCTTTGTCCACCCGCTTAGTCCACAACAAAATTATGAGATTCCACAAGTCATAAAATCACGAGATTGCCATTGCGGGCGATACTTTATTCACAAATCATAAAATTACAAGATTGTCATTGCAGGTGATCGCTTTGTCCAGCTGTTTTTCAAACTTTTTTTTGTAACATGAAAAACCTCGAAATTTGCTAATCGTAACACATTTACCCCAAACTTTTTTACGACACAAAAAACTCGAACTTTCATTTGTGTGACACATTTACCATAAATCATAGAGGCATTTTTGGTCTTTTTACTTTTAAAAACTTTTTTTCTTTTTTTTTCTTTTTCTTCTTTCTTCCCTTCGCCGGCCATGGCGGAGGGAAGCCAACGTCCGGCAAGGGCGGCCCTCGCCCGACGCCAACGAGGGCACCCCTTGCACGAGTCTGGGAGGGCACCCCTTGCTAGGCCCGATGCTGGCGAGGGCGACCCTCGTTGGCGTCGGGCGAGGGCTCGCTTGTGTCAAGCGAGGGCACCCCTCGCCGGCGCCGGCTTCCCTCCGCCGAGGCGGTAGAGAGAAGAAGAAAAAAATAAAAAAATAAAAAGAATAAGAAAAAAAGAGGAAGAATAAGGCGAAAATGTCCTTAATGGGTAAATGTGTCATTTTAAGAAAGTTTGAAGTTTTTGTGGTCTTTTCCCGTCATAAAATTACGAGATTCCCATTGCAGGTGATACTTTACTCAAAAATCATTAAATTACGAGATTCCCATTGCGGGTGATACTTTATTCACAAATCATAAAATTACAAGATTCCCATTGCGGGTGATTGGTTGATACTTATTCACAAATCATAAAATTACAAGATTGCCATTGCGGGTGATTGCTTTGTCCAGCTACTTTATTCACAAATCATAAAATTACAAGATTGCCATTGCGGGTGACCTCTTTTTCCACAAATCACAAAATTATGAGATTCCACAAATCATATAATTACGAGATTGCCATTGCAGGTGACCGCTTTGCCTGCAAAATGACAAAATTACGAGATTGACATTGCGGGTGGCCGCTTTGTCCACAAATCATAAAATTACGAGATTGCCATTGTGGGTAGCCACTTTGCCCGCAAAATCACAAAATTATCCGTGTGATGACGGTTATCCGAGAAAAGAAGCCCCCAAAAAAACAAAAAATTGGACAGAGTACATTACGATGTAAAAAATAAAAAGACAAAAAATTGTTGCAACGAGACTGTGCAAAATTCGATTTTTACTTGAAAATTCAATTGATTTCGACATGCTTGGACAAGTTAATGCATTTTTTTTTTACCAAAAAGACTTTAAACCTATTATAATTATGTTGATACAATCCTAAAATTTTATTTTATCAATTGAGTTCTACACGTTTGGCTTTTGTGCAGATTTAATTCATCAAGCAATTTTTGAACCGTAAATACATGCGGGCCAAGATCGCCAACTTCGGCCTCGTCAAGTCAGGCTGCAACGCCATCATCATGCACATCGTGGGCGCCTAGCGCTACATTGCCCCCGAGTACCTATCTGACGGGTTCGTGTCGACGAGGATGGACGTGTTCTCCTTCGGGGTCGTCATGCTCGAGCTGGTCTCGAGGAGGGAGGCGACGGACGAGGAGGGGAGGGTGATGTGGGCTACTGTGGTCGAGGCCTTCAAGGGGAGAACTGAGAAGCAACGAGGAGATCGGGAGGCCCGAGAGGCTGAGGGGGTGGATGGGCAAGGGCCTGGTGGCGGACTCGACATGCTCAATGGAGAACGTGGCGAGCGTGATGAGCGTCGTGATCTCGTGCCTGAACCGGGACCCTTTGAACAGGCCGAGCATGGTGGACATTGTGTACGCCTTGTGCAAGAGCGACGACGTCTTTGATATCTCGGAGGACGGATTATCAGCTGATGCTTAAGTTTGGCAAGATAGAGAGAAGTCTTGGTTGGATCTATTTGCTTATTATATTACAATGTGGGTAAATAAATTTGAATAGATGAGCTATAGTGATAATAGTTTTTTTGGGGTGATAATATGTATATGCTGTATTCAGGGTATACATTAGCATGGTTTGATTAAATTTTGGTTCGTGATGCGGTTTAAATACAAACCAATACTTTTTATTTAATTATATTTATATGCAACGAATGTACTTAGTTGTTATCAATTTGATTTGGGAAGGAGGGGGGGGGGGGGATATGTACCTTTTCATCTCTATCGTCCAAAGAAAAAACCATTATGAGACTTGATAAATATTCATAAGTTGGAAAAATCACGCTCAGACCAAACGATTTAAAGAGAAATATGTCGAATCTTCGGGCCTACTCAAATCTTTTTAGTGGGTCGAGCTCGGTTTCTGGGCTCGAGGCCGGAATATATTACAAGCTCGGAACGGAAATGGGTCTAGGATCGCACTTGGAAACCCGAACCAACTTGATCAGGCCGGGCCAGATTTTCGAGCTACAAGTCTGGGGGCGAAGAAAAGTGAGTGAGAGAGAGAGAGAGAGAGAGAGAGAGAGAGAGAGAGAGAGAGAGAGAGAGAGAGAGAGAGAGAGAGAGAGAGCAACGGGAGCTGTGCTGCAGGGGTATTAATGGTTCGGTTCGGTTCTAATTTTCAAGAACCCTAATTTGAACTGAACCGTTAGGGTATACATTAGCTTTGAATCGAACCGTGTCTCAAACCGAATACTTGGTTTGATTCAGATTGGTTTTCCAGTTTTCTTTTTTTAAATATTAAAAATGGGTTTAGTGCAAAAGGAGGGATATTGTGGAAATTGTAATATCAAGAAGATAGACAACTTTAAATTCAGTTTGGCTAACCAAACCGAATCAAAACTATCCAAACCGGAATTAAAAAAAAAAAATTTCTCATTGTTTGATTCGAACCAAAAATGTACAAAAATTTGGATCAATTTTGATTTTGATTTGGTTTTTCAGTTTGGTTCTAACACCCCTACTTGTGTTGAGCAGGATTGCAATTGCACGAAAAGAAAGAGATTGAGAGAGGGGGGCAGAATGCGTAGGGTTTTATTTTTTTAGTAATATCTAAAAATCGGGTCCAAAATCGGTCTGTTTCCCTGGTGGGTCTTCACTCGAAACTGAGAACCGGACCGGTTTTCCGGGTGGTCCGGTCTGGGTTCTAAGTAAACCTGGTCCGGTTGCTCACCCCTAGTTTGAATTGCTTGCCTCACAGCGTGCTTTTCAACCTGCTTAAGGGACAAAGACTTACACTCTATTTCAAACCCCAAGGCTCTCTCTCTTCCTTCCCTTACCAAGGAAATCTAAACCTGATAATTATCACTCCCTATTTGTGGGAGGATTCTATCGAAAGAAATAAACCAGGGCTATTCAAACCTTTGAAACTCTCTCATGCAGAACGGAGACATGGACAAACAAAATAGACTAGAAAGGAAGAACCGTAGGTTCATGATGCACCTACCCTTTATCTTTCTCTAATCCTGTTAAGTTGGCCAATGCCTTTCTTTAGCTAATAGAGAGTCTTTGGCATAACGAGTGGTGCTTTAAAGCATAAAATAGTAATAGTAAAGTAAGAAATGAATGGCATTTTTAAGGCCTAAGGGAATGCATGAAAAGGGTAAGAAGGAAAAAATGGATGTAAATATATTTTAAGGTAATTCCACTGTCACTACCAATACCATTGTTATACCACTAATGCAGTCTATTTGGCCCATCGATGATAGAGACAGACTTTGCCTCCGGGTGGGAATCACCTAATTTTGTAGTAATCAATCTACAATTATAATTCAAATTTGATCATAAGTTATGAGATTATATTAAACAATATTAATTACATAATTAATTATATGATTGAAGTACAAATTCTATAACACTTTGAGCATCATTTGATATAATTAGTAATTATAATAATCATTTTATTAAACAATACATAATATCTGAAGAAGATTCCAAATAAGGGCTCGAAGCATTATTAATTTCTTAAATAATGACCCGAGGTGAACTTTATCTTAAATAAGGACCTCAATGTCATCATTTTCTTAAATAAGGGTCTAAAGTGATCTTTATTTTTAATAAGAGCTTAATTTGACCATATTAGTTTTAAAAAAGGACTTGATCTCACTAGCCGATCAAGGGCATTTTCATCCTTTTGCTTTTTCTTATTTTCTTTCCTTATTTTTTTTTTTTCTTTTTTTCTTTTTTTTTTTGGGGCATAAAAAGACAAACTAAAAAAAGACTAAAACTTTAAGAAAACACAAAGAAATTAAAAAAAAAAAAAAACTCAGACAAAGTGTTGGCCCTCGCTTATGGCTACCCATGGCTAGTGGGGACATTGGCGCCTAGGCGAGGGTCGGCGACCTTACTGCCATGGCTAACACCCTACTTGCGATGGGATAACGACTAGGCCATTTGGGGGGGGTGGGAGGTAGTTGCTGGTCCCTTGCATGTATTTTTTATTTTTTTTTAGTTTGTCTTTTTTATGCAAGAAAAGAGATAAATAAATAAAGAAATTTAAAAAGGGGAAGAAAATAAGAAAAAGCAAAAGGATGGAAATGCCCTTGATCGGTTGATAAGAAAAAGAGATAAATAAATAAAGAAATTTAAAAAGGGGAAGAAAATAAGAAAAAGCAAAAGGATGGAAATGCCCTTGATCTGTTGATAAGGTGAGGTTCTTGTTTGAAACGAACATGGTCATTTCAGACTCTTATTTGAAACAATATTCACTTCAAATCCTTATTTAAGATAAAGTACATTTTAAGTCCTTATTTGAGAAATTGAGGGCACTTCAAGTTATTATTTGGAATTTTCCCTAATATTTGACTACGATATAGAAATTTAGGTTATTGTACCCAATAGTGAGCAGCTAATATTATGCATATTGTTATAGTTTGAACTATTTTCAATGTAATATATAGATATGCATTAACAAGAGAACATAATTATCGTTACATCGATTATATACTTCTTATTTCACATTTTATAATTAATCAAATAATGTGTTTTTTTTTATGTGACTGAAGTTTGTGTAATCATTATTTAAACAATATAAATTAGTTTGCTCATAATTAACATAAAGTCTAATTATTTTTGGGAATATAATATTGATAGAATGTGTAGGGAGAAAAGAGATAAAGGTATTTACAGAACAGCCATTACAGGCATGGGAGGTTACGTGTAATAGCTAGCTGTAAGAGACGGGTAATTACGACTGCAAACTAATAACAAAAAGATAAAAGCTTAGCTGACCGTCGCTCCTTACCTAAGGGCCATACATTTTTCAACCGGTTTTCATCTTTTACCCTATATACATATTTTTTAAAATTTTTATGTTTTCTTATTGCAAACTTAAATTGAGAGATAAAATCATAAGAGAGTCCACGCAATCAATTTTTATGGAGATGATGAAAGAGACTTGAAAAGTTGGCTTCCTCAACCGGTTTCATTTTTACTCGTTTTTTTTCTTTTTTTTTGTGAGATTTGTATGATTCCTTATTGCAAGTTCAAATTGAGAAACACGTCAAAATAATATTGTAAGATGCAGACAACCTAACACAGCTAAAGGAGTCATTAAGCACCCTCAAAAGTTTTTAAAACTCTCAATCCTTCCATGCTCAACATTCAATTTGAAAGCAATATAGCAATTAGATCTCTGACTATCGCCATGCCACCAAGAGAAGGGTTCTCTTTTGACACAATCCTACAACTTAGGCACTCGAAGGACAGCACCGTCCATCCGACAAAGCAAATTTAATGCTCGACAGGCAAAACCCCTTGCGATGGAGTCTTGAAGACAAGCTCTGAACTTATCTGCGAGCGGCAAAATCCCTAGAAAAGAGAGGAAGAGTGAATCGGAGATCGAACCTTGAAGACACTTTTAACTCGAGAAAGAGAGAGAGGGAGGGAGAGCAATTCGAATTCGATGGGGTACGAGGTTGAGGGAGAACGCGCCGAACTTATCTCTTCTTATCCGAACCGGAAGGTGACCTGATCCGAAACATCGGGTCGGGTTTTGTACGGGCGGAGTTCGGTTTTTTAGGGTTAAATAATCGTCGACTAATGACCGTCGTCGCTTCTGAACCCCCACGCCCCCCCCACCACAAAAAAAAAAAAAGGACTAACAACAGTCATCGCTTTTCAGCTCCGAATCATTGAGGCCGAAGGGAATTTCTTTATTTTACTTTCAGTTCTTTTTAAATTTTATTTATAGCTGAGAAACCTTCCGTCGTAAGATTAGGACCAAGTCATACACGCATCCTCCATATATATATATATTCTACAGGCAATTCCAAACTTTCACCTACGGCCAGCCCTAGACCGTCCATAGTACTTTCCTCCTCTTGGAAAAATATCCCAAAACGGCGACGCTGATCTTGTCGGCGTGCTCCTTGCTGAGCTTGGTGAGCTTAGCGCCGAGCTTGCTGAGGTGAAGACTGGCCACCTTCTCGTCCATATGCTTGGGCAAGGCGTAGACCTTCTTTTCATACTTGCCGGTGTCCCTTTCCATCCACAGCTCGAGCTGGGCCATCGCCTGGTTCGTGAAGGAGCAGGAGGACGTCGCGAGGCTAGGGTGGCCAGTGGCGCTACCCAACTTCACGAGGCGTCCCTCTGCCAAGACAATGACGCCCGACTCAGTGTCGGGGAAGATCCACCTGTCCGTCTGGGGATTGAAGGTGATGCGCTCCACGCCTCGGAAGGTCTCAAGGCCGGGCATGTCGATCGCATTATTGAAGGGACCGATGTTGCAGATGATGGCGTTGTTCTTCATCTTCCTCATGTGGTCGACCGTGATGATGCCCTTGCTGCCGCCGGCGGTGACGGCAAAGATGTCGGCCTCGGAGACAACATCCTCCAGGGTTAGGACCAGGATACCTTCCATGAGAGGTTGGAGAGCCCGAATGGGATCGATTTCGGTCACAATGACACGAGCACCGAACTTCTTGAAGGCAGCAGCGCCGTCCTTGCTGACGTGTCCGTATCCACAGACCACAGCAACTTTCCCAGCGATCTCAACGTCGGTGGCCGTCATTAGACCGTCAGGCCCGTATGGGCGGCAACCGCACAAGTTTTGAAACTGTTTCATGCACGAGCACTGTTCCAAGAAGGGATTAAAATTGGGCTACTGATCATTCTACGCAAATTATATAACTGGAATGACTAGATTCTTTATTAGTACCTTGGTCTTGATGACAGAGTCGTTGACACTAATAACGGGGACTAAGAGAGTCCCAATGGCCTGCATCCCGCACAACCTCTCAACAGCAATGGCTGTCGCCTCGGAGACTCCGACGAGTCTCTCTTTTATCTTGTGATACCTCGTCCGATCGGTCTTCATCCCATCCCTGATTATAGTCAGCACGATCTGCAACTCCAGGTTGTCGGTGGATGCCGGGTCGGGGAGATTCCCAGTGTTCTCGTAGGCCTCCTCCGCCTTCACGCCCTCGTGGATGAGGAGGGTGGCATCGCCTCCGTCGTCAATGATGAGGTCGGGGACGCTGCCGGGGCCCCAGTCGAGGGCCCGCTCGATGCACCTCCAGTACTCCTGGGGCGTCTCACCCTTCCAGGCGAAGACGGCAGCGGAGTCACGGGCAATGGCGGCTGCGGCGTGGTCCTGGGTGGAGAAGGTATTGCACGAGCACCAGCGGACCTCAGCACCCAGGGCGGTGAGGCTCTCGATGAGGACGGCAGTCTGGATGGTCATGTGGACAGAGCCGGTGATCCTCGCGCCCTTGAGGGGCTGCGAGGGGCCGAACATGGAGCGGCAGGACATGAGGGCGGGCATTTGGACCTCCGCGAGCTCGATCTCAAGGTGACCGAAGTCGGCCTGCGACATGTCCTAGACCTTGCACTCGCGGCGGCTGGCGGTTCTCTCCACTGGCAACGCCATTTAATTTTTTTTATCTTCTTCGGGTTTTTCGACGGGGGTCTGAAACAACAATCTGGAGAGAGAGAGAGAGTGAGCGAAGGAAGGAGATGATGGGGATATGGGAGCCTGTAGGGCGGTATAAATAGATGAACGTGCCCCAAGTACCACGCTATAAAGAATTACGGGAACGCCACCGCGTCCCCGGCCGAAAAATTACGGGAATGCCACAGCGACGCCTTTGAATTTTTGATGCCACTCCCAAGTTCCCAACCCGTCGCTTTCAGTGATCCCCCGGCCGGATATTACAGAAAAATTACGGGAATGCCACAGCGACGCCTTTGAATTTTTGACGCCACTCCCAAGCTCCCAACCCGTCGCTTTCACTGGTGGTTATCTGATCTCCACTGGCAACGCGATCTTTCTCTCTTTTTGTTGTGTTCGTACGAAGTCTGAAACACACTGGAGAGAGAGAGAGAGTGAGAGCGAATGAGATGGTGTTGATGGTGTTCGGGCGGGAGGATATATATATATATATATATTATAAATTTTTTTGGGCGTGATCGGAGGAGGAGAGGGGCAAGACGATGGACGGTCAAGATTTTGACGGACTAGGCACCAATGAAAACTGAGCATGTTTGGAGCGTTGGGAGGGATGGTCAACATTAAAAGGTGCCCCCGAGAGCGAAGTGATGCATGCATAGCTGGAGAAGCATTCGTCCGGACCATGCTACGCAAGAAAAAAAAAAACAAGAAAAGAAAACTATATTGTCACGAATCACTCGCGCTTCTACAGTGCTATGAAAATAACAGTACATTATGGACCATAGATTTTTTAAGAAATTGACCCTACAATAATTTATAATAATTTATACTAATTTATTTATGATTCAAAGCAAATTATATTATCACATTATATTAAAAATTGTCACTTAATCATTTTCCTTACTAATACACATTATATTGGCTTCACTCATTCCTTTACTTAGGCCTCTTTGGATGGAAAATCATTTTGATCACCGTACCATGAAATGCGATCATCATTTTTTCCACTTAGGATAAGTCGATTACATGGATCTGGCCGGAGGATTATTGATGTCGAAAATTCATCTTTCATGACTAAATTATAAAAATAAATGTCCAACTATAAGGACAAAGCTGAATTTCAATCTAAAGTATGGGACCCGAAGTAAGCTTTTCATCGCATCTTTGTCTTCGATGAATCCTCTGCTGATAATTTGATTATTTGGAAGCTCGATCTCGAGGCGGCTCAAGTCCGCTTGCAACTTGTCCTTGACACTATACTGGCGGCCGCTGGTTGTTCTCTCCACTTGAAACGCCATTGTTTTTTTCCTTCTTCGGGTGTGTGGACGGAGACTTGAAACACCCTCTCTTGTGGAGGGAGGGAGAGAGAGATAGAAGAGGAAGGAAGGAGACGGTGTTGAGGAATTTCAATACTTGAGCCGGTTCCTAAGTTTATTTTCTTAACATAAGCTTAGGAGCTGGTTATATGTCACATAACCGGCTCAAGGATAACATCCCAGGTCCCAAGAACCGGCTACCGGTTGAGCTGGTTCCTCTTGGAGTGAAATTGCTGTTGGAAAAAGAATTGGGAATAATGGAATCATACATTGACGTGTGAATAGATTATCTTTAAGGAATTATGTGCCCAATATTTGCCCTTAACAATAAATAATATATAATATATAATAAATAAATAAAAGAAGGTCATTAAATTTCGACAAAAGACCAAGACCCAAGTTTCATAGCTTTGGCCTACTATCCTGGGTCATGATTTTCCTACAAATAAGAAACAAAAAACAATAAAATTTGTATAATTCCCCGTACCTCCCTCATAATTACTATAACGGTAGATGAGCAAATCTTCATGGCATTATCACATTCAGTGATCACCATCTGATATGAAAATTAATAAAAAATAACCTTTCCAAATCAACAAAACCCAACCAATCGAGTAAAACTAGAGTGTTTTGACTACCTTTAGAGTGAAATTTAAATTAAATACTAGAAATAACACTAGCTTGAGTCGAATCAATGATCTTTGTGAGCTCTAAGGGTGTCAATGATTTGGACCGGATTTTCACTAAACTTGTGGCACCCCCGAACGGCCCCCGATCCATTAGGGTCGCCACAGTTAGCTTACCTTTTCTCTTGACCTGATAAAATAATACTCTGATACCAAGAATTAAAATAGGTCTATAGATCCTGGGGGTGTATATTTTTCAGATCGGTCCCTGCGCAGTTTATATATATAGCGGAAGCACAATCAACCATTCTCCGTCCTGAATTATAAAGCGATGCACACCAACTAGACATTTTATAAATTAAAGCCGAACACCTTTATTTACATAAACTTAATGGACATCTATAGTCGATACATAAAAAACGCCAAGATTTTCTACACCCGGCTACATAACAAAAGATCACCGACTTCCTCTTCTTCTTTTTTTCATAGTCATATACAAACGTCCATCAGTCAGTGTCGACAGTCCAAAAATGCTTCATCTGCTGACCATCACTCTCGGTCACACCTAGCCCTATCCATCAGCTGGCGGTGGCGGCAACGGCCCTAGTGTGTTTCCATCACGGCGGATGTACACAGTCAGAAACTCCTGAATCACTAGGCCGGCGAGCGAACCAATATCGAACATGACCAATACCCGCACTCGAACAAAAACTAACCCTCGTATCTCGGGATGGTGGTGCTCCAAACACTCACACTCGATGTCGACCATAATACCGTAAAATGTGCCGGGGGTGACTGGTAGCAGAGGCATATCTTCTAGTCTGAAATGTTAGTCCCCGAATGGGGTGAGTACAGCCACTCAGCAGTAAAAGATTCATTAAGCTATATCATGCAATACCATCAATATCTAGATTTATACAAGATAGACAAAAACAAGTAATCAAGGAATAAGTATGCATCAAAATCATAAAATTCTTTAATGCAATAGCAAATGCGGTTTCAAAGAATCAAGATGCATCACGTCTAGTCACACAAGTCCCGATCATAGGGCCAAACTGTTATGACACGTCTCATTCCATGCCATACAATTTAATCCTATAACTAGACCACACACACACTTTGTAGAATCATCAGTTTTATCATTCAAAAAGTTTCATCCCCTAGAGGACCAACGTTTGTATCCTTCTGGGATTTTGCACCCAACCCTGGCGTTAGGGGTGTGCATGGTCCGGGCGGGCGGTTCCCGACCTAGAACTGGGAACCGCCCGCTAAGGACCAGTTTTGAAAAATGGGAACCGGGATCCACCCATTTGTTGCATGGATCCACCCGGGAACCGGACCGCCGGTTCGATCCGGTTCCCGGGTGGATCCATGGAACCGATCTTGACGCGAAACAATTTGGTTTTCAACATAGAACGACTACATGACATCAAAGCAAGCCAAAGAAAGAAAAACCAAATTTAAGTACGTGGAACAAAGATTCATTTGTTGCAACTATAAATGTATCTCGTAGATTAAAAAAATGCGAATAGATGGAATGCAACATTCTCCCATTTCCTGCTTGCAAGTAACCACAGATGGCTAAATTTTCTTTGACCAAAGGTAAAGGTTCCCAATTGTCCTGCTTCCTTGTTTGTTTTGTCTAGAGACACTAGTCTTTCTCCCCCTGCTAGAATGTCCATTAGGGTCGTTTTGCTGCGCCACTAACGCCTACTAGTGCTGTTAGCACACCCGGCCTAAAAGCACCACTAACATCTCTCGAGCCTGGAGACGATCTTCTTCAACTCCTTGTTTCTTCATTTCTTGGCATACAATGCATGTGTAACTTCTGAGCTAGACCTTACACTCGAGTAAATTTTCTTTTTTAATATTAAAAATTAATCGGTCCGGTTCGGGTGAGCGGGTGGGCGGATCTGCCCATGGAACTGGGAACCGGACCGGTACCCACCGGTTCCCATAAATTGGAACCAGGAACCGGACCAGTTCCCTCAAGAACCGCCGGTTTCGAGCGGTTTCGGTTCGATTCCGGGTGGTCCGGGCGGATCCCGGTTCTTTTACACACCCCTACCTGGCGCCGCGAAAGCCTCTGGTTTTCAATCACCAGGCATCTGGAGCGTGTTACGTCACACCTCTAGGCATCTCGCACCCCACCTGGCGTCACGAGGAACCTTCGAGGCTCTCCATGAAAATGGTTACCCCGCCCTTCGGATTTATGTACCGACTAGCATACAACCGGGCATCCCGAAGCTCTTGGGGAAAATCCTCTGGGGCACTACGGACCCCAGGCATCCAGACGACATCGACTCACTCGAGCCTTCGGGCCTCCCAACTCCT
The DNA here is from genome assembly GCA_014182565.1 of Eucalyptus marginata. Lineage (NCBI taxonomy): Eukaryota > Viridiplantae > Streptophyta > Magnoliopsida > Myrtales > Myrtaceae > Eucalyptus > Eucalyptus marginata. The sequence goes on along the minus strand of CM024592.1, from coordinate 37,626,601 downwards.
GGGGTATCGTTGACCCGAGGGTCCAACGGAAGCAATTAACATCTTAATTTCCAAAAAACATGTTCAATGCTATGACAATTGGAAATCACATGAGTTTCATTGAAATCTTCGGTGTTGGATGATATACCGAATGCCAAAAACCATCATGTCCAATAACAACTCAAGATGCATTCACCTTTTGGAAAAAAGTTGAGCAAATTCGGAGTAAAACGGCTTAAAAATCAGAATGCACGGTTTTAATAAAAATTTCGGAATAACCCCTAAATGAACTCAGAAAATTCTAAAATTTTGGTATGTTATAGATGAGATCCAAAGGAAGAAATTTCGTGAAGGACACTAAGTCAGATTCGTTGTGTAGAAAGAGTAATAAATCACGCAACTTGGTTCCAGATTTCCTATATCACCGAATTTATACACTAGCAGAAAACACCGTTCATTAACGAAAATTTATGCCGCTATATAGGTTCCGAAAAATCTGACTAAAATTATGTGTTATAGTTTAAACAATCCTTTACAATATTCATGAAGAAGTCGGGACCAAAATCACACTAGGATTATCCCTAGAAAATTTACAAAGCTGCTGAATTTTACTTGACCAAATTCGAATACCACGGACCCGATAGGATCCCACGCCTATACCGCAGCTACTTCATTCCAAAATTTCACCATGAGTAGACTTTTCAATCCCTACTTCAGCAAAAACCGAAACCACATAAAAATAATTCTGCTCTTCCTCAATTTCATGGTTCTAATTTACCTCAATCATCCAAAACCCAACATTCAGCTTTCATTTCAGCATTTCCTCAAGTCTACTTATACTACACTAGATAATCGCAGCATGCATAACATAGATTGATGAACTTCTACTTGCCTCAACTCCTAAAGCTTGATCGGCAACCAAAATGGGAAACTCGGGACCTCGAACGCAGCTCAACGGTGGCGAAGACGGGTGGCGTCGACGGCGGCAGCACCGTACTCGACGGAAGGGCGACCTCCTCCTTCCTCATGCCGTGCCCTCTCTCGCGCGTCCACTTCTCACGCCTACGGCCCTCTCGATCGCTCACTCTCTCTCTGCTAAAAAATATGCTTGGTTCACTCTTTCTCTCCCTCGACTAATCTGCCCCTTTTGTTCCTTTGATTAATTGGTTAATTAATTTCTTGCATGTAGAATTTTTGGTGGCTTAGGCGACAATGGACAGGTGGAGGAGGCGTGCCTCGGCTGTGGCTCCTTGGCCTTCGCTGGCTTCCTCACACGAAGCAACGTGGCCTCCTCTGGCCTTGCTTCAGTCAACACTTCTTAATTTAGTTGACCCAATGATGTCCGAATTGGGGAGAGATGAGGCGGCTTGGACGTGGGTGGCGTCCTCCTCTCCGCGCGGGCGTGCATGTTCTTCATGCATGGCCGAATTTCATTTCTTTCGGCCCTCTAAAATCAATTGATTAAAATAATTCGAATTCCTCTCTTATACCACATACACTTAAGTGGTCTAATTGAGTCATGTCATCGAAAGAAATGTGTACATAAATCGGCGGGATCTAACATCGGTGTCGACGACAAAGTCCGACAATAAATTCATCAATCCATGATGTGTCGTCATTTTTTTGAAGTTGGTAAAAATTACTAATGAGATTGGTCTCACCAATGATAGTATTGGTGATAGTATATAGGGATGAGACTATATCTTGTTTAACGATCGAACCATTACAATACATAACGCATTGGCCCATTGATGAAAATAAAACAACATCCGTTGTGGTGTCGATAATATAGTCCGACGATGCTTTCGTTACTTAATCATGGACCGTCGCATATCTAAGGGTCGGCACAAAATTTTCGGATCGGCACAAAATTTTCGGATGCCACAAAACCCAACCCAAAAATGAAAGGAACATGTTTACTATGACCTGACCCTGCATATAAACCGAACCGACGACACGGTCCTGGTTGGTTCTTTTGTTTTTCATGCTATTACAAACTTACACATGATGCTAATTACTAATCAACATAAGATTCACTTGTAACAAGATGACCACCTTACAATCACGCTCAGCAAATACTTTCTTTCCAAAAGGAGACAAAATTGTAAACAATAAAAAAGCAAAATCTGGAATTCCAGGACTTCATCACATGGTGGAATTTGGGATGTGAAGATTTGCAGTTGTGAATGAGGAACGCTTAAATTGGAATTTGGCTTGTGAAGTCTCATTTCCAGGCCATACCTAGTGACGACAGGGTTGAGCCTTGCCGGTCCTCACCCCTAGCCAATCACCAAGGTCCTGTAATCGGCTAGATGAAGAAAGGAAGAAAAAAATAATTCAAAAAAAATTAAAATATTTAAAAAATTATTTATATCAGCATTGATCGTGTTATGTAGGATCGTTGGTGTCCATATCAGTGTTTTATGGTCCAAAGATGGCCAAATTGACTGAATTTACACAAATTCAAAATGTTCAAGACTCAATTGACCAAAAAAAAAAAAAACTAGTCATGGATTGACACAATTATAATAAGTTTATAATATTTTGATGAAAATAAAAATTGCATCAACTCGTCCAAGCATATCGAAATCATAGTCTCGTCACGACAATTTCTTTTTCTTTTCACTTTTTTTTACATAGCAATCTACTCTACTCAAAGCGGGCACGAATGATACTATATTTGGCACATGAATGCCCACCAAAGCGAATGCCCGCGGTCCAAGCGCATGCCAGCCAATGCTCGACCCGTCAAAGCGAAGGTGCGACCCATCGAATGCTCACACGATCAGTCGAGCATGCCCATCAATGCGAATGCCCCTCAATGTAGGCGCGGCGGTGTTTCCTTAAGCAATTTGGTTTCATCATTTTTCATCTCATTTTTTCACTCATCTAATTGTGTCCTGTCACTTTCAGCTTTTTCATCTCATGAGTCTTTGTTCATTTTGCATCTCATATTTCCGTTTTTTTTCCTTTTCATGTCAATTGTCCTTGTCACCGCCAGCTATAGTGTTCATATGTTCAGCTAAACATCTCACTTTGATGTGTCGATACAATATCTTTAATGAATTACTTCCTCCATAAAATTGTTAATGGTTACAAAATTTTTTCATAATACAACAAAATCTCAAAATGAGAGCACCACATAGTAATTCTATACTTGTCCAATAAATTCTTCACAAAGGCACAAACTTAATGATTGCGCACCCTCGTGTGGATACTATAAGTCCCAGCGCACTTAATCCATGATTTTCAATTATAAGGTCAGAAAACTTTTCGCATATATTGCCCCACATATGCACATCTTTTTTATGTGAGCGCCGACATTTGGACCTCCGTGAGCTCAATCTCGAGGCGGCCAAAAGCGGCCTGCGACATGTCCTTGACCTCTCACGGCAGCCGGTGGTTCTCTCCACTGGCAACGCCATTCTTTTTGACTTCTTCGGGTGTTCGAACAGAGTAAGAGGTCTGAAACACACTCTATTGGGCAGAGAAAAAGGAGAGAGAGAGCGAGCGAAAGTAGATGGTGTTGAGGAATTTAACACTCGAGCCGTTCCAGCACATTGTTGGATAAATTCTCCTCAGAAGTTTTGAAGTTGACAAAACATTTCTTTCAGTCTGGTCTGAAGACTTGCAGACTCTTCGGCAAAGTCTCGAAGATCAAAGTCCGACGTCAACAAGACTCAAGTTTCAAAGTCTACTCTCATGGACAGTTTCGGACCGACAAGATAAATGAACTTCTTTCTGATTCTATATCTCAATGGCTGAGGAATATCTTTCGACTGGATTCAGCACTACACGATCTTACATTCGTATCCGAATTGATTTAGATTCTCTAAGATTCGCAACTTATTTGGAAAGTTCTACTTATGGAAACCAAGATTCGATTGTATGGGCGAGCAGGATTGATGGGCTATCTACACTTACCTTAAAGAGTTCGAGATCTCTCCAAATTGATTATGTCCAACGGGTTGATTGGAAGAACTTCTTTGGAAGGTGCCAACGGTAATGAAGGCATGAAGAAGCGTATAAAGAGAGACGCTCGAGTTGTTGAAGGTTGCTGGATAGAAGAATTCCAAAGTCTGAACCTCCATATTTAGTTTGTGATCTTATTCTTCAAGCAATACATGTAATCAAAAGAGTGATCATAGAGTTGTGAGACCTTGAGGAAGTGTAGTAGAAGTTCTACATTGTGGACTCAAGAGCGTGAGACTGTAACTCTTTTTGATTCTTAGTGAAATCTAGCCAGAAGGGCTGTCCATGCGGGAGAGTGGACGTAGGCTTGGTCTAAGCCGAACCACTATAAATCTAGAGTCTTGATTCTCTATCCTTTATCCTTTTATCTTTCATTATTTTCAATTGCTGCGATTCTTTGTTTTTAATTCATTAATCTCATATTCGGATTTGTTTGTTAAAATCGCTTTAATCACCTATTCACCCCCCTCTAGGTGCTAATTCTAGTCCTAACAATTGGTATCAGAGCTTGTGTACTCGTTCATGAGAAGTGTCTTTACTTCTGAGTAAAAGATCTATGGCTAGTATGTTACCTACGGGGTTGGTTGAAGGTCAAAGCAATACCGAGACCTCCATACTTTGATGGAAAAGACTACAAAGCATATGGAAGAACAAGATGAAAGCATTCCTAAGATCGAAAGATCCTTTGGAATGGGAAGTGGTAGACAAAGGAATCATTCCGCTGCAAAGCATCGGGATCCGAGAGAGGAAAAGAAGTTGCTGATCCCACTCCAATGACTCAAGAAGAAATCACCAAGAGACAGACTCTTGACACTAAAGCCATTTACTCCTTATATTGTGCTTTATCTCCTACTGGGTATAACAAAATATCTTCTTGTGATACAGCAAAAGAAGTCTGGGATAGGCTTCACATTACCTATGAAGGAACAGATCGAGTGAAAGAGACCAGGATCAACATTCTTTTGGGACAATATGAAGTCTTTAAGATGAGATCGGGAGAATCAATAACCGACATGTTTAGTCGCTTTCTGAAATTGTGAATGGTCTTGAATATCGGGGACATCCAATCTCGGGACATATGAAGGTCAACAAACTCCTACGAGGACTCTCTAAAGGCGGAATCACATAAAAACCTCAATAAGAGAGACACGAGGATTGCTCCACTCTCTGTAGACGAATTGGTTGGGACTCTTCAATCTTATGAAGTAGAGCAAACCAACGAAGAGGAAGATTCAAAAGGTAAGAAATCAATTGCCTTAAAGTCTAATGACTATTCGATGCTGCTGATTCGAAGAAGATCTAGATGATGAAGAGTGGCACTTATGATAAAGAGATTCAGAAAGTTGAATAGAAAAGGAAGAAAATTCAACCTGGAAGAAACAGAGCTCACAAAGGTTTGAGAACAAATCAACGAGAGGAAGATGATTCTAACAAAGAAGTGACTTGCTTTGAATGCAAGAAAAAGGGACACATCGAGACCCAACCTGTCCTCTGTTAAAGAAGAGAAAAGGAAAGGCGAGAAATACGAAAAGCACTCAAAGCGAGACACTGAGGTGATGCGAATGTGAAGAAAGTGATGACGACTATGCCAATATCTGTCTAATGGCAAAATCTCGATTCAGACTCGAGACCCGATTCGGATACGATTCGAACAGTGAACTCGAGGTTAGTAATCTCGGAATTCCTATCAAAGTTTGAAATACATTGATGAACTCTGTCTTAGTCTAAAAACTTCTCTTAAGAGGATCTCCGAATTGAAAAAGGAAAATTCTACATTGAAGCAACAGGAAAAACTTTGGAAAGAAAAGTTTGAAAAGTTAGAAAACAACTTTACTGTCTTGAAAGAAAACTCAGACTCTGTTTCTAAAGAAAATGATCTTTTGAAAAATGATATTTCTAATATATCAAAAAGATTTTCAAATGGTTCTGAAAAGTTGGATAAGATTCTTTCGATACAAAGACCCTACTTTGATAAGTTAGGTCTTGGTATGACTTCGGAAACTATTCCTCTAATTGATTTTCCAAAGGTGAAGGAAAGAATCAAACAAAGACCAACCAGAATTGCTTATAAAAATCATTTTCAGAAAGTCTTTGTAAAACTGTTGGCGAAATGCCTTAAAATGTTCTAAGTGTCAAAGCTCGAGAACATTTTGAGAAAGAATGTCCTTTGGTTTGGAGACCTGTTAAAAGGAATTGGGCAAAAAGACTGTTTATTGCTCTAACTCTTCGGACCCAAGATGATGTGGGTACCAAAGAAAGCTTGAATTCTTTTTAATTGCGGAGGTCACTATCAAAAAGAAGATTAAATGGTATCTAGATAGTGGCTGCTCAAGACATATGACAGGAGACTCAAGTTGCTTCATAACACTTGACCAGAAAGACGGAGGAAAAGTTTCCTTTGGTGGTAACAACAAAGGAAGAATCATTGGTCGTGGAACAGTCAAGATTGGAAGTCTGTCAATCAAGAATGTTTCCTTAGTTGAAGGATTAAATTACAACTTGCTTAGCATAAGCCGGTTGTGTGATCTGGATTCAAGATCAACTTCCGGGAAAGAAAGTGCTCGGGAATCGGTAAAGACTCTACTCAATTCTTTTTGCGGACGAAGACATGGAAATATCTATCTTACGGATGTAAATCATGAAAGATCACAGTGCTTGATATCGGTACAAGATGAAGCTAATCTATGGCACGAGAAAACTTGGCCATATCAATATGAAGCAAATCAGCAAGATCTCCTCCAAGAAACTTGTTCGAGGATTGCCTATTCTCAATTATTCAAAGTCGATCTATGCACACCATGCGTCTTGGGTAAACGGGTTAGAAACTCCTACAAACCAATAAGTAAAGTTTCTACTAACCGTGTACCTGCAGACTTCGCATATGGACTTATTTGGACCTACCGAGAACACGAAGCATTGGTGGAAAAAGGTTACGCCTAGTAATAGTGGATGATTATTCACGATTTACTTGGGTCTACTTTCTTTCAAGTAAGTCTCGAAACTTTCTCTCTCTTTTCAAAGTTTGCTAAGAAGGTGCGAGAATGAGAAAGGTTACACTATCTCAAGTATTCGTACAGACCATGGAGGTGAGTTTGAAAATCAAGACTTTACTAAATTCTGCGATGATTCGGTCTTCGGCACAAATTCTCCTCTCCATACACACCGGAACGAGAATGGGGTTGTGGAAAGGAAGAATAGGTCTTTACAAGAAATGGCAAGAACTCTTTTAATTGAAAGTAATATTTCTTCAAGGTTTTGGGCTGAAAATTTGTTTCAACCGCTTGTTATATTATTAACAGAGTATTTTTAAGACCAATTCTTGAGAAAACTCCTTATGAAATTTTTAAAGAAAAGAAACCAACTGTTTCTTATTTTCAAGTATTTGGTTGTAAATGCTTTATTCGAAGAATGCAAATGATCGAGTTGGTAAGTTTGAAGAAAAATCAGATGAAGGATTCTTTCTTGGTTACTCAAGCTGAGCAAAGCCTATAGAGTATTCAACAAGAAGACTCGGAGCGTGGAAGAATCAATGAACGTCAAATTTCAAGACTCTCCACAAGTTCAGCCAATACGGGCGAAGAATCGAATGCATTCCGAGACATTTGCTAGATCTATCTCCCATAAAGCAGTCCAAAATCCAGATGCAGAACAACAAGTTGTCGATGGAGATTCAACTCAAGAAAATGATCAACAACCCATCGACCATCCAAGAATCTTGGAAACACAAGTCCAGTCATCCCGAAGAACTCATTATTGGGAACATTAATGAGGGAATTCGTACAAGATCCAAGAGGCGAGAAGAGTCTAGTGCAGTTGCACTTATTTCTGAAATAGAACCCAAAAACATTGAAGAAGCCTTAGGCGATGAAAGCTGGATTGAAGCAATGCAAGAAGAGCTCGAGACAATTCGGTATCAATGACGTTTGGGAATTAACTCCTAAACCAAAAGGTAAATCAGTTATTGGAACTAAATGGGTTTTCGGGAACAAAGTGGATGAAAAGGCAAAGTGACAAGAAACAAAGCAAGACTCGTGGCTAAAGGATACACGCAAGAAGAAGGGATAGACTATGATGAGACTTATGCTCCAAAGTAGCAAGGTTAGAAGCAATCGATTACTACTTGCTTTTGCATGTTATAAGAATTTCAGGTTATTTCAAATGGACGTCAAAAGCGCATTCTGAATGGATTTATTCAAGAAGAAGTCTATGTGGAACAACCTCCGGATTTGAAGACTCAAAGAAACCGGACTCGGTGTTCGGGCTGAAGAAAGCTTTATATGGACTAAAACAAGCTCCTCGAGCTTGGTATGAAAGGTTAAGTAATTTTCTAATTCAAAGTGGTTTCTCTAAAGGAAAGGTAGACACTACTCTATTTGTTAAAAAGGAAGGCAAAAGCTTTCTACTTGTTCAGATTTATGTTGATGATATTATATTCGGATCATCTAATGAGACTTTGTGCAAGAAATTTTCTAAGTCTATGCGGGATGAATTTGAGATGAGCATGATGGGTGAACTATCCTTCTTCCTTGGTCTACAAGTGAAACAACTCAAAGAAGGAATCTTCATTCATCAAGAGAAATATGCAAAAGAACTTGTGAAAAAGTTCGGTCCGGAGAATTGCAAAAAGACCGACATACCAATGTCAAGTTCTTTGAAGATAGACAAAGACGAAGCGGGGAAGAAAGTCGACCAAAAATTATACAGGAGTATCATTGGGTCACTTCTTTATCTTACTGCATCTAGACCTGACATATTATTTAGTGTTTGCATATGTGCTAGGTTTCAATCAGATCCTAAGGAATCACATTTGAGTGCTGCTAAACGTATCATTAAATACGTTGCAACTACTGCTAAGATTGGTCTATGGTATCCCAAAGAAGGAGACTTTACCCTTCTTGGTTATTCAGACGCATATCTTGCAGGTTGTAGAGTTGAAAGAAAAAGCACCTCAGGAACTTGTCAATTACTTGGCAATAGGGTGGTATCTTGGTTTTCAAGGAAACAAAGTACCGTGGCTCTTTCAACAGTGACGACGAGAATACGTAGCACTTGGAAGTTCTGTTCTCAAATACTTTGGATAAAACAACAACTACGAGACTTTGGTATTGAAGACTCTTGCACGAGAGATCGATGTGACAATACCGGCGCAATCAATCTCACAAAGAATCCTATCCTACATTCAAGAGCCAAACATATTGAGATTCGACATCATTTTATAAGAGATCATGTTCGAACAAAGAAGTCTTGATACAATTCATTGACTCGAAGAATCAACTGGCAGATATCTTCACAAAGCCACTCGAGAAAAGCTCATTTGAGTCTATTCGCTCAAGACTCAATATTGTATCTCTTGAAGACTGTTAAAGCTCAGACTCAGAATCTTAAAGTCTGACGGAGTATCAGACTCAACAGGGTATAGCGAGAATACCAATCGACACGATTTGTAAGTACATTTACTTAATCTTTTATCTCGAAAAGGTAAGTTTGCCTGTTTATTTATGGATAATCATGTTTATTAAGGCAGTTTATTTTATAAAGGGTGGTTATCGATTTATTAAGGCAGTTATTTTTCAAAAAGGAATTTATTTTGCGTCGATTCAGTTACCACGATTCGATTTCCTTTTATACTCTTTCTTCTTCTTCGTTTTAAACTTTACCCAGAAACCCTAGCTCAAAGCTTTTCACTCTCTGGAATTTCTCTCCTCGATTTTTACTTCTCAAGATTTTGTCTTTCTTGCGACACAAGTGAGAAAGTTCCTCCAAGACAGCGACAATGTCTCACCAAAGAAAATCATCGAGACTCGCAAAGGGGGACCACGGGGCTCGGAGAGGGGCCTACGCACTTCGATCTCACAGAAGAAAGCGACTTTCCAACAGAACAGTCTCCTCAACGATCTCAACAGCGCTCCTCCTCAACTAGACCCCATGATAGGCCCCCTCAACATGCAGCAGAAGAAGTGCTTGAAAATGTTGAACCAGTAAGATCACTCAAGCCTGCTTTTGTTTATAGGCTTTACTCTGCATTGAAGGAAGGAGGGTCCGCGATGACCTTTATCGATGAATTTCGAAGGAAAAAAGGTTATAGAAATGAGACGCACTTTCTCACCGTGATGGAAAGATCGGGCGTTGTTCGAGGGAACAGCGAAAGAGTTTTTGCAAACTTTCCCAGTGACCCTAGGTTTGGTAGTTTTAATCAACCGAGAGGGAAAGGATGATGATGAGAAAATGTATTTACATTTTAAACCTTGGATGGGTGTGGCTGCAAACCTTCGAGGAAAGAAGGATGGCTGTTTCGATCCGATGGACACGGGAAGAAGTATGAGAAACCGCCGAAGCGAGGGTGATAAATCCACGAACGTGGACTTTGATTTTCTGGATTTACCGAGCATCAATCTCGAGAGAAGTTTGAGAAACTTCAACCGCACAAGTTTTGCACGAATGTGATGTGGCTCATTCTCGAATTGATCGCATATTTTTACTCTAATCTCAACTTTCTTGATGCAAACAGCTTTTCATTTAGTGTGCGAGATAGAGAATATGTTGTTGATACAGACACTCTGGCAGACGTAATTGGTGTGGAAAGAGGTGCTTTCCAATCAATTTCTGTGTCTGTGAGTCATGCAACCATGGAGCTTGCAAGAGATCGAATTGCTGAAGGTCGTCTATCCTACTCAGAATGAATGCAACAAATATTCTCGCTTCATAAGATTGTGATCAACTGTCTTAGACCAAAATCAACATCAAAGACAGAGATGTATCCATCTCCGAGGCAAAGTTGATGTTTGCAATCAAGGTTGGCATTAATTTCTCTCGCCACACACTATCATGTTTCACATGTACAAAGTCGATGGCAAAGGACAAGGGACAACTCCCTTATCTTGCTCTCATTACAAGACTTTTCAGACATCGAACATCCAGCCTCCCCACATTCTCTCGTGAAGACTATTGGTCGAATGGTCATCGGACCGAGGATGATAACAAAGATGCGTCGAAGGAACTCGGCAAGAAGAAGCTGGAGCAGTTCAAAGAAAAAACCCCTGTGAAAATCAAACCAGACTCTTCTGCAGCAAAAAGAAAAGGAAAGGAACCTGTCACTGGTCCTATCAAGAAGAGGCGGGCAATCATCTTGGAAGATGAAGATGATGAGGATGACATGCCTATCTCAGCCTTTGTCTCTCGCACTCGCTCCGTATCACTGTTTGTTCCAGAACAACAGTTTGCAGAAGAAACTGAGAAAGGAAACCAGGAAGAGGAATCCTTGCAAAAGGAAAAAGAGACAGAGAAAGAAGAAGAGAAAGAGAAAGAAAAAGAGGAAGAACAGAAAGAGGAAGAGGAAGAGAAAGAGAAAGAAGAGAAAGAGGAAGAGAAAGAAGAGAAAGAGGAAGAGAAAGATGAAGAGGAAGAGTCAGCCAGAACAGACTCTCAGCATGAACCAGCAGACTCACAAGCAAAGACAGATTCTCCAACAGAAAAGGAGGATCAGCACAATCTTGTCACTGAGGAGACTCCTCAGAAAGAAGAGTTCTTCTCCCCTCCAGAAGGCATGGAAACAGGGGGAGATATCCAAAGAGAAAGCACTCCTCTTTTCCTGACATTTACAAGTGCAAGTGTGAGCAGATCGCCACGATGCGAAGATGTTTATGCTGCTCATCATCCCGAGGGAGAGGCTTCATCTCCAAATATCGATCTTCCTTCGACATTCACACCGGCTTGACTCCACCATCGAGGCCCGAGTTGACGCAAGCACCCGGAGGCCCGACAATTCGGGAGATTTCGAAGGTTGCTTGACATCATGTTGGAGCTCAAGGGTCAAATCTATGCTATGGGGTGTGACTTTCAGACTATCCAGAATGAGAATCATGCTATGTTCATCTCCTTACATGATCAACTGAAAGATGTTCAAAGTAAAGTTCAAGACTCAGCAAAAGGCACTGCTATCGCTAAACTTCAAGAAGACTTAAGGAAGCTGGAAGGAACTGTCAAGTCTATGGAGGACTTTCAACTTGTTCGCGTTCCTCGTGCTCCTTGATTTTCTTACTTTTTAATGCTAACAAAAAGGGGGAGAAGACTTTGCAGGCAGATTTTCACTCTATTCTCAAACCAAACCCAAACCTTCATTTCTATTTTTTGGATTTAATAGTTTGTTTGTGATTGATATTTTGACTTTATCTTGAGTTTTTGAATGATTGCTTACTACTGCATTATCTTAAGCTGTTAAAGTAGATATAGATAGTAAAGTCTGCATTGACTAATGAGGTTTCTGTGGATGCAGATCTGTATACAGGGTAAGTCTGTGTACAGGACATCTGCGTACAGGACATCTTATACTATTCTTATTCTAATGATATCTTTGCAAGCTTAAAAGTTGTTTTGCGGGGCAATAGTATTCAAATATGCGGGAAAGTTTTGTCACCATCAAAAAGGGGGAGATTGTTGGATAAATTCTCCTCGAAGTTTTGAAGTTGACAAAACATTTCTTTCGATGCAGTCGAAGACTTGCGAGACTCTTCGGCAAAGTCTGAAGATCAAAGTCTGACGTCAACAAGACTCAAGTTTCAAAGTCTACTCTCATGGACAGTTTCCAGACCGACAAGATAAATGAACTTCTTTCTGATTCTATATCTCAATGGCTGAGGAATATCTTTCGACTGGATTCAGCACTACACGATCTTACATTCGTATCCGAATTGATTTAGATTCTCTAAGATTCGCAACTTATTTGGAAAGTTCTACTTATGGAAACCAAGATTCTGATTGTATGGGCGAGCAGGATTGATGGGCTATCTACACTTACCTTAAAGAGTTCGAGATCTCTCCAAATTGATTATGTCCAACGGGTTGATTGGAAGAACTTCTTTGGAAGGTGCCAACGGTAATGAAGGCATGAAGAAGCGTATAAAGAGAGACGCTCGAGTTGTTGAAGGTTCTTGGATAGAAGAATTCCAAAGTCTCGAACCTCCATATTTAGTTTGTGATCTTATTCTTCGAGCAATACATGTAATCAAAAGAGTGATCATAGAGTTGTGAGACCTTGAGGAAGTGTAGTAGAAGTTCTACATTGTGGACTCAAGAGCGTGAGACTGTAACTCTTTTTGATTCTTAGTGAAATCCAGCCAGAAGGGCTGTCCGTGCGGGAGAGTGGACGTAGGCTTGGTCTAAGCCGAACCACTATAAATCTAGAGTCTTGATTCTCTATCCCTTATCCTTTTATCTTTCATTATTTTCAATTGCTGCGATTGCTGTTTTTAATTCACTAATCTCATATTCGGATTTGTTTGTTAAAATCGCTTTAATCACCTATTCACCCCCCTCTAGGTGCTAATTCTAGTCCTAACACACATCCCTACTGTGATTTGCAAGAATCTTGAAAAGTGAGGGCTTGGAAAGTGGGGTGGAGAAAAACGTCCTCGTAGTTAGAGAAAACATTGGGTGCCGCTATGTAACCCGGAAAAATGAAAAGTGTAGGAAAGTGAATATCCAATTTTTCACTTTATTATCCGAACCGGAAGGAGACCTGGTCCGAATATCCGTTGAGGTCTGAATATCGGGTGGGTTTTGTTTCAGGCCAAAGTCGGCCTGCGACATGTCCTTGACCTTTTTACTCGGGGCCGCTGGCGGTTCTCTCCACTGGCAACGCCATTCTTTTTTCCTTCTTCGGGTGCTTGGACACAGATCTGAAACACACCTTGTGGGGAGAGAGAGAGAGTGAACCGAAGGATGGAGATGTTGAGGAATTTAAGAACTTGAACCGTTCCTTTTGGAAAGATGAACATAGCTGAAAGTGACGTATTTTGCATTTGAAGTAAAGGGACATGTTCTGACATAAGATTACTTTCCTTCAAAACCAGCAGATCAAGTCATAGCTTTGACAGATAGGCTGGACTTGTTGGCCCAGCCAGCTTGAAAGGAATTTGAAAACCCTCTCTTCCTCAGCGTACTTGTGTGGGTGCATGGCCAAAGACGCAATCATCCTAATAAAAAGCAATTTTTAGGTGAAAGTTCGAGAGTGCAATATCCATTTTGAATTTTATTTTATGTAAAATTGCAAGTTAAATGCGAATTAATAATCAATACTCGACCTATCAAAATGGGTCATAAACCCATTTCTTAATTCATATTTGATGAGTTAGGTTGTTATATGAGTTAGTTATACTTTGTAAATGGATTATAAATGTGTTTAGAATGGTAAAATTCAAAATAATAGATTTTAAATAGGTTTACAACTTACTTAGACCTAACCCACCTCTATGACTCTCTCTTAACCTCTCTCGATATCATACTCACTCACTTTGTGCTTTCACCTCAGTTTAGATGAGTTTTTCTAGATTGAGTTAATATAAAAGTATTTTAGTAATATGAGTTAGATCAGTTATAATTTTTATTGCATAAAAATTGGTTAATTTGGATGGAATCATTTTCGACTCCAGCCCATCTATTTGACCAGTCTACTTATCTCGCCGAGATTGAATGTTGTCTTCTTCACTAATTCTTCAGAAATGTTAAGCTAAACCTGTACATTACCATTAATCACGGCACATGACGAATATGACAAGCGAAGGGTCTGGACATTGGCCACCAATCAAAGTTGCCGGGTTGGAGAAGAAGCCGAAGGCCATCTCTCTCAAGAACCAGATTCGAAGCATTGAACAAATGCTTCGCAGGGGAAAAGAAGAAGGAAAAGAGAACCATATTGTTGTGAGGGTTGTGAGGGGCTACGAGCCCTCATGATCAACAAGGGTGTCGCGGCCCTTTGGGCAAGGGCAGTCCTCGTTAGATTTGGGCATGATGTAGGAGTTGAGTTTTTGGAAATCCGTGTGACGTTGGACTTGAGTTGTCGATGGAGCAATCAATGAGCACAATTGCGAATAGACAAATAACCAATGCGAATCGGTTTTATGTGACCAATGATGTTATAGATGAAGAGTGGTTGACTAAGACAATTATCAATATGAGATGACGAATGGTCCATTGTACTTTAGCAAAGTAACGAAGATTGCAAAGGAATATTTGAATAAGAGTGAACTCGAAAGATGTGTCGGAGAGTATAACCGCTTGCCAATAAAAACATGTAATTTTTTTTGGGTCAAAGAACATGCAATTGAAGACAATCAGTGCAAAGTCTAGAATACTGGGAGAAGTTAGAGTTTGTAATTCAAAGATTAACCGCATGCCGAAGGTTATATTATATACGAGGCTATATAAAATCAGAGTGGATCAGTTGTAAAGGATCCGGGAAAAAAAAAACACTTGTACAATTTCTCAAATTTGAATGCATTTATCAATATGTCATTCTTCATTCTTTAGGTTTATCTTTAGTTTTGCGTTAGTGATCTTGTTACGCAATTCGTTTCCCATCGGAATCACCACGGGATTGGTTCATCTAAAATCCCAAAGATCCAACCTTTAGTGAGAGGTATTTTGTTGACAATCCAATTTCGGCAAATCAGAAGTACAATAATTAAAATGAATTTCAATCTCAAGTAAATAACCGAAAGTAAGTTCTTTTGTCGTGTCTTTGTCTTCGATCAATCCTCTATTGTAATTTGATAATTTACGATATTGGGAGGCTTTTCAATTTGCCTTGTCATGGCTAAAATATAATCTAGAGAGGATGAATAGATGATTGTGCAGAAATGAAATAATTTAAAGAAACATTGCAGCAATACAACTACTAGTGATGGAAGGCTATGTGGTTAGATCTTGCCGATATAAAATTCTATCATAATAAATAAAGAGAGTAAGGTATAGAGAATTGCATACAAAAGATTATAGTGGTTCGGCTTTTGCAAACCTACATCCACTCTCCCGCACTACAGCCTATTGGCTGGATTCCACTATGAAGAACCAATAAGAGGTTACAAGATCTGAGCTGTGAAAATTCAAGCTTGTGTGTATCACTACTCACATACTCTCGACCTCTAAATGATTACACGATGTCATTCACAAAGACGAATGTATTAGATCACGAAACACTCTTTAGATTTTGGAATTGAAAGCTTCGATTCTCTTAGGTGCATTGTTCCTTTCAACTTCATGACCTCCTCTTATACTTCTCCTAGTCCAAGCTGACGGTTGGAAATATCTTCAAGAGAATAATCTAGCCAATCTAAGCGTTGGATTGGTCTCGTCATGAAGGTCTAATTGCTTCAACATCACTAAGAATGATGCTTCCCATAGAGTCTGCCGCCCATGCAGCAGTTCGGATTTCCATTAATCGAGTGCTTAAACTAGGAAAGAATATTTCATCTCAAGTATATCATTCGAGAAAATTGAATATCTGATAGATAATTAAGACTTTCCTTTTGGAACTCCTTATAAATAAGGCAGAAAATCCAACCAATTGCCACTAGTCGTTGCATGAGTGTTTGACTCATTCCTAGCCATTTAACTGAAAATATAAGGAAAGAAATAATTAAGTCACAACTCTGGTTCTGATTGATATCGTCTGAATATATCCCGTCAGACTTTCCATTTGAAAATACTTGTCATTAGAATCAAAGTCTTTAAGTTTTGTGGGGTAAGTACACTATCAGTGCCAAAACTTGTGTACGGCGCTCACTTTGATGCCAAAACTTTATTTTGGATCACTTAAGTGCCAAATCGGAGAAAAAACGATCACTTTAGTGCCACCGACAAGATATTCCGGCCAAAATGATTACGTGGCTTTTATATTTAAAAAAAAATCGACATGGCTTTTAAACGACGTCATTTTCCGTCATCCTTAAGAAAACAACGTCGTTTTGCCGTCCTAAGTGGATGGCCTCACAAAAACGATGCTGCACAACTCATTTGGGGATTGAAATTATGGTTTTTTTGTCCGATCCTCGCCTAACGCCGACCTAGCTCACTCGGCCACCGTCGCTCGGCCTCCGTCATAGTAGCATCATGTCCCAATCTCCGTAACATTTCACCAGCTTCAATGTCCTCAAATTCTTTGAGCCGATGATCAGTGGACCGAAGCACTGTCCATTGTAGAGCTCCTTCAAGCAAATTGTTTTGAGGGAGGTGAAAGCTGCACCAAGCCCAATTGGCTCCATCGTAGCACCTTCAGTGGGACTCTAAAGCTGCTTCATAGATAACTCTTCCAGGGAGGCGTAGTGATCAATCACGGCATTATGCCTTTGGCTCCAAACGCACAAGATCCACACGAGAGCTTCCTCAGCCCCTGGCAATTGCTCGTGAAGATCGTGATCCCCGTGTCCATGAGCGCGCGGCAACCCCGCAGCTTGAGGCGCGTGAGGTTCCTGCACTTGAGCAAGATCAGCACAAGCACGTCCTTGCCGATGCTCAACGACTTGCGGTCGCACTTGAGCGCGAGCTTCGTGATCGAGTCGAACCGTGCGAACAACATCGGGACCACGTCCAGCAGCTCCGAGTGGGCGTGGAGGGTGAGCTTTCAGTGGCTCTGGCCTTCGATCGCGAGCCAGCGGCGGCACACGAGGGAGCACCGGCCTTGGTCGCCGAAGCCTAGGTACTAGAAGACGCAGGCCAAGCACTCGTCGAGGAGATCGAAGATGGAGAGGGAGAGATCGAGGGCGGCGCACTCGTCGGCGGGCTCCCCGAGCACTGGCCAAATCACGACCTTCGACTTGGCCGCCGAGTGGCCGTCATCGGGGTCGAGGTCGGGGTCGGGGTCGAGGTCAGAGCTTAGGTCGCCGAGCGTGGGGGCTGTCGAGGACGGCGACTAGCCCATCGCCAGTGAAGGTGAAGGCGAGGGATGTGGGCGGTTGAAGGGGGAGGAGGAGGGAAGATTCAAGCGGCTTATCTTCTCTCTCTCTCTCTCTCTCTCTCTCTCTCTCAATTTAGGGATTTAGGGTTTTGAATTGGGGGAGAGACACCAAACGGCGTCGTTTTGTTGTTTAAATGCTGACTGTACTCTCCGACGAGTCACATCAGCTTAAAAAATTAATAAAAAAGTGCCACGTCGGATTTCCGGCCAACCAAATCAGCGTTGGCACTGAAATGATCGTTTTTCAAAAGTTTTGGCACTTAAGTGATCCAAAATAAAGTTTTGGCACCAAAGTGAGTGCCGTACACAAATTTTGGCACTAATAGTGTACTTACCCCAAGTTTTGTCAATCTTCAAGATCACTCAGGGAATGTTTTCTTAACAATTTCCCTATTTTTTATGATGACAAAACTTATTCAAACAAAACTTTTAAAAGTAATAAAATATTTTGGGATTTAAAAAGCTCTTAAAGCCAAATTTAAAAATGAGGCACAGTCAGGCTATAAGAATATTTGTATTGAAAAAATTTAGCAACATTCTTATAGCTAATGTTCTGAAATTAAAAGATAAGGGATAAGAAAATTTATAACTAATCATGTTAGCTTTTGCGATGCTCAAAGACTTGAAAAACCTGTAGAAATAATGTTAGTGCAATAAAATTCGCTGATTCTAAGTTATGCTAGTGCATCTTCTCCCCCTTTTTGTCAACAGTAAAAAAGATACTAGGTAATTCATAATATTATAGTCCAAACATAGTACGAAAGTTAGTCCAACATGTTCAAACACAAAAGCAATCCACAAACATTACAAACCAAACTAAAAACAATCCAAACTTTTGAAAAATAACGCAAACACATAAAGTTATTTGGAGGACAATGGTGTTAGGACTAGAATTAGCACCTAAAGGGGGTGAATAGGTGACTAAAGCGATTTTATAAATTTTAACACGAATGAGATATTAATGAATTAAGAACAACAATCGCTGCAAATGAAAGTAATAAAAGATAAAAGGATTAAGGATAAAGAATCAAGACTCCAGATTTATAGTGATTCGGCTTAGACCAAGCCTATGTCCACTCTCCCGCACGGACAGCCCTTACATTTGGATTTCACTAAGAATCAAAAAGAGTGTTTACAATCTCATGCCCTTGAATCCACGGTGTAGAAACTCTACTACACTTCCTCAAGGTCTCACCACACTTTACTCTCTCTTTTGATTACATGCAATGCTCGAAGAATAAGATCACAAAATAACAAGGAGATTCAGACTTTGGAATTCTTCTATCTGGCCCCCTTCAACAACTTGAGCGTCTCTCTTATATACTTCTTTATGCCTTCATTGCCGTTGGCACCTTCCAAAGAAGTTCTTCCAATCAACCCGTTGGACAGAATCAATTTAGAGAGATCTTGAGCTCTTTAAGGTAAGTGTAGATAGCCCATCAATCATGCTCGCCCATACAATCAGGATCTTGGTTTCCATAAGTAGAACTTTCCAAATAAGTTGCGAATCTTTAGAGAATCTATATTAATTCTGATACGAATATAAGATCTTGTAGTGCTGATTTCAGTCAAAAGATATTCCATAGCCGTTGAAGCAAAAACCATATTAGAAAGAATCAAAATAGAAGTTTTTAACTTGTCGGTCTGGAAACTGTCCATGAGAGTAGACTTTGAAACTTGAGTCTTGCTATCGTCAGACTTTGATCTTCAGACTTTGCCAGTAGAGTCTGCAAGTCTTCAGACTAGACTGATGGAAATGTTTTGTCGACTTCAAAATATCTGAAGAGAATTTATCCAACAGATGGTTGGTTTGGGTCAAGGTTTGGAATTGGAGAAGATAATCTGTGTTTTGGAGGTAGTTGAATAAGAACATAGTATTGTATATTGTCAAGAGTACGCTTTATGTTTTTATTCTCGAGTCTAGCTCTTCAACCTAAGTTATGAGAAATAGATGTAAACTCTTTAGCTTTTTCTCCATTTTATCCCTGTGCTCCTTCATGCTGAGTAGAGTCCAGAGGAATAACCTGTCTTCAGTACTGTCAATCATAGGAATTTTGCAAGGTTTACCTCTACTCCAAGTTTCATCACCATATTGATGTTCTCATCTCTGTTTATCAGCTTTAGACTTCCCCTCAGTACTTGCAATTCCTTTCCATTTATCCTGCATAACTTTGTCAACAAAAGGTTTAGCAGTAGCATGTTGCTCACTAGGCATTTCAGCAGTTCCAACAGGAATTGAAGGGAATCCAGTTGCAAAGGCATCAACAGTTTCTAGAGCCATAGGAATGTCCTCACAAATGTTTGGAAGATCAGTAGTAGCTCTAGCCACTCCAACAAGAACTTCTAGACTCATTTGAACATCATCAGTATCATCAATTGCTGCTTTAGGGACTTTAGAAACTTTGGGAATGCTATCAGCATCATCAATGGAGTGTATAGGAATGTTTTTAGCCAGAGGTTCCATAGGATCTTTTGCATGAACAAGCTCCCCCTAAATGGATGCTACAACTAGAGAGGGATCGACTTCAGCAGTTCCCTTTTTCGTGGCAATGTCTTGATCCTTAGCAATGATCTGGTCCTCAACATGCTCCTCATGCTCAGCAATGTCCTTAGCACTCTCTTGATCCGTAGTTAGATTAACATCAACCATATTAACTTGGTCTAGTTGACTAAGAGGAATATCGGCCATTTTGAGTTGTTCTTCAACAACCTTTGGATGTGGTTTTTCAACATTGGTCTCTTCCACCTAATTAGTAGCAGTCCTTATCCTTGTTTCTCCCTTAGCTTCATTTTCTTCATCCACATCATCATTAGAATCAAGCTGATAAGCATCTATGATGTCATCCAAGTCATTAGTATCCTCATATGACTCTTCTGCTAGTTCTTCATTAAGTCCCTGTAAGAAAGCCGAGAGCTCTGTTTCTAAACAACAGTTTTTCTTCTCTTGGTGGGGCGAGAAGAAGGATCTAGGACATTCACATCTACATCCACTTTTAGAAAAAGTTTGCCTTTCGTATTTTTCCATCCTTCATCAGTGTGCCTGAAGCTCATTTTCCTCATCATCTGTTCTCCAAATTGCTGCCCTACGAGATACAGTAGTATTCAGCTACTTAGAGGTACAGAGGCTCCAAACCGCTCTACATGCCCGAGTAAATAAACACATAAACGTACATGCGTGAAGAATCCAACCTCGAAATAAAAAAATAAAAATAAATAAATCCAGTTAGCACGCCTTGAAAAAATTCAAGAACTACTTAACGCCAAGTACAAACCCATTTCCCTAGGTAGGAAAAGGAAAAATTTTATACACATCAAATCAGCTCGAGCATCTACATGACACGATTCCACCCTATGGATGTACCCCGAACTTTTCGTGCAAAAATTCAAACCACACAATTCATCAACATCTTAGAAATGGATCAAAGGAGCTCCCAAGGAGAACAAGGAGCGCATGATGCCCGATTCGAAAGTTCATACACTAGACGAAATACTTTTCTCGACTCTAGCTTCCCTGTAAGATGCAGATAACCTAACACAGCTAAAGGAGTCATCAAGCACCCTCAAAAGTTCTCAAAACTCTCAATCCTTCCATACCCAACATTCAATTTGAAAGCAAAATAGCAATTAGAAGCGGCTGCCAAAAACCACCCGAAATTTCCTAGTCAACAAACAAGTAAGAAAGTTCCTAAAACAAAGAAGGTAAGGAGATCATATTCATCTCTCCTCACATAATGCAGGAACTCATCTCTGAGTATCGCCATGCCATTAAGAGAAGGGTTCTCTCTCACCACGCCTCTGTTCACGATTTCATCCACTTTCTCCCTCTGCCAATTGAACATTGCACAGAACACAACTGATGAACACTACGGGCATTTTGATGCTTACACAAGTCCTCCGACATAGCAAATTTAACCCTCGACAGGCAGAATCCCATTCGACGAAGCCTTGAGGACGCTCTTCTGAACTTATCTCCCGAGCGACAAAACCGCGGAAAAAAAGAGAAGAAGAGTGAATCCGAGATCGAACCTTGAAAACAGGGAGACCGAGATGGCGATGTGGGAGACGGATTTATTTGGGAAGGGAGAGAGCGTTGGGTTTTTCGGTGCGTTTTGGAACCGAAGCGTCCGCAATGCCCGATTTTTCTCTTATGATCCGAACCGGAAGGAGACCTGGTCCGAATATCGGGTCGGGTTTTGTTTCGGGCGGGTTTGGTTCTTTTGATATTATATATAATCGTACACTAATAACAGTGGTTGCCTTTCAACTTTGAGAATCATTGAGACAGGGGGGGTTCATTTTACTTTCAATTCTATTTATAGCTTGAAAACTTCGGTAATAAGATTTGGCCCAGCACTTATACACATTATATAATACTCCGATCCTAACCCCTTTATGGTATCAGAGCCAGTGAGAAGGTATATATAGTCTTTGTAAGAACATACTCATAGATCGAGAGCCATTCGTTGGCATCCTTCTTGTTTCTACAGAGTGGTCCAGGCCGTAAGTCCCTGAGTGGCTGTTAGACCGTTGGTTTATCTCTGTAACGGTTCTAAAGAAGGAACAGTTCCAATCTTAAGTATGAGCTTACTTAGAAGATCTACATCTTCCTCTAGTTCTCTATCACAAATGGACTCAGATCCAAGTCCTATACATAGAGAAGAAGTAAGGATAGAAGATTTCGACAAATCTATAGAAAATTGGGAAATTCCTAAAATGCAGCTTAAGGAAATATACAAACAATCAAAATTGAAGTTTTTCAAAAAATCAGATTATGTCATAACTACCGAAGAAAAAGATGTTCCTCTTTCTAATTCTTATGAAAAAAATACATCTTCTTAATAAAGAGTCAATCTATAAGCATAAACAAAAGTACAATTACATTCATATAGGATTAATCCAAGTAGGAATCAAACCTCTTACTAAAGAAGGTCTTAATACATCCATTCTTTTAGTCTTAAGAGATTCGCGTCTCTTGAACTATGATGAATCTATCTTGGTACTGTAGAGACAAGTCTCTGTAAAGGACCAATACATTTTGACTGTTACCCTAATTTCTCGGTTTCCCTTAAGGATAAAATATCCTTAGAGCCTTCACACTTCAAATCAAAACTAATAATTATAAAGTAGCAGACAGATCTATTCCTTTAGCTCTTGTCTATAGGATTCATTACAAAGCAATGGCCTCTGCCTTTGGAGAAAATGCTTTTAAACATAGTCCTAAAGGAGAAACACTTCTTCTCCAAACAAACATTTCCAGAGCAAATACCACGATTCCGAGATCTATTAGTTGGAATCAAGTTACTTTACCAGAACAATGGGAATTAGAAAACCAAATTCCCCAACAAGTTGTTCAAAATACAACTTCGACCAATGTTATTCAACATCCGGAATGAAGTGTCACTATTAGATTTCCTAGAAGATCTTTCGATTCAAGATCTAGTCCTTCATTTCAAACATCTTACTCAAGGTCGGTAGATCTTAATCCCAATCTTCCACCTATAATCACTATTCCTCCAAGTACTCGTAGGGATCCCTCCATACATGATACAACACCTCTACCTCCTAATATTAGTAGAAATAATCCTGAGATACCACCTGAACCAGAAATTACTAGTCTAGACAATAGATCAGGGATTTCCAGACCGGTTTACCAACAAAACCAGCCTGAGCCTGTCTTAGAAAATACAGATTCTTCTCATCATTCTCCCACTTATTCTCAAATGATAGATGCTGAGCTTAATGTTTTAGAAAAACAATTTGAACCAAACAGAGCTTTCCTTAACAAAGAATTCAATTTTGAAGACAACAAACAAATCAGAGAACGGTTCTTTAAAACCTTTGCTGATAAAGCAAAAGATATCAAGCAAAAATATTACGACTACATGTACGAATATGAAGTCCATATATTTTTCTTTGATTGGTTAGAAGAACAATTCCTTGAACCAAGAGAGATAGTCATTTTAGATCATCACTATAAATGGAAACTTGATAATGGTGAAACCATAGAATCCAATCATCCACCCCTTAGGAGAATAAAAATACAATATGGAGAGACCGAGGTTGCAGCCACTCCTTTTAGGATTCCTGACAAAGGAGACTCTCTTTACACCCACAAGGTTATTGAACAAAACAATTATACAAATCAACACTTAGTTACCTTAGGAAAACAGTTGAATAGAATAGAATCCACAATCCAGAATCCTACTCAACTCATTACACCACAAGTTGAGACACTCAAAAAGCCCATTTTCAAGGCTTTTGAATTTCCAAAAAACCTTAGTCCTGAGTTCGCTAAAGCCCTAGAACAAAAGAAAAAGCTTTTAGGAAAATAAAAAATAGAACCTACACCTATATTAGACACTTCTAAATTCCAAGGACTAATTATTAATGACACCCCAGACCAACCTACCATTAGTACCTTGACCAAACCCTCTAGTGACTCTGATAACGAATCAGTCGCTGAGGTTAACAGACTTAATTGGAGACAACCTCAAAAACTCTATTATAGTAGAGCTACTCCACTAGACATCGCCCAAGAAGAATCATCTCAAAAAATACTGATCGTGGAAGATGGATTTTACGATGAAAATCCAATCAAATTTGCAAAAAACATCTTTTCAGAAAATTGATTTTTCAAACCACACAATATGAACAAAACTCTTGCTTATTATGAGTAAATCCTAGTGGAGACCGAATCGGCAAGGTTTACTCACTTTGCTGACAAAAACAATACAGAAAATATCCTATACTCCACTATATCCATTAGTAAAATCATACACCCCTCACAATGGGGAGTTTCACCTCATACATCCAGAAAATTCCAAACTAGACGTACCCAAAGTCTATCATACTCCTCTTCATATACCTACTGGGACTATCAACAAGCCTGGTGGAATGTCTTCTACAGGCAAAATACAAATTTCCAACATACTTGGCTCGTATTCTTCAAAGACAATTTCCCCAGACAAAGCCTACCAAACTGGTTTAGTTCTTGGTGGGATTTCTTTGGTCCTTTGGACATTATTTTACACCCCACCGTTAATCAAGGATACCAAACATTTCGTAAACACTATGTACCAACTCCACATGATTCAAGATTCCATTACCTTATGCATTTTTTCATAATATTCAAAATCTCATGGGTAATAGCTTGGGAATTTGAATACAATACATCCACCAACTTAGTACCTGTACTTATCCGAAAGTACAAAACAAAATTGTGGGATGGATTCAAATTACATGAACAAGGATCAGAAGCTGCGGTTAAAACATGGATAAATAGCCAAAAACTCAAATAATCGCAACCCCATCAAATACATCATTTTTACAGGAGAAATCCATTGCAAGTGCAGCACTGGCTGCAATGCAGAATAGAGAAGAATACTGTAACATCCTCAGAATGATGCTCTCAGAAGCAGAAGGATCACAATGCGGATCCTCCAAATCACACGATAATACAGAATGATCCTCACAGTCACATCACAGTGGAAACACCAATGAAGATGACTGCTACAGGATCTCTCTAGGCAGGAATTAAAGACAAGATCAAGACATCACATGCCAACATTGTTTCAGCGGCGCAAAAGCTATACACTGTAGCAAGATAGGCACACTGTTCACTATACACTGTTCACTCGGTATTGTTCACTTTACACTGTTCACTAAGTACTGTTCACAATACACTATTCAACACTGTAGCACTTTCTATAAATACACTTTTTCGACACAAGAGAGAGGGACTCGAAATTTTTCAGATCTCACTTCTCCCTTCTTCCTCTCCATCCTCTCCATCCTCTTGTAAACCCTCATCCTTTCAAGCCTCAAGCTTTCTTACCTTGCATCCCTTGTTACAAAGTAAGTTTGTTTGTTTTCAAATACATCTAGCATAGTTTATACAGGGTTACCAACTTACATGATAGTTGGTTAACCATTTCTTGTAATACAAACATCAATAATCCCTGGAGTGCGGATTACCGCCCTAGTGGATGAATTGATACTTTAGTTTCTGCATCTTTCAATACATGTAATTTTCAGTTTATATAATACAAGTTCATACCACCTTCATGGTTGGTTTTTGTTTCTGCATACTCTTACTTTATATTTTATATATTGCTTTTGCTCTTTATATTATCTTTAATTCTCGCGACTTTATTTAGTTCTTATACGTTCGCAATATACTTAGATCTGTTTGTTAATCTCATATACTTCCTTGTTCTCTTATATAGTACTCCGATCCTAACCCCTTTATGGTATCAGAGCTAGTGAGAAGGTATAGATAGTCTTTGTAAGAACATACTCATAGATCGAGAGCCATTCGTTGGCATCCTTCTTGTTTCTACAGAGTGGTCCAGGCTGTAAGTCCCTGAGTGGCTGTTAGACCGTTGGTTTTGGTGGTGTATTGGAAGTTTCGGCAATGACTTTGTCTTTGCCTTTGTCTTTTTTGGATGATCTTGGCATGATGGTATCCCTTGTAAAAATTCTCTTGTGAGAAAATCGGGTAATGAATTTAAAGAACCATTTATAAATTTGATGTCAAAATCAAATATTGAAAGTATGGCTTGCCATCTGGCAAAAATCTGTTTTGATGCAATATTTAATACGTCCTTTTGTAAAATGTCTTTGGCTGATTGCAATCAATCCTCAAGAGAAATTTTTGATTCAATAAATCTCCTTGGAATTTTGATATAGACAATACTATAGCAAGTATTTCTTTTTTAATCGTTGAATAATTTTGTTGTGTAGAATTCCAATGTTTAGAAATAAACTAAACGACTTGTTCTTTGCTATTTTTAACCTATTTAAGAATGCCACCATATCCTATCTCTGAAGCATCTGTTTCAACTATTTTGAAAGCAGATGGGTCAGCTAGATGTAAGCATGGTATTTCTTTAACATGAATCTTAATTTGCTTGACTATGTTTGTATGGACAGAAGTCCATGGTGGAGGGTCCTTTTGCAACCTTTGGTGTAAGGGTTTACAAAGGATATTTATATTGGGAAAGAAATCCAGAATATAATTGAGACTACCTAAAAACCTTTGTAATTGGGTTTTGTCTTTAATCTCATCTGGGAATTTATCAGTAAAAGAGATTGATCTTTCTATTGAAGTTATAGTGCATAAATGAATGTAATGACCTAAGAATCTAATCTTGGTTTTAAAAAGTGCAATTTTAGTAGGAGAGACTACAAGACCATTTTGTATGATTACTTTTATGAAAGTAGACAAATGTTTAAAGTGTTGTTCTATATTAGACGAAAAGACGAGAACATCATCTATATAAACTATGATGTATTTTGAATAAGGATTGAAAATTTCATTCATGATCCTTTGGAATTCTGAAGGGGCATTTTTTAGGCCGAATGGCATAACGTTCCATTCGTATTGTCCAAAAGGGACAGTAAAAGCTGTTTTGTATTTATCATTTTCATTAATTTGTATTTGCTAAAATCCTGATTTCATGTCAAATTTTGAAAATATTTTTGATCTACATAATCTGTTTAACAAATCTTTTTTATTGGGTATTGGATATCTTATCCACCTAAAGGCTGTATTTAGAGGTTTATAATTAAAAACTAATCGAGGAACTCCTCTTTCTAGTTCAGCATTTTTATTGACATAAAAAGCAGAGCAGCTCCATGGTGATTGGCTTTTTCTTATGAGTTTTTTATTTAAGAGGTCTTGTATTTTTGTTTGGCAGAATTTTAAAACCTCTTGGTTCATCTGTGTAGGACGAGCTTTTGTAGGTATTTTGTTTTCAGAGAAATCATGTTCATAAGGAAGATCTACGATATGCTTCTTTCTTTCCCAAAATGCATTGGGTAGGGTAGAGCATATGGTTTTTTCTATGTGTTTTTGTAGGGAAGCTATTTTTTCTAAAACATTAGGTTTTACAATATTTTCTTATATTCTTTTGAATTCTAAATCTTCTTTTAAGAATTCAAGCTGGTTTTCTTTGTCTTTTATAAGGCAATTTATTTCTGAGATAGAATGTTCTTGTAAAATGTTTAAGCTTCTTTTTTGTGGTTTTGTTATGAAGTCAAAGGTGATTTTTCTGTTTAAAGCATGGGTTTCAATTCCTTCATTAGTAACTGTAAAAGGTTGGATTAATTGTATGAAAGGTGTTCCTAGAATTACCTGTTGCCTCATGTTTTTGACTAAAAGAAAAGATGTTTTGTAAGACATTTGATCTTTTATTATTAAAACTTCTGGTAGCTTGTATTGTATATTTAGTTTGTCTCCTGAGGCTGATTTTAGGGATTCTGATGTTTTATCAAAGTATCTTGTTGGAACAAGGCCTTCTTTAATACAATTGAGATCAGCTCCTGTTTCAAAGAGTGCTGTTGTTTCAATAATAAACTCATTGTTGATTTTTATCAAAATATTTATTATCCATTTCCTAGATGTTATTTCTGTTAATAACATAAGGAAGGCTGGATCTGTAGTGTCAGGAGTATTAGTGATCTCATTTTGGTCTTCTAAAGTCTTTCCTTTTATAACAAGAGATTTTATAGCAGAAATTTCATGTTTCATTTCTACCTGTGTTGCTTTCAAGGCTTGTATTTCTAATTTTTGTTGTTTTATTTCCTTTTGAAGATCATTAATGTTTATGGGTCTGGACTAAGGTTTTTTGTTCCTATTAAGAATGTCTTTGAGATTGTAGGAAGTATTGGGATTAATGACAATGTTCATAGAAGAATGTAATCTGTCTAAATATTCTTTTTTGGCTTCTGAGTCGGTTATTTTATCGGCAGTGCTAAGGAGAAATTCTTCTTCTTTTGTTAACAAATTTATTTCAGGAATAGGCTTGTCAGGTGAGGCGTCTTCATAATCAGAATCAGAAGAGGTTTCTATTTCATTTATTTGAAGACCTTCTTCCTCAAGAAGTTCATCAGAAGAAGTGTCATCAGTTTCTATAAAGATGTTATTAAGCTGGTGTAAAATATTATCATCTAAGGATTATTCATTCATTTTTTTTTTATTAATTCTACGGTATTTTGAAAGATGTCCTTTTCTACCGCAAGAATAACATTTGATGTCTTTAAAATTTTTCTTATTAGTATGAGGTCTGTTTTGGTTATTCTGGTGTCTACGTTTATTCCTATGTGGTTGAGGTTTATTGCGATATTTCCTTGTTTCTTTTTCAAGAGGACAAGTTCCTTTACATTTTGATTTGTTTTTTCGTTATAAGAAGGATCATATTGGGCACATAAATCTCCTAGACTTCTATTGGTGAGAGATTGTTCTTCCTTGAGTTGTCTTTGTAATTTGATTGTATTACACATTTGTGTTCCTTGTCTGTAAACATAGGAGACTATTTCCCCATAAGAAAGAAGATCATAAGGTATTTGGCCACTGTATTCTTCTCTAATTCTATCCCTAACTTGGTCACCTATAATTTGGGGTAGACTTTCTAAGAATTTTTCTTTCCAAAAAGGTTGATTGCAATTAGGTCTAATAAGAACCCTATGAAGGAAGAGTTCTTTGTATTCTCTAAATCTCCCTAATGATTTGCAGCGCATATTGGATAAGAGATCTTGGTTTCTATCTCTAATATGTGAAGTCCTTGATCATCATCCATGCGTTGGCCAAAGTCATCGATTTTATAGGTTGTTTTGGCCACTAATGGCTAAACTTTGTAAAAATAAAAAATAAAAATAAAAACCTTTTAAAATTTTTTTAGCAAAAATCCTTAACAAAATGTAATTTTTATCAAAAGCCATTTAAGCCAAAATTATTTCCCAATGTATTTTGATATTGCAATTAGATCCAATAAATGGGAGTCTATGGCTGGCTGATATTGTTCATCATCATCTAGCTATTGCAATTCTTTTCTTGATAACAGGTCGCATGTATAGGACCAACTGGGGCATTGGTCATGGCATAAAAGATATTTTAGAGGCTCATAAAGGTCCATTTACAGGCCAAGGCTATAAAGGCTTATTACCAAACGCTATTTATATTTTGGAAAACTCTTTTAATCCAAAGGTATTTGCATTTTTCCAAAGAAATTTCTCCAAAACCGAATCAAATTGGGCCAATATCTTTCCCTCCGGCATTAGTCTTCCCTAGCTTGGCTCGCTCGGCACACCAATTTGGAAGTGAAAGCGTAAGGTTTCTTTGATGTGTTTCAGAACTAAATCATCAACAATGTCCAATTTTTTTTTTACTATTCGAACCAAAAGGAGACCTGATCCAAATATTGGGATGGTTTTGTTTGGGCGAGGCTCGGGTTTTTTCTTTTTTTCTTTTTAATAATTGTTTGTTAATAATAACCTGCACTTTTTAACTTTGAAAATCATTGAGGCCGACGGGAGTTTATTTTATCAAGTCAACTAATATAAATAAAGGATATGTGAGAAGTGTAATAAGTTATTACTTTATTTGATAGCGACAACAGAGCAATACAAATAAATTCCAAAAAAAAAAAAAAAGAAGAAGCTAAAACTGAACCCAACTCGATCCAAAGGCTTGGGATATATGTGTTTCGGACGTCGGTCAGGTCGGATAGAGCACAGCTACATTTATTTCTGGTCGGTTCGGGAGTCCTCACCTAACCCATTCACACCCCTACCTTGAGTAATAAGATTTGGAGCAGGTCTTACACAGATTCTCTTGTACATATTGTTTTACACATACATATGTATATTTATTCCAAACTTCGTCCGCGACCCACCTTAGTCTCGACGATTAAACAGTCCACCTTGATTCTCGTGTCCTTGAGGGGCTGTGAGGGGTCGAATACGGAGCGGCAGGATATGAGGGTGGGCAGTTGGACCTTCGTGAGCTAGATCTCGAGGCGGGCGAAGTCGGCCTACGACATGTCCTTGACCTTTTACTCGCGACCGCTGGTGGTTCTCTTCCGTGAAACGCCATTCTCTTCGTCCTGGGTAGAGCTGGCAAAATGGGTCATAAATCCATATTATGACCCATTTTTAGTTAAATGGGTCATATATGGATAAAGTGAAAGTTAAATATGGGTCTGAAATGGGTCTGACAAAGTAAAACACAAAAAGAAATTGGTCTAAATAGGTTATTAGAAAACTCACTTTAAAGTTTAAACCCATAGCATTTTTTAACTTTATAAAAATGTTTTTTTATATAAAAAATCGAAATTATAATTATATTTCATATTTCAATTTTTTTTTTTTTTTTTTCTTTTTCTTTTTTCTTTCTTTTTCTTCCTTCCTTAGCCGGGCAGCCAGCGATAGGCCGAGGCAAGGCTCGAGCTTGCCGGCGTCGGGTGGGGCCTCGGCCTCATCGATTGGCAAGATTGAGCCCGCTCGACGCCGGCGAGCTCGATCTCGCCCGTGGCCGGTCGCCGCTATCGTCGTGGCCGGCAACCGGCCGAAGAAGAAGAAAAAGAAAAAAGAAAAAGAAAAATAATTACTAAAAATTAAAAATTATATTTTAAAAATTAAAATAATTAAAAATTATATTTTAAAAAATTAAAAATTCGATTTTTTAAAATACTTTAAAAAGAATTATAAAAATTTTCCATTAAATTTGTATTGCATAAAAATGTTTTAACAATACTTTTTTTTTAGAAAAAAATCATAAAAATTAGATTTTTTAGGTTTAGTTAAAAAAATTTCATGTTACGTTTTTAGTTATTCAATGGTATGTTCACTTCAAATAAGAGAAGCATGTGCATAGTCTAATTTTTTTATAAATATTTCAATTTATAGGTTTTTTTAACTTTTTTTTTATTTACTATTTTTAATTTAATTTGAAGTTTTAATCCAATTAACATATAGTAAAAGTGGGTTTTCCTAGAATATTAATAGGTTTTAGCAATACAAGTCGGGTCGGGTATGGATCACTAGATTTACACTACAAAAATATGGATTAAAACGGGTTAAATGGGTCAAATATGGGTCGACCCATTTTCGACCCAACCCATACCCAACCCGACCCACCCATTCGCCACCCCTAGTCCTGGGATGTGGATGAGTGCTAGTTTCAGCTGGCTCGTGCAAGCAATAAAGTCACAAATGCAAGTCCATTAGTCACATCCATATAGGGCTGTGAAAATTGGTTAGAGACACATATTTTAACCCACATTTATGAAAGTGAGTCATATATGACTCATCTTAAAATTGAGATATGGGTTAGAGATGGTTTTAGAAAGAAAAGCCCAAATAAAATAGATCTTATATGGGTCAGATATGGGTCACCGATGTCAACCCTCTTTCTCTTTCTTCTTCCCTACCCGGACGAACTCCTCCTCGGCAATACCGCTTACGGGATCAACCTCTTCACCCCAACGACCACCTCCACCATTCTGCCTAGCTCCACCGCCATCCGCCCCACTCCATTGTCTACATATCCTTCGGCGGCATGGCCAACCTTGACCCCTCCCAGTTCCGAGCTTGCCCTCAAACGTCTAGGTGCTCAGGTGCGCGGTGGTGGAGATGGTGACGGCCATAGGTGAGCTCCACCTCACCGGGATCAAGTGAGCAGCTAGCTCGTCGGCCTCGGCAGAGTTGGAGCTCCCTAGCCTTGGCTGAGCTCTGATTCGCCTAGATCTGGCGAGCCGTGAGCTCGCCGGCCATGATGGAGCTCAAATTGGCGAGCTCCAGGCTTAGGCTGGCAAGCTCAAGCCAGTTGCCACCAGCAAAGGAACAAGGGGGAAGAAGAAGGAAGAAGAAGAAAGAAATGAAATGAAATAATAATAAAAAAATTAAAATTTTAAAAATAAGTAAAAATTCAATTTTTTAATATATTTCCGGTAGATAGATATCCATATACATTCTCGAGAAGTACTTTTAAAGAAAACTCAATGTTATCTAGATCGAAATTCAATCAATATCAAAATAGAAATGCTAAACATTATAATATAATTTTTAATAAAGTAAATCACAAGTAAAAAGCTACACATTCTCGCATCCAAGAAGATTTGTTATAAACAAATATATTTTTCATGTCAATCATTAATCAATCAAACTTTTTTTTTAGCAAGAATTTTTCAAAAGTATTTCAGTTTAAGGTTTTTCTCATTTTTTATTTTATTTATTAATTTTTTATTATTTAATTTACTTTTTAAATTTGATGTGAAGTTTTTATTCAAGTAACATGGGTGTGTGTGTGTGTGAAGAGCTTAAAGTAGATTAAATGATGGGAGATGACTTTCCTAGATTGAGTTAAATATAAATGTGTCTCGATAATATGATTGAGTTGTGTATGAGTTATCAAATTTATATTACATGAAAATGGATCAAAATCAGTTAAATGTGTCAATATGGACTATTTTCGAACCGATCTAAATTCGATCCGACCCAATCATTTGATGGCACTACGTCCGCACAGTAAAGTCACAAACGCAAGTCCGTGCAAAAAACACCAGTCACGTTCATGCAAGTCAATAAAGTCAAAGACGCAATAAATTCACAGCGCAAGTCCATGCAATAAAGTCACAGCAAGTCCGTGCAATAAAGTCACAGCGCGAGTCCATGCAGCGCGAGTCCATGCAATTAAGTCACAGCGCAATGAAGTCAGATCCCTGTCCAAAATAATTAGCTGATCCCACTTCAATATCACATTCCCAGTAAAAAATACAATGAAGTCACGTCCCTGTCCACTATACAACAAAGTTTCTAAATAAGCGTGTAAAGTGTTAAGTATGCCAAATGGTTGCATACTTACACACTGTAAGTGCCAGTCCACTTAGCTCATGATTTTCAATTATAAGATTAGAAAACTTCCACATTTATGTATTGACTTATACACTCACATTTTTCACGCCTGCTGTGAGGAGCCAAACTCAGAGCGGCAGGACATGAGCTGGGCCTATGGACCTTCACGAGCTCAATCTTGAAGCAGCCAAAGTCGGCTTGCGACATGTCCTTGACCTTGCACTCCCGGCCGCTGGCGGTTCTCTCCATTGGCAACGCCATTCTTTTTTCCTTCTTCACCTGCTTGGACAAAAATCTGAGACACGCCCCATGAGCGAAGGAAGGAGAGGGTGTCGAGGCATTCAATTCGCGTGGACTCTCCACACGAATCAATCAAGTAATTAAATTCCTCGACACCATTCGGCTCAAGTATTCATGGTGATGTCAGGAATGGGCTCAAGGAAAAAATTTCGAAAGGATGTTTCTGCGTCTCCTCGTTACGAGAAACGACTGTCCACCAACCGAATCAAATCGCGACGTCGAGCCCCATTTAATTATTCCCCGCACCGAACCAACCGAGGCACGGAATGTTGGCCGATCCCGCCGGTGAGATCCGGCCACGTGTCCCCGAGCGAGAAGCCGCTATTCCGTGGTAGAAGCAGCAATCATTTTCTTTCGGCCTTTTTCTCCCCCCCAACGAAGCAAGCGAAAGGGCAAGAGCCGCTTTCAGCCACACGTCCACGTGTCCATCTCCTCGGGGAGTGCAGGCCAAAAAGCCGCCTCCCATTGGCCCGACCCCCCCGCGTGGGCCCCGCCCCCACTGACCAAGCAATTACTCCAAATATGGCACTTTTCCGTGGGCAAGAGCCGCTTTCAGCCACACGTCCACGTGTCCATCTCCTCGGGGAGTGCAGGCCACGAAGGCGCCTCCCATTGGCCCGACACCCCCCGCGTGGGCCCCGCCCCCACAGACCAAGCAATTACTCCAAATATGGCACTTTTCCGTGGGCCCCCCCCCAAACTAAAACTCCTCTCCAATCACGTCCCCTTGCTGCTGCTCCTGAGTTGGAACATTATCTAGCCTATAATTACAGTCGTCTCACGCCTCCCATCATACGGTTTAATTTATATAAAAATTCTGGGAACTCATAATAAGAATTTTTAATTCAAGATTCTTCAAAATCCTAAATCTCATATCTACTATAGCCTGTAGCTGTTGCATAATCATCTGTCCAATTAATCTTCGATCCTTTACATAAAATAATATCGGCTCGAGCTTTGCTCAGACACGTTCCTCTTGCCCCCTCAACTAAAACTCCTCTCCAATCACATCCCCTCGCTGCTCCTGAGTTGGGACATTATCTAGCCTATAATAATAGTCGTCTCACGCCCCCCATCATACGGTTTAATTTATATAAAAATTCTCGGAACTCATAATAAGAATTTTTAATTCAAGATTCTTCAAAATCCTAAATCCCATATCTACTGTAGCTTGTAGCTGTTGCATAATCATCCGTCCAATTAATCTTCGATCCTTTACATAAAATAATATCGGCTCAAGCTTTGCTCAGACATGTTCCTCTTGAAGTGAAAGTTGATGGGCAAAATTGCTGTTAGAAAAAGAATTACGGAATCAGACTTTGAGATGTGAATATATTGTCTTTAAGGAATTATTTTTTTTACTAATGATTACTTGAAAAAATTCTATAGAATATAATAAAGTCTCAAAGTAAGAATGCCATATAACAATTCCGATATTTTTTTCAAGAATTCTCAAAAGAAATAATCGAAGAATAAAGTGCCAATTCTCCATGAGCGTGCAAATTACTAAATGTGCCTTTGCATACCTGCACACAAATACAGTAGATTCCAACCCACTTAATCCAAGATTTTCAATTATAAGGTTAGAGAACTTCCACACTTATATATTAGTCCACGTAATAAGATCTTTTTGCTGTAAGATAAGATGCCTATTAATTTATTTTACAAACAAACTATCAACGAATTGCACAGTGATTTTCAATCAACAACAGCACCGTTCTACGAGCATTGCTCAATACTTTATTAAGAGATAAATGAGCGGTTGGGATTTGGTGTTGGAAGCCAGTAGATCTAATGAGAAAGGGAGAAGATAGTTGGCGTAGAAGGTGGATGCTGGAATTAGAGCACGCAGAAACTGTGGGCCGTGTAGAACAAATCAAGCCTTAGCTTGGATAGATGGGCTGGATTTGTAGGCCCGGCCAGCATGAAAGGAATTTGAAAGCCCTTTCTTTGTCTGCGTGCTTGTGCGTGTGCATGGCCGACGAAGCAATCTTCCCAACAAAATGCAATTATAAAGTGAAAGTTATCCATTTTGAATTTTATTTTTATGTAAAAATTGCAAGTTAAATGTGAATTAATAATAACTTAGCACTGCAACTATCAAAATGGGTCATAGACCTATTTCTTAACTTATATTTGATGAGTTCAATTGTTATATGAGTTAATCATATCTTGTAGATGGGTTATAAATGAATTTAGAATGGTAAAATCCAAAATTATATGAGTATTAAATATGTTCACAACTTACTCAAACCTAACCCATTTCTATAACTCTCTTTCGCCCTCACTCAATCTGATACTCACTCCGTGTTTTCATCTCAGTTTAGATATGAGTTTTCATATATTAAGTTAAATATAGAAGTATTTTAGCAATATGATTTAGGTTAGGTAAAGGTCACCAGATTTGTATTGCAAGAAAATGGGTCAATTTGAGTTGGATTATTTTCGACTTGAACCATCCGTTTAACAGGTCTACTTAGCACTATTAGCTTCTTATATTGTTTTCGAAACTGGTTAAGTAAAAGTCATGGGCTTGTCCCGAGACATCTGCAGACTCACAAACCAAAAGTTTCACTAGAGTAAGGCTCAGCTTTGAGATAGATCTGGGCCCATGAACGACTGTGTGATATGAGAAACCTCTTCCTATCTTGCCGAGATTGAATTCTGTCTTCTTCGATAATTCTTCAGAATTGTAACCTTCTATCTCACCTTAGACCAACCCCGTAAAATGGTAACCGTTAAACGGTAAATTACAATATCAATTAATGTAGTCCACATTAGGAAAACTCTTACATTCTCCCACTTGGACTATATTAAGATTGGTCTAGAGATAATTCTTAATAGTCAATCCTATCCCATAAAGTCTCAAACATCGAATCATGGCGGTAACTGCATGTATACACACAGAGTCTTCCATGGTCACGAATGTTCTCAACTCTATTGATATGGATTCAATATGGTAGTGTGTCAAATGGACAACATCTCTCATAGAGAGATCCCATTTGTCAGTCACCATTCTCTTACCTTAAGCGTCACAAAAACTTGTGCCACTAGAGAATGTCCTTATGATTTCATGAACCCACATATGTCTTGTCCTTGTGGTTAACCTTTCTTTATGTATAACAAGACATATGGACAAGGCTAATAACCGTATACCTCTAGCCCTCACTTAAGGTTTAAGCAATACCTTTAGACTTTTAACAATATATATATATATATATATATATATATATATATATTCAACATAATAACAAACCATTCAAAAACATTTTATTGAATGCAAAAGTTGACATATATATCGAAAATGTTACTAAATTGTAACAAAAACATATGTAAACTTTATTCAAAGAAAAATAAAACATAGCTCCCACTAAATAACAGCATCCCAAGATGCTCCTAAGCCCATGCTGATGACATGTCGCTCAAATACACACGGGTGTAGGCCTTTAGTTAGTGGATCTGCAACCATATCATCTGTAGGAATATGATCTATTGCAACGTCACTATTCTGCACTGATTTCTTTATGGTAAAAAATTTGACCTCCATGTGTTTAGACCCTTTGAGACTTCTGTTGTTATTAATAAACAACACTGCAGAGTTATTGTCACAATGCAGCTGTATGGACCTATCCACAAAATCATAAACTGATAACTCCCTAATGAGGTTCCGGAGCCAAATAGCTTGAGTAGCAGCTGAAAAACATGCTACAAACTCTGCTTGCATGGTTGAAGAAGATATGGATTTCTGTTTCTCGCTCTTCCATGATACTACACCTCCTGCCAACATAAATATATATCCAGACATTGACTTCTTATCATCTTGACAGCCAGTAAAATCTGCATATGAATACCCTACTAGCTGCAAGTCTGGAACATGTCTGTAAATCAGCATATAATCTCTTGTTCTCTTTAAGTACCTTAAAACCTTCTTAACAGCAACCCAGTGATCATGTCCTGGATTTGACTGATATCTACCTAGAAGCCTTGTTGCAAAAGCAATGTCTGGCCTAGTGCAAACTTGAGCATACATGATACTTCCAAGCACACTAGCATAAGGTACATTCTTCATTTGAGCTTTCTCAAAATCTAAATTAGGGCATTGTGAAAGACTCAATTTATCACCCTTAATAACAGGAGTAATTCTTGATTTGCAATGTTTCATATTGAATCTTTCTAAAGTATGATCAATAGATGCCCTCTGAGACAAACCCAATGAATGACGAGAGCGATCCCTATGGATCTCAAAGCCAAGAACAAAAGACGCCTCACCAAGGTCTTTCATGTCAAAATTTTCCGATAACATCCGCTTTGTCTCATGCAATAAACCAATGTCACTACTAGCAAGCAAGATATCATCCACATAAAATATGAGAAAAATATATTTCCTCCCATTGACCTTGGTGTATATACATTGATCTACTTTGTTCTCAACAAATCCGAATGAAGTGACAATGCTATGAAACTTCAAATACCACTGTCTAGAAGCTTGTTTAAGGCCATAAATAGACTTTTTCAATCTACAAACAAGCTTAATTGAGTCATCTGCTGCAAAACCTTTAGGCTGCACCATATAAACCTCCTCATTAAGGTCTCCATTTAGAAAGGCAGTCTTAACATCCATCTGGTGTAACTCCATATCAAAATGAGCTACCAATGCCAATATCACTCTAAAGGAATCTTTAGAAGAAACTGGAGAAAATGTTACTTCATAATCTATTCATTCTCTTTGAGTGAAAGCCTTAGCTACCAGTCTGACTTTAAATTTTTCAATCTTCCCTTTAGAATCCCTTTTAGTCTTGTATACCCATTTGTAGCCAATAGGTTTACAACCTTCAGGCAATTCAATAAGCTCCCAAACACCATTGTGTTTCATAGATTGCATCTCATCTTTCATCGCATCTAGCCACAAATCTGATTGAGGACATGAGATGGCATCCGTATAAGTCACCGGATCGACAACACAACCAATATCATAATCATGCTCCCTAGGTAGACTAGATAATCTGGTGGTATAGCTGAATGTCTTTCCCTAGTTGATCTTCTAAGTGGAGTTACTTCATCCTCATTCTGAATCTGAGGAGCTTGTGGAATTTCTTTAGGAACTGTCTCAACAGTAGGATCCTGGGCCACAACAGGCTCAATTTGTGGCGCAGGAGGCTCCAAAATTGTCTGCACAGGATGAGACAGTGATCTAGTAATCTCCACCATACTATCATCTTCAATAGTTCGTGAGCAACTACCATTTTCAGCTACGTCAAATTCTAGAAATTTTGCATTCTGAGACTCCACAATTCTTGTACCTCCATATAAAACCGATACCCCTTTGAATGATCTGGATAAGATACAAAGTAACATCGAGTAGTTTTGGAATCCAATTTACTCAATGTTGGATTATATAACTTCACCTTTGCAGGACATCCCCAAACTCTAAAGTGATTCAAGCTAGGCTTACGTCTAGTCCATAACTCAAAGGGAGTCAATGGAACCGATTTAGTAGGAACACGATTTAGAATATAAAAGGCTGTTTTCAAAGCTTCACCCCATAGAAAATCAGGTAAATTGGTCCTACTAACCATACTTCTCATCATGTCCATAAGAGTGCGATTCCGCCTTTCAGCCACACCATTTTGTTCAGGACTTCCGGGTATAGTAAACTACCTATTATCCCAAAATCCTCTAAGTATTTAGCAAACGGCCCTTTAAGTTGTCCAGCATCACCGTGCTTACCAAAATACTCACCACCACGATCAGATCTGACAATCTTTATAACTTTTCCCAATTGTTTCTCCACTTCAGTCCGAAAAATCTTGAATTTGTCAAGAGACTCGGACTTTTCTTTAATCAAGTACAAGTATCCATATCAGGAAAAGTCATCAATAAATGTGATGAAATAAAAATTTCTGCATAAGGTAGCCATGTATGGTCCACTAATATCAGTGTGAATAACCTCCAACAAGTCAGAACTTCGTACGACGGATTTCTTCTTTATCTTTGTCATCTTACCTCTATAACAATCCACGCAAATCTCTAGATCACATTTAAGAGTAGGTAAGATGTTAGCCTTTATAAGCCTTTCTACTCTTTCTTTAGAGATGTGACCAAGACGCTTATGCCACAATGCATAAGACTATTCCTTAGGTAGAGGCCTTTTGGAAACAACCTTTTCAGCTGAATAAGCAACGTACATGTCGTTGGGAGATAAGCTTAATCGATACAATCCATTGGATAAATTGCAACACTCAATCTTATTTGAATCATAAAACATGGAAATAGTATTGCTCTTTATCTCAAAAGAGTATCCACACATGTCCAAACAAGACACGAAAACTAAATTCCGCCTAAAAGAAGGTACATAAAAGGTGTTTCTCAACATCATCCTAAAACCAAAATCTAAAATCAAAATGACATCTCCCATGAACTCGACGTCAACTCCAATGTTGTTTCCCACAGTGAGCTTTAATTCATCCTGATTTGGCGTCCTTCGGTTTATGAACCCCTGTATGGTAAACGCAACATGATTAGTTGCACCACTATCTAGCCACCAAGAATTGGTTGGGGTTTCAAATAGATTGGATTCACAAACAAACACCAAAGAATCATTACCTTTAGGCTCATTCTTAGTTCTCTTGGACAACCAAGCCTTAAACTTATTGCAGTGTTTCTTCACGTGTCCTCTCTCTCCACAAAAATAACAAAGAATACCATCCTTCTTGGTGAATGCTTTCTTAGGACCCAGAGTGTTAGAAGGACCTGCACCTTCAGAATTTCCTTTATTGTTGGAAGGACCAGCAGCTTCAAAATTGCCTTTGTGGGTATAGTTCTTCAACTTTTTACCCTTGTCACTAGCAGAACTAAAAGCATAAAGAGCAATGTGCCATTTATCTTTCTTCAATTTCTCTTCCTCTGCCACCAACCTTGCAATCAGGTCATTAACAGACCAGGTTTCATCTTGGGAACTA
The DNA here is from genome assembly GCA_014182565.1 of Eucalyptus marginata. Lineage (NCBI taxonomy): Eukaryota > Viridiplantae > Streptophyta > Magnoliopsida > Myrtales > Myrtaceae > Eucalyptus > Eucalyptus marginata. The sequence continues at coordinate 37,586,029 of CM024592.1, read as the reverse complement.
TAATTGGTCTTGATAATCCCAAAATCAGGAGGAAGAGTATTTAGAGCTTGATAGACGATGTAAGCAATATGAATTTCAACATTGAGAGCCTGAAGCTTTATCTGCAAATCAACCATCCTCAGAACATAATCTTTAACTCTACTAGAACCATCATACTTCATAGTAAATAGTGTTTGCAGATGTGTCCCTATCTCAACATTAGGCGACACACGGTTTCTAGCCATCAAAGTTTCCATCATTTGCCGAGCATTGCAATTTGCAGGCAAACCACTTTTCAAGTGTTCCTGAATGGAACGCTTCATGGACAACAATCAAATTCTATTGCTCTTTTTCCATGCAGCAAAATTTGCTTTCTGAGCCTTTGTACTCTTAACAATTAGATATGCCGGCCGATCAGCAATAAGAGCCATATGAACATCTGCCATCTCCATAGCAAACAGAAAATCCTCTCTCCATCTCTTAAAATTCGAACCAGCAAGAACCTCAATAGTGATGGAGTTACCATTTATAGAAAAGGTGACTGAAAAAACAAGCAATGTATATAATTAGCATCATGTGAGCATTGTGTAACTTGACGCACAAGTACACATCCAGAGAGTTACATGCAAAATCACATAATCACCTTTGGGCAGAATACATGACAAGCAGTTGTACACTCCCCACATGATAGTGGTTATGAGAATATATTCCAATCTTCGTGAATTCATCACCTTTGGGGATATAAACCACTAGGATCAGTCATTCCTCCACCACATCATCATGTATCCCTTCATGAACTAATACATAATCACCCCCTTTGGGAGTATGACTACACATTAGACCAGGAGACATCTCAATCATTATACGAGATCGAAATTTCTCAAACCCAATTAAATATGCCTCTTTGGCGGTCACAACTCAATTGAATTATTGAAACTCTCTCATACCAGGGATATAAAATTTACATCTCACATAAACCATACATATGTGATTTTAACTTTAGTGACAAGGGTAGTAAATCACTAAAATAATATATCATGCTAATTACATTGCTTCATTCATTAATAAAAAAATAAAATTTATTGTATATTATTAATGAATAACACTCATAAAGTTCATGTGATAACATACCAAGTAACCAAAGCACTCGTATTTCCAAAATCACAGAAAAATACAAGAAAAATACGCAAAAAATACACTAAAAAGCACATATTTAGGGTTCCGTATGTATTTTCACATTCATAAAATCATCAAAAATGTAAAATAAATACACCATGACGCAGGGAATAACCATACGAGTCCATCGTTGCCAGCCACACGCGGATCAGAGCCTCCACGCGCCCGCACACGCCGCCTGAGTGCGTGGCGCGTGGAGCCCACGCGCGGGCGTCAAAGGCTAGTCAAAACCGGTCCGACCGGTGGCGGTCTGACCGGTTCCCGGTCCGACCTTCCGGTCCAGCCGCCCGATTCGACCGGTTGATCGGGTTGGGTCGGGTTCTTGGTCGGGTCGGGTTGGGTCGGTTGCCATTCGGGTCAGGTCGGGCCGGGTCGGGTCTCGTGGATGACGTCAGCATGACGTCATTGGGGCGAGTCGCTAACGTTAGTGCCCACGTGTGAGCAGCGCCCCGCGCGTGGGAGCGCGTGGGTGCGCGTCTTCGATGCCCGGCAGCGCGTGGCCGCGCGTGGGGGCACGTGGGGCCTCCCCTAGCGACACGCCGCCCACGGTTTTGCTCACCTCATCGAGCCCAGTCCGAATATGTGATTTAATTTTATTTTTACAATACTTAAAAATCTCGAAAATCACAAAATTAGGGCAAAATTCTATGCATTCGAGTTCTAAGGTTATGGAGGCTCTAATACCACATGTTTGATGCAAATTACGCAATCCCTAAATCACCATAACCAGAACAAGAACATGCATAATTGAAAAGAAAGATTAACGCACCTGTTTTGGGATCTATCGTTCTTGAAGCAGAAGCAGAAACATAATGTTCTACGCGCAAGTCCTTCTCCTCTATTGCCCTCCGTATCACTGGCTCAATGAGACGGCCCCCTCACCCCTTAGCGTTAAGTTAACACCCCTTATGTGAGGATACATGTGAAAATTAGGGTTAGAGGAGAAACTTGAGCACTATTTATAGAGTTTCCAGCTAGGCCCCCTCATTACGGGCCAAGCTCAACTCGGCCCACATTAGCCAGCCCCATATTAGAATAATTAAGAAACCTTCTATCTCACCTTAGACCAACCCTGTAAAACGGTAATCGTTAAACGGTAAATTACAATATCAATTAATGTAGTTCACATTAGGAAAACTCTTACATTGTACTAACATGAACTTGCAATTTTTTAAAAAGAATTATGAATCTTTTACTTTTTTCCTTTTTTTTTTTGTTTTCTTTAATTGAGGTTGGGCAAGGGCTATGATACCCTCCTCAGCCGTGGCGAGGGCTCGTAGCCCGTCACCCATATTTGGGCCAAGGCAAGGTGTTGTAGCCCTCATGTCTAAGCAAGGATAGCCCTTGCTAGATCTCTGGGCATGACGTAGGAGTTGAGTTGAGTTTTTGGACATCGATGTGACATTGGAATATCGATAGAGCGAGCACAATCGCGAATGAACTATCAACCAATGCAAATTGGTGTTATGTGACCAATGAAGTTATAGATGAAGAGTGGCTGACTAAGACAGTTATCAAGATAAGATGATGAGTGGTTGATGCACTTTAGCAAAGTAATGAAGATCGCAAAGGGATATTTGAATAAGAGCGAACTCGAAAGATATCTCGGAGAGTATAACCGCTTGCGAATAAGAACATGTAATTTTTTCTTGCAAATAAGAGTGGCTAATCTTCGCAGATTTTTCTCCCAGGCGCTCTGGGCTCCTCTCTACCGGTTGGTAGCTTTGCCCGTTCCTTCGTGTGGACGCCATCTTCAGACTCCGTTCCTGTTTAACCCTCCCCTTCTCCCTCTGTTCTCCTTGCGATGAAGCAGAGCTTCCCAACCGACCCTAATTTTCCTTCCCCTGATCGTCTTCCTAATATTGACCATCCCCATCAACTAGTATAACCATCTTGCGCGCCCCTCCAAAACCCTAATCTTTCGCCCCAATTCCACCGACCCTTACCTCCGCCCACAACCCACCATCTTCCCCCTGCTCGTTTTGCCCTATGCACTCCCGACCTCATCCATCTCCTTTCTGTCCTTCCTCTCAACCCTCCCTACCCGTATCTCACCATCCCCTCCTAGAAACTATCTCGCTTCTCTTTGCCAGGCTTGCTCTCCCCTGCAACTCAGCAGTAAGTTTATCAATGAATTTGGTCAGCCCGAGCTCCAACCTTCCCATTCATTTCATCAAGGGTCTACTCAACGTCTTCCGCTGATCTACAGAGACTCCCCCTGTTATCGCTTTTGTGTCTGGACTGAATTTTCTATCTTGAGGTAGACTATGTTTCATATATTTCAGCTTTATTGCAGTAGGTAGCATGGCGGATCCTAATACAGAAGCCAGTAGGTTAGAGGCGCTGTGTAAAAGCCTTGGAAACTTATGGTCTGAGGACGATGTTATCGATGTAACACGGGGAATTTCTGCTGAAAAACTAACAGAATGCAGGCTTACATTATTCGGCAAACTTTATTCTCGCTCGAACGTCAATTTCCAAGCATTCCTCAACACTATGAAATGCGCATGGAGGATGGACAATGTTTCCCGTGCCTTGTTAAAATCGAGATTCTTCTCATTCCCTTTTAAATCAGAAGCTGAGAAGTAGAAAGTCCTTGATGCCGGGCCGTGGTCTTTTTCCAGCAACCTCCTTGTGCTCCAACAGTGTGATCCTGACATTCCTGACAATTGCTATGATTTCTCTTATTGTCCATTTTGGGTGCACTTGTTTGGATTACCCTTCGGCAGAGTTACGACGGTGGTAGTTAGAGAGATTGCCTCCAAGATCGGTGAAGTCCTTGAGGTGAACTGGAAGTAAGAGGAAGCAATCACGATAAGGTTGGGAAGGCGAAAATCAAGCTTAACCTAGCTACACCTCTTAAAACAGGGATTGTAGTTAACTTGGAAACAAAAAATTATGGATCGAATTCAAATACGAGAGGCTGCCACACTTTTGTTACTCTTGTGGTAGAATTGGCCACTATGCCACTGTTTGTAAAGAGATAGCCTATGAATCTACAGGGCTAGCAGAAGACTTACCAGGTAACTTTGGCAGCTAGTTGCTAGCTGAAGTTCGAGATCTAAGCCCCCATGGAAAAAAATTTTATGGCCAACATCCCTAGCTCACTGAAGATGACGAAATGGTGCTGGAATCTCCCTTGGTTGCAGAAACCCATGCACCACAGCCAGCAAATCACGCAGAAAAGCAAGCCCTCCTGCCTCTTCCTTCACAATATCCCTCGAAGATGGGACCTCAACAGCAGCCTGATCATCTTGGGTCCTTCCGAGCTCTCACCATTTTCAACGGCAAATCTTCATAGAAGCGGGACAACAGCTACTTGGACACGGATTCCATGCTGACCTTAAAGAAGTCGAAAGAGAGAGGCAACTCTTCTTAGAGTCAGAAAGAGATTCAGCTAAAGGGAAAGCCAGGTCTACCAAGCTTCTTACATCTAAGAAAGGTAAGCGTTTTTGCATGTATGGAGCTCAATCCTCAAGGCAAAATGCTGCTGAGCACTCACAGCTGATAGAAATTCCTGTCATGGAAGAAGATACATCAACTCAACGAGCTTTGGTGGCTAGCTCTAATAAGCCACCGGTGCACTTATGAAACTACTGAGTTGGAATTGTCAGGGGTTGGGTTCTCCCCTGACAATTCAGTCTCTAAGAGTTCTAGCGACTCAGGAAAGACCCAGCATTATATTTCTTATGGAAACTAAGAATCAAGAGTAGACAGTGCACCGACTATGAAGACGGCTCAAGGTTAATAACAGTTTTTTAGTGAATCCAGATGGGTTATCGGGGGGTTTGGCTCTCTTTTGGGATGACCGAGTATCTATTTCAATCGACTCTCACTCTAAATATATTATCAACGTGCAATGCCTTCTTCATGATAGTAAACAAACCATGCGAATTACCTTTCTCCATGCCCCTAATGCATTTCATGACAGAATTACCCTTTGAGATGACTTACTAAGAGTGAGTGCTCCCAATAATCTCCCTTGGTTGTGTCTCGGGGACTTTAATGAAATATTATATCATTAGGAAAAAGTGGGAAAGAGGATGGCAGATCATTTTAGACTTACCGCTGTTGACACCTAAATTTTGGCGACCTGTTTAGTCATTTATTAGGGGTTAATTTTATTTCTAAAAAATATTAATTACATAACATATAAATTTAGATGCATTTGTTTTTAATTTACATTTTGTGCATTGGACTGGTGGTAGATAGATTTGAATTAGTGGTTCTAAGCTTTAAATTGACGAGCCGGACTAAGCCCATGAAGTGAGGAAATTGGCCTAAGCCTTTTTTTTTAAGTGATTGGAAATTATCTCGTGAAAAAATGGGAATTTGAAATTTTCGAGATGCGATTGGATTTTTTTAGAATATCTTTGGATAAGGCAGATGTGTGAAAGGATATTGCAATATATTTTTGCAAGATTTGGATTTAAGGAAAAATTCTATCGTAATCTTGAGCCCTTATCAATACGTGACAAAATTGGTGAAAAAATATTACGGATATGGATTCGAAGAAGAAATTGAGAACCTAATTTTTCACCTATAAAAGAGGATGTGCATATGTTTTTTCGAAGAAGCCACACATTGAATACATGGCCAGAATATAGAAGACCACGGGGAGAGAGAGAGCGGAGATTTCGTCTTTTAGTCGTCAAGGTTGTTCACCTTCAACAGCCGTGCCCAAATTCTCGTACCAGCAACATCTTCGCATCTGTCCCCGATAGCTGCTCAAGCTTCATCGCCGCGGCGCCACTTGCAGCGATTTCTCTACACAACAAAAAAACTCAGCAATCCTGACACATTCCAGTCCAGCACCGAGATCATCTCCAAACTCGCTGCAGCTGCTTTGACAATTTTATGAGCAACTCAACTGACACCAGCAAAGCATCTTGGCCACCTCTTCCTCAATTCTTATTTTGGGCTTTTGAAAAGAGAAGATTGATAGCAAAGGTAAAAGAAGTTGAAGTTCTCGGGCAGAATTAAAAAACATTCGGCAAGTGAGAAACGCATGAAGAAAGAGAGACCATGGTATGAGCCCTAGAAGTCTCGGATACCGGAGTGGCCTCAAGGGAGGAGGCTGGTTTTTCTTTCACGAGGAGAAGAGACCGCACTGTTCAATGAAGTCAATGAAGTCAATGGTTTGTGGTGTCCAATTTTGTCATCTTGCAGATTTATTTGACCAACTAACCGCAATTCCATTGTTGCGAGTTTAGTTTAATTGTTGAGCATCTTCAATTCGTGGCCGCATATTCTTCAACCAGTTGAGCACCACCGAGCTTAACACCACCACGTCGAGTCGCGAGGATTCGAATTTTGAAGGCCGATATTCGAACTAGGTGAAGACTTTATCTATTTCGATTTTCGAATATTCCATTTCCTTATTTGAAATATCGTTGATGCACATTATTTAAATTCTCGATATGCTATTGTATCCGTAATCTTGAGTAGCCTTTTAAATTAGGGATTAATCCCTAAATTCATAACGTGCATACGATTGACAGTCCGATTTCGTGCCCGAAATATGACTCGCAATCGCACGAAAAATCGCCAATCCGATCTCATGCTCGAGATTCGATTCGCGGTTTATTTGAAATTGACCAATCCAATCCCATGTGCGGGATATGATTCGTCAATTTATGGATATCGATCTTATCTTGTTGGATGTGTTGTCGTGTCGTTTGAGTCAATTTTGTTTTCATAAAAAAAAATTGAGTTAGATTAGGTTTATCGTCTTAGGGTTATCTTGTATATCTAGAATAGGAGATTTATTTCGAATTTTTGAAAAAATGAAAAATCCAAAAAAAAATGCATTCATTTAGGATGTTAGTTTTTTTTTAAATTACACGTTTAAATATGTGTCAATTTTAATTTCGAATTTCATAAAGAAAAAGAAAAAAATCAGAATTAGAACATTCTTTGCTTGTCATTTCATATTAGGTAGAAGTACTGCATTGCATTGCATATGGACTATATTCTCGTTAAAAGCGAAAACAAAAATTGAGTGATTGCTTGTTAATTAGAAATCATATTTAGGATTGCTGATGTGAATTCTGATCTAACACTGCAGATGCTTTCGTTGCTTTGAGGTAAGTTCTGCATTATTTAATTGCTTTCCTGAGTGTTAAATTGGTGGTATACGCACCTGCTTGATCACCTCACATGTTAGGGATATAAGTTAAAATCAATTCAAGCTGCTTACCAAATATTTTTTCAAAAATAAAAGAGAAAGGTACCGAAAGGGCGTTAGTGAAAGCTAGCGTAATCAAGTCCCCGAACTCACAAATCTCTAGTTCGTAGGAGTAAAATAACCCTCCCATTATTTTACTTAGGTGTCTAATTGACCTACCGTAAACTAATTAGTGGCGACTCCTAATTAAAAAATCATTTGCATGTTAATAACTTGAACCTAAATCGCGAGTTGGTATGAGCTTGGGAGAGCTTGAGTTAAGTCTATGCTTAACAATTCATTAGCCAAACCCTAGGTGGTGCACCGAAAATTTGGTCGCGACAGCTTGGCAATTCCGCTGGGGACTTGAGTTGAAACTCTTAGTGGACTTAGGCCAATTTTCTCTTTCTTTTGAAAAAGTTTTTTTTTTTTTTTTTTTTTTTTGCAGCGAGGATTCTAAGTACGTCCCTAACATTTAAGGTGTTAAATATTTTTGCAGATTGGGAGGTATAAGGGAAATTGTTTGCTAACCCTTGTTTTTTAGGGAGGTGTAGGAATGAATGGTTTACTTGCACATATGAAGTGTTGCTTGCTATAAACTGTTGTGCATGCTTTGCATTTACACTACACTTTTACACTACACTGTTGTGCAAAAAAAAAAGTTTTTTTTTTTTTTTTTTTTGCAGCGAGGATTCCAAGTACGTCCCTAACATTTAAGGTGTTAAATATTTTTGCAGATTGGGAGGTATAAGGGAAATTGTTTGCTAACCCTTGTTTTTTAGGGAGGTGTAGGAATGAATGGTTTACTTGCACATATGAAGTGTTGCTTGCTATAAACTGTTGTGCATGCTTTGCATTTACACTACACTTTTGCACACACAACCTGCCGTCGGACCTGGGCTGCATAGGATCATTTAGGATGGTGTTGAGATGGATACCACTTCGACCGCATGCTCGCAGTACGAGTCGCCCATCTCAATCCCGAAATTTCTTTCATGGTGTCAGGAGTACCCACCTCGGTCCGCATGCCCGCGACCTGGGTCAGCTCTTTGACCAAGCCAGAGTCATGAGGACCCGACATAGTCCACAAGCCCGTGGCTAGTCCGATCATCCTTGTGGCTTCACCTTGCTAAGCCTTATAGATTAGAAATCGAGCCACTTACCATGCGTATGTCTATGTGATTGCTCACCATTGGTAAAGTAAGTTCTCTAAATTTTTGCTTTTGCAATTTACTTAATTTATCGCATTATTTTGTCGGTCCATGGCATTAGGGTTGTCACGAGTCTTCATCAATATACAATGGGGACATCGGACATTCGAATTATTCTCCCTCCAAAGAATGAGCTTTGCACTTGGTGGGACAAGTTAGACTAAGTTGGCCGCCAATTTGTAGAGTCGCATATAGCTCGACTACTTCCACTACTGCGTATCAACATCCATGGCGGTATCATCCAAGCACTTGCCCATTGTTGGTGCCCTGAGACTTCAACTTTTATCTTTGGCGGTAAGCATGAGCTCACTCCCACTTTGGAAGAATATAGCATTGCCCTGGGAAAATCTTTGAAAGTTGAATTGATTAGTCCACCTATTGGAAGTGATCCCGTTGTGGCCTTATCTGATTTTTTAAGAATCAAAGAGGACAACATAAGAAAAGTTTTGAAGGCTCACCGCCATACTTGCCTATTATCTTTTCTAAAAGAATGTTTCGAAAATGGTACTTCGTTTCAAATGCGTAGGGTTTTCCTTTTAGCTTTCTTTGGGTTCATAGTCTTTCCTTACTGCAAGAATACTATTAACCCTTTGATGGCTCATTTACTTAAGCAAGTGTTGGAAGGGAAAAATTTTGTAAACACTATTCTAGCCGAAACCTTTCTTTCCCTCACTCAATTTAAAGGAGGTGGTGATAAGACCTTCCGTTCCTCTTCCGAGCTTTTGCAAATTTGGTTTCTTTCTCATATAAAGGGATTTGGTGGTTTAATGACTACATGATGTTAGTGATTCTAATGACCCTATTATAAAATTTGAGAACAACAAAAAACATGCACCAGATTACCATTATTCTAGGTGGCTAGCTTTCATTGAAAAAACTAACTTCCAAGGGTTTCTTATGGCATGCTAAATGGTTCCAAGTTCGTGTGGCGAGATTCACATGTGGAGGTGTTGGCTCAATCCCTCTATTGGGATTCACTGGAGCATTGGAGTACTATCCAACTAGAGTGACTCGTTAGTATCAAGTCATGCAAGAGCTTCCCCCAGCGTTACAAGCAGATCCACTCAAAGTCAGCTTCGTTGATGGAAACCGAGACCATGAAGACTCTATTCTCACTATCAAATCAATGTGGGACATGTGCCATCCATAAAAACTCAAATGGCCCGAGGAAGAGCTGAAGGGTAAAGAAAGAAAGTACTATGCCTCGACTAAGTACATTCAACAACACAAGATTCCAGAAGAGCTGCTTCCAAAGATACCAGAGGTGCCACTGAAGATCACCAATCGTGCTGAGAATAAACGCCTCAAAAGAGTTACTGAAAAAGCTCAGAAGGAGAACAAGCGATTGCGCCGAATGGTGTCCCGAGTGTATATTGATCAAGCTAGATGAAGTGCTTGAATCAATCTTGCTATTTCTAGATTAATGTTTAGGAAGTTGAGTCATTTATTTTCCTAGTTCATTTGTTTAGGACACTTCAAAGTTTTTACATTGTCAATGTCAGAAAAATCTCATTAATGAATAAAAGTGTTAGACCTTTGTCATGGACCGGCGTACTTCATATGGGATACTTATTTTTGTTCATTTATGAATTTAGGTGATAACGGATCCCTCACGTTCGCCTATAATCACGCGATTGAGAGTTAGAATGGCCGACCAAACTGAAATGCGTGATCGTATGTCCGCTGTGGAGACTCAACTCCAACAAGTGCTCGCCTCTTTATAGCTTGTGACGGATCAACTCCAATTCCTCCAAGCAAATCCAACAACTGCACCCGCTCTTCCTGAAATAGTTATCCCGAAGCAAACAAACAAGGTTCAAACGATTAACAACGACATGCCCGGGTTGGGCGATGACTCGATCCTTGTTGGAAAGACCAAGCCTGACAGCGTTCCAAAGACAGATCAAGATGAGCGTGTTGCAAAGCTAGAAGAGAAAGTCAGACAGCTGCAGGAGTCACAAAGCTCACTCCCGTTCGACTTGTCTGTGTATGAGAAGGTCAAGATGCCGAAGAAGTTCAAAATGCCGGAGTTCGAGAAATACGATAGTACTTCTTGCCCAAAAGCTCATTTGTAGATGTACCACGTACGCATGGCCCAATATGTCAAGAATGAGCCTCTCATGATTCAATCATTCCATGCGAGTTTGACTGGGCCTGCACTGAACTGGTACATAATGAAGAATGTAAACCTCCTTGACACCTGGAATGAAGTGATGATGCATTCCTCAAGCAATATAAGTTCAATATGGACATTACACCTTCCCGAGAGGATCTTGAGCGGATGGAGAAAAAGAAAAATGAGTCATTCAAGGAGTATGCTATGAGGTGGCGAAATCTGGCCGCTCAAGTCACTCCAAAGCCTACTGATAAGGAGCTGATGAAGTTGTTCGTCAAGACTCTCCCGTTTGAGTTTCGCAACTGGATGGCTAGCACGTACGTTGAGAACTTCAACCAACTTATCCCGGTGGGTGAACGGATCGAAGTTGGGCTAAGACATGGATGGTTCATTGAACCAACCCATCAAGGCAAAAGGTTCACCATGAAGAAAGACAAATAACCTATCACGGAAGTCAATGTTGCATATGCACAGTCTGGCAAGCCTTCGATTGTTCATGTCCCTAAGAATCAACAAGGCGGAGGCCGACCGATCGCGCCTCGACAATCTGTTAAGAGGTAGTTCACTCCTCTTCCTGGCCCTTTATCTCAGGTCTTGAAGGTCCTTCGAAAGAAAGAATTGCTGTCTTACGAACCAAAACGACCCAATGCTGAAAAATTCTCTAACTACAACCCCTCTAAGAAATGCGAGTATCATATGGGGGAAGTAGGACATTCGACTGATGAATGCATGATTTTGAAGCATAAGGTCCAAAACTTACTGGACACCAAGGCGTTTGCCTTCAACACTGCCCAACTGAATGTCAAGAAGAATCCTCTACCTGAGCATAAGGATATGGTGAATGCCCTTGATGAAGGACCTCTGGAAGAAATGAGTCTTGGCCCGCAAAAGGAAGGTTTTATGGCATGCAAATGTGTGAAAATGGTCCAATCCAATTTCAAATTTTGGGGGCAAGTTTGCTCCAAATTATGGTGGTCCATATATAGTGAATAAGATGCTTCCTGGAGGTGCCTTAATCCTGATAGAGATGGATGATCGTGAATTCTCCACTCCTGTTAGTTCTAATGCTGTCAAGAAGAATTACTCATGATTGAATTTGCCATGCTGTGTTTTGAACTGCAAGCATTTTTATAATGACTAAATTGCCTCAATGAGTTACAAGTTCAATTGTTCAAATTTGTTACAAATCTTGCATGTATTCCTTGATGAATTGTGAGATAAATTGAATGTATCAAATGGGATATTTTGGAATGATGAAAGGCGAATCTTATTGCATGCACTGTTTCATACACTAACCCCTAGTGAGTTGTGTGGAAAAATTCCATGCCTACAAGGAAAAGGGTGATCTTGCAAAAGGTACGTCAACCAGGTGACGAGGGGCAATTTCTTCTTTTACCCGAAACACTACAGGTATACCTATTGTTTAGCCCTTTGAGCCCACACACATGAAGAGCTTCTTTAAATTATCCCTGTCAAGGATCATACCACATTGGGGTAAAATTTGAAATGAATGATAGGAATTTTCTTACTCACACTTGCATTAATCTTTGAGTATTGCTTTCGCAGTGTAACTTGTACGATAATTTGAAGTGCCTTAGGACGACGAATAGCAGTTCTTTCTCTATCCTATACACTTTATCCATTGCATAGCCCACTTGAGCCTATGAATTCATTTCACATTAAACCCAGTTGGTGATCATCCCCTACACTGGGGCAAGGTAAGAAAAACAAACCACTCGAGCAATATGGTTTACAATGTTGATAAAAGATGGAGGATGTGCAAGTCCAAAGAAAATAAATGCAAAAAATGGGGCATGAAAAAGTAGTGTGCCTGGTAAAAGCAAGGCCAATGCCTAGAAAAGAAAAAAAATCAAACACTTGATGTAGTGAGTAGTATCCCCACAAGGCATTACTAAAAAAACTCAAGTGCTGTTGCAATCAATGGAGTTTTGATGTGAAGAAAATCTTCAATGGTATTGGAGATGTCAAGATGATCACCAACTTTGACCCTCTAAACACTTTTTGAGCCTAATGATCATTTCATTTCTCAACCCATGAACCAAGCCTACGTTACGTCCTTTGCAAAGTATCTTTAGATTAGGGCACTTAAATTAACGTAAAAGTTCATATGTTTGAAAGCATCGCTTGAAGAAGTGCGGATAAGATGATTTTTACCTCATTTCGCATGTTTCTTGACTTGTAAACCATAAGATGATTGCGGAATATCACTCATTTTTCAATAGCCTCGACTCAAAGAGTCTCCTTTGCTAAGCCGTTGACCAAGCCTATATTACAGTCCCTATTAAAAGATCTCTCAGATTGATAAGGTCGTACCACTTGCGAGATTGCTCAAACCCTTGTTTGACATGATGATGGTGAGATAGAGTGACTGTCAAGATCATGCATCAAAGGTCAAGATGAAATGGCCCTTTTAATGAGAATGAGTGAAGAGTCCCTTCAGACTGAAAGATCCCTCGCTTGACACATCCATGATACTCATGTGTTCAGATTGGAATATTCTTTTGAAGTCTTTCCCAATGGAAATTAGGTGATGCATGGAAGTTGTCACACATGAACCTCTCTTGAATTAATGCATGTTTGTGATTACAAATGCAAGTTTTCTCTCCTATGACCATGTTTTGCAGGAGACATATCCCCCAAGAGCAGAGATATCACTAGGTAAGTGTATCTCTATTCATACCTTAAATATTTGTCATTGCACAAGTATTCCTTTTTTGAATACATTGACACTCGATTAAGTTGTCCCCAAAGATCTTTCTCTAGATTGCAATGCTGGACGATCGAAGAATGGTTCGGGTCCTAGCCAAGCAAAACCTCTGTTTAGGCGACCGTAGAGTGGTACGGGTCCTAAATAACATTTATTACTCTAACAGGCGACCGTAGAATGGTATGGGTCCTGGAAAAGCAATTTCCCCATTCAAGCGACCGTAGAATGATACAATTCCTGAAAAATCAATTTTCCGTCAAGGTGACTGTAGAATGGTACGGATCCTAGACAACACTTATTTCCCCGTCGAGGCAACCATAGAATGATACGGGTCCTAGACAGCATTTATTTCCCTATTCAGCCAACCATAGAATGGTACGAGTACTGGAAGGCAAATCCCCGTTTAGGCAATCGTAGAATGATACGAGTCCTAGACACAACCAAACACTGCTATACTGGGCGACCGTAGAATGGTACGGGTCCTAGGAAAACAGTTCTTCAATCTTCCTCATTATACCTTAGTCTAGATCTAGGTATTTCGAGTTTAAAAATCTTGACATCTCTGTCTAGACCCAGATGTCTTGATTCTTTTTGTTGAACATTTTACTCTGGATGTGAATGTTCTTCGATTTTCCTTGTCATACTTTAGTTTGGATCTAAGTATTTCGAGTTCAAAAAATTTTGACATCTCTGTTTGGACTCGGATGTCTTAATTATTTTCGTCTAAGCATTTCACTTTGGATGTGAATGTTTTTTCAATATTTCTCGTTATACCTTAGTCTGGATCTAGGTATTTCGAGCTTCAAATATCTTGACATCTTAGTCTGGACCCGGATGTCTTGATTCTTTTCGTTGAACATTTCACTTTGGATGTGAATGTTTTTTGAGCTTTCTCGTTATATCTTAGTTTGGATCTAGGTATTTCGAGCTTTTTTAAAAAAAAAAATCTTGACATCTCAGTCTGAATCCGGATGTCTCAATTCTTTTCATTGAATATTTCACTTTGGATGTGAGTGTTCTTCCCAATCTCAATGTCTTAATCTATTACCTGTTTGACTATTCAAGGAATCTGAGTGAGAGTTGGGTACTTGTGAAGTAAATAGGGATTTATTAGGTACATCAAAATGCTTTATTGCACTAACTGGTAAGTAATTGCAGGTACGTTTTTTCCTGTTGCATCATGCATTTGCATTAGCATTTCCATGCATTATATAAATTGCATTTTAAAATGGGATTCATTATTAAAAAAAAATCAAAAATCAAAAATCAAAAATCAAATCATTCATGTGCATGTGCATGTGCATGGTCAAAATTTAAGTTTCAATTTGTCTTTAAAAGCAACCTCTACGAGCTCACATTCAAAGAGGGGCAGCTGGTGACACCTAAATTTTGGCGACCTGTTTGGTCATTTATTATGGGTTAATTTTATTTCTAAAAAATATTAATTGCATAGCATATAAATTTAGATGCATTTGTTTTTAATTTACATTTTATGCATTGGACTGGTGGCAGATAGATTTGAATTAGTGGTTCTGAGCTTTAAATTGACGAGCCGGACTAAGCCCATGAAGTGAGGAAATTGGTCCAAGCCTTTTTTTTAAGTGATCGGAAATTATCTCGTGAAAAAATGGGAATTTGAAATTTTCGAGATGTGATTGGATTTTTTTAGAATATCTTTGGATAAGGCAAATGTGTGAAAGGATATTGCAATATATTTTTGCAAGATTTGGATTTAAGGAAAAATTCTATCGTAATCTTGAGCCCTTATCAATATGTGACAAAATTGGTGAAAAAATATTACGGATATGGATTCGAAGAAGAAATTGAGATCCTAATTTTTCACCTATAAAAGAGGATGTGCGTATGTTTTTTCGAAGAAGCCACACATTGAATACATGGCCAGAATATAGAAGACCACGGGAGAGAGAGAGCGGAGATTTCGTCTTTTAGTCGTCAAGGTTGTTCACCTTCAACAGCCGTGCCCAAATTATCGTACCAGCAACATCTTCGCATCTGTCCCCGGTAGCTGCTCAAGCTTCATCGCCGCGGCGCCACTTGCAGCGATTTCTCTGCACAACAAAAAAACTCAGCAATCCTGACACATTCCAGTCCAACACCGAGATCATCTCCAAACTCGCTGCAACTGCTTTGACGATTTTATGAGCAACTCAACTGACACCAGCAAAGCATCTTGGCCACCTCTTCCTCAATTCTTATTTTGGGCTTTTGAAAAGAGAAGATTGATAGCAGAGGTAAAAGAAGTTGAAGTTCTCGGGCAGAATTAAAAAACATTCGGCAAGTGAGAAACGCATGAAGAAAGAGAGACCATGGTATGAGCTCTAGAAGTCTCGGATACCGGAGTGGCCTCAAGGGAGGAGGCTGGTTTTTCTTTCAAGAGGAGAAGAGACCGCACTGTTCAATGAAGTCAATGAAGTCAATGGTTTGTGGTGTCCAATTTTGTCATCTTGCAAATTTATTTGACCAACTAATCGCAATTCCATTGTTGCGAGTTTAGTTTAATTGTTGAGCATCTTCAATTCGTGGCCGCATATTCTTCAACCAGTTGAGCACCACCGAGCTTAGCACCACCACGTTGAGTCGTGAGGATCCGAATTTTGAAGGCCGATATTCGAACTAGGTGAAAACTTTATCTATTTCGATTTTCGAATATTCCATTTCCTTATTTGAAATATCGTTGATGCACATTATTTAAATTCTCGATATGCTATCGTATCCGTAATCTTGAGTAGCCTTTTAAATTAGGGATTAATCCCTAAATTCATAACGTGCATATGATTGACAGTCCGATTTCGTGCCCGAAATATGACTCGCAATCGCACGAAAAATCGCCAATCCAATCTCATGGTCGAGATTCGATTCGCGGTTTATTTGAAATTGACCAATCTGATCCCATGCGCGGGATATGATTCGTCAATTTATGGATATCGATCTTATCTTGTTGGATGTGTTGTCGTGTCGTTTGAGTCAATTTTGTTTTCGTAAAAAAATTGAGTTAGATTAGGTTTATCGTCTTAGGGTTATCTTGTATATCTAGAATAGGTTTCGAATTTTTGAAAAAATGAAAAATCCAAAAAAATGCATTCATTTAGGATGTTAGTTTTTTTAAATTACACATTTAAATATGTGTCAATTTTAATTTCGAATTTCATAAAGAAAAAGAAAAAAATCAGAATTAGAACATTCTTTGCTTGTCATTTCATATTAGGTAGAAGTACTGCATTGCATTGCATATGGACTATATTCTCGTTAAAAAGCGAAAACAAAAATTGAGTGATTGCTTGTTAATTAGAAATCATATTTAGGATTGTTGATGTGAATTCTGATCTAACACTGCAGATGTTTTCGTTGCTTTGAGGTAAGCTCTGCATTATTTAATTGCTTTCCTGAGTGTTAAATTGGTGGTATGCGCACCTGCTTGATCACCTCACATGTTAGGGATATAAGTTAAAATCAATTCAAGCTGCTTACCAAATATTTTTTCAAAAATAAAAGAGAAAGGTAACGAAAGGGCGTTAGTGAAAGCTAGCGTAATCAAGTCCCCGAACTCACAAATCTCTAGTTCGTAGGAGTAAAATAACCCTCCCATTATTTTACTTAAGTGTCTAATTGACCTACCGTAAACTGATTAGTGGCAACTCCTAATTAAAAAATCATTTGCATGTTAATAACTTGAACCTAAATCGTGAGTTGGTATGGGCTTGGGAGAGCCTGAGTTAAGTCTAGGCTTAACAATCCATTAGCCAAACCCTAGGTGGTGCACCCGAAAATTTGGTCGCAACAACCGCTTTCAGGGATTTCTTATATGCTTGTTCTCTAATGGATTTGGAAAGCAAATGGTGCGCCTTTACCTAGACGAATAGAAGAGAGGGAGATGAAAATGTTAAAGAAAGGCTGGACAGAGCACTTTGTACCATGGATTGGAGAATATCTTACCCAAATGCCAAAGTTACAGCCTTACTAGCTATTGGTTCGGATCATAGTCCTCTCATCTTGTCAACTTTACCCACTCTGACACGCAAGCGACGAGAATTTAGATATGAGCCGTTTTGGGCGAAAGATGAAGATTGCAAGCGAATTGTCAGAAGAACATGGGAGGAATCCCATAGGAAAACTATGGTTGAGAAACTAACCAATGTGGCTACTCAATTAGCAGCCTGGAGCAAAAAAAGATTCCCCATTGCTTATAAAAAAATTGAAGGGCTGAAAAATGAATTTCAGTTTCGAATGAACGACCCCACCTTACAGTATGATTAGTGTAGAATTCAGACTATCCATAAAGAAATCAAATCCCTATGGCGACAACAAGAAATGTTTTGGGGCATAAGATATAGAATTAAGTGGCTCAAATGGGGAGATAAAAATACAAAATGTTTTCATGCCACAACTATACAAAGGAGAAACGGAAACCGTATTACCATGCTGATGAATGCAGAAGGCGACTGGGTGAGGAATAATGAGACCCTCAAGCACATGACTATGGATTTCTTCAACAACTTGTATACTTCAACAGGTCCTCGGAATTTTCAGCCTATTTTAAACCACATTCCATTATCAGTGGATGCCACTATGAATCTTAAGCTTATTAAAGCGGTAACTATGGAAGAAGTTTATGCTGCAACTCACCAATTGGGTGCCAACAAAGCTCCCGGCCCGGATGGTCTGAATGGCCTCTTCTTTCAGCAACATTGGCACGACATAGGCGGAGATATTCTCAGGTAAGTGCAGTTTTTCTTTGAATCTGGAACCCTTAACCCAGCCCTCAACAGAACCCACATTACTCTTATCCCCAAAAACAAAAATCCAGAAAGGTTAGAACAATTCCGCCCCATAAGCCTTTGTGACTTTGTTTACAAGATCATCTCTAAAATCCTCACCAACAGACTAAAACCCTTTCTACCGGACATCATTGCTGAAGAGCAAAGCGCTTTCATGGGAAATCGACAAATCCAAGACAATATTTTGATTGTCCAAGAAGTTATCCACAGACTAAGAACTAGAGATAGGAGGAAAAAATTTTAAGCCATTCTTAAACTCGACATGCAGAAGGCTTATGATCGAATCGAGTGGGACTTCCTACAAGAGTGCTTATGCAAGATGGGCTTTAGTGTTGACTGGGTGAAGTGGGTAATGCAATGCATTTCTATAGTGTCCTACAGCATCAAGTTTAATGGTGAGTCTTTACCTTACTTCACGCCATTTCGAGGTATTTGCCAGGAAGATCCTCTATCTCCATATCTGTTTATTATTGTTGTTAATGTCTTATCACATATGATGAAGATAGCCCTCACACAAGACACAATCCATGGCATTAAACTGAACCGAAATTGCCCAACCCTCTCCCACCTATTATTTGCAGACGATTCTATTTTCTTTCTAGATGGAACGGTGCTGGAATGCGAAAACTTGGCATCTATACTCCACAAATATTGTTATGCATCTGGCCAAGCCATTAATCTTAACAAATTTGGGATATTTTTCAGCAAAGGGTGTCCTGACAGCCTTAGAAGAAACATGGTATCGACGTTGAGGGTTCCTGAAATTGCGAAAACTGGGAAATATTTAGGAATTCCTTCAGACTGGGGGGCCTCAAAAAAAAGATATGTTCGCATGGATACTGGCTAGGGTAAACTCAAAATTGGAGAGCTGGAAAGAAAACCTGCTTTCAAGAGCTGGAAAGGAGATTCTCCTCAAATCAGTAGTTCAGGCAATCCGTCAATATGCAATGTCAATCTTCAAAATCTCGATTTCCATTATCAAAGCCATTGAGAAAAAAATTGCTAATTTCTGGTGGAGAAATACCAACAAGACGACTGGTTTGCACTGGAGAAAATGGGATATCCTAAAACTTTGTAAGGATGAAGGCAGTCTTGGATTTAAGGACTTAATGGCTTTTAACACCGCCATGCTAGGGAAACAAGTTTGGAGGATTTCTCAATGTCTGAACACACTATGGAGCCAACTCATGAAAGGTCTTTACTTTCCCAATTGTGATTTTTGGCGAGTAGGGAAAGGTTCTCGTCCGTCGTGGGGCTGGCAAAGCCTATTAGCTGGAAGAGATGCAATTGCTCCCCAAGTCATGTGGGTGGTGGGTAATGGCCAAAAAATTTCAGTTAGAGAAGATAAGTGGCTGAAAATAGGCCATATTGGAGGATTTGTAAGCCCATTTGAACCAAGTAAAGTCGCCGACTTGATTGATGTTGAAGCGGGACAATGGAAGGAAGACCTATTGCGCTCTCTGTTCAAAGAACAACTAGTGACAGCAATCAAAGCAATACCTCTAGGACTCCCAACAACAGAAGACAAACCAGCATGGACAAATAACAAATCAGGAATCTACACGGTAAAGAGTGCCTATTTCTTAAACAGAAAACTAGCTAATCATCGGGAGTCAACGCCAACTACATCACACCAATTCAATCCAAAATTATGGAAGTGTATCTGGAACTCCGTCATACAACCAAAAATAAAATTCTTCCTCTAGAGTGCTTGCCAAAATGCAATTCCCACTATGGATAATCTTTATAGGAGGAAAATTGTACCTGAACTATTATGCCCAATATGCAAGCAAGAACCAGAGACGATTGAGCACACCTTGCTACTTTGCCCCTGGACAACACAAATCTAGAATGAGCCATCTCTGCAAGCCCGAATAGATCGAGTGGGTCTAACAAGATTTGATGAATGGTTATGCGAATATTTGGCAGGCAAAAGAAGCCCAAATAACTTTGAACTGGTTGACACGATTTTATGGTGCATATGGAAGGATCGTAACTACTTCATATTTAAGAAACATCCCCTCAACCCGCACCAAACCCTGTTCAAAGCCACAATATCATAGGAGAGCTTCTCGGCTTGGAATAAAAAATCATCAAGAAGGAAACCAGGACAAGATGAACTTGCAACGTGGCAACCTCCCGCCCTAGGAATACTAAAAGTCAATATAGATGCCTCATTCGAAGGTACCCGCAATACCAGCGATTCACCTGAAGGATTTCCAGATGAGGTGGTGGGTCACATTGACAACACTCCACATCCTCCCCTGCCTTCAACCTCCACTTGCGACACAAATCTGGCCAACCAATAAATATACATGACTGAGGAAAATTCTAATATAACGCCTATCTTGAAGGTCAACAGTTATGCCAGTAAGGATAATACACATAGAGCTAAGCCGACCAGTATAGATTCGAGAAGTCTAGTTTGGACCCAACGCCTACCTAATCAGAACACAGAGGCGACTAGAACACATCTCAGCCCGAGTCGAAGTCATACTTGTAACGGCACACACACGATGCCCAGTAGAGATCGAGCGAGACACACTGGCAAACAACCCCTGCATCAGAGCTCTGATGATGCCCGCCCTCTACCACTTACAATGACTGATAACCAAGTCAGACTTGGCAAAGATGCATCCACAACACCCAGAACACAGCCTTCGAGTAGGAGGAATACCCAAATGCCACTTCCATTAAAGAATGACCGTGCGAGGAACCTAGACAGGAGCAGCCCTTACTTGATCGGCAGTGCTGATGGGAATGAGTCCGACTAAATGGGGATGCCACACTCTTTCCAAATCTGTAATAGAAATTGCCCCCCATGAGCTACGCAATATAGGTGTCGTCCTAGATAGTGAAAATCTCCCCCTTAGCCGCGGCACCAGCGATGAAGCATATACCACCATTGTGGCTGCGGATCATGACATCGGATCTACTGCTAGGAATGGATCTGAACATCTGCAAAAGACACCCTAAGTCCAGATCTGCAACAAAACGCCCTCCACTAAGCTCCACAGTACAGCTTTTGTCCCATCTTGTGGGATGCGTCCCCTGAACAGCGCCACCAGCGAGGAAACATCTACCGCCTCTGCTGTGGCGGATCACAACCTCAGATCTATCGGATCTGATTCTCCAACACGGCAGTAGCACAGCAAAAGCATCCATGATGGAACGACTTGTAGATCGAAAGAGCAGGTTCGGAGAACAGCCTACTAGCACAGTAACGACGCAAATGAAGGATGTCCATCGCCTCCCGGCCCTCATCTCATCACACGCATGGAGGAACGGAACCCAGATCCGGGATTCAGCCACGCCCCGAACAGAGGGATGACAGGAACCTTCTCCGATCCTCAGCAAATGCGAACGAGATCTCGGGCTTCTTTTGCTTGTATCTACAGAGATTCATTTGGCCGAATACGAGATGGGTTTGCAAAGGATATCGAGGTAAGTTCAGCAGAACAAGCGGAGGCGTAGCCTTAATTGAAACCCTAGATTTCATCTCTTCAAAGCTCATCCTCAATTCCCCAAAAAAAGAAATAGTACTTCTGTCTGATTGTCAAATGTTAGTGGATAATGTTCTCTCTTCCACAGATTTAAGCTGGACAGTGCAACCTCTCGTGGACTGGGCCAAGCACAAACTGGAGAATATTTCGGGCCTGACTCTCGCACACTGTAGTCGAAATACTAATAGAGTGGCTGATTGGGTAGCTAAAGCTTAGCGTTTGTGTTTTCTTCCTAGAAACTAGGTCTTTAACCCTCTCTTTGCTCTTTTGGATTTACTTTGTACTTATACAAGTGTTGTATTTGCTCAGACTTTTAAATGTTGGGAATTACTGATTCCCTAAAATCGGATTTGACACTAAATTGAACCCCTAAAAAGAATGTGGAAGACGAGCCCGGGAAAATCATATGTATCACCGATCCTAAGGCACATCACATAGACGAACGTACCTTGTTTCCATAGACTAAACACCGACGCTGATTTGAGGAAGAAAAACTAATCCCGTTCAATCAGATGACGTCAATTGGCCTTGAAGGGAATAGAGTGTCGTCTCTTTGTTACTATTCTTCTTTTGGAGGGAGAGAGAGAGGAGGAACGTACGTACTGCCAAAAGGTGCGTTCCTCCCTCTCTTTTTTTCCTTAAACATGTCCTCTCCAAAGGACGTGTCCCTTTGGTAAAAGACATTCCCCCAAAAGTTACAACTCTTCAACGTATCCCTCTATCCATGGGCCCTAAACTTGTGGGCCAGGCTTTTAGGCCCAACATGGGCGGATGGGCCAACTTAGGCCCATCACATTAATAATAAATAAAACCATCATCTCCCACTCGCACATGGTGAGCCAAAATCAACATGGGCGGACGGGCCCTACTTAGGCCCATCAATTGAAAATCCATCAACTCCCACTTGACATGGTAGGCCGAACAGAATCCTCTTGTCCTCACTGCAACATTCATACTGGTGAATAGTCCGTGCGACCAGCATACTTTGAGAGCTCATTGCCATACATCTGTTAGGAATATATAGCAGCTCATAATATGCATCACATTCCGAGTAAATTTAGTATGCAGTACCCTAGATCAATCGATCACATTTATATCTCTCTTAATCTCTTTTAAACAATGATATATATATATATATATATATATATATATATATATTGTATTCACAATTATGATTATCCCAAAGACAGTCATAATTGGTCGACCAGTGAATACAAAACTACAATGTGATTCTCCAAATTCGATCTTCCTCTTTCCTTCAAACTCTCAATTTCAGTTCAACTTGCTTTTCTAGAAATGTCCCATTAGATCGAATCAATTCATAATCATTAACAACATCCTAAGATAGCAATCACTGAATAGAAATCTTGAGAATAAGTAAGAGTCATGAGGGGACTAAATTGAGGAACTCTTTTCCTCAAGAGTCTCACACGGCATAAAAATTGAGATCAAACTTTTGCCACTTTTATTGGTCATCTCATACATACGTAGTATGAAATACGTATTACGGTATTTAACTCCTTTCCCATGGAGCGTATGTCTACATCTTTAATACCGTACAGATGATAGTTCAGACATACCCAATGTCTAACTTGAGTTCACATATCTACTCATACACAGAATTCATTAGAACTCACATCGGCATCTTAGACAGATAAAGTAAAATGTGTGGGGTATTTTACTTTCGGACATAGTACATATCATGTCATTATCTTAACACTTAGTTAAGACGACATATATATTTTAAGCTTGAACTCTCGATTATCACTTAGATAATGAGCTTAAAAACCATCTCATCTCTATTTATCACATAGTAAATAGAGGCGATTACCCGTGTGAGTGGGCTAATCTCTTATTTGTCCAACATACTTTCTCAACTTAATATAATGCACTGAGCATTAAGATGCATAAATGTCAAACAAAGATTCATAGGCATTAATGATGAAAACACAAATTCATTAAATGTGAACAACTCAGGGAAATTACAATATCCAGTACATCAGACTCTACGCAATCCTAGAGATTTTACATGACCACAAAACACATCCCTAGGTATTCGCTTTGTCATAGGATCTGCTGCCATTTTATGCGTAGATATGTACTGTAAGTTCACATCCTTTCGTGCAACCATATATTTGACAAAGTTATACTTGGTATCTATATGTTTGGTTTTGCCATGATATTTTGGATCTTTGGTGTACGCTATAGCTGCTTGGCTATCACAGTTAACCAATAATGGATTTGCAGCTTTCTCAATAACACCTAAATGATCCAAAAATCTCTTAAGCCAAACTCTTTCTTGTACCGCTGCTGATAATGCCACGAACTCAGCTTCCATCGTGGACAAGGTTATACATGTTTGCTTCTACCGCTCCATGATATGGCACCATTGTTCGCAAGAAAGCAAATCCATAGGTAGATTTCCTTTCATCTAAATCTCCTCCCCAATCAGCATCTGTATAGTCTTCAAGTTGCAGATCCTTTCCTTGGTAATTCAGCTTGTAATCAGCAGTTCCCTTCAGATATCTCGGTATTCTTTTAACGGCCTTCCAATGTGCTTGGCCTGGATTGGATTGGTATCTACTCACCATTCCAATTGCAAAACATATGTCGGGTCTTGTACACATCATAGCGTACACCAAGCTCCCAACAGCACTAGCATAAGGAACATGTTTCATTTGTTCCTTCTCTTGTAGAGTCCTTGGACACAGTTCATGGCTCAATCCTTCACCTTTTGCATAGGAGTATCAATGGGTTTACAATCTTGCATACGAAATCGTTCAAGAACCTTATTTATGTATGTTTCTTGCGAAAGAGATAATGATCTCTTCGAACGATCTCTTGAAATCTTAACTCCAAGGATGTATGCAGCCTCACCCATATCTTTCATCTCAAAGTTGGAAGATAACCAACTCTTAACAGTATTAACAAACTCCATATTGCTTCCAACAATTAGTATATCATCAACATATAATGATATGATCACAAATTGATCTTTGGATCTTTTGATATATACACAATGATCCTCATCTATCATTGTAAAATCATATGCCATTATGACATTATGAAAACGTATATACCATTGTCTCGATGACTGCTTTAGGCCATATATCGATCTCAAAAGTCAACATACTTTTCCTTCTTGGCCTTCCATAATGAAACCAGTAGGTTGTTCCTTCTATATTTCTTCCTCTAATTCTCCATTAAGGAAAGCAGTCTTTACATCCATTTGATGTAACTCAAGATCCATACTAGCCACTATTGCTAGAATAATGCGAATCGAGGTAAATCTCACTACAGGAGAAAATGTTTCTTCATAATCAATTCCTTCATGTTGATTATACCCCTTCCCCACAAGACAAGCCTTATGCATTTCTATCGAGCCATCAGATTTATGCTTTATTTTGAGAATCCACTTGTTCCCAATAGCTTTGCGTCCTTTTGGAAGGTCAACCAATTTCCAAACTTGGTTTGACTTCATTGACTCCATCTCCTCTTCCATTGCATGCATCCATTTTTCCTTACTAGGGCAATTTAAAGCCTCATTAAGATTTCTTGGCTCATCTTCATCTTGTGGAGCAACCATAAAAATTTCCCTTTCACTGTCAAAACGTCGACGGGGAATACTTTTGCGACTTGTTCGCCGTATGGGAGATTGTGCACTTTGTACATCATTCCCCATCATGCTCCCACTCGGATTAGATAATGACGATATCATCTCATCTTGTGGTTGTAATTGAGAGTGAGTTGAATCAAATCATTACTTCTCATGTTACTCCCACTTGGACGAACTCCACTATGTTCATTATCTTGATCCAAGGTTTCAAATAGGGAGTGTTCTTCACCTATTTCGCCCTTCTTAGGAAATTCATTCTCTAAGAATGTGACGTCCCGTGATTCAAATTCAGTTATACTTCCACTTTCCTGCTCACCTATGAATACATATCCTTTCGAGTGTTCAGAGTATCTTATGAAAATACTCTTATTTCCTCTGGGACCCAATTTCCCAAACTTGTGAGAGGGCTCATGAGTATAAGCAGCAAAACCACATGGCTTAAGAAAACTTAAGTCCGGCTTCTACCTGTCCATAACTCATATGGAGTGGAAGTAACTGATTTAGAAGGCACCCGGTTAAGTATATAAGCAGCAGTTAACAACGCATCACTCTAAAAAGTGATAGGTAAGTTAGCATGCGCCATCATGGACCTAACCATTTCCAGTAGGGTTTTGTTTCTTCTTTCTGCAACACCATTTTGTTGAGGAGTATATGAAATAGACAACTGTCTTTCTATTCCCTTTTCATCACATAATTTTCTGAACTCATCAGATAAATATTCTCGACCTCGATCGAATCTTAATGCTTTTATTTTCTTGTCTAATTGATTTTCTAGCAAGTTCATAAATCTTTTGAAACAACTTAATGCTTCAGATTTATGAGAAATCAAATAGACATATCCGAATCGAGTATAATCATCTATAAAAGTGATGAAATAAACAGCCCCGTGCCTTCCTCTCACATTCATCGGACCACAAACATCAGTATGAATTAAATGCAAAGGAAATTTAGCTCTTTTACATTTTCCGAATGGTTTCCTTGTCGTTTTCCCTACTAGGCAATGCTCACATATAAGCAAATCAACTGTTTCAATGTTGCCCAACAAGCCCTCTTTGGCTAGTCTATTCATACGTTGTTGGCCAATATGACTAAGTCTAGCATGCCACACATTCACATCATTATCATATGAATTAGGAGACGTGAGAAGGGAATAACAAACATTTACATTAACATAGTCAATATCTAATACAATGAAACCATCTAGAAAATAACCACAACCATAGTAATTTGTATCCAAAAACAAATCCACACCTCTATTATGGAAGTTCATATTAAAACCTAGCTTGACCAACAATAAAAAGACACTAAATTTCGACGAATCTCCAGGAGCATACAATACATCATGTAGGAATAAAGTGCGTCCACCACGCATGTTCAGTTGGCAGGTGCCAATTCCTTTTACTTCAGCTCTAGAGTTGTTTCCCACATAGATCCACTTAGTTCCAGTTGGTACTCGTCGGAATTCCACGAAGGATCTCTATCCTTCGCTACATGGTATGTCGCTCCTGAATCTACAGTCTACAAAGGATTAGACTCAATCAAAAAAAAACAGAACTTGACACATATGCAAAGTTCTGAAAAGCACAAGAGGTGTATACCTTCTTTGGCTCACGACAATCGCAAGCATAGTGACCCTTCTTGTCACAATTGTAACACTTCACCCTTGTCAGCTTCTTTATTCGAGGACGTTTTCTTCTGTCATGTTGGTCAACCTTTGGCTTCTTCCCTAAAGGACCTGCTCCCTTGCCTTTCCTTTTATCGAACCAGTTAGGACGTTTGCGCTTGGAGCTCAAAGCTCCATGTGAGCTAGAACCAGCATGATAAATTTTAGCTTCCGGCTTAGCCGCCAAGAGGCGGTCCTCTTCCAGCTCAAGATGACGCATTGCATCCTCAAAGGTTTTGAGATTCTCATTATGGGTCAGGTGCACCTTCATATGCTCCCAACTCTGAGGCAAGGAACGAATCACTGCTTGCACTTGCTGCTTTTCAGTTAGGACATGGCCAACATCTTTCAACTCATTTATCATGTTTGACATCTTCCTAAGGTGTTGCTTCATGGTCTGACCATGAGGCTTCTTATAAGAGTCAAACCTAATAGTGAGTTGTCTCAGTCTGGTCACCGAAGTATGACCAAATCTTGTTGCCAACGCTTCCCACATTTCCTTGGCATTCTCAAAACGCCTGAACTCTCGCATGACGTCATTTTCCATGCTACTCAGCAACGTAATGCGAGCAAGGGAGTTCTTTCTTTTCCATGCAGCAAAAGCATCCTTATCTAACTTATGCTGCGCAGTGTTTCCTTCTTCAAGTTCTACCATAGTCAGGTTAAGAGCTTCTAGTGCCTCTTGCTCTTTTAGCACATATTGGATTTTCATGTGCCAGATTTCATAGTTATCGCCATTGAGCTTTTCACCTTTGTTCAGCTCGGCAACTATGCTCTTTGTGGCTGAAGCCATTGATCTGAACACATCATACATATATGCACGAATAATTAATGCCTATCATTTATGCATCCATTTTGCACAGACCCATCATATTAATGAACAATTTCAAGTAATGTTTCAGAATCAAAAGCTTACTATGTTTCCAATCATTCTCCAAAAAATCCTAACTTAAAATTATCATTAATATATAATTGTCTTATGCAAAATGAATTCTATGAAGCTACAAAAACTTCTATGAACTACCCACGCTAGTCAATAATAACGATAAAGACGAATAATATTTGATATCCAATAGAATAATAATGCTTTCACATAATACAATTTATATATTAGTTGCTACATCAACAATAACCAGGTAGAAAACATTACATAAGATGTCCATAAAGCACACTAAAAAAAAGACCAGCCATAACATCTAACACCATTTCAATATGTGAACTGGGAAAGATCATTTTTTTCTTCAATTTCTTGATCTTTTCTTTTGTAACAATCAAATAATAATCATCTATAAAAGACATCACAATACTCCTATATGAAGCTGCTTTGTTGACATCCCTATGCGATTCAACACTCCTTTCCATTCTTGTGGAAGAGTGTTCATGAAAAATCGCACAATCTCAGACTGTGGCATGGGACGACCATTCCATATGACCTTTTGTATCTTCCCGTTGACTTCAAGAACATGATTAATTAAGTCACCACTCTCACATCAATAATCAGTCAGCTCAGCTATCAACCTAGAAAGCCTTTCCTTTTGTTTATCGGTAATTATGCGAATAGGCGTGCGTAATTGAAGGGGAGCCATTGTTCCTGCAACAAATGCTGAACAAATAAGGGATTACATATAATCCACATAGACTTAATTGGGAAAAAAGAAACAAATCCTTATTTTTTTTTTGTTAACGGTCAACGATCGGTCAACGGTTAACGGTCAAGTCAACGGTCAATAGTCAACGGTCGCGGTCAACGGGTCGAGTCAACGGGCGGTCGAGTCGGACCGGTCGAACGAACCGATCGGCACGTGCCACGCACGTGCCTGGCTGACATCACGATGACGTCAGCTGGCCCGTGCGTGGCACGCGCCAGGGGCCGAAACGGCGCATCCGACGCGCCGTTTCGCCCGCGCGTGCGTCGTACGCGGCTGGGCGAAACGGCGCGTTCGACGCGCTTCGTGCGGGGGAACGACGCGCCGATTACCCCCGTTCGTTCCGGCCTCGCGTCCGGCGGCCTCTGGCGGCGATTCGCGACTCATTTTTCTCGTATCGACGAGAGCTTCATCCCTGCACTATCAAAAACGAATTTCGACTTGCACAAAATCACGAAATAGGGCAAACAGTACGCGGGTGTCGGGTTTTTCCGTCCCTAATCGACCAACAGTGATTTTTCTCGAATTTTCACCAAAAATTAATCAAAAGCAATAAAAAAGGGTCGGGAAACATGAACTAGGGCTCTAATACCAATGTTGGGAATTACTGATTCCCTAAAATCGGATTTGACACTAAATCGAACCCTTAAAAAGAATGCGGAAGACGAGCCCGGAAAAATCATATGTATCACCGATCCTAAGGCACATCATATAGACGAACGTACCTTGTTTCCACAGACTAAACACCGACGCTGATTTGAGGAAGAGAAACTGATCCCTTTCAATCTGATGACGTCAATTGGCCTTGAAGGGAAGAGAGTGTCGTCTCTTTGTTACTGTTCTTCTTTTGGAGGGAGAGAGAGAGGAGGAACGTACGTACTGCCAAAAGGTGCGTTCCTCCCTCTCTTTTTTTCCTTAAATACGTCCTCTCCAAAGGACGTGTCCCTTCGGTAAAAGGCGTTCCCCCAAAAGTTACAACTCTTCAACGTATCCCTCCATCCATGGGCCCTAAACTTGTGGACCAGGCTTTTAGGCCCAACATGGGCGGACGGGCCAACTTAGGCCCATCACATTAATAATAAATAAAACCATCAGTAATGCTATCCTGTTTTCCCGTCAAAAAAAAAAAAAAAAGAACATACAATTGAAGACAATCAGTAAGAAGTCTAGAATCTCGGGAGCAGGTAGAGTATGTAATTTAAAGAATAACCGCATGCTGATAGTTATATTTTGTACAAGGTTATATAACATCAGAGCTGATCAATTGTACAGCATCTGTAATAAAAAAAAAAAACGCATGAGCAATTTCTCAATTTGAATTCATTTATTGATATATCATTCTTCATTGTTTAGGTTTTTTTTAGTTTTACGTTAGTGATCCTTGTTACGTAATTCGTTTCTAGTCCGAATCACCATGAAACCCGATTCATCTAAACAACCAAAGATCCAACCTTTAGTGAGAGGTATTTAGTCGACGATCCAATTTTGGTAAATCAAAAGTACAAGAATTAAAATGAATTTCAATCTCAACTAAAGGACCGAAAGTAAGTTTTTCTGTCGCGTTTTTGTCTTCGATGAATCCTCTATGGTAATTTGGTAATTTGGTAATTTGCGATATTGAGCGTCTTTCCGATTTGCCTTACATGGGGAGAAAATCGTTGTGAGTTCTTGAGCTTTTTTAATTATTTGTGCAAATTTTCATTTTAAGCTATATAAATTGAACATGACTCGATTAGTAATGATTGTTTACATAGTTTGCCGACTTATATAGGCAAATCTAGTTCGACCAAAATATATATATATGGGCAAATCTAGGTCTACCCAGAAAAAGATTCCTTTTTAAAAATTAAAAAAAAAAAAAAAAAAAAAAAGGCAAGTCGAGATGGGTTTTCTACAACATTCCTGCATGCCCCACATATTTTGTGTTTTAGCCATGAATTTTGCTTTTTAAATCTTCCTTATGCAAGTCGTGACAGGCTGATTGCTTGGGCACGAGTTACTCAGTTTTTCCACTCGTACTTTTCTTGGTCTTGTTGTGGCGATGCACGTATTATTATGAATTTACGATGATTATATTATACCTTTTTTTTTAATTGTCTAGACCTTCATATTATTTGTATAACAAAATTAAAAATATATTTTTTTAAACATTTCAATAGAATTCATTTTCCATGAATAATCGGAGTTTTGTGAGAGAGATGCGCACCATAAAGTCGATTGTGTAAGAAATATATGAACTAGAAGACAAATCGCAGAAGACGCTTATGTAATGATGCCCATCTCCCCCACATAACTCCAATCATTTCATGGAAAACGAGTTTTATTTATTTTACAAATAATATGAAAGCCATTTTCTTATGCTTATTAGAGGAAAATGATTTAAAACATATTTTGAGAAAAGGTCTTGAGAACAACTCAAGGTCCTAGATTTGAGCGCTAGGATCCCGGGTCCATACTCGGGGACCTAAGCTTGGCCAATGGGGATTGGGGCATGTTCATCGAAGTCCCTAGATCTTAGGCCTAGCCTCAGGGACCTTGACTCATTCGTGGGGGTCTCAAGTGCGATCGCTAGGTCTTGGGCTTGGTTGCTCCTTGATGCCCACACTTGCACACTAAGGTGAGCCTAAAACTCGGCAACCTATCTTGGGTACCCAATTCTTGGGGGAACCCGATGGCCAAGTCTATGACTCTAGTGGCTGGTCCACTCATGCATAAGGGTAGGCCAAACTTCAGCCCTAAGTTTAAAGTGTGAAAATATGTAATTAGGGAGGCAAATAAGGGTTTGGAAAAATTTGAACTCAAGATCTCCTAACACTCATACTATGTAAGATTTTATGGAATTACTTGACTATTTTAAAAATTTAAACTGCTATATTAAGACATGATAATATTTAAATATTTTAACGGTTCACATGGACATCATAGCAACAACATCCTGTTGGACTCAAACAAGCGGGCCAAGATTGCCAAATTCGTGAGGCCGAAAGCGCTGCCACCATGCACTCCACATCGCCCCAGCGTCGTGTCCACGAGGAGGGATGTGTTCTGTTCGGGGTTGTCTTGCTCGAGCTGGTCTTGGGAGAGAGTGATGCGGGCCGGCATGGTCGAGGCCTATAGAGGAAGTAGCAGCGAGGAGATCGGAAAGGCCGAGAGGCTGCGGGGGTAGATGGACGAGGGCCTGGTAGCCGACTCGTCGTGCTCGATGGAGAGCATCACGAGTGTGACGCGCGTCGCGAACTCGTGCTCGAGTCTGGACCCGTCGAAGAGGCCAAGGATGGTGGACATAGCGTACGCCATGTGCAAGAGCGACGACATCTTTAATATCTCAGAGGATGGATTTTCAGCTGATGCTCAAGTTTTGGCAAGATGGGCGAGAGAGAAAAAAAGTGAGGTCATGGTCGGATCTACTTGCTTATATCATAATGTAAATAAATAAATTTGAAGATATGAGCTATAAAGGATGTTACTAGATAGTTTTTAATCGTGGGTTTGGTAATATGTATATGCAGAATTAAGGAAATATATTAGCATGGTTTGATTTAATTTGGTTTGCCGTGTATTTCAAATACAAACCATTACTTTCGGTCCAAAAATTATTTTAACCAAACTTAAAGCAAATCGATATTTGCAACTCTAATCGAACGAATACACTTTATTTATTATCAATTTGGTGCGATTTAGAACATTTCTTTTTTATTTTTATTTTTTTTGCAAGTTGTACCTCTCTCTTGTCTCTATAGTCCCAAAATAAAACAATCATGTATTTCGATAATTAATCATAAATTGGAGAATGCATGACGCCCGACCAAACGATTTAAGGAAAGTATGTCAAATAGGAACTTGGTAAAATTAAGCTAACTATAGTTCCACTAAATTAAATTAAATATCCCTCTATTCTATATTAAGAAATGCCCCTTCTTTTTTCATGGTTTATTTATTAATAGTATTTTATTTTATTTTTGGGATCCTAAAGACTTTTCATTTACCCTCATTCCGTCCCGGGCTTTTCATTGTTTTTGGGCCTCGAGCCCGAAACAGAGCCCGGCCCGCCAAAAAGATTTGAAGAGTAGGCCCGGAGGAGGAACATGGCTCTCAGATGGAACCCGAAAACCCGAACCGACCTGACTGGGTCGGACCCGGATCCGGATCTTTCGGGCTACAGGCCCAGAGGTAATGCCGTGCGTACATAAGCATCGCTCTCTCCCTCCCTCTCCCTTTCTCTCAGCGCGATCGGATAATAGATGGCGCACGGCAGATACGGCAAGCGGCGGGTCAAGCCCACTGGCCACCGGTCGAAGGCGCCAGCGGTGGAGAAGAAGCCGAAGGCCGTCTCGCTCAAGAACCAGATTCGGAGCGTCGAGCGGATGCTTCGCAAGGTACTCACGCGTGCTCGTTCCCCGATTGGACGCTCGCTTTCCCCCTTCGAGCCCTCTCGCGCGCTCGTTCGCTGGTAGTTGGACTTTCGAGCTAGGGTTCTTGCTCGTGCGGATTGGATTGAAGTCGGATTTTCTGGGGGGGGGGTGGTGTTTGTTTCGTATGATGAAATTTATACTTCAGATGGAATAACCTTTTTTTTTTCTCTGATTGTGTATGTTGTCTGGCTATTCGGCGATTGATCAAAGTTGATGTTTTTAGCTGATTGTACGGAGCGAATGTCCGGGTTCGGATGGATGCGTGTTGTTGCTGCTTGTTTCGAGTGAAAATGGATGAAACTGTCGGAGTCTGGGGTTCGCTCGAGTGTTCGGCTAGAACCCATTTCCTTCGGGCATGAAGCCCCGCGAGAAACAGCGCTTCGGAGAATTAGGAAATATTAAGTCGACTTGACCGGCAAAAGTATTTTGTCTGGCACAACGTAGGGAAGATTTTCTATGAGCTCCATGGCAATTGGCAAAGTCTTCTACTTGTAAATTGGAGGGATGTTGTCCCTGACAATTGTTAGGAACTTATGATTCAACAAGGGTGTGCCTTTGAAATGTTTGAAGAGACGTCCTTCATTCACATCTATTTGGTTTACTCATCTAGCTTCTGTTGTAATGACTGTCGTTCGAGTGCTACGTCTTGTGATGTTACTATCAGTGTTGAGTGTTATTTTAATGTCAGGAGAAACTGTAGGACTAGGATTCAATATGTCTTGCACTAGGCCATTTGTTGGAGCGCTCTAGTGATTAAGATAAAAACCGACATCTCGGCAACTTAGCCCATTCAAGAGTCGTTAGAATTTCCTTACCCGTATTCTTTTCACTCCATTACTACTTTGCTAGAAATTGACAGTCGTTAAAGAAGATTGCCTATTTCTGTCCCAAAAATAAAAATAAAAATCAAGCTACCAGTTCTCGTGCGTGACACGGCCCGGACGGTCTTGGAACATGCTTCGTCTGTGGGCCGTGTCATTCTCCGCCACCTAATCGGGCGACACCCTCGTCACGTCTACTGCATGGAAAGCATCGATGTGTTTCTTGAACTGCCACAGGCCCTTGGAGGGTTCCCAACTCGCTTCGCTCTCAGGAAAGTCCTTCCATCGGACGAGGTACCCCTTCTTTGGCGAACAATATCTCTTCCGTATGATTCGATTCACCATGATGCATTCAACATCTCGATTATAGAATGTTTTCACTCCAAGGGGCACTCGTTGTGATTCGCCTCGATCTGAATCGTCCTCGTTCGCATGGAAAGGCTTCAACATACTCACATGGAACATGGGGTGTAACTTGAGCTTGGTCGGTAAGTCTAGCTTGTATGCCACCTTCCCGATCTGCTGCAACACTCGGATGAGGCCTTCATAGCGACGGATCAGCCCTTTGTGTACGTCTCGGTACCGAAGGACTAGGTGCAATTTGGCCAAACCAAGTCCCTGACTTGAAACTCCATGTACCGTTGCTTCTTGTCGGCCCACTTCTTGGTGCGCTTTGTGGCTCTATTAAGGCACGCCCTCACCAAGTTCGCATGCTCATTCCATTCCTTAGCGAACTTGTACGCGGAGGGGCTACTTCCTCAATACCCCAAGGCGATCGCGCTTGGTGTAAGCGGTTGTTGCCTAGTCACAATCTCAAACGGGCTCTGGTTCGTGGACTCGCTCCGCTGCAAGTTGTAGAAAGATTGGGCCACGTCGAT
Source organism: Eucalyptus marginata (assembly GCA_014182565.1). NCBI lineage: Eukaryota > Viridiplantae > Streptophyta > Magnoliopsida > Myrtales > Myrtaceae > Eucalyptus > Eucalyptus marginata. Next base: position 37,551,318 of record CM024592.1, on the reverse strand, counting down.
CAGCTGTGCCCAATTCACTTGCGTGTTACTCACGTAGTGCCGGAGGTAGATTTCCAGCAATGCATTCACTTGCTCCATCTATCCGTCGGTTTGGGGATGCATTCTCATGGAGAAGTTGAGGTCCGTCCCCAGCAACTTAAAGAGTTCGGTCCAGAACCGCCCATTAAATTGAGGATCGCAATTGCTCACGATCGTGCATGGAATGCCCTAATACTTGACAACATGCTTGATTAATAGCTTGGCTGCTTCCTCGACTGGACAATCCTTCGTAGCTGGCATGAACGTCGCATACTTGGAGAAGCGATCCACCACGACCATGAGAGTCTGACACCCTTCGGATTTCGGCAAATTCACAATGAAGTCCATGGAGACACTCTTCCATGGATGTTCCGAGATAGGCAACGGTTCAAGGAGCCCCGCCAATGACCGTTACTCTATCTTGTCTTGTTGGCACACAAGACATGTCCGCACATAGGCTTCAACATCGTCCCTCATGTGCAGCCAATAATATTGATCCTCAATGAGTGCCATGGTGCGGTGGATCCTCGGATGACTCGCCCATTTAGAGTCGTGGCACTCGTGTAAGACTTCCTTTTGAAGTTTCCTGTGGAACAGCACATAGAGTCGCGGTCCTTTGGTGTAGAGGAGATCATCCTTGAACCAAAATCGCTTTGTCTTGCCCTCTTAGGCGTACCGTAGGAGGGCTTGGGCCGTTTGATCGTGCTTCAGTCCCTCCTTGATACGGTCGATTCATGGACAATCGACTCGACTCATCACGTTGGCCAGCTCCATCTTCTTGCTTAAGGCGTCAGTCACGAAATTGAATTTTTCGAGCTTATATTCCAGAACATAATCAAACTCGGCCAGGAAGTCTTGCCACTGGGCTTGCTTTGGGCTAAGCTTCTTCTTAGATTGGAAGTAGCTTGTGGCCACATTGTCGATCCTCACGACGAATCATGATCCCAAGAGGTAGTGCCTCTACGTACGAAGGCAATGCACCACCGTGGTCATTTCCTTCTCTTGGACCATGTATCGTCGCTCGGTATCATTCAATTTCCGCGACTCGAAGGCAATCGGATGCCCTTCCTGCATTAAGACACCACCAATAGCAAAATCAGAGGCATCGGTTTCTACCTCATATGGCTTAGTGTAGTCGGGCAGCACGAGCACCGGCTCTTTGATCATGGCCCGCTTCAACTAATCGAACGCCTTGACACCGATTTGACCAATCCCAAGGCCTTTCTTTCTTCAGCATGTTCGTGAGTGGCACGGTGAGGCTCGAGTACCCCGGATCCGTCACCTTGATCAGTGGTTCCCATTCAACGATGGCACGGATCTTGGCCGCGTCCATCCGCACTTGTCCGCCCCCAATGATATGCCCAAGGAAGGGGACTTCCTTTTGCACGAAAGCGCATTTCTCGCGTTTCACGTATAGATCATTTTCCCGTAGGAGCTGGAAGACCCATCTCAAATGCCCGACATGTTCATTGAGGATTCGGCTATATACAACAATATCATCAAGGTAAACCACAATGAACCAATCAAGGAATGGATGGGGTACCTTGTTCATAAAGGTGCAGAACGTAGCCGGTGCATTGGTCAAGCCAAAAGGCATGATGAGGAAATCGTACAATCCGTAGTGGGTTATGCACGCGGTTTTCGGCTCATCCCCTTCGGCAATCCGAACTTGATAGTATCCCAATCGAAAATCAAGCTTGGAGAACCATCAAGCTTCCCCGAGCTAATCAAACAAGTCTGCAATGAGAGAGATTGGGTACTTGTTCTTGACGGTGAGCTTGTTCAATGCTCCGTAGTCTATGCACATACGGAGGGATCTGTCGTGCTTCTTTTGGAACAAAACAGGAGCACCGAACGGGACCTTGGACGGCCGAATATACCCCGCATCAAGCAATTCTTTGAGTTGTTTCCTCAGCTCTTCCAACTCGAATGGGGCCATGCGATAGGGTGCCATGGCTGGCGGTCGAGCATTAGGCACGAGCTCGATCCAGTGGTCCACTTCTCTCCAAGGAGGCAACTTCTTGGGCAGCTCGGACGACATCACATCTTGGGAGGTGTTGAGGACTCGGGCCACCTCTCCCGGTACCTCACTTTCTTCCACGCCCTCCTCCTTCAACGCTGCCAAGAAGGTCACCATGCCCTTCTTCAGCCCCTTAGATAACTGCATGGCCAATATCATCTTCCTATTGTGTCCCGACTCACGATAGATTGGGACCATGCATTGGCACTGCTTATCTAGGATACATATGCAATCCGCGAAGGGCATAACGCCCACATTGATCTGATCGATGAATCCTAAACCAAGCACGAAATCATAGTTGTCAATGGAGATTACCTCGATATCCTCTTTGCTGGTCCATGGACCAAAGTGTAGCTCCACGTCCCTAGCCATGCCGCTAGCCGGGACTTCCTTGGAGTTCACTGTTTTAAGCCAACCAGCGTCACTCATCTCAACCAGAAGATTCAGCTTCTTCGCAGCCTCTTTGGATATGAAGAGGTCGGACGCCCCTATATCCACGAGCGCACTCATCGTGGTACCATCGATCTTCACATCTACAAACATCATCCCTTTGGGTTCCTTGGTCTTCTTGGCCTTGATCGACCCAAGGATCTACAACGATCCCAACCGCGCCTCCTCTCGCGGTCCATCCTCCTCGCACAAGGCTACCGGCTTTCCTCTTTTCGGGCAATCTCGGGCCATATGGGGACTGTTGCAAAAGAAGCACTTGTACGTGCGTACCTTGCGATGGTATCCTCCGTTGTATCATTCATTGCTCGACTCGAGCTGAGTTCTAAGAGGGACCGATGGTGGTTTGCCTCCATTTGGGCGGCTGTACCTGTTGAAAAAATTCTCTTAAGGTATTTTGAAGTCGACAAAACATTTCCATCAGTCTAGTCTGAAGACTTGCAGACTCTACTGGCAAAGTCTGAAGACCAAAGTCTAAAGATATCAAGACTCAAGTTTCAAAGTCTACTCTCATGGATAGTTTCTAGACCGACAAAGTTAAAACTTCTATTCTGATTCTATCTAGTATGGTTTTGACTCCAACGGTTAAGGAACATCTCTCGACTGGAATTAGCACTACAAGATCTTATATTCGTATTCGAATAATCTAGATTCTCTAGATTCGCAACTTATATTTGGAAGGTTCTACTTATGGAAACCAAGATCCTGATTGTATGGGCGAACAGGATTGATAGGCTATCAACACTTGCCTTAAAGAGCTTGAGATCTCTCTAAATTGATTCTGTCCAATGGGTTGATTGGAAGAACTTCTTTGGAAGGTGCCAACGGTAATGAAGGCATGAAGAAGTATTTAAGAGAGACGCTCAAGTTGTTGAAGGGTGCCAACTAGAAGAATTCCAAAGTCTGAATCTCCTTGTTATTTTGTGATCCTATTCTTCGAGCTATACTTGTAATCAAAAGAGACTGAAGTGTGGTGAGACCTTGAGGAAGTGTAGTAGAGTCTCTACACTGTGGAATCAAGGGCGTGAGATTGTAAATTCTCTTTTTGATTCTTAGTGAAATCCAGCCAGAGGGCTGTCCGTGCGGGAGAGTGGACGTAGGCTTGGTCTAAGCCGAACCACTATAAATCTAGAGTCTTGATTTTCTATCCCTAATCCTTTTACTTTTTATTACTTTCATTTGCAGCGATTATTGTTTTTAAATCCTTAATCTCTCATCAAAAAAATTGCCTATACATTCGGTTAAAATTATAAAAATTGTCTTAGTCACATATTCACCCCCTTCTAGGTGCTCGTACTAGTTCTAACAATTGGTATCAGAGCTTGTGTACTCGTTTATAAGAAGTGTTTTTACTTCTGAGTAAAAGATCTATGGCTAGTATGTTGCCTATAGGGTTGGTTGAAGGTCAAAGCAACACCAGACCTCCATACTTTGATGGAAAAGACTACAGCATATGGAAAAACAAGATGAAAGCATTCCTAAGATCGAAAGATCCTTTGGAATGGGAAGTAGTAAACAAAGGAATCATTCCTGCTGCTGCATCAGAATTAGAGAGAGGAAAATAAGTTGTTGTTCCTATCGAGATGACTCAAAAAGAAATAACCAAGAGACAGACTCTTGACGCTAAAGCCATTTATTCCTTATATTGTGCTTTATCCCCTACTAAGTATAACAGAATATCCTCTTGTGATACAGAAAAGAAGTGCGGGATAGGCTTCACATCACCTATGAAGGAACTGATCGAGTGAAAGAGACAAGGATCAACATTCTTTTGGGACAATATGAAGTTTTCAAGATGAGATCAGGAGAATCAATAACTGACATGTTTAACCATTTTACTGAAATTGTGAATGGTCTTGAATATCAGGGACATCCAATCTCAAGACATATGAAGGTCAACAAACTTCTGCATGGACTCTCTAAAGATTGGAATTACATAAAGACTTTAATAAGAGAGACACAGAGGATTGCTCCACTCTCTGTAGATGAACTGGTTGGAACTCTTCAGTCTTACGAAGTAGAGCACACCAACGAAGAAGAAGATTCAAAAGGTAAGAAATCTATTGCCTTAAACTATAATGATTATTCTGATGCTATAGACTCCGAAGAAGATCTAGATGATGAAGAACTGGCACTCATGATAAAGAGATTCAGAAAGCTGAACAGAAAGGGAAGAAAATTCAATTGGAAGAAACAAAGCTCACAAAGGTTTCAGAACAAATCAACAGAGGAAGATGATTCCAACAAAGAAGTGACTTGCTTTGAATGCAAGAAAAAGGGACACATCAGACCCAACTGTCCTCTGTTAAGGAAAAGGAAAGAAAAGGCTGAGAAATACAAAAAGGCACTCAAAGCAGAGACTTGGAGTGATACTGAATGTGAAGAAAGCGATGATGATTATGCCAATATCTGTTTGATGGCAAAATCTGATTGGACAGACTTGAGACAGATACGGGCTCGAGAAAGTGAGCTTGAGGTTAGTAATCTAAAAATTCCTGTCAAAGTTTTGAAATATATTGATGAACTATGTCTTGGTCTAAAAACCTCTCTTAAGAGGATCTCCGAATTAAAAAAGGAGAATTCTACATTGAAGCAACAGAAGAAAAATTGGAAAGAAAAGTTTGAAAAGTTAGATAAGAACTTTACAATCTTGAAAGAAAACTCAGATTTTGTTTCCAAAGAAAACACTCATTTGAAAAATGATATTTCAAACATATCAAAAAGATTTTCAAATGGTTCTGAAAAATTGGATAAGATTCTTTCAATACAAAGACCCTACTTTGATAAGTTAGGTCTTGGTATGACTTCTGAAACTATTCCACTAATTGATTTCCCAAAGGTGAAGGAAAGAATCAAACAAAGACCAACAAGAATTGTTTATAAAAACCATTTCCAGAAAGTCTTTGTAAAACTTGTTGGCCGAAATGCTCTAAAATGTTTAAAGTGTCAAAGCTCAGAACATTTTGAGAAAGAATGTCATTTGGTTTGGAGACCTGTTAAAAGGAATTGGGCAAAGACTGTTTATTGTTCTAACTCTTCTGGACCCAAAATGATGTGGGTACCAAAGAAAGCTTGAATTCTTCTTAATTGCAGGTCACTATCAAAAAGAAGATAAAATGGTATTTAGATAGTGGCTGCTCAAGACATATGACAGGAGATTCAGGTTGCTTCATGAAACTTGTCTAGATAGATGGAGGAAAAATTTCTTTTGGTGGTAACAGCAAAGGAAGGATTATTGGTCGCGGAACAGTAAAAATTGGAAGTCTATCAATCAACAATGTTTCCTTAGTGGAAGGATTAAATTACAATTTTCTTAGCATAAGCCAATTGTGCGATCTTTGGATTCAAGATCAATTTCCAGGAAGGAACGTGCTCGGGGAATCGGTAAAGACTTTACTCAATCTTTTACCGGACGTAGACATGGAAATATCTATCTTTGGATGTGAATCAAGAAAGATCACAGTGCTTAATATCAGTACAAAATGAAGCTAATCTATGGCACAGAAAGCTTGGCCATACCAACATAAAGCAAATTGCCAAGATCTCTTCCAAGAAACTTGTTCGAGGATTGCCTATTCTCAATTACTTAAAGTATGATCTATGCACACCATGCGTACTGGGTAAACAGGTTAAAAACTCTTACAAACCAATAAATAAAGTTTCCACTAATCGTGTACTGCAGCTTCTGCATATGGATTTATTTTGACCTACAAGAACGCAAAGCATTGGTGGAAAAAGGTTCTGCCTAGTAATAGTGGATGATTATTCACGATTTACTTGGGTCTACTTTCTTGCAAGTAAGTCTGAGACTTTCTATCACTTTTCAAAATTTGCTAAGAATATGCAGAATGAGAAAGGTCATACTATTTCAAGCATTCGTACAGACCATGGAGGTGAGTTTGAAAATCAAGACTTTACTAAATTTTGTGATGAGTCTGATTTTCAGCATAAATTCCCCTCTCCATACACACCATAACAGAATGGGGTTGTGGAAAGGAAGAATAGGTCTTTACAAGAAATGGCAAGGACTCTATTAATTGAAAGTAATATTTCATCAAGGTTTTGGGCTGAAGCTATTTCAACTGCTTGCTATATTATTAACAGAGTGTTTTTAAGGCCAATTCTTGATAAAACTCCTTATGAAATTTTTAAAGGAAAGAAACTAATTGTTTCTTATTTTCAAGTATTTGGTTGTAAATGCTTCATTCTGAAGAATGCAAATGATCAAGTTAGTAAGTTTGAAGAAAAATCAGATGAATGATTCTTTCTTGGTTACTCAACTGCAAGCAAAGCCTACAGAGTATTCAACAAGAAGACTCAAACTGTGGAAGAATCAATGAACGTCAAATTTCAAGACTCTCCACAAATTCAGCCAATTCAGACTGAAGAATCAGAATCTACTCCAGACTCTACTAGATCTACCTCTCTTGAAGCAGTTCAAAATTCAAAAGCATTACAACAAGTTACTGATGAAGAACAACTCAAGAAAAGGATCAACAATCTATCAGACTGTCCAATAATTGGAAGCACAAGTCTAGTCATCCCGAAGAACTCATTATTGGAAACGTTAATGAGGGAATTCGAACAAGATCCAAAAGGCGAGAAGAGTCTAGTGCTGTTGCACTTATTTCTGAAATAGAACCCAAAAACATTGAAGAAGCCTTAGCGATGAAAGCTGGATTGAAGCAATGCAAGAAGAGCTCGAGACAATTCAAGTATTAACGACGTTTGGGAATTAACTCCTAAACCAAAAGGTAAATCTGTTATTGGAGCTAAATGGGTTTTCGGGAACAAAGTCGATGAAAAGGCAAAGTGACAAGAAACAAGAGCAAGACTCGTGGCTAAAGGATACACGCAAGAAGAAGGGATAGACTATTATGAGACTTACGCTCCTGTAGCAAGGTTAGAAGTAATCAGATTATTACTTGCTTTTGCATGTTATAAGAATTTCAGGTTATTCCAAATGGACGTCAAAAGCGCATTCCTGAATGGATTTATCCAAGAAAAAGTCTATGTGGAATAACCTCAGGGATTTGAAGACTCAAAGAAACTAGACTCAGTGTTTAGACTAAAAAAAGCCTTATATGGATTAAAACAAGCTCCTCGAGCTTGGTATGAAAGGCTAAGTAATTTTTTAATTCAAAGTGGTTTCACTAAAGGAAATGTAGATACTACTTTATTCATTAAAAAGGAAGGTAAAAGCTTTTTACTCGTTCAAATTTATGTTGATAATATTATATTTGGATCATCTAATGAGACTTTGTGCAAGAAATTTTCTAAGTCTATGCAGGATGAATTCGAGATGAGCATGATGGGTGAACTATCCTTCTTCCTTGGTCTACAAGTGAAACAACTGAAAGAAGAAATCTTTATTCATCAAGAAAAATATGCGAAAGAACTTGTCAAAAAGTTCGGTCTGGAGAATTGCAAAAAGACTGACATACCTATGTCAAGTTCTTTGAAGATAGACAAAGATGAAGCAGGGAAGAAAGTCGACCAAAAATTATACGGGAGTATCATTGGTTCACTTCTTTATCTTACTGCATCTAGACCTGACATATTATTTAGTGTTTGCATATGTGCTAGGTTTCAATCAGATCCTAAGGAATCTCATTTAAGTGCTGCTAAACGTATCATTAAATATGTTGCAACCACTGCTAAGATTGGTCTACGGTATCCCAAAGAATGAGACTTTACTCTTCTTGGTTATTCAGACACAAATCTTGCAGGTTGTAGAGTTAAAAGAAAAAGCACTTCTGGCACTTGTCAATTACTCGGTAACAGGGCAGTATCTTGGTTTTCAAGGAAGCAAAGTACTGTAGCTCTTTCAACACGAAGCAGAATATGTAGCCCTTGGAAGTTCTTTGTTCTCAAAACTACTGGATAAAACAACAACTACGAGACTTTGGTATCGAAGACTCTTGTACCGAGATCAAATGTGACAATACCAGTGTAATCAATCTTACAAAGAATCCTATTCTACATTCAAGAGCAAAACATATTGAGATTCGACATCATTTTATAAGAGATCATGTTCAGAATAAAGAAGTCTTGATACAGTTTATCAACTCAAAGAATCAACTGGCAGACATCTTCACAAAGCCGCTTGAGAAAAGTTTATTTGAGTCTATTCGTTCAAGACTCAACATTTTATCTCTTGAAGACTGTTGAAGTTCAGACTCAGAATCTAAGTCTGAAAAGTATCAGACTCAAAAATTCAGACTTAGAAGACCAAACATCATGACTGTAAGTTGTTACAATTACAGTTCATTTACTCGTTTAAACTGATATCTCGAAATGGTAAGACCGTCTGTTTATCTCTAATTAATATTATTAAGGCGGTTATTTTTAAACAAGGGTGGTTATCGATTTGTTTAAAAAGGCAGTTATTTTTGAAAATGTATTTTTATTTTTTCCTTTTTGTGACGCTTCAGATACCCCGTATCGATTGCCTTTTATACTCTTTCTCCTCCTCTTTTTCACTTTACCCAAAAACCCTAGATCACAAATTTTTCACTCTCTGAGATTTTCCTTCGCAAGTTCTTCTCTTCAAGTTTTCATCTTTCTTGCGATACAAGTGTGAAAGTTCTCTCCAAGAAAGTGACAATGTCGTACCAAAGGAAATCTTCCAGAATAGCAAGCAGGGGACCACAAGGCTCGGGTGAGGAGCCTACGCACTTTGATCTTACTAAAGAAGGAGACTCTCCAAATGGACAGATGCACCAACATTCTCAACAGCGCACTTCTTCCACTAGATCTCATGTTCGTAACCCTCAACTTGCAGAGGAAGACATCATTGAAGATGTAGAACTAGTAAGGTCTCTTAAGCCTGCATTTATTTATAGGCTTTATTCTGCTTTGAAGAAAGGGGGTTCTGCAATGACGTTTATTGACGAATTCTTGAAAGAGAAGGGCTATAGAAATGAGACTCATTTTCTAACTGTGATGGAACGATCGGGTGTTGTTCCTGTTGGAACAGCAGCAAAGACTTTTGCAAACTTTCCGAGTGACCCTCGCTTTGGTAGTGTCAATCAGCCTGAGGGGAAAGATGATGATGAGAAGATGTTTGTGCATTTTAAGCCTAGGATGGGTGTGGCTGCAACTCTTCGGGGAAAAAGAGACAAACTGTTTCGATCGGAGGAACACAAGCAGGTGTATGCAAGATTGCTGAAGCGTGGGGTGATGAACCCACGAACTGTGGATTTTGATTTTCTAGATCTGTTGAGCATCAATTTGAGGGAGAAGTTTGAGAAGCTTCAACTTCATCAATTTTGTACTGAGAGCGAGGTTGCTCATTCCGAACTGATGGCTTATTTTTATTCTAACCTCAGTTTTCTTGATGCAAACAGTTTTTCTTTTAGTGTGAGGGATAGAGAGTATGTGGTTGACACGATACTACGGGCGACGTTATTGGTGTGGAAAGAGGAGCTTTCCAATCAATTTCAGTGTCTGTTAGCCATGCAACTCTGGAGCTTGCGAGAGACAGAATCGCAGAAAATCGTCTCTCCTATTCAAGGATGAATGCTTCAAACATTCTGCTTCACAAAATTGTGATCAATTGTCTCAGACCTAAGTCGACATCGAAGACAAATGTATCCATTTCTGAAGCAAAACGGATGTATGCCATCAAGATCGGTCTTAACTTTTCCTTGCCCCATACCATCATGTTCCACATGTATCGGTCTATGGCGAAGGACAAGGGAAAACTCCCTTATGCTACTCTTATCACTCGTTCATTCAGACATTTGAACATTCAGCCTCCCAACATTATGTGTGTGAAGACTATTGATCAAATGGTCATCGGGCTGAGGATGATTACGAAAATGCGTCTGAAAGAACTCAGCAAAAAGCTTGAGCAGTTCAAGGAGAAAACCCCTGTCAAGACCAGACCAGACTCATCTGCTGCAAAGAGAAAAGGAAAAGATCCTATGACTGGTCCTACCAAGAAGAGGCGGGCGATCATCTTGGAGGATGAAGATGATGAGGATGATATTCCTATCTCTACCTTTGTTTCCCAGCATTCTGTTCCTGAGTCAGCAGAACCAAAACAACAAGTTGCAGAAGAAACTGAGAAAGGGAACCAGGAAAAGGCATCCTTGCAGACAGCAGAAAAAGAAGAAGAAGCAAACGTAAGACTCACGGCAAGAACAGCCGTAAGAACAACATGCCGAAGAAGGCAGAACAGATTCTCCAGCAGAAAAGGAGGATCAAAAACAGCTTGACACTAAAGAAGTTTCTCAGCAAGAATAATACTTCTCTCCTCCAGAAGGCATTGAAACAGGGGGAGATATTCAAAGAGAGAGTGTTCCTCTCTTAACTTTTACCAGTGCAAGTGTTAGTCGATCACCTGCTGGTGCAGAGGATGTTCATGCCTCTCATTTTCCTAAGGAAGAGGCAACATCTCCAAATGTTGATCTTCCTGCTGATATTCGCTCCACTGGCTTAACTCCACAATCAGACCATGTTGAAGCAAGCACGCAAACTGAACATTCAGGAGATTTTGGCAGACTGCTTGAAATCATTTTGGAGCTCAAAGGCCAGATATATGCTTTAGGATGCGAATTCCAGACAATGCAGAATGAGAATCGTGCCATGTTCATCACCATGCAGGATCAAATTCAGAATATTCAACTTTGATTCGAGGCCCTTTGCCAAAGGCACGGCTCTCACTCAACCGCAGGACGATTTGAGGAAAGCTGGAGGAAACAGTCAAGTCAATGGAAGACTTTCAACTTGTTCGCACTCCTCGCGCACCCTGACTTTTTCACCTTTTTATGCTGACAAAAAAGGGGAGAAGTTTTTGCAGATTTCCATTCCAAACTTTCAGTTTTTTAAACACTCTTTGGATTTAATATTTTGTTTGGTTGTGTTTGACTTTATGACTTTATCTTGAGCTTTGGATTGCTTACTTATTATTGCATTACTTTAAGCTATTAAGATAGATAAAGATAGTTGATTAATATCTGTACAGGACTAATTTGTTTTCTGTGGATGCAGATCTGTGTACAGGACAAATCTGTGTACAGGACAACTTTTACTATCTTTACTCTAATCTTTTATGTGATATCATTGCTAGCTTAAAAGTTATATTGCAGGGCAATAGTATTCAAATCTGCAGGAAAGTTTTGTCACCATCAAAAAGGGGAAGATTGTTGAAAAAATTCTCTTAAGGTATTTTGAAGTCGACAAAACATTTCCATCAGTCTAGTCTGAAGACATGCAGACTCTACTGGCAAAGTCTAAAGACCAAAGTCTGAAGATATCAAGACTCAAGTTTCAAAGTTTACTCTCATGGATAGTTTCCAGACCAACAAAGTTAAAACTTCTATTCTGATTCTATCTAGTATGGTTTTGACTCCAACGGTTAAGAAACATCTTTCGACTGGAATTAGCACTACAAGATTTTATATTCGTATTCGAATAATCTAAATTCTCTAGATTCGCAACTTATAATTGAAAGGTTCTACTTATGGAAACCAAGATCCTGATTGTATGGGCGAACAGGATTGATGGGCTATCAACACTTGCCTTAAAGAGCTCGAGATCTCTAAATTGATTCTGTCCAACGGGTTGATTGGAAGAACTTCTTTGGAAGGTGCCAACGGTAATAAAGGCATGAAGAAGTATTTAAGAGAGACGCTCAAGTTGTTGAAGGGTGCTAGATAGAAGAATTCCAAAATCTGAATCTCCTTGTTATTTTGTGATCCTATTCTTCGAGCTATACTTGTAATCAAAAGAGAGACTGAAGTGTGGTAAGACCTTAAGGAAGTGTAATAGAGTCTCTACACTGTGAAATCAAGAGCGTGAGATTGTAAATTCTCTTTTTGATTCTTAGTGAAATCCAACCAGAGGGCTGTCCGTGCGGGAGAGTGGACGTAGGCTTGGTCTAAGCTGAACCACTATAAATCTGGAGTCTTGATTTTCTATCCCTAATCCTTTTACTTTTCATTACTTTCATTTGCAGCGATTATTGTTTTTAAATCCTTAATCTCTCATAAAAAAAATTGCCTATACATTCGGTTAAAATTATAAAAATTGTCTTAGTCACCTATTCACCCCCCTCTAGGTGCTCATACTAATTCTAACAGTACCGGCTCCGATCTCCCCCACCATTGGCCCTTCCTCTTGGTCGAGAGTCTAGCTTGGCTGAGGACGATGGTTTGTATTTCACAAGGGACTCGGCCACAGAGGTAGCCGTTGTGAGATCTATTGCATTGCATCGTTTGAGCTCTTGCTTGACCTATAATTTGAGTCCGCTCATGAACTGATGGAATGCTTCCGTCTCGGTCATGGACGAGATTTGGAGTAGCAACTCCGAGAACCGTTTCACGTAGTCGCAAACTCCCCCCTTTTGCTCTAGGTGCTTGAGTTCCCCACGAGCTTCCTCCTTCGCATAAGCGGGATAGTAGGTTCGCCGAAATTCCTCAACGAATCGAGCCCATGTCGCGATAGGGTCGCCATTCCTATCATCTGACCTGCAACACCACCACAGCAACTTATCATCAGCTAAATACATGGCTATAGCGTTTACCCGAATCACATTGTCAACCATCCCCATTGTCTGGAAGTAGCGTTCCATGTACCACAGGAAGTTGTCCATGTCCTTTGCCACCCGTGAGCCCTTGAACTCTTTCGTCTTAGGTGCATCAGCACGTGGTTGCACAGTGATCACCCTATTCACACGTGCAGCTTCAAGCTCGGCCATCTCCACGCGCATGGCCACCATCGCGGCTTCCCAAGTCTTGTCCTGCTACTGTAACTCGTGTATGAGGGATCCCGCGATGGTGGCCATGCGCGAGTTACAGTAGCAGGACAAGACTTGGGAGATTTGGATGGGGATCTGGAAAACCAAATGACGACTATCTCAAGCTCGAGAGATTTGGATGGGGATCTAGAAAACCGAATGACGGTCCTAGAAGAGATCGTCACGAACGTCCAGGCGTTGATGGACGACCTGCACCATATTGTTGAAGGAGCGGAAGCTGGTAGGGAGGAGTTCTTGGTCGAAGTGCAAGAACTCCAGGCCGGCATGGGAGAGTTTCGTGTCGAGGACCAGTTCCCAAATTCTGGGATTAGGAACCAAACCAACCAACTGGTTCGGTCCGATCCGGTGGAACCAGTAAATTTACTGTTTTTGACCAAAAATAAAATGAAAAATGAGAGAAATTTGAAGGAATTATGGTTTTTTTCTTGAGAAATTTAAAAATATTATATTATATATATAATTAATCGGTTTGGTCCGGTCAATCTGGTTCTCATCTTGGAACCGGGAATTGAACCGATCGGCCACCGGTTCCAAAAGCGGGAACTAGATCCGAACCGCCCTATTTAGGAACCGCCCAAAACTAGCTAATCCGATCTGATTCGAGCGGTTCCCGATTCGAGCAGTTCCCGATGCACACCCTCAGTATTAACGGTTTGCTTTAGTTCTGGTTTTCAGGAACCCCAATTCAAATCGAACTGGTAAGGTATATATTAGCTTTGAACCGAACCATATCCCAAACCAAATACTTGGTTCAGTTTGAATTGATATTTTGGTTTTCTTTTAAAAATGTTTAAAATAGTTTTAGTGCAAAAGGAGGGATATTGTGGAAATTGTATTATTAAGAAGAGAGGCAACTTTTAGTTCAGCTTGATTAACCAAACTAGACCAAAACTATTTGAATTGGAATTTAAAAAAAAATTATTTTCTCATTATCTGAACCAAGTAGAAAATGAACGAAAATCTGAATTGGTTTTGATTTTGGTTTGGTTTTCCAAGTTGGTTCTGACACACCCCTACTTGTGTAGAGTGAGAAAGAATGGAAATAAACTTGAAGTTTCCGGTACATGTGGCAATGGTGAACGGATTTGTGTAAATCCTATGTGGCACTCATTGAGCACTCGATATTTTTTTCAAATTAATGGTGTGATTGTTTTGTCTAAAATTTCAAGATAAAGATAATTTTTTTAAAAAAAGGAAAAAGCCACAAAAAAAAAACTCAAACTTTGCCCTTAGTGACACATTTACCATAAATTATTTTTTGTGACACAAAAACCTCATACTTTGCCAACTGTGATATATTTATCATAAAAAAAAAATTATGACACCAGAAACTCTAAACTTTTATCCGTGTGACATTTTTTGTGACACAAAAAATCTCAAATTATATGTGTTATACATATACAAATTTGACATTTTTCTGTGTCATAAAAAAAAGTGAGTTTTTTGGTGTCACAAAAAAAAAAAATTGGGGTAAGTATGTCACACAGTACAAATTTAAGGTAAATGTGTCACATAGATATAAATTTGAGATTTTTTGTATTATAAATTTTTTTTAACATAAATTGTCATGGTCCGCAAAATTTAGGATTTTTTGTTCGTTTGGCGATACGGGATTTGGGAGCGAGAGATCTTCATGATTTGGGAGACAATGTTTGAGACGACGATTACCAGTCTTGATTCCTTTCCTGGGGCTCTTTTTATTGCTTTTCTTAAAAAGAGAAGCAGAGAGAGCAACCGCTTCGGATGAAATCTACACAGTGCTTTGCACTACCATTAATAAATAGTTCTGTTCCTTAACGATAAAGCAATTTACCGTGCTGAAATAAAAAAGATTGTTCTCAAGCTGAGTGAGCCTATTCGATCCACCTGCCGTTAAAAAGGGTTGGCCTCACTTGTAAGACCGATCCTTTCTATGTCGTTGTTTTGATGCGCGATTGCTATTGGTGTTCGGCTGACCCATCTGACAAATTGTATACCAGGACGTGCTCAAATTGATATCTTTCCCTCGGCATTGGTCTTCCCTGGTTTGGCTCGCTTGGCACGCAAATTTCGGAGCGAAAGCGTAGGGTTTCTTTGATGTGTTTTGGAACTGAACGGTCCACAATGTCCGATTTTTCTCGTATAATTCGAAGCGGAAGGAGACCCGATCCGAATATCAGGTCGGGTTTTGTTCGGGCGGGGCAGGGCGTGGGTTTTTTTCCTTTTTCTTTTTAATCATTGTCCGTTAATAATAGTCAGCGCCTTTTGGCTTTGAGAATCACTGAGGCCAACGGAAGTTTATTTTATCAAGTCTACTAATATTTCGACCAAAAAAAAAGTCTACTAATATAAATAAAGGACACGTAAGACGTGGATGAAGTTATTATCACAACAAAGCAATACAGATAAGTTTCGAAAAACAAAAGCACTGGAACACGAACCGACCCGACTTGACCCGATCCATCGTCACCCCCAACCTCCACTAATAAGATTTGAACCAGGTCTTACACATTCTATATATATATTCTACTGGACTTCCAAATTCATCCACGGCCCACCCTAGTCTCGACGATTAATCAGTCCACCTTTCTCCTCTCGGAATATATCCCTAGGCAGGGACACTCTTTAGTCGGAGTGTTCCTTGCTGAGCTTGGTGAGCTTGGCGCCGAGCTTGTCGAGGTGAAGAGCGGCCACCTTCTCGTCCAGGTGCTTGGGCAAGGCGTAGACCTTCTTCTCATACTTGCCCGTGTCCCTTTCCATCCACAGCTCCAGCTGCGCCATCACATGGTTTGCGAAGAGCAGGAGGCCGTCGCAAGGCTAGGGTGGCCGGTGGCACAACCCAAGTTCACCAGGCGTCCCTCGGCGAGGACAATGACGCCCGACTCAGTGTCAGGAAAGACCCATTTGTCCGTCTGGGGATTGAAGGTGATGCGCTTCACGCCCGGGAAGGTCTCAAGGCCGGGCATGTCGATCGCATTATTGAAGGGACCGATGTTGCAGACGATGGCGTTGTTCTTCATCTTCCTCATGTGGTCGACCGTGATGATGCCCTTGCTACCGCCGGCAGTGACGGCAAAGATGTCGGCCTCAGAGACAACATCCTCGAGGGTTAGGACCAGGATGCCTTCCATGAGAGCTTGGAGAGCCCGGATGGGATCGATCTCGGTCACGATGACACAAGCACCGGCCTTCTTGAGGGCAGTAGTACAGTCCTTGCCCACGTCTCCAAATCCACAGACCACAGCAACTTTCCCAGCGATTTCGACGTCAGTGGCCATCATTAGACCGTCATGCCCGGAGGGGCGGCAGCCGCACAAGTTTTGAAACTGTTTCATGCAAGAGCACTGCGTTCCCAGAAAAGTTAAATGGAGCTACTCGTGACTCTACTCAATCATATAAAATTGGAGTGACTAGATGAGTACCTTGGTCTTGGTGACAGAGTCATTGACATTAATAACGGGGAATAAGAGAGTCCCATTGGCTTGCATCCGGTACAACCTCTCGACCGCAGTGGCGGTGGCCTCGGAGACTCCGGCGAGTCTCTCCTTCATCTTGTGGTACCTCTTCGGATCGGTCTCCAACCCGTCCCTGATTGTGGTCAGCAGGATCTGCAATTCGGGGTTGTTGGTAGACGTCGGGTCGGGGAGATTCCCGGTGCTCTCATAGGCCTCCTCTGCCTTGATGCCCTCGAGGATGAGCAGGATGGCTCGCCCCCGTCACTGACGATGAGGTCGGGGCCGCCGCCGGGGCCCCAGTCAAGGGCTCGCTCGATGCACCACCAGTACTCCTGGGGGGTCTCGCCCTTCCAGGCAAAGGTGGCAGTGGAGTTACGGGCGATGGCTGCCGCCGCGTGGTCCTGGGTGGAGAAGGCGTTGCTTGAACAGCAGCGGACCTTGGCGCTGAGGGCGGTGAGGGTCTCAATGAGGACGGCGGTCTGGGAGGTCATGTGGAGGGAGCCGGTGATCCTCGCACCCTGGAGGGGCTGCGAGGGGCCGAACACGGAGCGGCAGGACATGAGCGACAGCATTTGGACCTCCACGAGCTCGATCTCGTGGCGGCCGAAGTCGGCCTGGGACATGTCCTTGACCTTGTTCTGGCAGCCGCTGGTGGTTCTCTCCACTGGCAACGCCATTTTTATCTCTTCTTCGGGTTTTTCGGTGGGGGTCTGAAACAACAATCTGCGGAGAGAGAGAGAGAGAGTGAGCGAAGGAAAGAGAAGGCGTTGAGGGATTTAAATACTGGATTCCTTAGATGCGACGGAACTGTTCCTTGCGCGGATTGCTGACATCACACTTGGAGACGGCGAGGGATTTAAATACTCCTAAATAATATTGAGTGAGGTATGTTCACCACACTTGGTGAAGGGATTTAAATACTTGAGTGGGGAACGTTAGAACTAATAACATTCGAGATTATGCAGACTTTTGGATTTAAATACTCGATTCGTGAGTGGGGCACGTACCAAACTGATCTCATTTGAGATTGCGCCTTAAATCCCTTCACCAATTGTGGTGAACGTGCCTCACTCAGTATTATTTAGGAGTATTTAAATCCCTCGCCATCTCCAAGTGATGTTAGCAATCCCGTGCAAGGAACAACTCCGTCAACAATCGGGCACGAGTAACAAATTGACATCACTTGAAGCTCCAAGTGATGTTAGCAATCGTGCACAAAGAACACCTCCACATCAATAGGGGCTTGATTTGAACTTGGGCAGCTTTGATTTATATAGGATTTTGTGAAATCACTACTAATTATTCTAAATAGGACTTTATTAGTATAATAATTTTTTTATAAGTCACAAATTTTGAAGGAATAGTTCTTATAAAAATTTATAATTATTTTTTATTTAATTTTTTGCAGTTCAAAATAAATTATTGTTCTCATAGTAGATTAAAAATTATCAAGTAATCATTTCTCTTGTATATACTCAAGCTGTTCGACGAAGACATTATTAATATTTTAATATTCTAATAGTCTACGAGGACATCAAGAGCAGCGAAAGCTAGCTGGACTCAAACATGCGGGCCAAGATCGCCAATGTCGGCCTCGCGAAGTTGGGCTGCAGCGCTGTCACCAAGCGCTCATGGGCACCCAAAGGCTGCTACCTCGCCCTGGACTACTTGTGCTACGGGGGTCGTGTCCATGAGGATTGATGTGTTCTCGTTCGAGGTCATCCTGCCGGAGCTGGTCTTGGGAGGGAGGTGGTGGACAAGGAAGGCAGAGTGATGTCGGCCGGCGTGGTCGAGGCCTTTGGCAGAAACAGCAGCAGCGAGGAGATCGGGATGGCCGAGAGGCTGAGGGGATGGATGGACAAGGGCCCGGTGGCAGACTCGTCGTGCTCGGAGGAGAGCATTGTGATCTCGTGCTTGAATCGGGACCCGTCGAAAAGGCTGAGCATGGTGGACATGGTGTACGCCTTGCCCAAGAGCGATGACATCTTTGATATCTCAGACGATGGATTATCAACTGATGCTCAAGTTTTGGCAAGATCTACTTGCTTATACTACAATGTGGATAATCAATTTGAGTAAATGAGCTATAAAGAATGTTACTAGATAGTTTCTATTTTGGGGTTTTGATAATATGTATAAATTAACGAAATATATTAGCACCGTTTGATTTTATTTGGTTTGCGGTGTAGTTCAAATACAAACCATTACTTTCGGTCCAATTTTTTTTTTTCTTTAATCAAACTTAAAGCAAATCGATATTTGCAACTCTAGTCGAACGAGTACCCTTTATTTATAATAAATTTGGTTCGATTTAGAACATATTTTTTTTTTATGGAAATTGTACCTCTCGTCTCTATCGTCCAAAAGAAATAATCATTAATTGATGAATGACGCCTGACCAAACAATTTAAGGAAATCATGTTGAACAGAGGTGCATGACAGCATGACCACCCACGCAAGCAGGCATGAGATGCATGCATGGACATACACCAAATCGAACGACAATGAAGCATATGTTCATACCAAACGTAACCCTTAAAAGCAATTATCTAATTGGTTAGGAAAAAAGGGATGGAAAGAGCGTAAAATCTATTCTTGTAATTTTGTTCTTTCCTAGAACAAAGGGGAGAAAGAAAAAGAGGGAGGGGTTGGTTTGGGGGAGGTGTTCCTCGTACTAACCTTATGGATGTCTACTTTTTCTTCTTTTCGGTTTCGCGAAAATCGAGGATGATAACGATGGAGAAGGCAGTAGTAGACAGAGACAGAGGAAGAGATGTATGGAAAGATTTTAGTGGAGACTCGGGCGAGTCTTGGGATAATATGTTGGGGAGAAGTGAGGCTCGGCTTATATAAACATTGGAAGTGAGTGGGGGTCCGAAAAAAGGGAACGAATCTGCCGAGAAAATATTGGCTGGGTCTTACCCTCCACGTAGGCGAAGGGTAAGACCATTCAGAATCCGACACGTGACTCCACGTAGGCGACGGCGTCAGAAGTTCAAAATTTGCGCGCGCTCTCCTGGGGCCCACCACTCTGACGCTCTCTTTCCTCTGCTCTCCCTCGAGACCGTGTCGACTCGTCCTCTCTCTCCTCTTCTCCTTTCTCTCTCCCGTTCTCCGTTCCGTTGCGGGGAGAACAAAAAACGCAGGTGTGCTTCCATTTGCTCTTCCCCCTCCCTCCTCTGCTCTCTCTCCTCCGCCGGTTGCTTCCATCTCCCCCCACCCTGACGCCGATGCTGCCTACGCTCCTCCGCACGACATCGACGCCCCTCCACCTCCGCCTCCGCCTCCACAGTTGCCCGCGACGCCGACGCCGACGCCCTTTCCGGTGAACCGCGACGCGACGCCCCTCCGACGGTTGCCTCCGTCGCCCCCGACGCCCGACGCCGACGCCGACGCAGCCTCCGCCTCCGCCCCGAACCCCTCAAGCCGGTTGCCTCCGTCGCCCCGACTCCGACGCCGACGCCTCCGCCTCCGCCCCGACGCTTCTGCCTCCGTCGGCCCCGACTCCGACGTTGACGCCCCTCCGCCTCCGCCCCCGACAAATCAAGGAGATCATTATGTTCTCGGGGCCCGCAACGGGGCTGTGGATCTGCGCTCCGTTGATGAGTCTCATCTCGACGGCCGTGATCGGCCAGCGAAGCTCGATGGAGCTCCCGCTTTAGATTAGTTTGATTGACTATTGAAGTTCCTCCGAATTGAGCTCGATTCAATTAGAGCTCCATCGGTTTCGGGAAAAAAAAAGGCAAGAAGCTTGCTTATGAGTCTAATCATCAGTGCAATTTGCGGATTAACAGGTCCTGGGACGGTGTTCTGCGACAACATGAATCTTCTGTTCATGTTCCTGTCGATTGCTACTTCAAATATGGTTGCCACGTTGCTTGCGAATGGGGTAAGCATTCTGAGCTTTTTAGATGAATAATTTCTTGTTACGCTGTATTTTAAGCGCAGTCGGTGACATTTTAGAATTGAGAGTAGAATGATATAGTAGACTTTAGGATGACTAACATGCCTGCTTAACAACAGCATTTCTCATAAAAGTCAATGCCAAATTTACATCCTGCTGCCGTGATGTACGATTGCTTCCAAGTACCTTTGGCGCATCTCTTTGCAATGGATGTAATCATATGTTTGAGGTGTTCATCTGGGTACTGAATTTGCTCCTCCGAGTTAACCTGGATAAATTCATCGCAGAATAAAAAGATGTTCAGCACCAAATCTCCGTCTTGTTGTTCATCGGATTGACATGTGGGACGCTGATGCTTTTGTTCACCCAATTCCTCGGATCACAAGCACTCACTGGTAAATAAGCTGGTGCAGCATTTTTCTCTTCTTCCTTGTTAAAAATCTATAGCAAACTTTGGCATATCATGCATAAGAACTAAGGAACAATCAGCCGCTTTCTTTACGCGTAATTTTGTTGCTAAGACAAGAAATTCAGTCTTCAGGAAACTGGGTAAGGTAGTGAACTGATGAGGCCGAACTTGTATACTTTCAGCTTTTGCGGGGGCAAAGAATGTGAACATTGTACCTGCAGCAACCAAATATGTTCAGGTTCATTCAATTTGACTCGTCTTTCCTTTTTGTTCCTTCTTTTAAAGAAATCCCTACAGTTCTCATAAAGTTGAGGTATATGTATTATCCTATGTTCAGTTTACGAGAGCACACTTAACACGGGTGGTTTAGTATTCTGTCTAATGCTTCCATGATTGTTGACCAAGGAAATCCTAAGACTGTTGCATATGTTTTACATGAGTCAACCTGTAGATATGTTATGTTTCTGATAGTTTCGACCATACAAGTTTAGGAACCCATCATGGATAAGGTCATAGGTTTGATGAGTAGAGTTTTTTACAAATGCGAGTTGAGATATAACTTCGGTCGGTATATTTACATTTGCTTTTCTGTTGGATACGAGAGGAGGTGAAGTCCAAATGTCCGAGGATTACACATGCAGATCTATACCAGGTGAAAAGACTGTGTAAAGGATTGGTTCTTCTGTCTTACATATCACGAGTTGGCTCCCAAATAGGCGGACAAAATCATTGTTGATATAACAAGCTTAGTTTGAAAAAGACTTCGAATTCTTGCCATGTAACTTTGATGTTTTCTGCCCTCCAGTATGCAACATCTTCAAAACTAATATGCATGCACGTAGTGAAGCCCTTAATTGGCATAACCCACAAATTCTCTACTTTCAGATGCTTTAGGAGCAAATCTTTACCTATCTTATTTTTAGTCCTCTGGGAATTTAGTTCTCAGTTGCTTATAGGAAATCTCCTCTGTCTAGTTCAACTGGTATTTTTCTTGGTTGTTTAGCGGTTGAATAATGTTATATTTTAGCTGATCAATTTTAGTGGTTACTATTAAAAATGGTCTATCAATTGTGAGTATTGATCATTATGAGCGAAATGCCTGTTTCAGCTAGCAGGAGTTGTTGCAGTAGAAGTCACTGGAGGTCCCACAATCGACTTTGTTCCTGGAAGAAATGTACTCTGTTTTAGCTGTATGTGAGCAAGATAATTCCAACGAGTGCCTTATTAAGTTTTTTTCTATCCGCAGGATTCAAGAGTTTCTCCAAATGAAGGAAGACTTCCAGATGCTAATCAAGGTATTTTGTTGTGTCAACTTTCCCTTTGTTGTTTGGCCTCCCTTTATTTCCCTCCATCCCTCCCTCTAAATATTATGGCCTACCGTGCTTCTTGTTGCTCCAGGCGAAAAGTTAAATAACTATTTATTGTTTTTCTTATGGATGTGGCCTGTTAGTATTGAAATGTATGTCCATCTCATCGAATATCAATTAGTAAGTTTCCAGAGGAATGATTTGAATGAGATAAGAAGCGCAAAGTGGAAAAAGAGGTATCGGAGCTAACCGACATTCGGATGTTGTACATCCCATCTAAATGTCGGTAAGTTTCAGATTAAGAACGCACAAGCAAAATGGGCACAAGTGCCTATTTCGTATGAGTCAGCTGTTGTGAACTCACTACGAAGAATGACTTGAGAGAGAAGTGCTGGGATTTGAACTCTTGATCTGTCATATGAAACAGTGCTAGAATATCCAACCTAAAAGTTTAATTTGTGATGTGGAGAGAGACAACATGTATATAAGAAAACTGAGCCATTAGGTGAGAGAGACTATATGTGTATGAGACTCATTATGATCATGTTTTCAGGGGATGTTTGATTATATTTAAAAGAATATTACTACTCATGCAAACCCAGTTTGATATTTCACATGATATTTTACATCTCGCAACTCACTTGTAGCGATCGAAAGGAGGCTCAAATGAAAGGAGGCCTTCAACCGCAGCTTGGTTAAGCTTATCGATTTGTGATATTCACGTTTAACAATCCACTTGCCTATCCATAACTTATCATAGCTCTAAATCCATAGGAGATCTTCCATGCGTTATAATTCTCTTATTGGTGAAATACATGTACATTTTGCTTAAAGGGTATTTGAAATTTTTTCTAAACTTGTCATTGCTGGATGTAGGTCCTCCACATCTAAGGGACATCTTTTACAGGATGGGTCTCTCGGACAAGGACATAGTGGCCTTATCGGGGCTCATTCTTTGGTAATTTCTATTTCGCTTGGATTTACATTCAAGGTCACTGGGATGTGCAACCACACTTGTTATTTTTTATTCTTGTGTCTAGGGAAGGGCACACCTGGAAAGATCTGGATTTGATGGTCCTTGGACTCAGGAACCCCTTAAGTTTGATAATTCATATTTTGTGCAAGATTTCATTTTTTCACTGGATGCATTTTCTAAGTTTCGGTTGGAGCATTATAGAGCCAGATACTAATTGATCATTTTTGACACAAACGAGCCTGTTGAAAGGGAAGCGAGAGGGGCTGCTTGAAAGCGCCAACTGACAAGGCATTGCTGGAAGATCCTGCATTTCGCCCTTATGTTGAGTTGTATGCGAAGGTAAATAAGCTTTTTGCGTGGTCTGGTGACTCCATCAATAAATCTATAAAATCGAATTGCAGTTGCATGGTTTCCTTTTGTAAATTTCTTTTTGATGAAACTACCCCGCCCACACCACTATTTCGTTTCCTTATGCACACGGTCTATAACCCTTTGATGGTACTTGTCCTTGGTTTTGCCGAGAATGAAAAGAGATGGAAAGTGTTTTTCATGGAATTTATCTTTGTGTAGGCTTGTGATGCTTAAAAGTAAGCATTCACTGCGTTTCCATCGCTATCTTCTATGTAGAGACCAGGAAATATTCATAATGAGATCGCACATCAAATGTTGGGTAGATACATACATGTGTTGGGATGGATATATTATGTGGTTCCCTGAAACCTCTAGGCTAGAGCATCATCTTTGTGCTACTGGGAACACCTGATTTGATATTTGAATTGGTTGTTCCCGCAACTCTCTAATGGTGGTTGGCACGACCTTGAGAAGAGACAAACGGACAATTTGATACCGTGCTTCTTTTCCTCCTCGTTTTCTTTTGCTATATGCTCTTCTAGACATCGGTTAATCTCGACAATCCAATTCGCTCATATCAAAGGAGTGTAAGATACTTCCTTTGTTACAAGAAAGTTTGGGAGCAACTATATACAAGAAAAACAACTTAACAGGTATGAATATCCAAGTATCAGTGTCATCAAATAATTTTGACTCAAGCACTTGACAAGGAAGGCAAAGAGTGCTTAGAGCTAGGAAGACAAAAATTCATGCCCCAGGAAATCAGTAGACGACTGAACACAACAATCTTGGCTCCCGCTTGTTTAATATTCCTTTCGCCACCAGCAAGCCTAACGCATGCTGTGTTCATGCAAGGGAGAAACTCCATAGCAAACCCTTCTTGCAATGGACAGGTACAACCCATACTTATTGTTCATCTTCAGTTGATTAGTATTTTGAATCACTTGTCTGGCACCCAATCTCAATTTCTTTTCTCCCGGTTTCTTTGTTGTGTAAAAGATATAATAAGTAAGGCACCAAGGAAATACCTTTCCGTCTAAACCAAAAAGAATTCATCCCTATACAAGAGAACTCAAATCCTAAAACAAATCTACTAACCAGAATAAAAACAAAGTGGAGCACCGATGACTGACTTCACAAAACCCTGAAAAGATGAAAAAACAAAATAAAACTACTTAACTTAAACAATATGCCTTTTCTCTGTCATCACAGACTAAGGATCTCTATTTTTCAATCCTCACTCACACATGTTTACTTCAACTCCAAAGGGAGGGTCCATCTTGTAAAAGTACATCAAAGATTTTGCTAGTACCTCCACACTAGATAGTATCACAATGTCCAGCTTATCCACATGGCTTTGTGCATTATTTTCCTATGAGAACTTCCAATCAGTGTTCTTGATAGGATGCAACATCACATGATCTTTTATTGACTTCATGGATCGGGGAGATAATTATTGATAATGACTCTTAGGTAAATGCTTCCTTTAAGTTACCAAGTAATCTTTCAACAACCTATTGAGTTTACTATCTCCTCCTTTTTTTTTTTTCTTTTGAGAGAAAGTGACAATGCTAACTGCTGGAAACTCACTTTGTACTACTTGGGCACTGAATGCTCACTGATGTTAATTAATTTCACTTCATAAGTAAATACAAGCACCCCGCCGTAAAGGATATCTCAAGTTAACTTTTTGCTTATTACCCATTCTTTGTTTACACATAAGCACCATTAAACTTCCACGGGAATATAAACGCCAACCTTCATTCATTAAAGAGTTCCGAAGCACATCTTTTAAGCAATTCTTCCAAATTTTGCCATCTTGAATAATTTATTACCCGCAGAAATTTAACGTCAACGGGTAATAGTGTTAGACCCTAAAAAAATCATTTGCAAGATATTGCATCCGCTAAATCAACAATGTCACACATATTCAATAATTATGGTACTAGACGAAGAAGTTCATGTCAAAACACTGAGAATCCCCCTATTTAGTTGCCCAATACAATCACCTAGGACTAATACGTAAGCCAGCAATCAACTAGCTAATTCTTGCCGCAAGGCTCACCCCGATAAACTAGCAACTCAAAAAGTGGGATCCAAATTTCACAATTAAACGAGAGAGGCGGCGAGCACAAGGAGATACTTCAAAAGCGTGGCTGATCACAAAGAAATTAGCAAATATTTACCCACCAATTGTTCAACAAAATTTCTCACCAAGATAATGCTCCTACAAGGCCTGCATGCATCGCACAACCTAATACCCAATGAAAACGAACTTATAGAGAACAAAGTTGCAACTGAAACCCAACACATGGGCATTACACCGTCGTCTCAGCTTTGACGTTTTTAATCCACAAACGAGGAAACCACTTGTGATTTAGCGCTATTTTATCTAGAATAGAGTGTCTCGGGGTTGGTCTACGGTATCGAGTGTCTTCCAAACTAAGTGGGTACTTGCACATTTCACGGAGATGCTTAACATTTCTACTCTTCGACTACGGTGTTTTGTCCGAACCTTGATTTTTTTTTTTTTTTTGCTTTCATGACGTTTTTCTATTTACCATTAATTACATACCAGCAAAGGTTGATGCCGCGATCCTCCCGCAATCTCAATTGAGTTTCCAACCAGACCATCTATACAAACCAAACATGAGAATGGTCTTGGAATGAATCAAGTTGGACAGAAGTCGGTAGATCCGGAACTGGTGGTTCGTTGGGGCCTAACGGCAATCTTGTTATAAGCTTCTCGATGATGAGAGCAGCGGTGATTCGATGGGGGCGAGACGGGATAGGAGGTCTGAAGATAAAGCTAAAACGGTTGGGATAAATGGATATCGAAGCCACCTATTTTGGCACGGAAAACATCGAAGAAGTTGGGATACCCTACTCGAGACTAAAACCAATGATGTCCAAAAGATTGCCTTCTAGTTGTACATTTATAAATCCAAAGACGAAGAACCAGGAAGCAAACAATGGGATTGGTTCTGCACCTTCAATTGGGCAAGGAAGTGCAGGAAGAAGTTTGTGTTGGATGCAAATTATGCAATCCCTTTGATCGCCATAACCAGAACAAGAACATACATAATTGAGTAGGAAGATTAACGCACCTGTCTTGGGATCCATCGTTCTTGAAGCGGAAGCGGAAACACGATGTTCCACTCGCAAGTCCTTCTCCTCTATTGCCCTCCTTATCACTGGCTCAATGAGACGGCCCCCTCACCCCTTAGCATTAGGTTAACGCCCCTTATGTGAGGATACGTGTGAATCGATTAGGGTTAGAGGAGAGACTTAGCGCTATTTATAGAGTTTCCAGCTAGGCCCCCTCATTACGGGCCAGGCTCAACTCGGCCCACACTAGCCAGCCCCATATTAAACTAATTAAGAAACATTCTATCTCACCATAGACCAAACCCCGTAAAACGGTAAACGTTAAACGGTAAATTACAATATCAATTAATGTAGTCCACATAAAGAAAACTCTTACAGTTTGGGTATGCTCAACCAAAAATTGGAATGCCAGGAGCATGGATCTGATCATGTCGTAGGCCCAAGAAATCTTGAACTTCAGGACTTGTGGCAGCAGATTGCTCTATGGGAATCTGAGGTTAAGCTTAAGTTAGCTCAACAAAACAAGCATCCGGTTTTAGGTTCTTCCCAAAACAGTTAATAGTCTGAACCTAAACAGGAATTCAGGTGGTACAAGCGTCACGACCTCTGCAGACCTCCCACGTTCTGTAGACTTCCCGCAAATAGACACAGAAGAGCCCTCTCATAAAAGGTTGAAGGTTGGTGTATCTTCTTATTCCAGCGATATGTCGATCAAGCGACAACCGCTGCTAAATTGTGCCCACCTCCAAAGGATCTGTTGTTGGAAACCAGCAAGATGGACAAGATTGACCATGTTCCAAAAGCACATTCCACTAGTATGACTGAACCAAATGTCACTAGATGTGAAATACAAGATAGCGAAAGGGTGGCAATGGCCTCAGCTAACCTACACGGTGTGGTCAAGGTTGTTTATTTACAAAATGTACAAGATCCTTATACGAGATCTAATAACCCTTGATTTACGTTGGTTCTCATCCAGGTACTACGTTGGGCCGCGGAGAGGTGGGGACGCTCGCGAAGGCAAGACGGCCTTCCGGGAGAGCTGCTTCTTCACTCTGAGCAGAGAGAGCGGCTCCCTGGCGGATCCCACGACGCCCCCATTGTCGTGGAGCTTTGGGATATTGGGGCATGGCTCGACCATCTTCGGTCGCTGAAGAAGATGGTGATGGGCGTATGATATGATGACAACACTCCAATCCAAGAAATGGCGCGAAAACCTCGAGCTTTAACTGAAAGCTCCAACAACCGGGGAAAGAACAAAAGTCCTCCTTCATGAGCACAAGAAAAGAGGAACGATTCGCTTAAAGCGGAAAAACAAGAATGATAAATTTTCAGTTATTTCATTTATTTATTTTTCAAAATTTATCTATTCTTCTTTAAAATTTACCACGTTGTTAAAATGACTACACGTAGGATGGCAAATAAAAAACAAGAAAAAAATTGAAAACAAAAGAATTGTACAAGAAAGAGAAGATGGGATTCAAGGTTCTATTAAGAAAACAACAAAAAGAGGAAAACCAATTACGAATTTCAAAATTAGTACAACTCCAATTTGCCGGAAAATTGTTAACTATAATCGATGGGGTCTTCTTCATCAGCATATGATCAGCTAGTTCATTTTAAAAAGAGTTTAATAATTTTTTCACTAGAATTGATTGGTTTCGACAATTGCTCTTTTTTATCAATGAAAAATTTGATTTTATCATTAGTTGGTCCTTGCCGTAATGAATATTACAAACCTTCTCTTACACTAAATTTGGTCAAATAAAATGTTTTTAACATTTTGAAGATCTCTTTTTGCCAAACAAAAATGTTTTCAATGCTTTATAGCGGCTGTTTTTTTTTTCCTTTCTTAAAATTTCAATTAGTTTTCTAAGTACATGACAAAAAGAGATCTTCAAATAATGGTCAAAATATTTATTGACTGCACGAATGACTTTTAAGTGTATCTTATAATAATTGATGTAATTTTCAAATCTTTGATTGCACGAACATTAAGAAAAAGTTAGAACATTGAAAATCACTAATTTATTTGTCTGACTTATGCTAATTGCTAAGCAAGTCTTATGCTGGCATTCTTCCATAAAATGATAAATAGATTCATTTTGTTAGGAAAGTACTAGTTATTCATTGGGCATTACTACTTGCACAGCTAAAGCTAAAGATGTGCCCACAACTTTTCTCGATGAACAAACAAAAGGGAGAAGTGCCAAAAAGTCCTAAACCTTTTGCCTTTGTGCGAATTAGTCCTAAACCTTTTTTGGTGCCGATTCGGTCCTAAACCTTTTTACGTTGTGCCAATTCAGTCCTTTCCGGCCAATTTTGGCCGGATTTTGTTGATTGGATGCCGGCCGGCTGACGTGGCCTAATCGGCGCGCGTGGACAACTTTTAATAATATTTTAATATTTTTGAATTTTTATTTTTATTTTTATATTTATATTTATTTATTTTTTTGTCTTTTTCCTCCGGCCGGTCACCGAGGTCCGGCGACCGGCCAGAGCCAAAGGCCGGCTAGGGCGAGCCTCGCCATCGCCGGATTTGACGAGGCGAGCCTCGCCCAAGGCCGGCGAGGCTCGACCTCGCCGGATCCGGCCATGAGCGAGGCTCCCCCTCGCCGGATCGACGAGGCAAGGGTCGAGCCTCGCCAGCTTTGGCGAGGCTCCCCCTCACCGGATCGACGAGGCGAGCCTCGCCCATGGCGGCGAGGCTCGACCTCGCCGAGATCCGGCCATGGGCGAGGCTTGCCCTCGCCGGCCATGGGCGAGCGAGGCCCTCGCCCATGGCCGGCGAGGTCGACCTTGCCCGCGAGGGGGCCGACAAGGTCGGCCTCGCCCTCGCCGGCCTTCGGCTCGGCCGGTCGCCGAACCTCGATGACCGGCCGGAGGAAAAAGACAAAATAAAATAAAAATAAAAATATTCAAATATTCAAAAATATTAAAATATTATTAAAAGTTGTCCACGTCGGCGCCGATCGGCCACGTCGCCGGCCGGCGCCTGATCAGCAAAATCCGGCCAATTTTGGCCGGAAATGACTGAATTGGCACAACGTAAAAAGGTTTAGGACTAAATTGGCACCAAAAAAAGGTTTAGGACTAATTCAGCACAAAGGCAAAAGGTTTAGGACTTTTTTGGCACTTCTCCCACAAACAAAAACTCCCCACGTATGTAGGTTGCCTATTGCCGAAATAGACCAATGATCGCCCCAATCGTTTCCTCTTCCCAATATTTTTCAGCTTCCATGATGAAGAATGGAGGAGCCAGAACTCCACAAAACAAAGGCCCCTCCCCTATTGAAGGATCGACTTAGGATCGACTTCGAGAAAAATGTTGTCCCTTAAAGAGTAATGACAAATGGCATTCATTAGCCTCACAAGCGCCAGCGAAATTCGTAATGCAAAACATAATTTAGTGATGAGGCGCTTATTTAAGTCCGAATGAGTGCCCATCTTATGGCGATATTTATTTCGTTAGTACCTTGAAAGCCTACATATCTTCTATTAAAAGGAGAAGGGAAAGATAAAGCATGAAAAGACAGAATACATTCCTATGCAGTGTGTTCATTATATCATTTCAGTATGGAACAAGGCTCAGATCTGGTCCCCTGTGCAAAATATGCAATCAAATTGAAGCCAGCTACGCGAGAGTTCTATGATGAACATCTTCGGTCCCACTTCAGACCACAATGTGGAACAACATTATTTAGCTTCTCTCTCATTTTTTTTGGGGGAGGCTCAAGGGGGAGAGAGATCATCTATTCAACCAAGAACATCTTCAAGCTCTCAAAACAGCCATACGAGCCATAGTTTCCTTGTGCATTTGGTGGCAACTTCTTTCAACAAGATCAAGTAGCTTTCCCAAATTTTTTCCCACAAGTTCAAGATGTCATTGCTATCTTTTGTCATCTGTTCCAGACGACTCCCGTTGGCCGGTCTATCTTTGCCACCAAGGAATTGGAAACAACCATTTAGGAGGGATGCTTCTCAGCTTCCTAAACTGATAATATGGAACTAACAAGTCATGCTGATGGGATATCATCCAAGCTTGTATAAATATCATCATATCGTCTCTGTGTCGGATAATAGTGTTGATTTAATAAGTTGAGGTGTGTGATTGATTAAAGCCCTCTACAACAGTGGTAACAGAACCCCAAAAAATTGAGCTCTTTTCCTTGAGTGAATCATACAACAGTGGTAACACAACCCAAAAAAACAGAGCTCTTTTCCTCGAGTAAATCATCAAAGCTCTAATAGCAAGATATACTTTTGTGACACAGGCAGTGGTGAGTGTTGATACTAGCAATATAGCAAAGCTCCTCCCACCCTTCAAAAGTGCATTAGAATTTCAGGCTCCGTGGGACAAGAAATGGTTTCACGATGCCAGACAATGACACTTATAGCCCCAACAAATATATTAGCAGAAATCAACTAAGCCGAGAGTACCCATATTTGTTAGTCAGAAATTCATGACAAGCCTTTGGCTTTCAATGCGCCAAAAACTCTTTTCCACTAATTTGTAACTTTTATCCTAGTCCAGCAACCATACCCCAATCAAGGATTGAAGGCAGGGAGGCTGCTCAGGTTAAATGAGGGGTCTAGACAACAATTCATAAAGATTGACATTGATATAGAATATAAAAAAAAAATGTTCAACAAAATCAGGCCCGAATGCTAAGGCATAACAACTCTGCAAGTCCTTTCAAGGTAATCCTTGAGTAATACTTTGAAATGAAGATAATATTCTGTAGAAAATAGATTGAGTCACATCTGAATGATGATTCGAAAAGAAGAAAAATGACAAAGTTCTGCAAGTACAAGTTCAACGATTCTCTGTCTAAGAACTTCTGCTGCCTTCTCAACAAGTGTACCTTCCAGCATGTTTTTCTCATTCTCGAATTCATCTTTGAAAGTACTCCTAAAAGCAGGCCACTGGATAACCTCCAACCTGACCAATTACGTTCAAATATTGAAGGCATGGTCAACCAATTCTATAGCACATTATTGTGATATTTCAAGATGTATAGCCAATTACCCACAACAATTCACAGATGGTACCTGAATTGGGAATTTTCTGAGAGATTTTTATCCTCTAAAGAGGCATTAAGAAGGCTTGACTGCATAGGATTATGTGGTGATAGAACTGAGCAACAGCAGATTTTCCTTGGAATCTGCATAAAATTAAATCACAGAGTGAACAGCTGTTCCTTGAAACACACAGTGAAGACTTAATAATGAAAGAGCTTCACCAGTGTACACTGCTCTCCTTTTCCTTTCACTGATGGAATCTCACCTATTGCCTTGTAGCATCGACATATCTCAAGTTAATCATTGTTGTGCGAGCAATACCTATACCTACATCGTTAACAACATAAGTGCAGGGTAAACTGAGATGTGAGTACAAATCTATCAAGTACATATGGAACGTTAGAGTTTGCGCTAAAGCTAGAAAGGAACAAGAGAATGTGCCATGGTTTGAACCACAAGCTGAACACCAAGTGGCGCTTGATCGGCAAAAACATGTCAGTTAAAAGATAGTGGGCACAACTCTAGGAAAAGCAGAACACCAATTTACCATATCATGAGTCATAGTATATCCATTTCAACTCCCGAAGTGACAAAATATCAGCTGGAGCTTCTTGCACAATGCTTTCACCTTCTTTACACTTTTTTTTTCTCTTTGGAAGGAATTGCATCAAATGTTCCGGGGCTGATCTTCTTGGAAAGGATATGTGCTGTGCACAGACATAATCCTAGCGATCTAAGCACAAACGAACTAGCAAAATCCATCAATCAGAAAATCAATCATAGTAATAGTGCACAAAAGGCTAAACAAAAAACCCTTACTTGTTAAAATATAAAGGCAATTTTCTTCATCTTTGCCATTGATCCAAAAGTTTCCATCCACAATTCAAGCCCATAATAGGAATGCTGGACAAGGAAAAACTAATTACATGAACAGTGACAATAGAAGTCAACTTCTAGTTAACCCCAATTTCTTGCATCAAATCGGTAACTTTTGCTACAAGACCATGATCTTCCTATATTTTTGCAAGTTTCTTGATCAACCGTGCTCTTTCAGTTTTGACATATATTTGCATGACAAAACTAGCTATAGAAACCACAGGACAAAAACATATTATGAACGAATATAAGCTGCAATGGAGTTTGATTTCACATATTCACCTTCCCCTCAGCGACAGAGTTAAGTATCTTAATTAACCTCTATCTTGGTCTCAAGGTCCGCTGTCTGATCAATGTATTGTACAGCCTGTTGCACCATTGCTGTCACAGCCTATTGATTAGAAAACAGCTACATGTATGTCACTGTCTAATCAAGTACATCTAGATCACAATTGAAAACTTTGATTTGAAATATTTGATTAACAGCACGAAAAATTCATCACTCTAGAATGAAATATTGTCACAAAAGGAACCAAAAGGGACAATAGCAAGATGCAATACAAATACAGGCATCTCCATGGAGAGAATCCCACCCAGTTGAAAACTTGTAAACAGCACAAGCACTATAATATCCCCCTAAAGGGCATATCATGAAATGTATCCTAAACTAGACCCCCCAAAAAAAAAAAAAAAAAGTAATGTGATTCATACATGAGTATGAGAACAAGTAAAAAATTTGGCCCAATCCTGGGATTAAGTCAGATATTTGGGCTGGGATTAAGAATCCCATTCTACATCTCCAATGAACCTAGTCCTGATCCCAACTTAGAATGATTTTTGATGTGACTAACTTCCATCTTTTTAATTGCATCCTATACATATAGCAGTCCTAAAAACGATTTACAAGGTAAAAATCTTGGATAGTTTTATTAATAGCTACTAGTCATAATGCTCTGACTAATCCAGAGGAACTTATTAGCATTCAGCATCACATCACAATGAAATACCATCAACAAAGAGTGAAAATTCCACCTGCTTATCACCCAAAAGCAGAGATGAAAAGGCAAATACTTGGACATTGGTTAACCTGGATGACCCTGTTTACTCCTAACAAAGGAGTGTGAGATGCTTCTTTTAATACAAGAAAGTTTAGGAGCAACAAAATTCAGCGAAAACTACTTAACTTGTACGAATATCCAAGTATCAATGTCATCAAATAATTGTGACTCCTTTATATCACTTGAAGAGGAAGGCAAAGACAAAAGTTCAAGCCCCAAGAACTAGGTAGACGACCGAACACAATAATCTTGGCTCTTGCTTTTTAAATATTCCTTTCTCCAGCAAACATAACACATGCCATGTTCATGCAAGGGAAAAACTCCATAGCAAACCCTTATTGCAATGGAGAGTTACAACTTGTAATCATAGTTCATCTTTAATTGATTGTATATTAGTTCGACAGTGGGTAGATGAACATCAATCCCCAAATTAGCATTATGAATCACTCCCTTGGCACTCAATCTCAATTTCTTTTCTCCCCGGTTTCTTTGTTATGCAATAAGTAAGGCAACCAGGAAATACCTATCCATCTCTATACAAGATAATGCAAACCCGAAAAATAAATCTATGAACCAGAATAAAAAGCAAAGAGGAGCCCCAACTACAGACTTCACTAAACCCTGAAAAGGCGGAAAAAAAAAAAAAACTACTTAACTTAAACAATGAGTCGCTTCTCTTTGTCATCATAGACCAAGGATATTATCTAATTTTGAACCCTTCACTCCCACATGTTCAACTTCAATTCCCAAAGGAGGGTAGGCCATCTTGTAAAAATACAAGTTTGAAGTACGGCCCCTTGAATGTCATTGTTGTGATCACTGCCGCTAGGATCTCAGCCCGCTCTTTCCTCTCTCTCTCTCTCTCTCTCTCTCTCTCGACGACTGCCGATGTTCATGCTCTCTAAAATTGAAATGGAAGAGAAAATGAGTGGGCTGATGATCGTGGCCGCCGTGATCGCAACAAATGACAGGAGGCCCTCTGGCCAAGAGTGGCAGATCAACCAAGTCACGTCTGAATGATAATATTCTGCAGAAACAAATAATATTGAGTCATATCTGAATGATGATCCAAAAAGAAGAAAAACGACAAAGTAGTTCAGTGATTCTCTGTCTAAGAACTTCTACTGCCTTCTCAACGGGTGCACCTCCCAGCATGTTGTTTTCATTCTCAAATTCATCTTTGAAAGTACTCCAAAACGCAGGCCACTGGATAACCTCCAACTTGACCAATTGTTTCAGCAACAACCTGCATTAATATATTGAAGGCAATGTCAACCTTATTCCATGGCACATTATGGAAATAATGAAAGAGGATGTACAACCAATTACCTAAAGCAAATTAAAGGTGTACCTGAATTGGGAATTTCTGAGAGTTTTTTATCCTCTAAAGTGGCATTAATAAGGCTTGATTGCATAGGATCATGTGGTGATAGAACCAAGCACCACCAGATTTTCTTTAGAACCTGCATTAAATTAAATCACAGAATGAACAGTAGCGCCTTGAAAAATGCAGTGAAGACCAAACGACAAAAGAGCTTCAGACTTGCCACAACCCCCAATTAAATCTTTCATCCAATCTAATTCAGGATGAGGGCAATGCCTTATTCCCATGCATAATCCCCTTATGGATCAATCCCCAAAGTTAGCCCAAATTAGTAGGTTTGGCCTTTAACTATTGTTTTAGAAAAACAATGGGTCATGCAAAATGAAAACTGGGGCCTCATTTGATTTACTATGAGGTTAAGTCCTAATTAAATAGGCAAAGTAGGATATTTGGGACAGAGATTAGAAATCCCAGTCTATTACATCTGCAATGATCCTACTCCTAATCCCAATATGGAACGATTTTCAATATGACCAACTTCCATCTTTTTAATTGCATCCTACACGGATAGTAATCCTAAAACCGTTTTCTCTAAATTGTGACATATATTTGCATGACAAAACTAGTTATAGAAACCACGAAACAAAAACTGATTGCTCCTGAACATAAGCTGCAATAGAGTTTGATTTACATATTCACCTTTCCAGCAGCAAGCTGTCTGGTTAATATATTGCATAGTCTGCCGCACCATTGCCATCAAAGCCTGTTGATAAGAAAATAGCCACATATATGTCACCATCCAATCAATGTCGAGAGCACAATTAAAATTTTGAGTTGAACTATTGATTAATAGTGGGTAAAATTTTTCATTATAGAATGAAAATATAGTCAAAAAAGGGACCACAAGGGATAATAGCAAGGTGCAACACAAATACAGTATCTCTATCAAGAGGATCCCAGCCAATTGAAAACTTGCCAACATCACAAGCACTAAAATATCCACTAAAGGACAAATCATGAAACGTATCCTGAACTAGACATGAAAAAAGAGTAACGTGATTTATACATGAGTAGACAGGAAGAACTAAAAATTTGGGGTAATCATGGGAGAAAATCCAGCAACA
The DNA here is from genome assembly GCA_014182565.1 of Eucalyptus marginata. Classification (NCBI taxonomy): domain Eukaryota; kingdom Viridiplantae; phylum Streptophyta; class Magnoliopsida; order Myrtales; family Myrtaceae; genus Eucalyptus; species Eucalyptus marginata. Next base: position 37,515,175 of record CM024592.1, on the reverse strand, counting down.
CAAGGTGGGAAACAGAAGAGGAATCCACAATACTAGATTCTAGAGGATCCACCATGCTAGATTCTAAAGCACGAGCACCAGGCTTGAGATCTTGCATCTCGACAGATTGCCCAGAGCCAATTCTCATATAGGTATTCCGAGGACATTCGTTTTTCATAGAGTTATACAGAGATGGCATGCCCCAGCTACACAAAATGACAGTTCAAGATATAATTAGTACACATATGGGAGGCAACCCCTGCAGTATAAGTACATATAAATCTAACCCTTAAAATAAGGGTTGTTTCGATCGATCTCAAATGGTTATATTGGACAACACTTTGGATCGACGACCATAAGACTCTACAGAAAAGTAAGGTCCAAAGTGATATATTCTTAGGGTGTGTTTGTTTCACGGAAAACGTAATGTTTTTGGAAAATGTTTTCCGAGAAATCATTTTCCAGGAAAATGGTTAGTTTTCCTTTGTTTGGTGATACGTAATTGAAAGTATTTTTTGGTATTTGGATCGCATTTGAAAAATGATTGAGTGACATTTGACCTAATAATTGACAATAGTGTGCCTCTTACTTCCAAATTAATTTGTTGAGTCCATGACCTTTTTAACTTTATAAACATATTTTTTTTTTTATAAAAAATCGAAATTATAATTATTTTTCATATTTCAATTATTTTTCTTTTTTCTTTTTTTTTTTTTTTTTTTCTTTCTTTTTCTTCCTTCCTTAGTCGGCGGCCGGCCGACGACAGGCGAGGCGAGGCTCGAGCTCGCCGGTAGGTCGCCGACGACTAGTGAGGCTCGAGCCTCGCCGGATCTGGCGAGACTCGAGCTCGCCGGCATTAGGCGGGGCCTTGGCCTCGCCAGTTGGCGAGATCGAGCCCCACCCGACGTTGGCGAGACTTGAGCTTGCCGGCGTCGGGTGGGGCCTCGGCCTCACCGGATCGGCGAGATCGAGCCTCGCCGACGCCGGCGAGCTCGAGGCTCGGCCTCGCCAACAAGCGGCGAGGCTCGGCCTCGCCGACGACCGGCGAGGCTCGAGCTCGCTAGCGTCGGGCGGGGGCCTTGGCCTCGCCGGATCGGCGAGATTGAGCCCGCCCGACGCCGGCCGGCGAGCTCGATCTTGCCTGTGGCCGGTCGCCGGCTGTCGTTGTGGTCGGCGGCGAGCGAAGAAGAAGAAAAAGAAAAGAGAAAAGAGAAAAAGAAAAAATAATTATTAAAAATTAAAAATTATATTTTTAAAAAATTAAAATTATATTTTATTATATTAAAAAATTAAAATTTCGATTTTTTAAAAATATTTTAAAAAGAATTATAAAAATTTTAAAATATATCTGTATAAGAATAATTGTTTGTAAACCAAGCATCAAATCTAAGCTTTGGTAGATTCGGAAAACGTTTTCCGGTCCTTTCAAAGGGGAAATCATTTTCCTGAATGTAAGCTTTGTTAGGAAAACATTTTCTGTTGACTAGGAAAATGTTTTCCGTTGACTCATTTTCCTGAGTGAACCAAACGCTTGAAAATGAGGAAAATGTTTTCCCCGAAAATGTATTTCGCAAAACAAACACACCCTTAATCTTTATTTCTGTACCAACACCAGTATGTTATCTTGAAAAGAGGGAATGAGCTTGAAGGTAGAAAACAAAAGCACCGGCATTACCACAACAGAACCACATCAGTGAAGGAGCTCTCATACCTCCTGAGAGAGTCAACTAGAGAAGCAGCTGGGGCAAAAGTAAAGAAGAGAACAAAAACGAATGCAAAACCAGATGACGGCAGTAAATCGGAGAAAGACAGAAGGATGATAGAAATACTCAGTGGTAAAATCGCTTCCGTCCCCGGCCAGAAGGGACGGTTGCCGTACAAAGGTGATGGCATCGTGCTGCATTGCCAATTACTTGCCGCAAGGCTCAACCCAGCAAACTAGCAACTCAAAAAGTGGGATATAAATTGCACAATTAAACGGAGAGAGGCCGAGCACATAGCAATTAGCAGATATTTCCATACCAGAGAGTTGGACCAAATAACAAATGCACATGCAATCCGATTTAGCCCCTGTTGATTATCCAGAACAAGGGACTGAGAGAATGTTTTTAGGTTAAAGAAAGTGCACATCACGTATCCGAGCATATGTTTCCTTGGGGTATCGCGATGTTCAGACCGGTAGGGATGAGCGCTTTTCCTCTGGCCGGCACTTTCGCGTCCGCTGCAACGTTTTTAATCCACGAACGAGGAAACCACTCCACATTCAGGAACTGCTGCGGTTTCTCCACTGGGGTCACGTTTTCCACCTAGAAAGATCGTTAAAGCGGAGAGAGGGGACGCTTAAAAGAAGGTTTAATAGATTTTTTTTTTCACAAGAATTAATCAGTTTCAATAATTTCACTTCATGATCAATGAAGAATTCCATTTTATCATCAGCTGGGCTTTAAAGTAATGAACGTCACAAACTTATTCTAACGTTAATTTTTGTCGAATTAAATATTTTGAATGGTTTATAACAGTTGTTTTTCTTTTTCAGAATATTATAGTACGTGGTAAAAAAGGGTCTTCAACTAATGGCAAAAAATTGATTTTTGCGTTATCTCGAATTTTCCCTACATTAAGGTATCGACAATGACATTGCAACGCTAATTAAGTTAACAAAAAATAGTAAAACTTGTGTTTTTAGCTATTTTAAATTGAAAATTACATTCTCTAAAGAAAAAAAAAACTATTCACTTCTCATAAATAATCGGCCATGTTAACGAAGGCCTCAAAAATAATTTTAAAGTGATCTTATAATAATCGATGTATCAAGTTGGAGAAAAACAACATCCCTTGAGGAGATAAAAAGTGCATTTATCTTATTGAAATGAAGCTCCTAGAAATAGGGTGCTCATTTCAAATGTGAAATGAAATAAAAGAAGAATAGCATTCATTAACCTTTACTTTTGGAGAGGTATTGTTATCCTGGGTGTTAGGAAAACACAAGCACTGAAAGAATTTGTAATGCGAAACAGAGTCTTGTAACAAGGCGCTCAATTTAGTCCGAATGAATGCGCATCTCGTGCAGATAATTGTTCCATTGGTAGTATGGTACAAGTTCCTAACCCTAAAAGCCCAAAAATCTTCAGTTACAAGAGGAGGAAAGAGGAAAGATGAAAGAATCAAAACACATTCCAATGCGGAAAGTGTATATTCAATATATCCTTACACTCTGACATAAGGCCCAATCTGGTCCCCCTGTAGAATATGTAGTCAAATTTAAGCCAACCACACGAGAGTTTTATGAGGGATATCTTCAATCCCCACTTCGGAGCATAACGAGAAACAACATTCTTCAGCTTCTGTCTCTTGGTGAGAGAAGGAGGCTCAAGGGGATAGAGATCATTCATTCATCTAAGGCATCTTCAAGCTCTCAAAGCAGCCTTGTGAACCCCAGTTTCCTTGCGTACTTGTTAGCAACTTTTCTTAACAAGATCAGGGAGCTTTTCCAAATTTGTCACCAACAAGTTCAAGATGTCACTGTTATCCTTCGTCATTTGGAAATAGATAACTCACATCGGCTAGTTTATCTTTGCCACTTGGGACTTGGAAACAGTTATTTTGGAGAGATGCTTCTCAACTTGCTAAAATGGTAATATAGAAGTAATAGGTCACGTTGATAGAATGTAATACAAGCTTCGATAATTATCATTATATGGTCTTTCTATTAGATGATAATATTGATTTTATCAATTGAGGCATGTGTACGATTAAAACTCCCTACAACAATGGTAATAGAAACCCAAGAAGAGAGCTCTTCTCCTTGAGTGATTTAGCTACGTAGGTTTTATGAACACATTAAGAAAGCTCCAATAGCGAGAAATACTATTGTATGCCGGAAATGGTGAGTGCTAATACTAGTAGGAAAAGCTTGTTCAACTATTTTAGCAATATAGCACAGCTCCTCCCACCCTTCTAAAGTGCATCAGAATTTCAGGCTCCATGGGACAAGAAATGGTTTCACAATGCCGGACAATCACACAGCCACAAATTTTATGAGCAGAAGTTGACTAAAGTCAAGTGTACACATATATGTCGGTCAGAAATGTTTACGCAACAAAACTACAAAGACAACATTCTCAATTCCATGACAAGCCTTTGGCTTTCAAGGCACCAAAACCTCGTTTACACTATCTTAGAATTTGTATCCAAGTCCAGCAACTATGCCCCAATCAGGGATTACAGGCAGAGAGGTTGCCCTGGGTTAAATGTGGGGTCTAGAAAATCATTCATAAAGATTGACATTGATTAAAAAACATAAACCAATGTTCTCCATAATCAGACCTAAATACCAACGCATCACAGCTCTGAAAGTCTCTTTAAAAGTAATCCTCGGGTAATACTTTGAAACAACAATAATATTATGCAGAAAATAGAGTGAGTCACAAATGACAAAGTTCTGTAATTACATGTTTAATGATTCTCTGTCTAAGATCTTCTGCTGCCTTCTCAACAAGTGCACCTTCAAGCATGTTTTTCTCATTCTCAAATTCATCATCAAAAGTACTCCAAAGAGCAGTCCACTGGATAGCCTCCAGTGTGACCAATTGTTTAAGAAGCAACCTGCGTTAAAGTAACAAAGGCATGGTCAACCAAATTCTATGGCACATTATTGAGATGTTGCAAGATGTACAACCAATTAACCAGAACAATTCAATGATGGTACCTGAATTGGGCAATATCTGAGAAATTTTTATCCTTAAAGGGGCATTAAGAGGGCTTGATTACATAGGATCGTGTGGTGATAGAACCAAGGACCAGTAGATTTTCCTTAGAACCTACAGCCATGCATCGAAAAACTCAGTGAAGACTCAACAACAACAGAGCTTCATCGGTATCCACTGCTCTGGGTTTCCCTTTGCTGATGGAGTCTCATGTGTGGCCTTATAGCATCAACATATCTTGAGGTAATCGTTGTTATGTGAGTGATACCTACATCATTAACGACATGAACGCTAGGTAAATTGAGATGTATGTTTAGATCCATTAAGTACATCTTGATCGTCAGAGTTTGCTATAAAGCTAGAAAGGAAGAAGAGTATGTGCCAGATAAATAAAGCCATACAAGTTCATGGTTTGAAGTCCAACCTGAATACCAGGTAGTGCTTGATCAGTGAAAACAATTTAGCTAAAAGATAGTAGACACAATATTAGAAAAAGCAAAACTCCAATTTACCGTACCATGAGTTCCCAGTATATCCAATTCAACTCCAGAAGTGACGGTATATCAGCTGGCGCTCCTTCCACAATATTTTCACCTTCTTTAGGCTTTTTCTTCTCCTTGGATCTGTGCATGGACATAATCCCAGCGATCTAAAGCACAAAAGAACCTACAAAATCCATCGACCAGAAAACCAGTCTTAGCAATAGTGCATAAAGAGCTTAAAGCAATACAAAAAACCCATACTTGTTCAAGGATAAAGGCAACTTTCTCCATCTTTGCCCTTGCTTCAAAAGTTTCTACCTGCAATTTAAACCCATCATAGGAATGTTAGACAAGGAAAAATTAATTACAAGAGCAGTGACAACAGTAGTCAGCTCCTAGTTACTGCAATTTCCATCATAAAATCAACAGCTTCTACTATAAGACCCTGTTCTTCCTTTACTATTGTAAGCTTCTTAATCAACCGTGCTCTCTCAATTTTGACATATATCTGCATAACGAAACTAGCTATAGAAACCACGAAAAAAAAGAAAACAGATTGCTCATAAACATAATCTGCAATAGAATTTCATTTCACATATTCACCTTCACAGGGCAATAGAGTAAAGTGTCCCAATAAGCTCTATCATGGTCTCAAAATCAGGTGTCTGGTCAATATATCGCATAGTCTGCTACACCATTGCTGTCACGGTCTGTTGATGAGAAAACAGCAACGCGTTTGTCACCATCTATTCAAGTCAATGACTTGATTCTGTCTAGAGCACAATTATTACAGTTGAACTAATTTGATTAACAGCATGGAAATTATTTCATTCTAGCATGAAGATATAGTCAAAAAAGAAACCAAAAGGGATAATAGCAAGGTGCAATATAAATACAGGTATGTCTATCAAGAGAATCCCAGCCAATTGAAATCTTGCAAACGGCACAAGCACCATTATCCCCATAAAGGACATATCATGAAACGTGTCCTGTACTAGACCTGAAAAAGATGTAACGTGATTCATACAAAGGTAGAAGAACAATAATCAGTAAAAAACTGGGGCAATCTTGCAAAAGATTCAAGAAACGCAAGTTGAGAAACTGAAGAGGATTCCACAATACTAGATTCCAATGGATTCCACCATACTAGATTTTAGAGGATTCCACCATTGTAGAGCACAAGCCCTAGGACTAAGATGTTGAATCTTGATGAATTGCTAGAGCCAATTCCCATATAGATATGCCAAGGACATTCATTTTTCAGATAGTCATACATAGATGGCACATCACAGCTACACAAAATAACAGTTCAAGATCTAATCAGTTCGTGTATTCAAGGCAGTCCCTGCAGCATAAATACATATAAATTTAACCCTTAAGGTAAAGGTTGTTAAGATCAATCCCAAATGATTGAAATCGGACAATACTTTGGATCAATGATCATAAGACTCAACAGAAAATTAAATTCTAAAGTGATAGATTCTTGATCTGTTTTTTCTGTACTAACACCTACCTGTCATCTTTTAAAAAAGGGGAATGAAGCTCAAATGTAGAAATCAAAAGCACAAGCACTGCCACAACAGAAGCACACCATTGAGGAAGCTCCTGTACCTCTCAAGAAAGCTAACTAGAGAAGCATCAGGGCAAAAGTACAGAAGAGAGCAAAATGAATGCAAACCAGATGATGGCGGTGAAAAGAAGAAGACAGGAGGATGAAAGAAATAGACAAGGTGAAGAGCTATATGCTATAATGCGAAAAACGAACTCAGTCCCCAGCCAGAAGAGATCCTGCCATACAAAGGTTAGGGCATTGTGCTGCACTGCTGTTTGTGGAGGCACATCAGACCTCCTATTTACCCCACCCTCTCATGAATGTAGAGACCACTTCCAACTCCAGCAATAAACGGTTAATCCAGTTGAAAGCTTATGGACTCTCCCAAGTCTGTATGGAAAGTATCTTCAGCCTTGTCATAACCAGCCATTAAATCTTCCATGCAATCTAATTCAGGATGAGGGCAACACCTCATTTTCATTTTAAGTCCTCGTATTTCAATCCCCAGAGTTAGCCCGACTTAGCAGGTTTGGCCTTTAGATATTGTTTTAGACGTACAATGGGTCATGCACAATGAGAACTGGGGCTTCATTTGACTTACTATGAGATTGAGTCCCAATTAGATAGGCAAAGTGAGATATTTGGGACCAGGAGTGAGAATCCCATTCTACATCTCCAATGATCCTATTCCTGATCAAAAATGGGAATGATTTTGATGTGACCAACTTCTGTCTTTTAAATTGGATCCTACACAGATAGCAATCCTAAAAACAATTTTCAAGGTAAAGTTCTTGCAGAGGTATAATTAATAGCCACCAATCATTATGCTCTGACTAACCCAGAGAACTCATCAGCGTTCAGCATACGATAACAAGTGTTCAGCATACCATAACAATGAAATACCATCAACGAAGAGCGAAAATTCCACTAGCTTTTCACCCAAAAGCAGAGATGAGAAGGCAAATACTTGGACATAGGTTAACCTCAATGACCACATTCACCCCTAATAATGTGTGTAAGATATTTCTTTCATTACAAGAAAGCTTGGGAGCAACTAAATACAGGTAAAACAATTTCAATTTATGAATATCCAAGTATCAGTGTCATCAAATAATTGTGACTCCTTTGTATCACTTGAAGAGGAAGGCAGAGACAAAAGTTCAAGCCCCAAGAACCAGGTAGACAACCAAACACAATAACCTTGGCTCCCCTTTTTTTAATATTCCTTTCTTTAGCAAAGGCAACACATGCTGTGTTCATGCAAGGGAGAAACTCAGCAGCAAACCCTTATTGCAATTACAACCTGTACTCATAGTTCATTTTTAATTGATTGCATATTAGTTTGTCGGTGGGTAGACGAACATCTACCCCTGGATTAGTATTACAAATCGCTCCTCCGGCACCTAATCTCAATTTCTTTTCTCCTCGGTTTCCTTGTTATGCAATAAGTATAATAAGTAAGGCAACGAGGAAATACCTATCCATCTCTATAAAAGATAATGCAAACCCCAAAAACAAATCTACTAAGCAGAATATAAAACAAAGAGGAGCCCCAACTCCTGACTTCACTAAACCCTGAAAAGGCAATAAAACAAAATAAAACTACTTGACTAAGACAAAGCGCCTTTTTCTCTTTGTCATCATAGACCAAGGATATTATCTAATTTTTCAACCCTTCACTCCCACACGTTTAACTTCAATTCCAAAAGGAGGTGGGCCCATCTTGTAAAGGTACAAGTTCAAAGTATTTTCCTAGATAGTACCCCAAACGACAATGTCCAGCTTATCCACAGAACTTTGTGCACTACTTTCCTACTCAGCTCATCCACATGCCACAGCTACTGACTTCTACCTATTGAGTTTGCTGTCTCCTCCAAAGCTAAGCGGTCAGGTGCTGAAGACTCACTGATATGCTGCTAGAAAGGATATCTCCCCAGGCTAATCTCTTTGCTTTATTACATATCTCTTTGTATACACATACAGAGGCGCCACCATTAGACTTCCACAGGAATATCAGCCCCAACCTTCCTTCCATCATCATTCAAGAAAAAAGAGAAAGAAGAAGTACCCACGTAGGCAAATCAAGCATCGAAATTGGAAGGGCGAGCTCGAGGAATTGGCACAAAAGTCCGCAAGCGCCATGGCTTCGGAGCCTCTCTTCTTCTTTCTATAACTGATCTTATCCATCGGATCTATCGCAGTACACCAGACGAACAGAAACATCGCCGAGAACACCTGAAAATCGGGGGAAATATGAGGAAAATCCCATCAATTCCCAGAAAACTGACGAAAGAAAAACAATCAATGTCATCATGGCACAAAGTAAACGCTAAGGGAGTTACCACAAAAGAGAATATTGTCGTCACGGTGATTTCAGCAGCCCCGCTCCCAAGCAACAGTCCCAGGAAGATGTAGAAGGCCATCCCAACTATCTGCAATTGCAAATTTACGACATGAGATGGATCGACTCAAAACTTCAAATGCGATTGATCGATCATCTGCATCACGCCCTACACATTTACTACTGAGAAAACTAAAATCTCCAATCCGAACAATCGATGAGCTCGCGCGCCGGAGCGACGTGGTTCGAAAATGCAGATGAAGCTGAGAGACCACAGGAAAGACGCGTGCGTGCGTTTACCTGGAGCGGATGGAGAGGGCGTTGCCAACCGTGGCGTCTCCTCGTCGCCGTCGCCGTCGTCATCTCCGCCGCGCCGACCGACCTGCCCGCCTGCCTGCGGTGGATGGGCGGTGGGAACGGTGGCTTCGATCTTCGGGCAAATCCGGAAAGGCTTTCAATTTTCCACAATCAAAAATATAAATCTCCGATAGTCCAATGGGAAGCTCTGGGACACATTCAAGCCGATCGCAATCACGAAGTTCAAGTGTCTTGAGACTGGTTAGATGGGAAAGACGGGGCAAAGACTGCCCCTGGCAGGTGATTTCTAGTTCAAATAAGCCGGAGGGCAGTTCAGGTAATTCTTGAAGCTTTTTACAACCTGAAACGCTGAGCCTCCTTAGCGCAATCAATTCGCATATATTACTAGGTAGTCGCTCCAGGTTTTTGCAATTACGAACTATCAATATTTGGAGTTTTGTCAACATTCCAATGCTTTCAGGTAATTTTGTAATCAATGTCCCTTGTAAGTCTAGCTCGACCAATGATGCCAGATTTCCAATAGAGTCGGGGATCTCTGTTAATGTTGATAAGCGGTAGCTACATAAGTTCAACGTTTGCAGAGATGCTAGATTGCCTATGGAGCTGGGGATGTGGACTAAATTTACACAATCACGGGCAAAAATAATCTTGAGCTCCTTCATGGCACCAATGGATTCAGGCAATTTTGTTATGCCAATTTTATCATAAAACAAGAACCTCAAATTTTGCAAATTCTCAATGCTTTCGGGGATCTCTGTTAATGAACAGCAGCCTTGTAACTCCAACCTTTGCATAGATGTTAGATTGCCTATGGAGTTGGGGATGTGGGCTAACTTTCCACAGAATGAGGCATCAATAACCTTGAGCTCGTTCATGGCACCTATGAATTCAGGTAGCTCCTTGAGTTTTCCACAACGACGGACATCCAACGAAACAAGAGTCTTAATGTCCCCAATAGAAGGATGAAGCTCTTCCAGATTATTACAATCTGCAAGATGTAAAATCTCCAACCTTTTGAAAGTGGACAAGTCGGGAGTTCTTTTCAAAAATTTACACCTCTCGAGGTTGAGAACTTTGAGCTTGGTTGCCTTCTAGAAGAAAGAAAGGATACGTCAATGTAATTGGACCATCACAACCTGTGATTTTTTGTTACTCCTTATGTTTTCGATTTTTTAGAATTCCTCAAAAATTACACGTGCTCCTCTACTCCTTCACGGTTGTCTTATTTAATTTTAAATGCCTCTTTTAGTAATGTTTGGCCACGTCAATAGATAATTTTTTTTTAAGCACATCGATTGCAAAAGAATATTAGAGTGTACGAGTGTTAACTGCATTTATTTTCGAATAAAATTTTAAAGGAGATATTTTCTGATTAAACATAAGCTACTTTAATTATCAAAAACCAGATGACAAATTCAAATGGAAGAGAGATGCATTCATTGGGCACTATGTTTTCCTTCAGTAGTATCAAATTAAAGAGAAACGGCTAGTTTAATTGTGAAAATCAATTTTCAAATGTACAAAGAAAAAAATGTTATGTTAAAAAATACTTCAATGCCTTATTTACGTCTTACCTTGAGTGGATCCCATCCTCCCCAGTCCTCCGAAATGGCACTGTTTGATAGATCGAGTACAACTAGTTTTTTCGGATGAAAGTTGTCCGCAACAAAATTTGATGGACAGCCCTTCCACTGAAGCCATCTTAATTCAGGAAGTAAGTTTTGGAAATCTCCGATGAAATTAGCACCATCCACTTGAAGGAACCTCAGGTTGGTCATTTTTTTAAACTGTTTGGCTGCGTATCTTCTTCCCTCACCACATTTGCCAATAGAAAGGGCCTCAATCTTTTTCTGCAACTTGGAAACATTGTAGACCATAAGTTTTGAATGATGAGATGAGACCAACTGAAATAAAATAAAATGCATTGACTTCGATTTGCTGTCATACTACTATGGCGTAAGCTTCTACCTTTTATTTTTGTGAAATGAAAGGTTGTAGTTGCATATTATTTATCTAATATATGTAAAGATGAGAAGCTCAAGCGATTGTCTCCAAAACTTTTTCCTCATCCACCTATACCATTCGAATTTTGCACCTTCTGAATTTCCAAATTTGCGTCCATTTGCAAATACAATGGAAGGCCTCTCTTCATGCATATAGTAATTCAAATATATTTAGCAAATTTCATGCCCTTTATATGTGAAATAACACTTCCTTTACTCCTATCATGTATATGCGAACCAATACAACTCTAACCATCCAAATGCATCTATCAAATTTGCCATCAATATAAGTATCAAAATTAAAGAATCCCAATTGTAGAATTTCCTCACTTTTTTTGTTTACTTTGTTTGCAATTGTCAATATCAAAATGAAAACAAGAATGTCATCGCAAAAGATACTTGTGTGTTTTACGTTCCTTTCTTATCATGTGTTCCTTCAATGAGGGTTTTTCATTATATGTGGAAGGAAAATTGATAACATCAGATGTTCTATACAATGATCCTTACTTTCCCTTTTATCACTACAGATGTTTGATGCTATCTTTTTGCCGTAGTCATCTAAATTTTGATCCATTTTCCCATGGATTAATGAGATCTTCTGTTTGAACAGATTAGACATGAAAATTGATAAAATTTGTAAGGAACTACGAGTCTTCTGCATATTTCTTTTATTGTAACCTAATATTTTACAAACTCAAATTTGTTTCTTGTTTTAGGTGACGAATTGCACATTGGTGGTTTCAACTTTTCCTTCAAAATTTTATTCTTTCATATGAATCCCTACTCGTTTTTACATTAAAAGTTTCCTGTGTATTTATTGTATTTTTGTCAACAACTTCATAGATACCATTTTTTTTTTTAACTTCTAAGAAATGTTCTATTCAGTTAATTACCTTTTTCTTCGTGCGAAAATATGCTCGCTGAAAAGTAGTGGTAGCATTTTTTTCAATAGTTTTGGCATATCATTATGTTTTGCATCCCATGTTTATGTTTATTTTTTTGTTAATTAACGGTTTTCGTGACATTTGCACATGCTTGTTTGATGCTTGTACAAATCTTCCATATGTTATAATTGCTTTTAGTGGATTCCCTTTTAACTTTCACGCTGATAAAGAAAACTTATCATCACACAAAATTCAAAACCATATATACTTCGGTTAATAATAGCAAAAGTCCCAAACCGATAGATTTGTTCGGCATTTACCCCACACTAATTTTAGTGTCACAAAAAAGTTCAAAATTGATAGACCCGTGTCACATTTACCTCAAACTAGTTTTCATTTCACAAAACTAAGATAATGTTTCTAATGTTAACTAAATCTTTGGTAAATAAGATGCTCTCCAAGAATCGAACAATAAACAAATTATTATTATAACATGATAGCCTACATTTAGCAAATAAATAATATTGGGAGATTAATCAAAAAATCATCCATCATCACAAAAAGAAAAGGTATTATGAGATTCATAGAAAGAAACTATCCACTATCATGAAAAGTATATACAATGAAAATAATATATGTTTAAACGCAGTTAATCATCCTACATCAGCAAATTGACGGTGCCAACTGACGATTGACCACAAATGACTCAATTGCACGAAAAAGTGAAAGTTAGAGGACTATACTGAGCAAAAGCAAAAAATAAATGGGGGACTAAATTGCACAACCAATAATATTTAGGGGTTAAACTTACCCCAGCTTAGATAATACAAGAAACAAGATAGCTAAATCGTCACAGATGATTGGAGGTATCATTTATCATACCAAACAATTCATAAGAAGTCAATACTAAATGAAAGAAAAAAATAATTAAAAATAGGCCTCACGGGAAACCAAATGACGGATCCAAACATCAAAATGTGCATCAAACAAATATGTGGGGAAAGCATGGCTGCAACAATTTATAAATGTCAGGTTTTCTCCAAAAGTAATTTGTCAAACATTCTGCTTTTGTAGTTTTGCTGTTGCATTAAAGTTACCAAGAGGAGAGTATCCCCAACAAAATACTACCGGGCAAAGATATATATCCTTTATCCATAACCAAGAAATTGATCCTCAATTATGTTCCGAAATCAGGCAAAAATAGCAATTAATCAAAATAGCCCATTTCCATGTAGAATCAGTTAATTTGGGGGAGTCAAGACTGACGAGTATATTTATTTCAAACAAGAAAGGGAAGATGAAATCACATTCACTTACTACAACAAGTAGAGAAAACTCTTACCTTGTTTCCATCAATTACATCTATGGCCTCCTCATAATTCCATAATCTGCTCCTCTTTTGAGGTTCCTTTGGATTTTCCAAACGAACAATTTCCCTTCCAAGATCTCTCAATTGATCATGCATCATCAGCTCCTCGCATATGTCAATTTTAATTAGGGACATAAAACTCAATACTTCAATCGCCCTCCCTGGGAGGAGATCACTGGCGTCCCACATGTAAGTTGGATTTTGCTTATGTGATCCAATGAAAAAGCATGCAATATCCAAAAATATTTGTTGCCCCTCATCATCTAATGCTTCGTAACTTATCTTCAACTTCTCTTGCACTTTCTTATCGGGCACTTTTTTTAATTTCTTTAATGTATCTTTCCATACTTCTTCTTTCTTTCCACATAAGAATGAACCTATAACTTCAAGAGATAATGGAAGCCCTCCAGTAGTAGATACAATTTGATGAGAGATAATCTTGTAATCACTCAAAGGAGAATCCTTTCGAAATGCATGTCTACTAAATAAAATCAGTGATTGATCAAAAGACAACTCTTTGAGTTCGTACATATAGCCCGGCCTATCTTCATCAAGAATGCTTTTGTTTCTAGTTGTGATGATGACTATACTTCCCGCTTCAAACCAACTACCATTCCCAACCAAAGCACTCAAGTGCGTACAATCATCCATATCATCTAAAAGAACAAGAACTTTCTTACTTGTAAATCGGGATTTTATGACATTGATTCCTTCATCGACATTAGACACGTCACACAAATTTCCTATTATGGCAGAAATGAGTTGCTTTTGTACACACTCAATACCCTTACGCTGATATGTTTCTCGGATATTTGCCACAAAGCTACGATAGACAAATTGACTAGAAAGTTTGTTGTATAACACCTTTGCAAGAGTTGTCTTACCGATGCCGCCCATTCCATAAATTCCAATAATCTTTGTACCATTGAATTTAGCATCTATGTTGCTCATAATCCATTGCACATGATCCTTGATTCCCACTAACTGTTCGGGAACATTTAGCTGAAAAAGTTTTTTTAACTTGCCCATAACTTCTTTCACAATAATTTTGATCAATGTTCCTTCATGCCTGTCAAATAACAATGAATATCAATTTAGGATAGCAATATGTCTGTTCTTTTTCAAGAAAGATCTATTTATGAAAAATTAAACAACATTTTGTCGGAGAATAAGGTACCCATTATCAATTTTCTCCGATTCCCATCCTTTCAAGGAGCTGACTTTTTTGAGTGCTTCTTCCCATTCCTCAACAACCCTTTCCTCCGTATTCTTTTTATGTGCATTGATAGCTTTTCTCAATCTCCCTGTGGGATGTCGCAGTTGTGAGGGTTCCACTTTGTAAAATATGGGTAACACTATCTGCCCTTTACTCCTCTTGCACTCTAACATCTGAACCAGCTCATGAAGGCACCATTTGCTGGAAGTGTAGTTCTCGGAAATAATTGGGATAGAGATCGTGGACTGCGTAATGCTGCAGAGAAGCTCCGGACCAATCTTCTCACCAACACGGAGCTCATTGTCATCTCTGAACACGTGAATCCCGGCATCGATAAGACTAGTATAGAGATAATCGGTGAAACCTTTGCGAGTGTCTATCCCTCTGAAGCTCAAGAACACTTCGTAGGCATTCCCTTTCGGCTGTTCGTCTCCCCTTTCATGATCTCTTTCATGCGGAGCAGTCAATGAGGAAGACACCCCGGAATTCGGATCTTCTGAGTGAGTGGGTTCTTCTCTTTTACAATTCAATTGGCTATTTAAGTTGAGAGGGAAATGAAGTGAAAAGAAAAGAAAGGAATTGGAGAGAAAGGAAGAGAACGGAAAGACCATTTTCCTTTTTCTTGATTGGATGCACATCATGGTAGGGGTGTCAACGGTTCGGTTCGGTTCGGTTTTTTTGAAAAACCGAACCGAACCGAACCGTTAGAAATAACTTCCGAACCGAACCGAATAAGACCCGAACCGAATATGAACTGAACCGAAATTTCGGTTCGGTTCGGTTCGGTTCGGTTCGGTTTTTCGGTTTTTGGTTTTTAGCTTTTGGTTTTTGGTTTTCAGTTTTTTGGTTACTCTGTCCGTCAACGAACCACACGACGACCTTCTTGGCGACGCTCGTAAGCTGAATAGGTAAGCTCGCCCCTGCTCTTGCCCTGTTTTGGGCGCACCGGGCCGGAGCTCCTGGCCGTCCGACTCCCTCGAGCTCCGGCCGGCGTCGCCCCGCGTTTTGTTTCTGATGTCTTCCTCGTCGCGTGTCGAGAGTCCCAGTGTGGGTCGAGCTTCGGTTGACCCAAAAATCCCTCGTTATAGTAGCGCGCCCCAATTGTTTGATATAATGCTCGAACTGGATCTGAAAGTTTGTGTGGGGAATATTCGTTCTCGTTGTGTTGTTTCGTCTGTGGCTGTCGTTGCCCCTTTCTTTGATCGAGCAAACGGAGGCAAGCGTCGCTGAGGCGTGGTTTTCGGATGGTAGGGATGTGTCGAAACCTTAGATTGGGTCTCCGTTTGGGTGGTCTGGGCAAAGTTTGGCTTCCACCATGAGGAGGCCAACGAGGGCAAGGGGGTTCCGGCGACGGCCGAGGTTGTCGGCCATGACTCGCCGAACACCAGGTGTGGTCGGACGTGGAGGTCGGGGCGCCGGTAATGCTTCTCGGCTGGTCTAGGCGGTGGGGCTTGGTGGAGGCTTGGGCGTGGAAGAGAAGCTGCTGTTCAAGAGATGAGTCCATCGTGGACTCAAGGCCGGTGAGGGGCTCGTCGTAGCGGTGGTGATGGTTTGGGCAGGAGGGGCGAGTGTTCGGTGAAGAGAGAGAGGGGAGTCGTCGAGGAAGAAGTAACCAAACCGAAATAAGGTTTTAGGATTTTATCGGTTTATCGGTTCGGTTCGGTTCGGTTAACCGATAAAACCCGAACCGATAAAAAAAATTCGGTTTTTAATGAGAACCGAAAACCGAACCGAACCGAACCGAAAAAGCCGAATTTTTCGGTTCGGTTCGGTTCGGTTTTCGGTTCGGTTCGGTTTTCGGGACGGTTTTTGACACCCCTACATCATGGAGTGATTGACCAACGAGATTCTTATTCTGTTTTAAAATAAGAGATTGATCAAGCAGAGCCTTAAAAGAAAGCCAGCCTTCACGGTCCAGATCTGCGAATCGCACAAATGTCTTTCATGACTCAGTTAATTCAAACGAAAATAAAAGAACTCTCACACCTCTTGCTTACTCAGAAGAAAATGGAGCAATCAAAGTAGGAATCAGAAAAGAGCAAGGAGTCGGTTGACTACCTGAGGAGTGCTCAAACAGCAGAACCCTGGGATCCCTACCGATTTTCAGCCTTCCAAAGTAAGATTACCAACACACGACATTCTTTAACATGCGTGCTTGAACACTGTTCGAGTTCTTGTCATCCAACGGTCCAAAACTCTTCATGCCAATCGAACTGCTGTGAGGCATGCCGCGGAAAGAATAATCATTGCACGCGTAATTTCCGCGGCATCATGACTTTTTCTTTTTTTCTTTTCTTTTTTTTTGGTTGGAGCAGCATCGTGACTTGGAGACACGCAATGCTCTGCAACATTATGACTTGACTTGCTTTTTATATTAATAAGAAAAAGTGGAAAAGAGAACTGACGAGCAACACTCACATGCTCCTGCCGTGATCTCCACGATTCACACCATATTACTGGGAAGGTGCTTCGAACCTGTCTACGCGCTTTCATTGAAATTTGACACTGCTAATTTACATAAGTCAGACAAGAGCGTATAAATCGGGGGATTATACAGGATTTTGTTATTAAAAGTCTGCAGGAGGCTTTTCCTTTTTTTATTCGTCTAGAAAAGTAACTTTAAAATAAATATTTTTCAAAATAATTTTGTTAAACTAGATTTCTCCATACTACTTTTTGCTTAAAAATTATCAAATTGTTATCCTCCGTCCAAGCCATTTTTATCTCTCTGTCTAAATTGATAGTTTTCAACATATTACATCAATTTTATTCTTTTGGTTTTGCGTTAATAAATTCTAAGCTAACAACTCTCCATATTTGAATGGTAATTCAATAATACTTTTTTTTTCCCCTTTCATGATCATCTTTTGTCAGGCTTTTTATTTCATGTTGACAGTCTCCGCCAACATGTTCTTCACCAAAATACAATTTTTGCAGCACAATATAGAGGAGGATTCACTATTAGCTTATTTAGCATTAGAAGATGTGATTTGAAAAATTGAAGGTATTAAATGGAGAGGAATTGCATAAAACACGACAACAAGGAGTGATTACGTAGACACCTAGTGTATTATAGCTAATATAATATTAGCCTACTTTTGCTGCTCTGACAACCAGCTTAGCTTATAAAACCTCCTAAGAGCATGAACTCACTTCTTTACTTATAGGTACAAACATTCTTTCAACTCAAGTGTATAATTGAAAACACATCCCACGTGACGTTCCTAATCATTTAATTCATATTTGTGCATATTCTCTTTTATATTATTTGAGTTGATGTAAATTTTGGACTTTCGTATTCAACATAGGCCTTTTTGTACGCTTAATTTGCAAAACATGATAAGAAATGAAGTATCTAAAGCTCTACACACCGATATCAATGAAGTAAATAGCTTTTGAAGTGAAGAAGAGATCATGACTTTTCACTCAAGTTGCTTCTCATACTTCCACGAGGGTCACCATACGGATGATACTTACTAGACTTGGAGATCTCCATTAAAGTGTAATAAAAAATCTAAGAAGTGAACCATATTTTTGTCGTTCCATTCAAATATGTTCCATGAAACAAATTAAAGTTCAAGAACTATTCAATGGTTTTCATAGGAATCACTCATTTCCCATTTCACTCCATGACACGATAAGGATAAGGAATTTCAAATAATAAATGATTGATGAAATCAATCAAATGTCGAGATTGATGGGAAATATGATGGTTTCTATGCTTCACCAGCTAAAAGATAAAAGCGAAGATAAATTAGACAAAGAAATCATCTTAGGTTGCCACTTGGGACTAATAGTAAATTGAAAATGGGAAGAGACCGTGTATTGAGAATTTCTAGCCAATCTGAAAGTTGATAACAGTCCTAGAAGAAAAACATCCTCCTCCATATTTCAAGCTTTTCGCTGTATTACTCACATACATGCCAAGAGTTAGAGAGAAATATCAAAACTAGTCAACATCGAACACGTCCAATGTAGCAAGTTAGAGAAATGACATCACAACACTCTCTATTGTGCATGCTTGAACAATGCTGAGTTCTTGCCATCCAATGGTCCAAGAATCTCCAATTAATCGAACGGGAAAATTACCAAAAAATTCATAAACCTATTGTAATTGTACCAATTTAGTCCTAAATTTATTTTTTTGACCAATTGAGTCTTAAACCTTTTACAATTATTCCTAATCAGTCCATCCAACTAAAATTGGCCGGTCGGCGTTGACGTGGCAACCGACCAGCACCGGCAAGCTTTTTTTAATTATATTTTATTAATTTTTTTATCTTTTTTTTCCCCTTCTCCATCTTCCTCCCTCCTCCCTCCTCCTTCCTTTGGCTCCGGCGACCAGCGGGCTTGCCTCGCCAGTCGGTGAGCTCGTGCCTAGCGATGGCGGGGCGAGCCCTCATCGGATCTAGCGAGGGCTCACCTCGCGGTCGTCGGGCGAGGCGAGCCATCGCTAGATCCAGCAGGGTTTCGCCCCATCGTCGCTGGGCGTGAGCTCGCTGATCGGCGGGGCTCCCCTCGCCGATCCGATAGGGCTCACCTCACTAGACCCGACAACGGCGAGGCCCCCCTCACCAGATTTGGCGAGGGCTCGCCCCGCTAGTGGCTGGGTGAGCTCGCCCTCGCCCA
This sequence comes from Eucalyptus marginata, assembly GCA_014182565.1. Lineage (NCBI taxonomy): Eukaryota > Viridiplantae > Streptophyta > Magnoliopsida > Myrtales > Myrtaceae > Eucalyptus > Eucalyptus marginata. Next base: position 37,495,696 of record CM024592.1, on the reverse strand, counting down.
ACGACGGCAAGGTGAGCTAGCCTAGCCACCTCAGTCCGGCGACCAACCCGCCCTCTGGCCGGTCGCCGAAGCCAAAGGAAGAAGGAGGGAGGAGGAGGGAGAGGGAGAAGAAAAAAAAAAGAGAATAAAGGAAAAAATGGATAAAAAAATTAATAAAATATTTTAAAAATAAAATATTATTAAAAAAAAGCTTGCCGGCCGACTGCCATGTTAGCGCCGACCGGCCAATTTTGGCTGGATGGATTGACCAATAATAATTGTAAAAGGTTTAGAACTCAATTAGTAAAAAAAAAAAAAAGTTTATGACTGAATTGACACAATTGCAATAGGATTAAGATTTTTTTTGTAATTTTCCCTAAATTTTTTCATGAATTCCTCTGACATTGTCTCCACTGAGTTCAATCTTACAAGTGTACTTTTCGAATTCCTTCACATGCTTTTTATAGACCACTTTAACTCCAACTAATGACTATGAGACATGCAAATCAATCTACAATATCGTTGAACCCACGTGTTCTCTTCTCTGGCATGGCGATGATCTACCAATCCTAACAACAAAATATAGAGTCACTTATTGCTAGTAAGTCGGATGATGAATGGGCTTTCTCAAATGCGACTTAATTAAAAATATATTTCTCGATATGACTCTTCCATCAACTCAAGTGTAAAATTGGAGAACAGATTAAACACGATTTTCCTAATCAATTAATTCATATTTATCATATTCTCTTTTATATTATTTGGGTTGATGTAAATTTTGGACTGTCATATTCTACATGAGCCTTTTTGTATACTTAGTTTGCAAAACATGAAAAGAAATGAAGTATCCAAAGCTCTGCACACCGACATCAATGATATAATTAGCTTTTCGAATGAAGAAGAGATGATGACTTTTCACTGAGTTGCTTCTCGTACTTCCACGAGGGTTTGCCATACATCTTATACTTACTAGACTTGGAGATCTGCAAAAAAGTATAATCGAAAGCTTAAGCAGTGAATAATATTTTTTTGGTTCCATTCAAATAGGTTCCATGAAACGAATTAAAGTTTAAGAATTATTCTATGGTTTTCGTAGGAGTCATTATTTTCCCATTTCATTCTACAACATGATATTCAAACCTTTCATATCTTCCTCCGTAAGGAAAAGGGATTTCAAATAGCATACGATTGATGAAATCAATCGAATATCGAGATTAATAGGAAATATGTGATGGTTTTTATACTTCGCTAGCCAAAAGATAAAAGCGAAAACAAATAGATAAAGAAATAATCTGAAATTGCTACTTGGAAGCACCAATAGTAAATTGAAAATGGAAAGAGACTATGTAAAGAGAATTTCCAGTAAATCTGAAATTCGATGAGAGTTGTCCAAGAAGTACAACATCCTCAATATTTCAAGCTTCTCACTATATTACCCACATACATGTCAAGAGACATTGATGTCAACACTAGTCGACATCGAATACATTCTAGTGATAGAAAGTTTTGAGAAAAATGACATCGCAACAATGCTGTGCGGGCGTGAACGATGCTGAGTTCTTGCCATCCCACGGTCCAAAAATCTTCAACTAATTGAGGTACTGCCATGGGGAAGGTGCCTAGAGCCTACGCAGGCGTTTTATTAGAAAGCGAGTGCGACTTGACTTCGACTTGACTTGCTTTTTCTATCAATAAAATAATTAGAAAATAAAAGCAAAGGACAATTATTGTGGAGTAATTTCCGCAGCATTCTGCAGACGGTGCATTGAACCTATGCATGTGCTCCTTGACTTGACTTGATTTGCTCCTCCATATAAAAAATAAAAAAAGTTAAAGAGAAAACCAGGGAGCCGAAGATTATTGTAAAAAACCTACAAGAAATCTCAAACTTCGCTTAGAATAACACATTTATCATATATTATTTTAATGACACGATATGTTTTTATCTTAATTTTTTTTTGTGACACAAAAAATCTCAAAATTTTATTTGCGAGATACATTTATCTTCAGTTTTTTTTTTTGTGATACCAAAAATTCCATTTTTTTTTTGTGACACCACATTTTTGAGATAAATATGCATAAACACGCGCACACAAATTTAGGATTTTTTGGTGTTACCGAAAAAAGTTTGGGGTTTTTGATTAAAAAAAAGATAGTGGTAAATGTGTCACACTATACAAGTTTTGGATAAATGTGTTACATGGGCACAAGTTTTGAGTTTTTTTTTGTCGTAAATTTTTTTTTGATAAATATATAACATTGAGTAAAGTTTGGGATTTTTAATGACTTTTACCCAAGATTATATGCAGACATTTTATGGAAGATTAGAATTGCATGAGGCTTTTTATCCCGATTCGGATGGAGCTACAAGCATATTCGGACATTTAATATATCGATAATGACGGGATAATCTACTGTATATAAACATTGCATTATCAAGGTAACTGACAATGGATTGATAGTAAATGTGGGATGTTTTGCTAGTTAGATGATTACGAAGACTTTGCTTTTATAATCAACAACTAATTGAGTTGTAGCGTTATGTTAAATCCATCTCATCGTACACGAGGTGATCCCATCAACCTTCTTTTTCCCTTTTCATGGACTCACATGGTATTATAGTGGGCTCCTCCTGAGTGGGTGGAATCGCGGATTTATATATATTGGTGTCACATTTAGAAATTCTTAGTCAACAGGATCTCTACACCATCTGATAATTATTTCTCAAAAGAGATATAAATTATATTGTCTCATTTTAGAGAATACTTCCAAATAAAACGAAATAAAAAAAAATTTTCCTTTTGGAATCCGCGAGACTAATTCCGTATAGAGCAATTCCATAGTATTGGATAAAAAGGCAATTTTGTGGTACTGGAACTGTAACAACAAGACAAGTTGGAAAGAATTAGCCATAAATGACGTTGATTTTTCTTGCAATCTAAAGGCATGAGCGCGTATGACAATACTAATTATGTCTAATTAGTATACCAAAAATAAAAAAAGGCTCTTGTATTGCATATAATTAAAAAGTGCTCTTGAGTACTCATTTATAAGATCCAATTATGTGAATCTCATGCCGACTTTACTTTTTTGACAGTTGAGATTAATAAGATTTTTTTTTTCCAAAAAATAAATAAGATTATCGTGCACTAAAAGTCATGCTGTTGATTGCTTTTCTTTTCATGCCATCTTTGTGATGCACGGGAGCACAAATTTAGAAAAAAGAAAAAGAAATATCGACTCTAGGGCCTCTAAAACCTATGGGGAAGGCACACGTCCATCATGCCATATCCCTTATCATCCATTCGATGCAAGTATTTCAATGTCATCTATCAACTTGATTTATTTTCTCAGTTGTTCAATTAAAATTTTCTCGGTGTTAATTGTCAAATTGAACATAATAAAATTGTTGTGTTCAAAGCCACTAGATTGCTGCAAAGTATAAAAGATATAAAAATAAATGATATGTCTATTATAACATACTTATGACACGTCATAATAATTAAGGACAAGAATATAATGTAAAATAAAAGTGTTTTATGACTTTATGATGTATTACAGTAATCGAGTGTTGATATGATGTAAAATAGAGATGTACACCTAAGTATTTCATAAGATGAATAAAATCAACATTGACGCAAGGAAAACAAAGATGACAAAGTTTAGAGAGAAATGACAACACAACACTACCGTGCGTGCGTGAACAATGCTAAGTTCTTGCCATCCAACGATCCAAGAATCTTCAACTAATCGTACCGTTACGATTGCAATGCATGTTCCACGAAAAGGGCTATTATTGCACGCACAATTTCCACGGCATTGTGCAGAAGGGGCACAGAGCCTACGCAGGTGCTTTTTTCTGAAAGCAAGCACGACTTCGACTTGACTTGCTTTTCCTCTTAATAAAATAATCAGAAAATAAAAAGCAAAGGACAATCGTTGAAGACGTAATTTGCGCTGCATTGTGCGGAAGATGCGTCGAACCTGCCTATGCATGTGCTTCTTGACTTGATTTGACTTGCTTTTCCAGGCAAATGAAAAATTGAAAAAAAAACCAATAGGCAAAGCTGATGCTCGGAGTAAGGTTGGCCGAATATTAGTGCACACATTCTACGAAAAACTGGATTTTGGTGAGACTCTGTATTCCGATTTGAATGGAGCTACAAGCATATCCGGACATTTAATATATCAATAATGACTGAAGGATTTATAATATAAAAAAAATTATCGAGGTAACTAACAATTGATAGATAGTAAACATGGGAGGTTTTGTTTGTTCTTATTTGGGCAAGTTAGAAAATTAAGATGATTTTGTTTGTATAATCAATAACTAATTGAGTTTCGGCATTATGTTAAATCCATCTCATTACTTACACGAGATAATTCTGTTGACTTGTTTTTGTCCTTCTCATGGACTCAGTTGGCTCTTCTCAAGTGGTGGGAATTGCGAGTTTATATATTCGGTATCACATGCACTTGTTGAATAATTATTTAGTAAATACCTGTTACCTTTTTTATTTCATTTGCTGTTTAGCTTTATATTTCATGTTGGCATTTTCAGACAACAGCTTCTCCACCAAAGTGCATTTTTCCTTTGCACAGTATTAAGTTTCTTCAAACCCTGAAATGATAAGATAATATAGGAAAATAAGCTCAATGGCTTAGTATGTGAGTGACTAACCACATCTGATCATTCTAGATCAAAAGCACACGAGTAAGAAGATTAAAATTTAACGTTAATAGATTGTTGAACTAATCGAACTGGGGCGACGCATGCTGCACGAAAAGGGCAACTATTGCACGCGTAACTTCCGCAGCACTGCGCGGCAAAAGCGTAGCGCCTACGCAGGCCTTTTGTTTGAAATTGAGCACGACTTGACTTCGACTTGACTTGCCTTTTCTATTAATAAAACAATTAGAAAATAAAAAGCAAAGGACAATAATTGCGGGCGTAATTTCTGCGGCGTCTAATTTTATCTTGACTTGACTTACTTTTCTAAGTAAATGAAAAACTCAAAAGAAAACCAATGGGCGATGCTGATGCTCAAAGTAAGGTCAATTGAAAAGATTAGATGCACACGTTTTATGGAAGACTAGAATTGGGTGAGCCTCTGTATCCCAATTTGAATGGAGCTACAAGATATTAGGACATTTGATAGATCAATAATGACCATAGAATATATGGTATGTGGATATTGCATTATTGATGCCACTGACAATCGATTGATAGTAAATACATGAGGTTTTGTTCATCCTTGCTTGAATAAGTTAGACGATTATGATGATCTTACAATCAACAACTAAATGAGTTGCCACCTTATGTTAAATCCATCTTATACGTGAGGTGATTCTGTTGAGCTGATGTTATCCCTGATGTTACTAAGGGTGTTAGTAAGACACAAGCACCAGAAAAATTTGTAATGCAAAACCGAATTTAGTAACAACACACTCATTTCTGATAGAATGAGTGCACATCTTGTGCCAATACCAACTCCATTGTGTCAAGTTTTGGACCCTGAGAGCCCAAAATCTTCACTTAAAAGGAACGGGGAAGAGAAACAATTGAAATACATTATGCAAGTGTATTTAGTCTATCATTTCGGCCCAAAACAAGGCCCGGATCTGGTCCACCTGCAAAATATGCAATTGAATTTTTAAAACAACTACAAGTGAGTTCTATCATATCTTAAGTCCCCACTTCAGATTTCAAAGGACAACGAGAAACTGCATTTTTCAGCTTCTTTTGGTAAGAGAGAGGGAGGCTCAAGGGGAGAGAGATCATTCATTCAACTAAGAACATCTTTAACCTCTCAAAGTAGCCTTATGAACCATAGTTTGCTTGCGGATTTGGTGGCAGCTTTCCTCAACAAGATCAAGGAACTTTTCCAAATTTGTAGCTCGAATTCAAGATATCACCGCTCTCGTTAGTCGTCTGGAAACGAACAACTCCCATCAGCAGGTCTATCTTTCCCACCAGAGACTTGGAAAAAACCATTTTGAAGAGATGCTTCTTAGTTTCCTAAAATGGTCATATAACTAGTAGGTCATGCTGATAGAGTATCTTATAGGCTTGTATAATTACTATTATGCAGTATCATGTAGGCTTGTATCATATAGATTGAGGCATGTTAATGATTAAAGCTTTCTACAATAGCGGTAATAGAACCCTAGAAATAGACTTCCTTTCGTTGAGTGATTCAGCTACATAAATTTTCTAAGCACATTAAGAAAGCTCTAATCACAAGATATATTTTGTAACATTGGAAATAGTGGGTCATTAGAATTTCAGGCTTCTTGGCACAATAAATGATTTCACAATGCCAAACATTGACACTTATAGCTACAACAAATTTTATGAGAAAGTTTTTTCTTTGTTTTGGTCAATGTGAGAAGAAGTTGACTAAGCATAGTGCGCGCGATATATATGTCTGTCTGAAATTTTCGTGGAATAACTACGAGGACAAAAGACAAGCCTTGGCTTTCAAGGCACCAAAACCTCTTTTCCACTTTTTTGGAACTTGCGTCCAAGTCCAGCAACCATACCACGCAGGTATCTGGGGTAGAGAGGCTGCTCGAGATTTAATGAGGGACCTAGGCAATCAGTCATAAAGATTGACATTGATAAAGAATATAAATAAATGTTCAACATAATTAACCCAGATGCTGAGGCATAACGGCTATGCAAGTTTCTTCAAGGTAATCCTTGAGTAATACTTCAAAACAACATTAATATTCTGCATATAATAGAGTTACTCATATTTGAATGATGATCCAAAGAAAACAAGAAAAAACGACGAAGTTCTGTAATTGCATGTTAGCTTATCCTCTGTCTAAGATCTTCTGCTGCCTTCTCAACAGGTGCGCCTTCAAGCATGCTTTTTTCTCATTCTCAAATTCATATCTGAAAGTACTCAAGAGCAAAAAATTGGATAACCTCCATTGTGAACAAATGTTTTGGCTGCAACAAGGCACGATCAACCAAATTCGATGGCAGAATACCGAGATATTGCAAGAAAATGTACAACCAAATACCTAGAAACAATTCAAAGATGTACCTGAATTGGAGAATTTCTGAGAGATTTTTATCTTCGAATTGGCATTAAGAAGGCTTGACGCATACGATCATGTGGTGACCGAACTAAGTACTAGCAGATTTTCCTTAGAATCTGCCACTGATTAAATCACGGAATGAATAGCCGTGCCTTAAAAAAATCGGTGAAGACTTGACAAAGCCTCATATGGAAGAGCTTCGCTAGTATCCCCTACTTAGGGTTTCCCCTTCGCGATGGCATCTCATATATCGCCATATAGCAACGGCAAATCTCAAGGTAACCATTGTAATGTGGGTAATTCTTACATGTTAACCATATGAATGCGAAGTAAGATGTGTGTTCAAATCCATTAAGTACATCTCTAATATCGAGTTTGTGATAAAGATATAAAGGAAAAAGAGAATGTGATAGATGAATAAAGCCATGGCTTAAACCACAACCTGAATACCAGGTAGCGGTTGATTGGCGAAAAAATTCTAGTTAAAAAATAATAGACACAAAATTAGAATAAGTAAAACACCAATTCACCATATTATGGGTTCATATTATATCCGTTTCAACTCTAGAAGTGACGGAATATCGGCTGGTGCTTTTTCCACAATACTTTCCCCTTCTTTAGGCTTTTTCTTCTCTTTGGACGGATCTGCATTAAATGCTGGGGGGCTGATTTTCTGGATCTGTGCTCAGACATAGTCCTGGCGATCTAAGCACAAAGGAACCTGCAAAATCCATCAATGAAAACCAATTATAGTAATAGAGCATAAACGGCTAAAAGCAATACAAATATCCCATACTTGTTCGAGGATAAAGGCAATTTTCTCCATATTTTCCACTGCTCCAAAATTTTCCACTGCAATTCAAACCACTCATGATGTTGGACAAGGAAAAACCAATTACAAGATGAGTGACCACAGAAATCAGCTTCTAGTTACTGCAATTTCTTGTATCAAATCGGCAGTATCTGCTATAAGACCCTGTTCTTCCTTTACTTTTTGCAAGTTTCTTTAGCAACCGTGCACTCTCAATTTCGACATATAGCTGCATAATGACACTAGCTATAGAAACCACAAAATCATAACAGATTGCTCATGAACATAGCCCGCAATAGAGTCTGATTTCACATTTTCACCTTCTCAGCAGAAATAGAGTTAAGTGTCTTAATAAGCTCAATCTTGGTCTCAAGATCAGGTGTCCGGTCGATATATCGCATGGCCTACTTCTCCATTGCTACAATAGCCTCTTTATAAGTAAATAGCAACGCATATGTCACCATCCAATTAATTCATTACTTGATTATGTCTCGAGCAAAATTAAAACTTTCAGTTGAACTATCTGATTAATAGCAAGAAAAATTATTTATTCTAGAGAGGAAATAGAGTGAAAAATAGGAACCAAAAGGGGTAATAGCAAGGTGCAATAGAAATACAATCACAAGGATCCCAGCCAAATGAAAAAAACTTGCAAACAACATGAGCACCAGGCCTGAGTTCTTGCATCTCTAGATATTGCCGAGAGCGAACACCCATATAGATATGCCAACGAGATTCATTTTTCAAATAGTCATACATGATGGCATATTACGACTACACAAAATGACAGTATAAGATCTAGTCAGTGCACAAATGGGAGGCAATGCTGCGGTATAAGTCCTTATAAATCAAACCCCTAAGGTAACCGTTATTAAGATCAATTCCAAATGATTGAAACTGGACCACACTTTGGATCAATAATCATAAGACTCTGCACTGCTGATGATGGCGAAAGTGAAGAAGAAAAAAACATGAAAGCAAAACCAGATGATGGCATTGAAAGAAGAAGAGAGAAGGTTGAAAGAAATAGACGAGGTAAAGAGCTATACGCTATGCTATGACGTAAAAAAGAATTTCGTTCCCAGCAAGAAGAGATGGTTGTTGTACAAAGGTGATGGCATTGTGCTGCACTGTTGGTTGTGGAGGCACAACAAACCTCCCATATACCGCAACCCAAGCTCCCATAAAAGTAGAGCTCACTTCCAACTCCAGCAATAAAAGGTTATTCTTAATCCAGGTGAAAGCATATGGACTCACCCAAGTCCGCATAGACAGTATCTTCAGCACCCACCAAGTAAATCTAATTCAGGACGAGAGCAGCACCTCAATTTCATTTATAATCCCCTTATAGTTCAAACCCCAAAGTTAGGCCTATTTAGCAGGTTCGGCCTTTATGTATTGTTTCAGACATACAATTGGTCATGCACGATGAGAAGTGGGGCCTAATTTGATTCACTATGAGGTTGAGTCCCAATTAAATAGGCGAAGGAGGATATTTGGGACTGGGATTAGGTATCTCATTCTACATCTCCAATGATGTTACTCCTAATCTAAACTGGGAATGATTGTCGATGTGATCAACTTGCATCTTTTTAATTGCCTCCTAGACAGGTAGCAATCCTAACAACAATTGTGAAGGCAAAAATCTGGTATAGGTATAATAAATAGCCACCTGTCATAATGCTCTCACTAATCCAGAGGAACTTATCAGCATTCAGCATAGCATAACAGTGAAATACAATCAATGAAGAGTAAAAATTCCACTAGCTTATCACCCAAAAGCAGAGATGAAAAGGCAAATACCTGGATATCGGTTAATCTTGATGATCCAATTCGCTCATAAAAAAGGAATGTGAGATACTTCCTTTGGTACAAGAAAGTTTGGGAGCAACTATATAACAGGAAAAACAACTTAATAGGTATGAATATCCAAGTATCAATGTCATCAAATAATTTTGACTCAATCACTTGACGAGGAAGGCAAAGAGTGCTTTGAGCTAGGTAGACAAAAATTCATGCCCCAAGAATTAGGTAGACGACCAAACGCAATAATCTTGGCTCTTGCTTGTTTAATATTCCTTTCGCCACGATCAAACCTAACGCATGCTGTGTCACGCCCCGATCCTCGGGCATGCGCCCATCCCTCACCTTGGTCGATTAATAACGTGCGATATCCCAGGACTCTGTATCGCCGACCCTTTCAATTTATTATGCGCATGCGGAAGTAGTTAAGAATCCCTAAACAATAAAACAATGTGATAGAAAAGCAGGCCATATTTTTCATATTGAAATTCACAACCACACTTTTATTAACAGCATAACTCATAGTATTTTTACAATACTATTTACAGCATATTAGGCTCACATCTATCTACACTAAGACAGGGTTTACAAAAAGGGATGGGACCTCAATCCACATCCGGGTTGTACTCAAGATTCCTCTCTGGATCATCTTCTTCTTCAAAAATCTTTCTCCTCCTCAGGATTCACGTCAGTGCTCTCCTTCTCAGGTTCCTCCTCATCAGCTCTTACTTAGGGTCCTAAAATGTTGTCCCACAACCGGGATGAGACTACGTCTCAGCAAGTTCTACCCCCTAAGACTCGATTAGTAAGCCAATACACTATGGGCTGCCTAAACACGCACAGGTCAGATGACTTACCTTGGCCTCAGATTCCACCTGCAAATCTGTACAATTCATAATAGGCACCCAACTACTTATAACAAATCGAACTAGTCGATTACATGTCATAGAGCACACGTGCATTCTCTAAGGCATTAGTTCACCAAAGTGATGCATCAAATCACCGAGCCCACGTGTCTCTTCCAAGATGTCTCACTTAATTCCCTAGGCCCACGTGCATTCTCTAAGGCACTAGTTCACCAAAGTGATGCATCAATTCACCAAGCCCACGTGCCCTTTTTACGATGCCGGGGGCCACGTGCATTCTCTAAGGCACTTGTTCACCAAAGTGATGCATCAATTCACCGAGCCCACGTGTCCTTTTAGATGCCACCCTGATTCACCACTCCACCATCGATACTGACAATCGGTACCCAAACATTTGCCCATCACATAATTGAAATCAACCAATTAGGAACACGTCCTAAAATTCACAATTTAAATCAATTTCATATAAATTGAAGCTCAATTAAATAAACGGACCGCACCACGACAATCAGCACGAAATTCCGGTCACCGCCATCTCGGTTGAATTTCCGGAAAAATAATTAATTAAATAATTAATTTCGAAAATTAAATAAATAATTATTAAAAATCCAATTTAGGCCCGTATTGCTCGATTGGAAGTCGAGACGAGCCCGGAAAATTACCGAGACTAGTTCAATAAATAACATGGCATGTCTACTTGCTAATGCCTATTTCTAACCACCTAACATGCATAATTAAGTCTCTAATTTAATTTATCTAAATTAATCTAACCACCTAATTGCATTTAATTAAATCTAACCAACCCTAAGTATAATTAGCAAACTAAGAAAGATTAGTAAGAAAAACCCACTTTAAGAAAAAGCGGAGACCGAATCACCGCAACGGTGACGCGACGGCGGCCGAAATCGGATTTTCGACGACACCGGCGGGCTTGGGCCGGGCCTTAGACTCGGGCCCAACAAATCTCAGCCCAACTGAGACTTGCTTTGTACTGGACTGGGCTTCACTTGACTTAACAGGCCTTGAATGGGCTGTCCTCTTGGGCTGCTGCACTTTAAAATTTTGCTGGGCTGAATTGGAGCAGCTACGGGCGGAACTTGGGCCGTCGATGGAGCGAGAGATTGGCGGTGAATGGTTGGGCCGAGATCAATTGTTGAGCTGGGGAAATTGGCGCGGCTTCGTTGGCTTGAAGAAATCGGACAGCAGTTTCTGTCGAGCAGCTAAATCAACGCCAGCTGGGGGAGAAGTTGACTCGTGAAGCTGTTGGTCGGTGGGGAAGAGACGATGATGATGATGCTGGTGTGGGCAGCTTCTGCTACGATTGGGCTGTTTTGGACACACGAAGGAGCGAATTCACTTGGTGGTCAACAACCGAGTGGATGGAGTTGCTTCGTTGACCTGGACGCGTGGAGCTGGCTTCGCTGGCGTGGGACTCGCTGACTAAACAAGACACGAGCTGGAGAAGAGTCCACGAGCTGAAGACACGGGCAGGTGGAGTTCTTCGCTCGGTGAGGGAGATTCTTCGGTCAATCTTCAACTTCGCTTGTTGACCCAAGCAGCACAATCGTGGACGTGTGGCCGCAGAGGGAAATCGGTGGGTTGGGCTTCACGGTGGCAGAGAAGGATCGGTTGTTGCTGCAGGGGAGTTCGGTGGAGTGGAGTGATGCGAGGAGATTGAAACCAAAATAAAATAACAAGCGGATGGGGGAGGCTTCACGTGAGGAAGAAGCCAAGGAGGGACCCAATACTTGCAATCCTTAGCCCTTGCATTCAATGCTTGGTCCCCCAATTAACCCTCAAACTTATCTCAATGTCTCTCAATTCTTTATTGCATTATCTTCACAATAAACCCAATTTTTGAAGTCCAAAAAAATGCTGTCTTCTTATAGATCCGAATTTCCGCAATTTTTCGGGACATCTATTTCTTCGACAATTTCCCAAATTGAGGTCCGATTTCGACGAAGGAAAATCCCATACCATTTTCTGCTAGTCCCCAACATCCAAAGGCTTGGCTTGAAAGTCGAAATTTCATTTAATTGAGCCCATCCGAATTTCCGTTGATTTTCCGCGGCGTTCGCAACGATTTTCCGTAAAAATCTCGGGATCTCCGAAAAATCTTCTGAGACTGAGTCAACACTCCTAGAATTTATTGTGACATGACCGAAACTTCAATTTCTGAAATCGGACTCGAATTGACGGTTAATTTCAATTCGACGCGTTTTTAGCGTGACCTAGGCTACCGATTAACTTTCAGATGTTTTTAAGTGCAATTGACTTGTGGTCGATTTTCTTCGAGCCACTATGAACTCACTCGACTCATTGGCGACTCTCGATTGTCGTGAAAATCCATAGAATCCAAATACGAACACGGGGTACCAAAACAATAAGAAAATCGCCTAGTCTTTGGTCGACACGAATTTTCTAATTTAGTGGTGTCACCCACAATTAGCCACACATCGCTATCGATCTAGTCTATCTCTGATTTCAAAGCGATTTTTAACTGTGCCGAGATGGCCTCTAAAGATGGACACGGTCGAGAAGCCAATTCCTAGTCGAATTCTCAAGTCTATTGCCTTAAAATTCTTAATAATTTCCCAGAGATAGTCTAGTTATCTCAAGAATGATCGCCCGAGAATAGCCCTATAGACACGTCAATGAAACACCCGATTCAATCAGAAGGAAACAGAACCGAAAATTCGGGATGTCACATGTTGTGTTCATGCAAGGAAGAAACTCCACAGCAAACCCTTATTGCAATGGAGAGGTACAACCTATACTTACTGTTCATCTTTAGTTGATTAGTATTTTGAATCACTCGTCTGGCACCCAATCTCAATGTCTTTTCTCCCTAATTTCTTTGTAGTGTAAAAGGTATAATGAGTAAGGCACCAAGGAAAAACCTTTCCATCTAAAACAAAAACAATTTATCCCTATACAAGAGAACTCAAATCCTAAAACAAATCTACTAACCAGAATAAAAACAAAGTGGAACACCGATTGCTGACTTCACTAAACCCTGAAAAGATGATAAAACAGAATAAAACTACTTAACTCAAACCATATGCCTTTTCTCCGTCATCACAGACTAAGGATCTCTATTTTTCACTCACACACATTTACTTTCAAAGGGAGGGTCCATCTTGTAAGAGTACATCAAAGTATTTTGCTTGTACCTGCCTACTAGATAGTACCACAATGTCCAGCTTATTCACATAGCTTTGTGCATTATTTTCCTACTCAACTGAAAAAGTCATTTTCGTTCTTCATTAATGAGAACTTCCGATTAGTGTTCCTGATAGGATGCAACATCACATGACATTGACTTCATGGATCGGGGAGATACTTATTGATAACTAATTTTAGTTAAATGCTTCCTTTAAGTTACCAAGTGATGTTTCAAAAACTTCTACCTATTGAGTTTGCTATCTCCTCCTTTTATTTCTTTTGAGAAAGTATGACGCTAACTGCTGGAAACTCACTCTGTACTACTTGGGTGCTGAATACTCACTGTTATTAATTAATTTCCCTTCATAAGCAAAAGCAAGCACCCTACCAGAAAGTATATCTCAAGGTTAACATTTTGCTTATTACCAATTCTTTGTTTACACATGAGCACCATTAAACTTCCACAGCAATATAAACCCCAACCTAATCTTTCCATCTCTTTCCTCATTCGTTCCTCAGACTGCAATAGAAAAATACAGGATATCAGTACATGCCAAAGTTTTCTCCACAAAGCTCACATATCCTTAACAGTCAGCACAACTCTTCAAAAATATTTAAACCTTTGGAAGATGACTACATCAATGAAATAGCAGCAAATAACAAATTGAACGTCACACAATCTCCATATGACAAGTAATGACCAACATACTAGAAGGGGTTCCTCTTTCGTACAAAATTGCATATGTGTGGCTTTTCTTTTGATACGGTAATCGACCATTACATAAACATCATTACGGTAACGACTATTACACATATTCTGCAGCAAAATAGCCACCTATCTATGCTTCCAATACACAAAAATCTCCTTTATCTTCCCTAGCGAAATATGCTATAATACGAAGTCTTAAACTCACACCTTCCTCCAGCCCCTACATGCTGCTGAATTCTTCCATGTGCACTACCGGGAGCTTAATTGAGGATGAATTTTGGAATTGTGAGATGACCTTCCACCTTTGTCCTTGTAAGAATTTCTAGAAGCAATGGTCTTCCCTCCTCTATGAACAGCAGCAATTGCTCGCCGTCTCGCTTGTTCGGGCGCTTTACCAACTCAAAGATCATTCGCATTCTCTTTACTTTCATCCCGCACAGGTGGAAAAGAAACTCTCATTACGAAGCTAACAAGAAAGAGCAATAAACAACGATAAGTGATGACTATGGAAAAACTTCTTTAAAAAACTTAACTCACTTTTCATTTTCGATAAACTACAGATGACTCACTGATAAACATATGTGAAAAAGCACCAAACACAACAATTAGTAAACAGTATACTAGTCCATTATCCCCTTGAAAAAAACAGTTGACAGCAACACAATTACTCAAGTTAAAATCGCATGTATTTATCAGCAAAAATTTCGAGAAGCAAATTTCCGAATAGCTCATTTTTGTAAGTTCAAACAAGACCAAATTCTGAGCAGCTAAATTCAAAAGACCTCAAGCCGAAACTTACTTGAATTAGCCATTCCATCGACGCCATTAAATGGGATTTTAAAGGAGAACATAGAGAGATAAGTTCATTTCACGGATAGCTGGCATCTTTCAAAGCTTATTCATCATCGTTGTCTATGAAATTTGTCACAAGTACAGAGACTAAACACTTGAGTATAGTCGAGGTTCTCAAACAAGGAACCCAAGCCCAAAACTATCAAAATGGGCCTGAGCATCATAGAACACAACAAAGGTAGATCGAACTTCAAGATATCTCGCAAGCCGAGAATGTCTTCAATGTGATTCATATTACTCAACCTTCATGCTTATGTTGATAATCAAAAGTGCTGCCATGCACTATCCAAGACTACATAGCTAGTGGGCGAAAGCCAGACCTAATGCCTAAAAAATTTCACCATATATACTTACCTCATTGAAGTGTGCCTCACAACAAGGTTTGCTGAGTTATCCTTCACATCTTTGTCTATTTTCTTTGATTTCCTCCTCATTTCCTTCTACAATGTGCCCTGGCTGGTCATACAAATAGCAGGATTAGGATATAATACTGAGTGAGTCAGCACATTAGACTTTAAAATAAATTTTAAGGTGGATCTCAGCTGACTGCCAGAAAATTAATACTGCATCCTCCAATTAACCATCCAGGAAACAAACCAGGAAATTCTCATAAACGAATATATAAAACATGACTTCATCTTATCCGGTGAAAAGTCACTCAAGTGCTCCAATAGTCTTAAAAGATCTGCTCGTTTTGCAAATAAAGCGCAACGAACAACATAGCTTCCAAGTAAAAGAGGAAATCTCATGCCCCGATGTTATAGGTTTCACAAAGTTTCAGCAATGTTGATTTTCAGGCCTATCACAGCGAATGCTTTGATACTAGTACCGATCCAGCAGATGCAAAGAGTCAACATCACTCATGATTGTTTCATCCATTCCAGCACTATCTCCTTCATCATCATAACATATATCCTGGTCCTTTTCTTCTTCGACGAACTATATCAAAGGAATCCAATAAGAGAATGTTAATATCGCATCATGGACAATGCACACTTACAATACTCAATCAATGACACGCTAGGGATGAACTTTTGATTAATGTGTCAACTAGTTGCACAAAATTCTCCAGGCCGATGTAATTGGTTCCAGAAAATTTGTATATGCTGTTTTCATTTACATTTCAGAATGCGGCAGCTTCAAAAACACGTTTGGAAAGACATTGGAAATTATTTTACAACAAAGACGATGGAAAGCATGTTATGAATGAAAAAAGAATTCAAAGCTGAAAATGACATTTTGGTGTATCCAATATTTATTCATTCTAACAAAAGCACAGATCTTTGGAAGGAAAAAGAAAAATTCTATTTTACAGCTTTGATGGAATACAAGCATATACTCCCATTTTTCATCCCGTAAGAGAATTTTCATTTTCATTCACATGTTTCCAAGAAAACAGAAAACAAAAATTAAAATACTAGCCATAGTACTTCCACTTCCACTTCCAATCAAGGACCAAACATGCAAAGCCGGGAACCACAATGCAGGCAATTGGCGAGATATTATTTTGGCTTTCAGATGCAAGAGCATGAAGATAATCATGAGAAAAGAAGCTGACAGAAGCCAAGAATGACAAAGAGTGATCGATAATTCGAGCTGTGACCAAAATATGCAAGAACTAAATACTAGTCCAGACCAACCATCTACAAGTCATTCTCTCAAGGATTAAAACCCAAAATATTTGTCTCTCAAGGATCACTGGGTAGGATCATCTCAAACTACACAAATTCTGGGCAAGGCAAAAAAGGGGAATTTCATCATCTCGAGACAATTTGTCACCTGAAGAGTTTCACATTTTCATTTCTCTCTCCCACACGCATCGAGCAGAGACGACAGAAAAATAAGGCTGTTCATTCAATATGCTTTTGGGTTCAGTAGAGGAGCAATACAGATGTATCTATAAACATTAACATCGCACCGAATTCTACGAAGTGGAATCCAAAAAAAAAAAAAGGAACATTCGGACGTACGGGAGTCGCCAATGGGGTGCCTATCGGTGGGGCTTGGGAAGGCGACGGCGGGAGGCGACGGCGTCGGCGGCGTCCGCGTTCAGGAGCAGGGGGCGCTTCGCGGAGGAAAGAGAGAGGGAGAGAGCGAGCAAAGCGACCTTCGTTCGCGGAGAGGGAGGCCAAAATGTGAGCAGGGGTTCGTCGGCGCCGGGGTTGCCAGCAAGGGCGCTCCGCAGAGGAAAGAGGGAGAGAGCAGAGCAGAGGTCGCGAGAGGGAGGCGAAGGGGCGTTGGAGTCGGGGGCGACGGAGGCAACCGGCGGAGGGGCGTCGGCGTCGGCGTCGCGGGCAACCCGGAGGAGAGAGAGCGAGGCGTCGGCGTCGACGTCGGCGTCGCGGGCAACCAGCAGAGGAGAGAGAGCAGAGGCGTTGGCGTCGCGGGCAACCAGCGGAGGAGAGCAGAGGCGTCGGCGGAGGTGGAAAGGGCGTCGGCGTCGCGGGCAACAAGCGGAGGAGAGAGAGCAGAGGAGGGGGAAGAGCATACGGAGAGAAGACCTCTGCGATTTTTGTTCTCCGTAATGTAACGGAGAACGGGGGAAAAAAAGAGAGAGAGAGAGGAGAGAGAGGATGAATCGACAGGTCGCAGAGGTCACGAGAGGAGAGAGAGCGTCGAGTGGTGGACCCCACGAGCGGCGCGCGCAAATTTTAAACCTCGACGCCGGAGCCACGTGTCGATCGCCGAATGGTCTTACCCTACGCCTACGTGGAGGGTTAAACCCATCCAATATTTTCTGCCTTATATAAACATTGGAAATGGTGAATCAAAAAAAAAAAAAAAACATTGGAAGTGAGTGGGGGTCCGAAAAAAGGGAAGGAGTCTGCCATTGGTATATTCGCTCTGTTTTCGGCAGTCCATCACGGCGCCGTCGCGCCTCCTTCCTGACTCCACATAGTGCGCATTTCTCCAAAATTTCAACTCCGTCAACTTTTTTTGGCGTCTCTTTTGATCTTGATTTGTCGCTTGAATTGTTCCACAAAAAAAAAGAATTAAATTAAATATCTCTCTATTCTCTCTTTAAGAAACACCCTTTTCTTGCATGGTTATTTATTAATAATATTTTAAATTAAAATCTCTCTCTTCTATATCAAGAAACGCGCTTTTTTTTTTTTTTGCATGGTTTATTTATGAATAAATTTATTTTCCGATCCTAAAGACTTTTCATTTACTCTCACTTTCGTCCTGGGCTTTCATTGTTTCGGGCCTCGAGCCCGAAACCAAGCCCAGCCCGCCGAAAAAATTTGAAGAGTAGGCCCAAATAAGGGGAACATGGTTCTCAGATCGAACCTGAAACTGACTCAACTGGGTCGAACTCGGATCCGGAACTTTCGGGCTACAGGCCCAGAGGTAACGCTGTGCGTACATAAGCATCACTCCCTCCCTCCCTCTTTCTCTCAGTGCAATCGGATAATCGATGGCACAACCCCAAATATTTTGTGACTTAAAATTGCTTTTAATATATTAATAATTTTATTACATTTTTTCTTTTTCTTTTTCTTTTTTTCTTCTCCTTCCTCTTAGCCGGTCGTCGACCAAATGAGGTCGCCGGCCTTGGGGGAGCCTCACTAGCCACCGATGAGGTCCCCCTAAGCCTTGCCGTGGCTCACCGTGCAAAATATTGCTCCTGATGTTTGTTTGTTTGTTTGTTTTTTTTCGAGATTAGAAGAACCATCTCATAACGAGTGCTCGGCGTAAACTTTCAGGGAGCACTGGTATGGGGACCCACCTCTCACGGTGCTCCGTTTAAGTCACGCTAATGCTCACGCGATGACTCAAACCCCCCCTTCCGCAATTAGAGGGGGAAAGGCCCAAACCAACTTACTCATAGCAGAATGGGTTTCTAATGTTTGTTTCCTGATGTTTGTTTAGTTATTGCCAAATCATTTTTTGACTTAACTCACCTATTTGACAGGTTTAGTTAACACTAACAACTTTTGATGTTAGTTGTTTTCAAAATCGAGTAAGTAATGGTCATGGGCTTGTCTCATGACATCTCCAAATTAAAAAGACTACAAGTTTCACCAGAGCAAGGCCCGGCTTCGAGAGAGATCTGGGCCCATGAATGAATGTGTGATATGAGAAACTTCTTATCTTGCTAAGATTGAATGCCATCTCGACGAATGGGAACTTGGTAAAATTAAACTAACTATATATCCTCCAAAAGCATAATTAAATTGATGGTCAAAATATACATTCTATGTGAAGAAGAATCATTCCAAACTTGTCATATATTTCGGCCTCGAGCCCAAAAATCGAGCTTGACCCGCTGAAAAGATTTGAGGAGTGAGCCTGAAGGAGGAATGGGTCTAGGATCCCGCCCAGAAATCCGAACCAACTTGACCGGGCCGGTCCGGATTTTCGAGCTACAAGTCTGGCGGTGAAGAAAAGAAAGTGAGAGAGGAGAGAGCGAGAAGAAACGCAAAGGAACTTGCAGAATTTGATGAAGCTAGAGTAAAGGGCCAATCAGATACACGTGGTCATGATGAATGGGTTAGTGTAAATCCTACGTAACACTCGTTGAGTACTCAATATTTGCCCTTAACGAGAAAGAATAAATAAAAAGAAAAAGGAAGGGCTTTTAATTACGATAAGAAACTCACGCCCAAGTTCCATAGCCTCGATTCCACTCTTCCAATTATGATTTTCATATTCCCATAGGAAAGGGTCGTTCCCCTTTTCCAAATTAATGATGTTGTTTCATATAAAACTTCATGAAAAAAGAAAATACTTTTTGAAAATCATCTTCAAGAGAAATAGTTATTTCCCATTTTATTTGGTGGCATGCTAAAAAAATGTAATTGAAAATATTATTGGGCGTTTAGATCTCATTTGGAATAATGGGTATTGAAGAAGGTGAAGAAGTGAACGTTTGTGGAAAGCGGAAATGATTTCCTGCTTAGGAAAATGATTTCCCCTATTCAAAGATGGGAATTCTTTTTTTTTCTTTTTCTTTTTTTTTTTTAATTTGGGATATGTGCACTAAAAGTCCTAAAACTTATTTCGAAGGTGCAATTGAGTCCTACAACTTAAAAAAAAATCAAATCTTAAAATTTATCAATTTTGTACAATTAAGTCCTTCTAATAACACACTTATTTTATCTAACAAAAATACTGACGTGACATTTTTAAATTAATTTTTCTCTCCAATGTGGTATTTTTTATTATTTTATTTTCCAAATATATATAAAGTAAATTTTAAAACTAAAAAAATGCTCAAATTTTAATTGACAAAACAAAACTGGAAAAAGATAAAAATGATAGGGCCTCCCTAGAAAGGAGCTGCTGCTGCTGCCCATCGTCGGAGGGGACAGTGGGGGAGGGTGGCTGGCCCTCGCCATTCTCGTGCAAGGCCTTGTCAGCCCCAAGAAATGGCCAATGAGGTTCACTTAAGCAAAGGTCAATGAGATTTGCCCATAATAGGTTGAGGAAACCCAAATTTGGGCACCAGCCCTAGCTAGCCGAGGCGAGGTCTCGTTGACCATATGTGAGGGCCAGCGACCCTTGCTAGGATCGGGTGAGGGCCGGTGTTGCCCAAGTTGGGGTGAGTGTTGCCTGGGCCTAGCAATACTAGCCCTTGCTTGGGGTTGGGGAGGCCTTGATTGGGGTCGGCCACCCTTGCCCAAGGCCGGCGACCTCCTCTAGCTACTCCAATGACATGCGATGGCAGTGGGAGTCCCTCTTTGAGGAGGCCTTGCCACTTTTTTTTTTTTTTCAATTTTATTTTTCCTATACAAAATTTTAGCCTTTTCTTAGTTTTTAAAAAAAAAATTAATTTAAGCATATTTTGAAAATAAAATAATGAAAAAGTCACGTAAAAAAGAAAAATTAATTAGAAAATGCCATGTTGACATTTTCCATTAAGTAAATTGACAGTGTTAACGAAAGAATTCGATTGTATCAATTTGACAAGATATAAGATTTGATTGCACTTTTTGCAAGTTTGAGGACTCAATTGCATTTTCGTAACAATTTTTAAGAATTCCAGTAAACATATTTCTTCTAATTTTAAGGGCAGGAGTTTTGTTTTATTGTAAATATTTTTCTATCATTTAACTATTTTCAATGAACTAAACACATGAAAGTTCAGAAAATTAATTCCTAAGAGAGAGAAAGCGAGAGGGGCCATAAAGCAGAATACCAATCTAGCTGGGTTGTAAACTAAACGGGCCCCCTCTAGCCCCTTCAAGACCGTCACCGGGAATATTTAATATGTATTATAAAGAAATTATATGTTAATATATGACTTATTCTCTATTATGTCATAATTAATTTATTGTTACAATTCAAATTTGATTATACATTATGAGATGTTATTAAAAACTTACCGATTACATAGATAATAATATAATTGAAGTATGAATTTTATAACACCTAGAGCATCATTCGATGTAATTAGTAATTAAGATAATCATTACATCACAAATTACATAATGTCTGACTATGATATGGAAATTTAGATAATTTTACCCAATAGTAAGCGACTGATATTATGCTTATTGTTATTTATGAAATATTTTTTAGTGTACTATATAGATATGCAAGATCAAGAGAACATAACCATCATTATATCAATTTTATACTTTTCATTTCACATTTTATTATTAATTATATAATGTATTTTTTTTTTACATGATTGAAGTTTGTGTAATCATTATGTAAACAATATAAATAATTTCGCTTATAATTAATATAAACTCTAGTTACAACTGCAAACTAATAACAAATAAAAAATGAAAAACTCCACAATTGTATTGTTCCCCGTACCTCCCTCGAAATTACTACAACAATAGATGAGTAAATTCTTTGTGGTATTATCACGTTCAATGATCACTAGCTAATATAAAATTAAACAAAAATTTACCTCTTCGAGTCAACAAAATCCAACTAGTTGAGTAAAATGAGTGTTTTCGATTTCCTTTACCAGTCAAGCTCGAAATTAAATATTAGAAATAGCACTATCTCGAGTCAAATGAATTAGCTTTGTGAGCTCTAGGAGGGTCAATGGTTCAGACCGAAATTTCACTAAAACCAACTCAAAATGTGAAGGGAACACGTTCGCCATGACCTGACCCTGCATGCAATTCGAACTGACATCACTGTTCCGGTCAGGTTCTTTTTTGCTTTTTTCGAAAATTCATGCTGCTACAAGCTTATACCCTAATTTGAGCTTCCATTATATTCTTTTTTTGGATTTAAGCTTCCATTATATTCAGTAATAGCTCTTTCCAAGCAAGAGAGGTGCGGTCAAACGGTTCTTTTTATTCCAGAATCACAGATAATACTGCACATGATGCTAATACTACTCAACATAAGGTTCGCTTGTAATAAGATGACCACCTGACAAGCACACTCAGCAAAGACTTTCTTCCCAAAAGGAGACAAATTAATAAATAAATAAATTTAAACCAAAAAAAAAAAAAAAAAACTGGAATTCCAGGACTTCATCACATGGTGGAATTTGGAATGTGAAGAGTTGCAGTTGTGAATGAGGAACGCTCAAATTCACATTATCCATGTCAGGAGCTTCCATGCACTTCAGTTCCAAGATATATTTATCTCAGATTGAAAGCAAATTCACTACAACGACTTTCTTGTTCGTTATTTCTTGATGATTCTTCTGAGCACGCCACTCCAAGCAAAGATTCGATTTTTGCTTTCTTAGTTGCCAACATAGGAATTGCAAATGTTTTCCCCTTCTTCCAAGACCTCTTGCAGGATCATTTGGTCCACAACTCTAGGACACAATCAGGCAATGCCATCTTAACAGACTGGTGCAGCTTCAATTCATCTTGGAATGACCGGCCTTCTCCAGAGCAAGAGTATTCTTTAGCTGTACGCATCTCTGAGACTAGACAGCTTGGCTCCCATGCCTGCCCTTCCTATTAAACACCAGTACTATAGCCCTCTATATCACAATATCACTAGAAGCAAATTCATGATAAATCGTACCTGGAGCTGCATATCCTGTGGTACCCTTGATACCAAGCAAGCTAAATTGATGCGCATGATCTTTACATAACCTTGACATGAGCCTTGCCAAACCAGAATCACTTACATAAGCAGTCACTTGATTATCAAGAAGAACATTGCTTGGCTCCAGGTCAGAGCGGATTATCAGTCAAACAGTGGAAAGACCATTTACCCCCACGTTGGAAAGTAATGTAGATTAATGTAGAGATGTTCTCACTCTAAGCAGATGAACATTGGATGTATTGGCTGTTGACATGAACATTGGATACCTCTTGAGAGGAATTTCACTATTCGATGGGTAAATTTACAGAGAGGAACAAGCAGAGAGTAATCGACTGTGCAGAGAAGTAGTATAATCTAGAAATTTCTGGTGAAAGCTACTGAGATATACAAGCAGTGTTACTAGACCTGCAAGTGGGAAAAGAAGAAGACAACAATAACTAAATGCCCGATACATAAAATGTGAAGTTCTCTGTGCATGTGAGATTACGCCACAAAGATTTCCTGTACACGAGAGAACTTGCTATTAGGTTCCATCTCTCCATGCGACTACCATCTATAACAGAAGCAAGGGATGAGTCTCTAAGAAGATATTTTTCTAACGTTCCAGTCCCTAGTCAATTTAGAAAGGTAAAAATAAAAAATAAAAACTCTAAATGTGCACCAAGGACTACTAATAGAAACAGAGCACACCCAGAAACACCATTGGTTTTCTTGCTCAACAATGGTCAACCTGCAAGCAGGAAATGAAGAAGGCAGCAATCACTAAACACCTAATACAGAATATGAAGAAGTGAATTCGCAATAAAAATAAGTAATTGGTTTAAAAAGTACCAATCTCCAACTTCATCAATTGTCAAGAGGAACCAATATCGAGTTCAGTTCCATGGTTGTAGTCAACAACTCAGCATTGATTTCACAATGAAAATGAGAACTAAAGTATCCTTTGTAATATGAAAGGGTTTAAAAATTCTATAAAAATATTTTTTTACTGAACTCAAAAACTTCGAGTTCTTCTAAGTCCTCAACTGATCTTGAGCACATATACGAGCCTCCACCATACTCAGGGTAAAAAGCTACAAAACGCATCAAGCACACAACCTCCTTTGCTAAATGCGGCCTTTGATACCATACTCAAGATGGGCATGGCCTCTAATGCTCTTGTTGCACAAGGCATCCTTTCAAAGTGATCCCAGACAACGGATCTCTGCCTTCTATTTGTGACAGTCCCTCTTTGTAGACATTTTGTAATCCTTCTATCTAAGAAACTTGGATCCTGTGAGTTATTATTATAATCAGATATATTGTGCCAAACCAATTTTCCCCTAAAATCAAATAAAAAGACACAATGTAATAAGTAAGCTGTAGTCCTCTACACCCTCTTAACAAATAACTAGAAAAGCTAGCCTAAGCGACAGGATTTTTTAGCATGGAGTGCTGCCAAAGACAGTCGTAAATAACTAGAAAAGCACTATGTAGCATGTAGGCTGTAGTCCTGCAACTTTCAGGAAAACAAAACCACAATAACGAGTGAGATTATAAACTTATGACAAGCACATCTATACATGCTGAACTATTAACTCTGCACAACTTCTTGAAAACAAGGCCTCTCTTCTATGACTCTGCAGAACATCTTGAAAACACCGGATACAATTGACATCACAAAGGGTTCTGTTCTCCAAATTGCTGCTCTACGATATATAGTAGTATTCAGCTAATTAGAGGGCACAGAGGCTCAAACCACTCTACATGCGCGAGCAAATAAACACATAAACGTGCACCCAAGAAGAGTCCAACCTCGAAATAAAATAACACCAGTCAGCTCACCTTGAAACAATTAAAGAACTAGTAATCGCCAAGCACAGACACGTTTCCCTGGGCAAGAACTCAAGCATCTACAGTCTACACGACATGTTTCTCCACGCATAATGCAGGAACTCATATCTGAGTATCGCCACGCCACCAAGAGAAGGGTTCTCTGTCACCACGCCTCTGTTCATGATTTCGTGCACCTTTTCCCTCTGCCAACTAAATATTTGCACAGGACAAAACTGACGAACACTACAAGCATTTTGACGTTTACACAAATCCTCCGACATAGTAAATTTAACGCTCGACAGGCAGAATCCAATTCGACGGAGCCTTGAGGACGTTCTTCTGAACTTATCTCCCGACCGACGAAATCGCCAGAGAGAGAGAGAGAGAGAGAGAGAGGAAGAGTGAATCCGAGATCGAACCTTGAAAACAGGGAGACCGAGATGGCGATGTGGGAAACTGATGGATTTGGGAAGGGAGGGAGCGTTGGGTTTTTCGGTGCGTTTCGGAACCGAAGCGTCCGCAACGTCCCATTTTTCTCTTATTATCCGAACCGGAAGGAGACCTGGTCCGAATGTCGGGTCGGGTTTTGTTTCCGGCGGGTTTGGTTATTTTAATGTTATACATACAATCGTCCACCAGTAACAGTGGTCGCCTTTCAACTTTGAGAATCATTGAGATCGGGGGGGTTCATTTTACTTTCGATTTTTATTTATAGCTGGAAAACTTCAGTAATAAGATTTGGACCAGGTCTTACACACATTTTCTTACAAAATTATATGTATGCATACAAGAGAATGTGCATACATATAAATGTATACTGTATACATACGTTAATTCTACTGGACTTCCAGACTTCATCCATGGCCCGCCTTATTCTCGACGATTAATCAGGCCACCTTCCTGCCCTCGGAAAATATCAAACCACACTTAGCTAAATATCAAGAATCCTAAAACGGCGACGCTGATCTAGTCGGCATGCTCTTTGCTAAGCTTGGTGAGCTTAGCGCCGAGCTTGCCGAGGTGAAGACTGGCCACCTTCTCGTCCAGGTGCTTGGGCAAGGCATAGACCTTCTTCTCATACTTGCTCGTGTCCCTTTCCATCCACAGCTCCAGATGCGCCATCGCATGGTTCGCGGAGGAGCAGGAGGACGTCGCGAGGCTAGGGTGGCCGGTGGCATGACCCAAGTTCACGAGGCGTCCCTCCGCCAGCACAATGACGCCCGACTGGGTGTCGGGGAAGACCCACCTGTCCGTCTGAGGATTGAAGGTGATGCGCGTCACGCCCGGGAAGGTCTCAAGGCCGGGCATGTCGATCGCCTTAGCGAAGGGACCGGTGTTGCAGACGATGGCATTGTTCTTCATCTTCCTCATGTGGTCGACTGTGACGATGCCCTTGCCACTGCCGGCAGTGACGGCAAAGATGTCGGCCTCGGAGACAACATCCTCGAGGGTTAGGACCAGGATACCTTCCATGAGAGCTTGGAGAGCGCGGATGGGATTGACTTCGGTCACAATGACACAAGCACCGGCCTTCTTGAGGGCAGCAGCAGAGCCCTTGCCAACGTCTCCATATCCACAGACCACAGCAACTTTTCCTGCGATCTCGAGGTCGGTGGCCGTCATTAGACCGTCAGGCCCAGAGGGGAGGCAACCGCACAAGTTTTGAAACTGTTTCATGCAAGAGCACTGTGTTCCAAGAAGGGATTAAATGGACCTTCCTCGTGACTCTACTCTCAATCACAAAACTGGAATGACTAGATTCTTTATTAGTACCTTGGTCTCGGTGACAGAGTCGTTGACATTAATAACGGGAAATAAGAGAGTCCCATTGGCCCGCATCCGGTACAACCACTCGACAGCAGTGGCGATCGCCTCGGAGACTCCGATGAGCCTCTCCTTGATCTTGTGGTACCTCTTCGGATCGGTCTCCAACCCGTCCCTGATTATGGTCAGCACGATCTGCAACTCCGGGTTGTTGGTAGACGCCGGGTCGGGGAGATTCCCGGTGCTCTCATAGGCCTCCTCTGCCTTGATGCCCTCGAGGATGAGGAGGATGGCATCGCCCCCGTCGCCAACGATGAGGTCAGGGCCGCCACCGGGGCCCCAGTCAAGGGCCCGCTCGATGCACCACCAGTACTCCTGGGGGGGTCTCGCCCTTCCAGGCAAAGACAGCAGCGGAGTCGCGGGAAATGGTGGCCGCGGCGTGGTCCTGGGTGGAGAAGGCGTTGCTTGAACACCAGCGGACCTCGGCGCCTAGGGCTGTGAAGGTCTCGATGAGTACAGCGGTCTGGGGGGTCATGTGGAGGTAGCCGGTGATCTTCGCGCCCTTGAGGGGTTGCGAGGGGCCGAACTCGGAGCGGCAGGACATGAGGGCGGCCATTTGGTCCTCCGCGAGCTCGATCTCGAGGCGGCCCAAGTCGGCCTGCGACATGTCTTTGACCTTGTACTCGCGGCCGGTGGCAGTTCTGTCCACTAGCAACGCCATTCTTTTTTCCTTCTTCGGGTGTTTGGACAGAAATCTGAAACACACTCTGTGGGAGGGGAGAGAGAGAGAGAGAGTGTGCGAGCGAAGGAAGGAGACGGAGTTGAGGAATTTAAATGCTTGAGCCGTTCCTGTACATCCTTTCGAGGGCCTCATTCCGCTCCTGTACGTCCTTTCAAGTCCTCATGGCTGGAGGGCCTCATTCCACAAGCTGAAAGTGACGTGGAGTTCCCGCTGAACTCAACGTCCTTTCAAGTCCTCATGGCTGGAGGCGAGGGCCTCATTCCACAAGCTGAAAGTGACGTTGAGTTGCCGCTGAAAGTGACGTCGAGTTCCCGCATAAGACACGTCCTTTCAAGTCCTCATGGCTGGAGGGCCTCATTCCACAAGAGGGCCTCATTCCTTTCAAGTCCTCATGGCTGGAGGTGAGGGCCTCATTCCACAAGCTGAAAGTGACGTTGAGTTCCCGCTTAAAGTGACCTCGAGTTCCCGCATAAGACACAAGCTGAAAGTGACGTTGAGTTCCCGCATAAGACACAAGCTGAAAGTGACGGTCGCGTTTGTGGGAAAGCCTTTCTTCAGGCGTAGGCCCGACCAGCATGAAAGCCTTTCTTCCTCTGCTCGTTTGTGCGAGTGCGCATGGCCGAAGACCTAATCTTTATAAAATTTCTTTTATGTAAATTTGCAAGTTAAATGTGAACAAATTCCTTGGCACCAATAGCTTCCGATGTCGTGTCGGTAGTTTTCCAAATCGGTCCAGCAGCAATAGTAATGGGCTTGTCCCGAGACATCTCCCGACTGACGAGCCAGAAGTTTCACCCCAGAGCAAGGACCGGCTTTTAGGGATATCTGGGCCCATGAATGAATGTGCGGATGAGAAACCTCCCTCTCTCTCAAGCGAATGTTTCGTGAGGGTAAAAAAGAAATGAAAAGAGACCCATATTGCCGTGAATTATGAAAATCGTGCTTTTAGTTTCTTGATGTATAATATGTTGACTTCACTTCTATCTTTACTTAGGTCTCCATTTATTAGAGGGAAAATAACACAAATAGTTGTCTCCACTGGCAACGCCATTCTTTTTACCTTCTCTGGGTGTTTGGACAGAAATCTGAAACACACACTGTGGGGGAAGAGAAAGAGAAAGTGAGCGAAGGAAGGAGACGGCGTTGAGAGATTTAAATACAAGATTCCTGAGATGTGGAGGTGTTCCTTGTGCCCGACTTGAGTCAGCGATCGGGCACAAGGAAAACCTCCACTGACATCACTTGAGGCCTCCAAGTGATGTCAGCAATTGGGCACAAGGAACACCACATCTTAGGAATCGGCAAGTATTTAAGGTGATGTCTGGAATCGGCTCAAGGAACACATCCCGATCGTAGGAAGATTATTTTCTTATTGTAGTATACAAACGATAAGAAATTCATTTTTTTATATTTGTTAGAGGAAATGATGAAACACATATTTCGAGAAAAAGTCTTTGAGAACAACTCCTGGTCCTAGGTTTCAGTGCCGAGGACTTGGGCTTCGGGATCCCAAGCCCATACTTGAGGAGTTGAGCTTGGCCACTGGGGGCTGGGGCACATTTGCCGAATTCCTGAGATCTCGAGCACGACCTTGGGGACCTAGGCTCATTCATGGGGGTCTTTGGTGCGGCAACAAGTTCTCAAGCCCGGCTACTCCTTTGTATCCAATTCCTGTGGGAATCCGATGGCCAAGCCCATGACCCTAGCGGTCGGTCCCCTCACCTGTGTAATTAGGGAGATAAATAGGGGCTTCCTCCTAGCTCTAATACCATGCAAATTTTTATGAGATGAGTGCCAACCATATTAAAAAGTTAAGCTGTTAGAATAAAACATCCTTAATATTTTAATATTCTAATAGTCCCCAGGACATCAAGAGCAGCAACAGCTTGCTGGACTCAAACAGGCGGGCCAAGATCGCCAACTTCGGCCTCGCGAAGTTGGGCTGCAGCGCTGTCACCATGCGCTCATGGGCACCCAAAGGTTGCTACCTCGCCCTGGACAACTTCTCCTGCGGGGTCGTGTCCATGAGGATTGATGTGTTCTCGTTCGAGGTCATCCTGCCGGAGCTGGTCTTGGGAGAGAGGTGATGGAAAAGGAAGGGAGAGTGGTGTGTGTGGGCCGGCGTGGTCGAGGCCTTTGGCGGAAGCAGCAGTAGTGAGGAGATCGGGATGGCCGAGAGGCCGAGGGGATGGATGGACAAGGGCCTGGTGGCGGACTCATCGTGCTCGATGGAGAGCATTGCGATCTCGGGCTTGAATTGGACCCGTCGAAGAGGCTGAGCACGGATTAACATGGTGTACGGCTTGTGCAAGAGCGATGGCATCTTTGATTTCTCGGAGAATGGATTATCAGCTCATGCTCAAGTCTTGGGAAGATCTACTTGCTTATATTACAATGTGGATAATCAATTTGAGTAAATGAGCTATAAAGAATGTTACTAGATAGTTTCTGTTTGGGGTTTGATAATATGTATAAGGAAATATATTAGTGCCGTTTGATTTTATTTGGTTTGCGGTGTAATACAAACCATTACTTTCGGTCCAATTTTTTTTTAATCAAACTTAAAGCAAATCGATATTTGCAACTCTAATTGAACGAATAACCCTTATTTATTATCAATTTGGTTCGATTAAGAAGATATTATTTTCATGGAAATTTTACCTCTCATCTCTATCTTCCAAAAAAAAAAAAAAAATAATCATGTATTTCGATAAATTATCATTAATTGGAGAATGATGCCTGACTGAACAATTTAAGGAAAATATGTCGAATAGAAAATTGGTAAAATTAACTAACCATAGTTCCACAAAAAAAAAAGAATTAAATTAAATATCTCTCTATTCTCTCTTTAAGAAACGCCGTTTTCTTGCATGTTTTATTTATTAATAATATTTTAAATTAAAGATCTCTGTCTTCTATATAGAGAAAGGCCCTTTTTTTTTGCATGGTTTATAAATGAATAAATTTATTTCCGATCCTAAAGACTTATTCATTTACTCTCACTTCCGTCCCGGGCTTTTCATTGTTTTTGGGCCTCGAGCCCGAAACTGAGCCCGGCCCGCCGAAAAGATTTGAAGAGCAGGCCCGAACGAAGGAGGAAAATGGCTCGATCGCACCCCGAAAACCCGAACCGACTTGACTGGGTCGGACCCGGATCCGGATCTTTCGGGCTACAGGCTCAGAGGTAACGCCGTGCGTACATAAGCATCGCTCTCTCCCTCTCTTTTCTCTCAGCCCGGTCGGATAATCGATGGCGCACGGTGGATACGGCAAGCGGCGGGTCAAGCCCGCCGGCCGCCGGTCGAAGGCGCCGGGGGTCGAGAAGAAGCCGAAGGCCGTCTCGCTCAAGAACCAGATTCGCAGCGTCGAGCGGATGCTTCGCAAGGTACTCACGCGTGCTCGTTCACCGATTGGACGCTCGCTTTCCCCCTTCGAGCCCTCTCGCGCGCTCGTTCGATGGTAGATGGACTTTCGAGCTAGGGTTCTTGCTCGTGCGGATTGAATTGAAGTCGGATTTTCTGGGGGGGTTTGTTTCGTATCATGAAATTTATACTTTAGATGGAATAGCCTGTTCTTTTCTGATTGTGTGGGTTGTCTGGCTATTCGGTGATTGATCAAAGTTGATGTTTTTAGTTGATTGTACGGAGCGAATGTCCGGGTTCGGATGGATGCGTGTTGTTGCTCCTTGTTTCGAATGAAAATGGATGAAACTGTCGGTGTCTGGGTTCGCTCGAGTGTTCGGCTAGAACCCATTTCCTTCGGGCATGAAGCCTCGCGAGAAGCAGCGCTTCGGAGAATTAGGAAATATTAGGTCGACTTGACCGGCCAAAGCATTTTGTCTGGCACAACGTAGGGAAGATTTTCTATGAGCTCCATGGCAATTGGCAAAGTCTCCTACTTGTAAATTGGAGGAATGTTGTCCCTGACGGTCATTATGAACTTATGATTCAACAAGGATGTGCCTTTGAAATGTTTGAAGAGATGTCCTTCATTCACATCTATTTGGTTTACTCATCCAGCTTCTGTTGTGATGACTGTCGTTTGAGTGCTACGACTTGTGATGTTACTTTCAGTGTTAAGTGTCATTTTGATGTTAAAAGAAACTGTAGAACTAGGATTCCAATTTGTCTTGCACTAGGCCATTTGTTGGAGCGCTCTAGTGATTAAGATAAAAACCGACATCTCGGCAACTTAACCCATTCAAGAGTCGTTAGAAATTCCTTCCCTGTATTCTTTTCACTCCATTACTACTTTGCTAGAAATAGACAG
Source organism: Eucalyptus marginata (assembly GCA_014182565.1). NCBI lineage: Eukaryota > Viridiplantae > Streptophyta > Magnoliopsida > Myrtales > Myrtaceae > Eucalyptus > Eucalyptus marginata. Next base: position 37,463,894 of record CM024592.1, on the reverse strand, counting down.
TTGTTAAAAAAGATTGCCTATTTCTGTCCCAAAAAAAAAAAAAAAAAAAAAATCAAGCTGCCAGTTCTGCCAAAGAGGGGTCATTGCCTATTCTACCTACTTGTTCAAACCTTGTCATTTCTGTATTCTTGCATCAGAACTGTTCAGTGACCTATTTTCTGTTATTCCTTTTTATGTTTTGATGCTTTATCAAAATGTATTGGAATTGCATGATGATATTGACGTTATGGTTCTTATTTACAAAGGATCTTCCTCCTGAAGTGAGAGAGGCACAGGAAAAGAAGTTAGAAGGACTCAAGAAACAGCAGGAGATTCATTCTCGTCTAGCTGTTGAGAAAAAGATATTCCTACGAGATAGAAAGATTAAATTTTTTGGTTAGTCTGCACTTCATATGTACTAGTTCACATGCTCACACAATGTTTCTGAATATTCTCATCTTTTATTGGCTAATCAAGTTTAATCTTTCATTGAACAGAGAGAAGAAAGATAGAAAGAAGAATAAGACGGTTAGAGAAAATGCAGCGCACTTCATCTGGTCCCGAACAAGATGCTGCGATTGCTGAACAGCTATCTAAATTGAAAGAAGATCTTGAATATGTCAGGGTGAGTTGTGATGATGCAGTGGAAGTGTATGTTTCTTTTTCTTAAGTTTGATGCTGGGTGGCATTTGTTTTTTTTTGTTTTTTTTTTTTTTTTTTTTTTGGGGGGTGTTAATCTTGCTTATGCACAAGAGCTGTTAGCATGTTGCAGTGTTTTGTGTAATATCAAATGTAGCTCTAAAGACAAAACTCCTTGATTTTTACCCTTCTTATTTTATATGCAGTTCTATCCCAAGACAGAGAAGTATGTATCTTTATTCTCTGGAGGTGATGATTCAGACATGGTTGATAGGAGAAATAAATTGCGTAAGCAGATAAAAGCTAACTTAATTGCTGCTGCAGCCAGTGGGAAAGATTTGGAAGGTATAGCTGTTTTGGTCATTTCTTTCGCTTAATAAACTTTTAGGTTGGTCATCATCTACTAGATGTTGAAAATCATATGTGATCATAAAGTCCATAATAGGTATGTCTCCATTCATTGAGCTGAAGACTTTTCCCTGTATCTGGAAGCCATTCAATCTCTAATTCTTGTATACAGTAATTACTTTAATTATCTTTGTTTCCCAGTTTCACTCGGTTGTTCCATATATATTAGGCATGGGTTTGTTTACTAACTCAATGAACCAATGTTTGTTCTGCGAAGAACTCGAGCAACAAGATGTCCAAAGTAATGATTTTCTGAGAAGAAGTATAAATCTTAACTTTCTAACATCTAAAAACTTGTCCCTTGTCCTTTCTGTCAGTAGGCCAGTAGAATATCCTTTTATGTCCTGGGTGATGATCTAATGTTCGGTCACTTATCCTGGTCTTTGGCACATATGTGGAACAATTTTTGCAGAGACTGGAAGTGAGGACGATGGACTTTTGGATCTAAGTGAGGATGACTTCTTCCTTGCTGGAAGTTCAAGTGATGAAGCTAATGCAGATGATGAATGGACAGATAAAAGTTTGAGGTACTAACTGTAGTTATGAACTCGCATGCTATTTTTGGGGATTTTAGAGCTTTAAGTTTGTCGTCAGTCTGATGTGCTTTATTTTCTTTTGATGAGACCTGATTGCCATTTCTTGGGTAATATTAAGATGTAGGAAAACCTGTAGTAAAATGGACAAGTTATTTCCAAACAATAGATTGATGAATAGCAAAATTTGTAGTTAAGAAGCAATATCTATTTCTCATGGTTTGGGCCTTTCCTTTGAAGCTGTGATCTCTTTGTTGTGCAAAATGTGAGTTTTACTTTTTCTTATGTATTTTTCTTTTTCGAATTTGTGTTTTTAATTAGCTTTTTAGTTGCTCAATGACTCTTCTCAAGTCGCCTGTTGAAAATGTCCAAAGAAAATAAGTTGTCTCTATATAGGGAGCAGGCTTCTAGTGCTTCAGGAAAAGCAGCATCTGGTATGTCAAGCGATGAAAAAAATCAGGTATTATGTTTGAGCAATTAAGCTAAAAATGCATCTAATGCCAGTAAGCTCTTATTTTTCTTCACTTCTAATGTTACTTTTGTAGAGTCAGGTTTCTGCTCGAGCTTCAATGCCTCCTCCTAGGCCATCAAACAAGTCATTTTCAGCATCCGTTCATGGTAAATCAAGGTTTGGCTCTACATCAAGGACAAATCAGTCTGTTCAAAGAGCTGAAGTGTCTACATCAAGCAACACATCAAACAGCACAAGCAGATCTTTTCATGCAAGGGTATCCTCAAACTCAAGGACTGGTCTTAGTAGTAACTTGAGTTCAAATTCTGATGCCCATAAACCTCGAAGAAAAAGAAGGCCAAAGAAGAAAAAACAACAGGTATGTTACAGTTGACTATATGACTACAGTGTAGATTGCCATCACACCATGCATGCCTTGTCAAACTTTTGTTTCTAGAATCTTTGATGTTTAAATGTCTTGTTGTGTTTGTAGCAGTCTATGGCATTCCATTGATGGAAATTTTGCTCTTATTAGTTCTGTAATCTCACTGGTCACTGTTACAAATCTAATATGGGAATAGATATTAATGACGTCCAGATGAATTTTCATTCTTTGGCTGTCCTATAGTCATTATGATATCAGATCTTCTTGCCATTCGTGGTGAGATGTAGCTAGAGATTGTAAGTCTAATTCAAAATGCAAAGGTATTATCTGATGGGAAAGTGAGATATTTTTTCATCCCCGCATTGTAGGATCATAACTGCATAAATTTTTTTTTGTTGGCATTACTAGGTTGCTATACTTGGCCACTTCAATCCTATTATAATTGGCAGTTTAAATGATTATAAGGAAGTGAGTTTTAGGTGGCTGCAGCATCTTGAATTAGACAACCATGTTCGGACTCATAAAATGATATTACTTTAACATAATGTAATTCTGAAATGATGATTACTCATAGTCAATTGACTTTAAGCAAATGTAACATTTGGGTTGCGGTATGGATGTTGACCAAAATTCATAGCTCGACAGACATTTTTGCATTGCACTATGGAAGTTGACCAAGGTTCACAGCTGTCCGATTAGTTTTGATTATAATTGTCAAGAGAATGAAAGGTTTGCATTCTCTTTGGGTCTTAGCTAAAAGATTAACTGCAAGGCTGGGGATATGTCCAAGGAGGGGTGTTTAAGGTTTGTAATTCTCAGAGAGGCCGCTGCTATTGAACCAAGTACTGGCGTACCATGTTTGGATTTAAGTTATCAATGCAATTTTCTTGTTAGTGGCAGTCCTGGACTCTCCGTTCAGAATGATTTATGTAATCTCTGAAAACTAGGATGTCTGTTTATGTATGCCTATGGGAGATGATCAAAATATGTCTCCTGAAATAGAAATGTAAAGACCCACTTTTCTTGTTGGCATCTGCAAAGAGGTGACTTTCTTTACTTGTTATTTCTTGCAGGGATGATGTAGGTGGACTAACTGAAATATAGGCTCGGCAACCACAGGTGATTTAGGGTGTTGTATGCTAGTTTTGTTATTCATTCTCCTTGATTGTCAGTATTTCATTCTCTTTTTAGCATAGATAATCGTGGAGCCTGTACTCACCATTGTCTATTCTGGCTATTTCAACTCCTTGAATCTTGGAGCTGTTTTTTATCCCCCTTTTGTAATTTTTGTTCCCGCTTAGATATCATGGTGGGATTTACTCCGTTCGATGCGTGAATTGCTATTTAGGCAGAGATTTTTCCTTACTGTAATTGGTGAAAAGCAGTTTCAGAGCTATTCTGGAAAGCTCTCAGTATGTGTGTGCGCAAGTGCCTTTTTTGTGGTGACATTCTGCTTCTGTAGTTCAACTGTGGCATGTTATCTATGGTCATCATCACCTCTTGACTTTTCGGAAGCTGAAACTTTGCTGGACTGAGATGAAAAATTTCTCCACTTCGAAGCTCCAATTAATCCACCAATCTTTGCACATTGGGCAATCACGTGGCTGATGAAGTAGAAACCAAGGTGTATCTACTACCACTTAAGAACTTTTCGCTTGTAAGTGGGATTTGCAGAAAGGAGAATGCTATCGTGCAAGCGCAATACATGCTTGTTCTTATCTCTCTCCTCAGGCTTCAACACAAGTTCCTCCCACTAGTTTGGGCCGGCCCGCCCATTGAATTTGCTCCTTTTTCTGTCTCATAGAGGAGAGAACCATTTAGGTTTCGTTTGTTTGGATAAAATTTAAGATAGGATAAATTTATTCTATCCTGCATTAGGTGCCTACTCAAGACATGAGATATAGATGATAAAATTATCTTGTGGGGAGGTGGAATAAAGATTGATATTGGAAAGTTACTTTTCTGGAATAACAAACTTCTTAAATTCACAAAATTATTAGACCAAAAAAATTTTAAATTTTAAATTATATTTCAATATATAAACAATATTTGCATTCCAATATAAGAAATTCAAATAAAAAATAAGAATCTAGTTATTTTAATTTAATCTTATTTTTTATTTAAATATTTGAATTTAATTTAATTTTAGAATATAAATTCAATATATAAATATAAATATATTTATATTTATTACATATTTTAGGTATTTTAGTATTTTAGATATATTAGTATAGTTTACTATTTAATAAAATTTTATTAGAGAATGATAGAATGGGAAGAAAGAAATAACAAAGAACTTAATTAAAAAAAGATGAAAGTAAAATAAAAAAAGCAAATAAAAATAAAGTATGCAAAAGTGTTGCAAGAGATTTTTACTATTTTTATTTGTAAAAATATTGGTTCATTTATACTAATATACCAAAGAATGTACATTATATGATATAAATTTATCCGACTGCAATCACTAAACAGTGGATAGGATATGGTAAAATTTTTGTATTTCATTTTTTATTCTATCCAATCTAATTTTGATTAGAAATCCAAATGACCAAACTTAGCCTTAGAGGTTCTCTTTTCTGCCTATAATATTTGCATTCTCAAATCCAGTCGTCTCAGTCCTTTTGGGGCTGATGATGTTTTAGATCTGTGCATATGTTGCAATTAGCATTTATGGAAGAAAGAAAAAATGGGTTGAATGGGAAAAATTTTGTAAGATCTCTAAACCAGTAGATCTAGTCGCTCTTACGTCGTTCATCGACCTTGCTTTGGTACAATTAAGGATGATTGAGTATCTTCAAATGAGGGGCATTATTTATTGCTTGTGAATTTCGAAAGGATTTTCTTAAAAGCAGCCCAGTGCCCAAATCGCAAGGGTTCCGTATGGTTTCATGAGTAATGTACATCAATCCCTTTCTATATTTAATTTAGTTTGACATTTGGGTGCTCGTTATTTATGACATTGTTGTTATGTGTCATTTTTACCCGGTCAATTCGAGCATTGAGCATCGGATGCAAAATTTCAACGTCTTTACTAATTGCGAATTGCTTTATATGTCTATTGAAGTGGGAACAAAACGGGCCTACAAGGAGTCCTTGACTGGTAGTCTGATTGATTCGCTGTAGTCCTGATTGACGTTTCGAGCTCTTTTCGCCCAGGTTTTTTGACCAATTCCTCATGTAATCAAGCCGATGATGGACTGAGGAGAACCAATATACTATGCTTGTCCCTTTATCTTGGGTTTAAAAAGTTCTGCATTTTAAAAGCGAAAAATGAAAGTAAAGGGTGAGAAGAGCACGCGTTTGACTCCCCTAAAAGTGAAAAATAACGGGTGCAAAATCGGCGGTAGCATTTCGCAGTACTGTGTTAAAAGCTAGGGTATAAAGTTAGTATAAAACTAAATTAATTTAAATTAGAGCTGTGTGCTGATAGTGCAATATGCTCAGCCTTCCTCCAGTCCCTTGCAACTCAGCATAATAAGCCAAAAAAAAAAAAAAATGAATTATCTAAGCTTCTTCAGAGCTTCTCTGTATATTTTGCCTCCCCACTTCCCAAGTTCAATGAGCTGGCTAAGTCCCACTTTCTGATTTTTTTTTTTTTCCTTTTTTTGTGTTGATTTATATTCTCTTTTGCTTGTTTATCTTAATGTTAGTACTTACTTTCCCCTTACATCTCTAGAAAATTCTCATTTCTTAATTTAATTATTAGTTATTTACACATTCGAGAAAAATTAATTTGTTTTTTGAGGTGAAATCTCATTATAATAATTGACTTTTGTCTTTAAAAGTATGAACCTTCATAACATAAACTTGAAAGACGTAACAGATGTTTAAAATTATTCCCATAATACTTTTTTATGCGATTTTCTCCCCTACGAGTAACAATAACAAATATATTATGTTGAACAATTCGCCCCCTCTATTAAGGTTCTGGCTTTTGTGCTTAGTATTAGGGTAAGTGTAAGGTGATGAGATGATGAATCTCAAAGCTTCTTAAGTTGCTACCGCACAGATGGCTCGAGCTTCTTCAGTTGGTTTTTGTAACACCGATTAGAAAGTTCAATTCAAAAACCTTGTTCAATTAGGTGAGTAGAGATGACACATATGCAAATAAATAAATTATAAACTCATATTTAAGTGACATGTCACATATTAGTATGTGTTTTCACATGTAAGCACAAGTAAAAACCATTCGAAGAAAAGTGCATGGAGTCCAAAGTGAGCGGGAGTAAGAAGAACAAGAATTTACATGCGAACTAACAACAAAGCATAGAAACTTAGGGTGTGTTTGTTTCTATGAAAATGATTCTTTGAAAGGATTTTTCAAACTTTCATGTGTTCAATCCAAAAGCGGATAATCAATGGAGATTACTTTCCGGTGAAGAAAAACAACCACACTTAAAATTGAGGAAAATGATTTCTCCATCCTAAAAAGAAGAAATCGTTTTCCTAATCGCATTTTTCACATGCATGCTCTTGCGGAGTTTTCACATGATTTCTCTCTCTCTCTCTCTCCCTCCGTCTCTGTGGGGTACCCTTTATAGTTTTTCTTCTCTTCATAGCAAACTTTCAACTGGTTTCAGCTTCTCTTTCAAATTGATCCCTAATTTTAGCTTCAATCATATATGAGTGCATAATTTATCGTTGGACTGTTGGACTAAATCATCATTTGATTATATTATTTTTCACTAGGCCATGTGAGTCAAATATTTGAAGAATAGTATGGGGAGTTTCGTGAAAATACGAATTTAGGATATTCTTGTCTTTAATTCTATAATGACATTTCTTTTTCATTGCTTTTTTTCTTCTTTTTCTTTCCTAGTTTTGATGTTTTACTATAATATTACTCTTCGGCTGTATCTTTGGAATGAAAAACCATTCTCACATGAAGTTTTATGAGCAACGAGAGATTGAGTTCATTAATTAGTTGCATAATCCATTTTTTGCTTTTTTTTTTTTGGTTGCTTTATTTTGATTAAAAAAATTCATACTTCATGTGTAGTAATATCTTAGACAAGAATTTTGATATGATTTTAGTCTCTTTATATTAAGGATAAAATATGATTATAATGGAGAGAATAATTTTTGAAAGTTAGATCTAGACATCAAAAAGCTTTTTCCTTGTCACTTTCAAGTTCCACCGCCGAACAACTAAAAACTACTAATTTTTTTTTTTTCTGGAAAATGAATTTTGTGGAAAACATTTTCCTCCATCCATCTTTTCGGAGCTGATCACGGTTTATATATTTGGCATACGTTGCTTTTAGTATTTATGGTTGGTAAATTTCAAAAAGGATAGGGCTAAAGGCACCACAAGGGCTGTGCAGCTTTTACTAGCAATACATCAATCCTTTTCTGTCTTCACTTGTAATTTATCACATTGATGTCATGTGTCATCCGTTAGTAATAGGTCAATGTGAGCATTTGGTTTCAAACTTTCAAAGTTATTACTAATTGCAAATTGCTCTATTATGTCCATTTAAGAGGGAACAAAACGGGCCTACAATGGGTCCTCGACAGCTGGTCTGATTGGATTCATTGTACTTCAAATTGATGTTTCGAGCTTTTTCTTGCATTGCCTTAAACATCAGTTTTTGACGAATGCCTATGTGAACGGTACAAACTGAGAATCAATACACTATGCTTGTCGCTTATCTAGGGTTTGCAAAATTTTAAAGGCCTCTTCTTTTTTCCTTGTTATACTAGTTCTAATATCTACTTTTCCTTCTTATATACATAGAGTATTCTCTTAAGTGCTATATTTGATTAATAATTAGTAGAAAAGTTTTTTCTTAATATAATTGTTTGTGATATTCTTCATTGATAGGATTACTCTTTATTTGAGGTGATATAAGTATGATAGCTACATTATGGTGCATTAAAAAATGTGAATCTTCGTAAAATAAACCTTAAAGACAGTCGCTAGTATTTTAAATTATTCCAATAGTACTATTTAGTATTTCTATCTCATAAAAAAAAAACGTCCTGTTGTTTTAATTTTTAATAGTAATTCGATTATGCGGTGTTCTTTTCGACCTAAAAGACTTAGTCAATTAGGTGAATAGAAATAACAGGTATGGAACTATATTATAAATAGTAGGTCTCATATTTAAGTGATGTGATATACATTAGTACATTGTTTCACATGTAAGCCCAAGTAAAAACTGTCCGAAGAACGTGTGATGGTGTTCAAAACGAATGGAATAAGAAGAACAAGAATCCACATGCAAACTGAATTATTTAACAGGTAACCAAGCATCGAAACTTAGTTCCTATACAATGTTACCGACCACAACGGGTGAACATCTCAATGATAGTAGCTCAAAAGATAACATTTGCGATATTTTTTAATTGAACTCTTCCTTTTTCGACTCCGTGTCCTGGACGTGCCTCAAGTCAAGACAATGTGCCAGGAAAGTTGTCCAAATATTAGAGCTACTCTCTCTGGTACTTCTATCAGATCCACCAGTTCTGCCAGAGCGTGGTTCAATCCAGGACATGAAATAGTTCTGTTGTCGTCGCCGATCGCATTATTAGGAATGTGTTTAATCTGTCGAGCGAAGCTTACGGCAATAATCATGCTCACCGACTCTAGACTTAACATAATCCGACTTATTCTTCTGCCCGGCTGATTCTTGTTTCCCCTTTAAAGAATCCTAAAAGACCAAGAGTAAACTCGAACAAGATTAATGATTAATTGAAGCTGATTGATTCTTAAACATGGCATGTTCATATGCTTTCTTGAACACGGTTTGAGCGTGTGACATGTTCAGGTCAAGTCACATGATCTGCTTCTAAACCCTCGACTGTCCATCGATAAAAGGCCAACATTAATCTGACTTTTCTAGGGAAAATATTCGGAACCTGTCGGATCTTGCTTTGATATGATGCACCATTAACGTGATGAAGAAGACACCTCCCCTTAAACTGAAAGAAGGAACCAGAGCATGCATTGTACATGACCGTGTAGAGATTCGATTCACGCACGATTTTGATACTGGTAAGGTGTAGTGATTTCCAAAAAGTGAAATCGAATTTTCGAAACAAAACGAGTACAGGTCGTGAGTACATAACATAACGTCTGTGTAACTCAAACTTTACATTTGGTCCGTGTTCGTTTTCAATAAGTAACCTTCGGCAAATGGCACTGTCGAGAGAGTTCTTGTGTCATTGTGTCGCCTAATAGGGACAGAGATCCAGTCCTTAGACGGAACTCCAATTCAATGAATCTTGTCTCAAAAGTAACGTTCACGTGGAATGCCATACATCACAGTGTGAAGGTACATATAAAAATACATAATGCTTTAGGGAACTCGAAAATTTTTAATCTACTTTATACTGCGCGAGGTCTCTTTTCTGTACATGTACATGAACTTCCATCTTATTAAATAGCTGTTTTCTACTCCGTTTTCGTGTTTTGGGACACACCCGGCTGATCAAATTCGATTAAAACTGATTATCAGTCAAGAAACAGTGTGCACGAAGCCCTAAAAATCTTCGGTCTGCTCGATAAATATCTTGGCTTAACCATGGGTTTATTTGATTAACTTGATGATGATTTTCAGGCGGCATGTCTGGGGTTGATGCTTGGTGGAGAAAGATACTGAGGACAGCTAAATCTTCAACAAATGATTTCTTATGAGGAGGCAGCCAAATCAAGATAAACATGCCGAAAGGTATTGTGAAAAAGTTGGAGACATTGCCTCCCTATGATGCGCATTCACAGACAAGCAGCATCGAGTGCATGTGCTTTCAATTTGAGTGGAATCAAATATATATATTTTAAAAAAAAGATTATGCAATTTTACTTAATAATTTATTTTCTAAAACCCTTATTCCACGTATTATGAAAAAAGAAGATGAAGAGAGTCGGTGCATCAAAAACTTTAATCTGATTGCTTAACGAGTGCTTTAGATGAGCTCTTTCGTCGAAATGCTTTCCTTTTCATCCTACAATAGCATCATATCAGAAGTTTGTCTTGTTTGAAGATCTTACCTAAAAATTTTGGTGCGATCAGACTTTGAAGTGGTGGTCTTGCCCTTAACAGAATTTGCATTTTCTTTCTCGCAAGAGTATGAAAAGAAGAAAAGTAGTGGTCAATGTTCATATGAGGTTATCTCCGGTGTTGCTTCATGAAGCAAAAGAACCTCGCTGTCCTCCCTTGTAATTGACTTAAGGTATGGCCCAAGTAAATCATAATTCAGATGAAATTCCATGTATACATGGTGTGTCGATCCATCCATCCATCCATTCAGTCCAAAAAATAAATAAATAAATAAATCCATCCATCTATTGCGTCAATTAGGGTTATCATGTCTTCAGCTCGCTTGATCTCTTCAAAAAGTGTCAATTCATGGCTGAAGAAACATGCAAACATAAGACATTCAGATCACATAATTGCGTTATGGACTTTTTGACCGAACAATAATCTTTGTCCCATTTTTGCTCATATCAAGATCTTCATCATATTTCAAGCTTCTATAATGGGGAAGGGTTTTGGAATGGAATTGACAATAAAAATACCAGAAGAATCTGCAAATTTGTTCAGATGAAGGCAGCTAATAACATAGTGAGCTTCTTATAAATTTGTTTCATGGCAGATAAGCTCAATCCTCTCTTAAAACTCAGATCCAGGTAAATCAGAACCTTCAGCCAAATGGTCAAATTTTTCATAATTTTGCTACAGATCTAGGTCCATCAATGTCAGATCTGGAGCTGATGAAGTTTTGAGTTCAATGTCCAAGAACAAGAACAATGGAAATTGATATGGATTCAATTAGATCACCTATATCTCACGTTGAAATTCGAAAATAAGAAAAGCCAAAACAAAATTGATGTTCTACTCTTTATGCTTAAAGTGTAAACTTGTATGATGAAAAGTACATTAACTCAAACTCTGATAACTTCCCCTCTATACAGACAAATCAAGCAAAAAATTCTCTGTATGAACTTTTTTATCCCTGACAAGGATAGCTAGAAAATGGTATATTGGCATAACATATGCTCAAGCCACCATACAATACTGCTTCAAATTTTACAGAAATGCACAGCTAACTCAACTATGCTTCTCTCCCTCCCTCCCTCCCTCTCTCTCTCTTTTTTTTTGGGGTTTAAATCATATCTCTCTTGAAGACCCATCACTCCAACCTTGGTGAAGACCAGCCTCAGGAGATCACCGATGTCTAAAGATCACAAAATCCTTCATGAACAACCAAAGCTGAAAATCTCTCCCTCTGGCAATAATCTTCCTTCATGTTCTTTTTCCTGTTCCTTTTCCTTTTAGGGAGCTTTTGTGGGCATGACATCATACAGCACATCCCAGTCCTCTAGCTTCAGATCCTCTCATGATTCTCAGCCTCTTGCAAGATGTCATGAACATCTCCCATGGAACGTCTCCCACAAGCATCCAGTCACCATCCTTATCCTCATAAGTGGGTGCAAATTCTGAACCCTTGTAGCCTTCTCTCTCTGAATATTCCCCTGGAACACAAGATCACAAAAACCCAACATTAGCATCTCATGATTCTACAACATCAAAACTTTTAACACAACAAACGATTCAGATCCGAAAAAATAGAGGAAGGGCTTTACAAGAATTTACCAATGGTGAACTTGAACATGTTCTGTAAGGCTTTGAGGAGATCCGAGTAACCCTTGTAGACATTGAGGTCAATCTTCCTGAGGTATGGTGCTCCATCCATGCTCACCTTCACATAAATCCCAGATGAAGATGTTTCAGCCTCTGTCTTCGTCGTCTGAAGACTGTTCTTCCTGTAAGATCTGATGGGCGGCCACCCAACTATTTGTGCTCTGCAAACATTCACGTCAAGAAAATTAGCTCACGTCCAAAACGAAAGAAGTGGTAAAAGGAATCGTAGACAAGAGGGTTAATAAAGACTCATACTTTGAAGAAGGAGCAGAGTCATGGTCCTTTTGAAGAGCCCGAGAAGCATCCTTTGAGGCCTCCTCCTCGCGCCTGTCGACCAACGACCTCTTGTTGTTCCTCGTCTGCCTAGCCTCGGGCTCTTGATCTGTTACTGCTGTTGATGAAGCTGTGCCCGGCAAGCCCAACCTGAGCTCAGTGGCCTCCATGTTCAGATCCTTCTCAAAACCACCACCACCGCTTCCCATCTTATGCTTTGCCTTACGGCTCAACCCCTTCAAGACCAAAGCTTTCTGGAAACGCCTTCCGAGCTCACACAACAAACAATCCCAGAATCCCTTCTCTTCTTCCTGGTTTTCTTGGGAATACCTCGGTCTGGTGATGAAAGCTAATCAAGATCTGGGTTGCAGAAAAGTCTCTTGCGACAACAACACCAGAGAAGAAACAAAGGAGTCTTTGGAAGGCAGAAAGATGTCGAGTTGTGAGGGGAGGTGGGGGTTGGCGAGTTGTGTTTTTATAGGAGAGAAGATGACAAACAAGGGGTCAGAGAGGGAGTGCAGAGAGAGATAGAGAGATAAAATTTCCTCCTTCTCTTTCCCTTGCAATTCTAGGGTTTTATGCCTTGTTACTCTCTCTCTCTCTCTCTCTCTCTCTCTAGCGATGGAATGCATGAATTAGGGACAAAGGAAAGGGAAGGGGTGTCGGCAGCAGCGGGAGCAACATCGGGGCAAGTGCTGTCAGTCAGGGGACAAGGGTGGGACAGTCCACAGCCGCCCATATGGATTATTTTTGCTGACCCCATCCGACGGCCCAGATCCTCCGTCGGCGCGTGCGGGACATGAGATCAGGGCCGTCCATTCATTTGCCCTATTTCCCCTCTCTTTCCCAATAAAAGAAAAAGAAGGAAAAAAAGGTAATGATAAAGGAAGGGAAGAGAAGGAATCAAGAAATGATGACCCATGTGAATCGGGTCCACATGGGCGTTTGGTACCCGGGAAGTGCATGAGCGTGTGGGACTTTTTGATTCATATGATATTTGGTAAAGGGGAAAAAAAAGGACTTTCCTTTAAGTTTAATTTAAGAGGGGGGTTTAATTGAAAATCGATTATTGTAAATATAATTATTATTTGGGGGAGGTGGGGTTAAATTAGCTTTTTGGTTAGGTTTGGTGCAATTTTGAAACTTACCCTCTAATCCTAACATTATAAGCTCATTTCTCACTATGCTAATGATTAATTTTAATAAGATGGAATTGACGAAATTGATGAGAATTATGAATTCTCTTGATAATAAGGAATCTAATTATTGCATTTGTCGAGAAGGTGACTAATTGAATTGGAAACTTATAGCTCACTGCTTCTTGAGAATTGTGTGGTTATTAAGGACTAATAATAAGAATGTCCACATAAACTATGTTTTCATCTTCTATCAAAAGGTGTAAGAATTTAAAAGCTGCGTTTGTTAGTTAGGATCCTATGTTTCGTGTCAACTCAAGACAAAATAAAGTTGGATATAAAAGTAATATAGGTTTGATAAAATTATCGCACGAGGGAAGTGAGATAAATGCGGATAAAATTTCTAATATCAATAATAAAAAAGTTATTTTTCTTGAATAAAAATTTCTTAAATTTACAAAATTAAAATTATATTTGATATAAATAATATTGGATTCTAATATAAGAAATTCTAAATAACAAAAAAAAAATTATTTTTATATTAATCTTATTTTTTATTTATATATTCAAATATAATTTATCTTATAATATAAATTCAAACTATAAATATAAAATATATTATTTATATTAATTACGTATTTTAGGTATTTTAGTATTTTAGGTATATTAATACAATTTACTATTTAATAAAATTTTATTACATATGTACATTCTACTATTTCATAAAATTAATTAGAGAATGATGGAAGGGGAGAAAATAAATTTATTAAAAAAAGAGAGGAAAAATACAATAAAAAAATAAAAATAAAGTATTGCGAGGGATTTCTACTATCTCCATTTGTGAATTTTATATTCATTTACATTGATATGCCGTTAATACCAAACAATGTATATGATGCAATGTGAATATTTTTTACTTTAATATTGTGATTCACCAATCAGTAAATAAAATGTAGCAAAATATATGAATTTCATATATTATTTTATCAAGTTCTATCCTTATTAGAAATATAGATGACTAAACATAACCAAAGTACTTTCTTCTCAATTGGATATGAAACTGATGATGGATATCGGATTAGTGTGTGTTTGGAGCAAATCTACCAAATAATAAAAAAGGTAGAAGCTGACAATGTAATGACAAAGAGATTTAAAGACCTATTTATACTAGGGTTACAGGCAAGACAATCTCAATTTAATCTAATATAAGCAACCTCTACAATTGGGACTTCGCTTATTAAAAGTCACATGACCGAGACATGCATATCTATTGGCCCGATAACTTAATACAAGACTTTTAAGGAAATATGCTCTATTTTCCTGCATCCCTTGTCGGACAGAATTTCCTCTAGCCATATTTGTGATTGGTAAGTGTAATTTATGGACATCAACTACATACAAACTTAACTAAACATAGATATGGGAGACGTTCGTATAGAAAAGTTGTTGCCAGAAACTTCTAGCCTATAGTGAGAGACGGAAAGGAAACATGGTCCTAAAGTAGAAACATTAGTTTTTATTTAGAATTTGGAACTCCAAACTATTTTAATGGACAAACTTCAGCTAAAATACCTTTCTAATCTTATCGACCTGGTGAAAAACGTGAGTAGAAACTTGAGTGGATATATATGGCATGGCCTAAGCATAGTCTTGTTTGTACTTATACCCAAACCAAGTCTCTTAACTAAATATACCGAGAAGATTTAAGCCTAAGTCTGTCGTGTCACAGTCTTCTATCGATGATGCAATATTCTATACAAGAGAAGAACAACAAGAAAAGAAGGGTCTTCGTAAGAACTGGTCACTAGATGCTCGGTGTGATTGATTTTTGCTGGTCATATACCTTGACCTAAAGTGATTTCCCTAAGCTGAGTTTTAAAATTCAAAAAAAAAAAAAAAATATTCATCATTTCTCCCTTATAATGAGATTATGCATCTGCTAGATCTGCTAATATAACAACATTAGATTACAAAAGAATGAAAATTTTCTCTGGAAAGCATATTAGTGCGATAGCCAAAACGAATTTGATGAGAACAAGAAATGGGTTTTGGCTAAACAGCAAACATGTGTTAGGTGTAAATCGCTGCATGCAGAAACCGAATATTGGGTCATTCCTCAACCAACAATAGTGGGGGAGAAACCAAGTCAAAAGGAGAGAGAGAAAGCCATAAAGAAAAAGATGTATTTTCCGATAAAAAGGGTGGACAATCTATGGTGGAGAATCGAGACAAAAGCAAACGTTGTCCATACGTGCCCGAGGGAGATAGAGTGGCTCACTCCTTGTCCGCTGGTCTGAACCGTCTCCATCCCATCGCCATTCCCCAGCAAACACTCCTTCCCCCCCACATTCCATTGATAGCTCCTGGGCTCCATCTCTGAGGCGCCCGTGTGCATCGAAAAGTCGGGCCATTAATGACCCATCCTTGAATTTGTTCTCTAGGGTTTTCCTAAAGAAATATTATTAAGTGGATCATCTGACGTAAATAATAACATGTACATTATCAGAACGAATATCCGATTATATTCTTTTCAGGATTTTCTATACATATAACAGCGTAAATGTACATTTTTGGTTAACCTACCGTCATAAAGGACTGATATATCGAAAATTAAATAGAGGATCTACATTAGCTCTTGCCACCTAAAATAGCTTGGTTGTACCAGAATGCCCTCCAAACTTGTTGGAAAAACCCCTCAACCCAGTCTTTCTACCTAAAAGCCCTCCACCGTGATTCCCTGCTGCCTCCCTCGCTTGCCTCTGCTGCTCAGAGACAATCTCCGGCCAGATGACCACACGATCTATCCATCTCTCTTGTCGGCATAACTACTGTCGCCTGCACTTTGTGGAGACTATTGTGGCGAGTGTGCAAGCGACGACGGTTGGTGGACGACAGTTGGCCAGGACTTCTGCCATCGTCATGGGAAGAAGTTAAGAGAGAAGAGGGAAAAGGGAATAAAAGATAAAGAAAGGAAAAGAGAGAAAAAGGAGAACGCATCTAAGCCATTGAATATTCGAAATGTTAATGTGTCATCTATGAAGGGAGTAATTCGCATCTTATAGTTTACTGCATAAAATTCAAAGCATCCTTGTCCATCGACGAACGATCAACTTCTAACGCAAAGGAATCACAGAAACAAACAAATTACATCTCACTTTCTGCGAATGTCGTCTCTCTGTAGATTTTCGAGTTAGTTGAAGCTGGTTGTATCCGAAATCTTACTCAATTTCGTTTATAAACAGACATAAACTTCACTGATAAGTGCATGAGTTGGACATTTATCTACCTTGAGACCTTCAATTTGCTCCCGCCAAATACTTTTCTAAGCTTTTTTTTTCTCAAGCGAACCAACACGTAACCTATAATAGATAGATTTAAATGGGAATGCGTGGTCTACCAGAACGTATTAATTCCAGAAATTGGTCGGAAAATGACTAATCGTGATGGAAATCCTCCTATGTGTTCCGAAGAAGCTTGAGTAAATGGCTAGTTCAAACATCAAGATGCACAACCACTCCTTGTACGAATGTTATCGCTAGCTGTATGCACCGATGAGCAAGCACTGAATGAATGTCGCGAAAGCAACGTCGATGAAATGATATCGAAACGAGCAGCAATGCGCGTGATCTCGCGCACGAGCCTATGTGGTGGAGGCGATCTCTCTCGTCGTTTTTCCCTCTCTGGAGCCACGCGCTTTCTTCTGTGGTGCACGATCGGCTAGTTTAATTTCATCGGGCTCGGCATTGACTCGGGCCACAGGAAACAGCTCAAGAAGATAGTGATGCCAAGGCGGAGTATATGAACTGGATATTTTTTTCCTTATTTCCGATTAGTTCTGTGAATGTACAATCTGATTCGGAGCTTTTCTGATGCACTGGAGTTCTGCATGCTTGAATACGACGTGACTTTAGGGTTTGGTGATGCACGTGCACATGTTGCGGGGAACATTCAAGTCGGCCAAACTTGCGTTCCGACTACTGAGCCTTGCAAGGATGGAGAGTCGGGGAGTTAAAAGGCCAGTAAAACGTATCTGAAATATACTTCTTTTAATGGACATAGAAGCAGCTTAATAAAAACATAATAACATTAGACAATGCCTATCTTTTATATCAATTCCGAAGTAAATTTATTTATTTATATTTTATTTTATTTTGTCCGTTGCTATCTGCAAAGGGTTAAACCGTTCATAGACTATAGTCCACATGGTATCTTATGCACGAAAGATTTCCATGTAGGCACCAAATTGCATCTGACGTGAGTAAATCCTTTAGTTTTACTTAGAAATCTGTAATTCCTCACTCAAAATGCCTTTACCACATCACTAAACTGCTCTCATTCACCATGAAATCCGCAAATTCAGAAAGCCGTAACAGTAACCACTCTAACCTCGCCGGCCCGCCCCTATGTCGTCGATATCTCTCTCTCTCTCTCTATGTCAACAAACTCGTTGTGGTCGTACGTGGCATCCACGACGCCACTCACGGTGGCCATACCGACGTTGTCCATTGTCTACAATAGAGAGCAAGAGAGAGGGCGAGGGTCATCGTCCACGACCAGCGATGGAAACAGCGGCGGCGGCAAAAGTGGTTTCTACCTTCAATGTTGACCAGATAGAGCTAGGGTTTACTTGCCGACGTAGCTTTGTCATAAAATGCAAAGTGGTAGTTTCAGGACTAGACGAAGCAAAACCGGAAGAGGTGTAAGATTTGATGAGCGATTCTTTGGCATCTCATCTAACTTAATCAAGGGATCGGATCTCTCCCAATTAAAACCAACTCAAACCGATCTTTCCAAATTGCTAAGGATACATATCCAGCTCGGAAAAATACAAAACAGTGGCCCAACATACAGACATAATTCTCAGCTGGTAGCTAGGGTTTACCCCACGTACCATGCACAAGATTGAAAAAATAAAAGAAAACACAAAGTTTTTTTAATAAGGGGATGATTATAAGTGGTCCCCTGTAAACCCTAGACATGTCCACGAAAAGAGAAATCCAACAGACCCATGAGAAAAAAACGAAGCAGGAACTTGTGGACAAAACCGGTCACCTCTTAGCTTCCCCGCATTAAATCCGTGGGCATTTCCCTATTATTATAATCCTCCGATCCCGCGAAGAATTGTTATCATTCTTCGGACCACTACGACATTCGAGGGTCCACACCTATAAAAGATATTGGACCGACTCATGTGTTTCTAATCGATGCCTGACCCACATGAGCCCCACAGCCCACGCACCCTGCTATTTTGGCTAAGAGTAATGTCATGGATACTAAAGTTGATTGCCAAAAGAGTCTGAAAAATCTTATCGTACAGTGGTCAATTCAGTCATAAACCTTTCGATATAGTCAATTTAGTCCTAGAACCTTTCGACAACATGCCAATGTAATCATTTTGGGCGATTTTACCGCAAAAGTTAATAATCTTATTACACAGTGGCCAATTCAATCATAAATCTTTTAATATTGTCAATTTATTCTTAAAATTTTTTGGCGATATGCCAATGTAATCATTTTAGTTGAGTTTGGATGAGAAATCGACATAGCGGTTCAATTAATGCTGATCGTTTTATATGATACGACCAATACTGACATGAATATTTTACGGCCATCATCCACATTAGTGCTTTCTAGAACTACATTTATAGATTGTCGAGAGGTTTAAGATTAAATTAATTAAATTGAAAAGTTTAGAATTGAATGATCTATCATATAAAGAGTATATGATTTTTTTAGTAATTATTCTCATATTTAAGCACTCAAAAATCTATCTGATGCATCACTATCTGAATTATGAAAATTAATCGACCAAAAAAACAGAATTATGTAAATCAATTTTTTACATGGGCGTTTGAAATGTGCAACGTCATTCAATTCAATGATGCAATTCGATCCTTGAAAGTTGTCGAAAACACGCAACGAATGAGTACCATATGAACGAAAGGACAATCGAGAGACGTGTGGAGCATTATTACTACGACACGCATCCGACCTTCACATTATAAATGGTTCCAACACACACCTCCATGAAAAAGCGTGTTACATATGTGAAAAAAGAAAAGAAAAGAAGGAAAGAGATTTTTTATATATTGTTTGCATGAGCGGCATGTTATAATGGGTTAATCATAGTAATATCAAGGTAATTTGTACTCTAATCGACTTTGCATTTCATTATTATTATTATTATTATTATTATTATTATTTTATTTTATTGCTTTTCAAATTTTAAAAAGTTCACCTCTTATTGGTTGGTTTGTCCATATAACCGGATGAAGTTTCTAACACGATATTGGAGTTGGGTGTCGTCTCTCTCATCATGCATATCCACCCTGTTAATCAAATTCCATGTGTCACTCTTAATCCAGCTCACACATGAGAGGGGTTTTATGAGCTATTCATATGCACATAATCTCTCTACCTAATACCTCAAATTTTCGAATTGAACTTTCGAATAAAACACATAATCTCTACATAAATTTGCCTACAAGTCATGATACGTGATGCCTAAGTCGTGAATTTCACTGCGATTCAAAGCACGGTAAGTATAGGGGCGCACATCAATAGTACCTAATATTACACGTTCATTTTTATTTTCTTCGGAAAAAAATACTTTGTTTTGGCATTTATGGAAAAAAGGGTTGGGGGGTGGTAAAGGGAATGTAAGAGCATGCATTGTTTTGGTGCCATAATTATGAATTCCCATCCATGTCTTCTAATTTTAGTTATTATTTTGGTCGAACATGTCTTTTAATTTAGTACCGACTTTTCATTTCGTATGGCTTCCAATTTCAGAGAGGAAAAAGGAGAAAGAAAAGAAAAGACGGGGGGAGAAAAACGGGAGATGGGGTGTGGTTTCCGCTGGGTGGGGCCCACGGCCGAACCATCATAAAATTCCGTGCGATGACAACAGAGACAGACCAATCAATACCCGTGGGGCCCGACACGGCAATGAACACGTGTGATCCGTGGTGATGATGTGGACAGGACGGGTGCGTGGGGCCCGCCCCCGACGTGGGGGCGGGGCGGGCACGGAAACTCATCAAGCCTTTGCCTGGCTGTCAGACGGAAACTCATTATTACGGCCAAAAATCTCCGACCGGAATCTCGACCGGTTCGGTCGGGCCACGTCTCCACGTCTCTCGCCTCAATCGGCTCGCTCACAGACTTGCCTTCTAAAGCTATCATATTTATGAAAAAATGATGTAAATGATTCTCAAACTTTGACCTAATATATAATATAATTCATAAAATTTTAATTTGTTTAATATGATTTATAAATTTTAGTTAAATGTGTAATATAGTTTTATGACTTTTTAATTTATTTAATGTGATCCTTGAATATTTGATATGTGTCAATTTACCTCTAAACTATGTAAAATTTTCAATGAGTTCTTAATCTTGAATTAATAGAAGGACTATATTAATTTTTTTTTATATAGTTTAGTCCATGACCATATTGTGCAAATTAAAAGGTCAAGGGTTACAATGAACATTAAGCTAAAGTTTATAGACCATATTGAACAAATTAAAATTTTAAAAAGTACATTGCATATTATGTTAAAGTTTATGGACCATTTATGTCATTATTCTTATATTTAGTTATAATATCACGAGAAACCCCAAGCTTGTATATTTATGAAAAAACTAATTTTTGAATAACAAAAAACACTAAATTGGTATGACACTGATAAGTTTTCAAACTAATTTTAAGTCATTAAAAATCTCAAATGGATACATTTATGATATATTTACTTCAAACTAATATAAATTTCCACGTACATTTTTCATATTAATTGAGTTAATACTATGTGTTATTTAGATTAGCAATTTTATGGTAAAATTTAACGGAAGTTAACAGAGGATAACTATATAATGATTGCACAATTTTGGGGGGCGGGGGTTTTGGTGACCCAAAAGTTAATTTTTGGTAAATTTATCACAGGTATGCCAATTTAGGGTTTTTTGTGACCTAAAGATTAGTTTGTGGTAAATTCATCATAAATATATCAACTTATAGTTTTTTGTGGTATTAATTTTATATTTAATTTGGTCACTATAGATAAAACTGAATTTATAACTCAGCATTTCCATCAAATTGCAAAGCAACTAAACCCTGTCCAACTTAAAAAGATGTTGGCATTACGCGGCAATTGTTCGTGTTGGTGTTTTTGAGAACATAGTATTTATTAATAAGAAGAGTAAAAAATTTGTAATCAAGATTTGAAATGACTTTCCGTATCGATATCCATACACAAATAAATCAAACAATGAATATACGCATGTTATACTTGTTTTAATTTTTTATTAATAAATTATAAATCAAATAAGATTGACATTTTCTATTTTTCTAATAGGAGAATGAATGTATGGATTTGGTGATATCCACACGCAAATAAATCGAACAATGAAATACGCATGTCATACTTGTTTTATTATTATTTTTTATTAATGTTATACATCAAAATAAGATTGACATTTTTCTGTTTTGCTAGTAGGAGAATGAATGTATGGATTTAGTGGTGATGGGTTCCAAAAAATGGACTTAAATTGGGCTGGACCGAAGCTAACGTAACGTGGGCTTTTCTATGATGACTTCACAAAAATTAATCTCTCCCTATTGCTCGACGGTCGTCGAATGAAGATCAGAGTAAATGTCACCATCCATCAACCACAGCCACCCCCCGCTCAAGCTCGATAGCCTCGATCTTCATCGCGGTGTCGAGCTCCAGCCCTAGATCGGGAGGGCTCGAGCTCCGCCGCCATGAACCGGGGCCAGAGGTTGAAGAAAAATGGACTCAGACCTCTGAACCGAGCCAAGGCAAGGCTGAACCGTCGATCTAGGCCAAGGATTGTCAATTTGGAATTGTTGTATAGGGTGAAGAGCTCTCGGGCCAATGCTCGAGCCTGCCTGCATTGCTTCTCTCTCGTAAATCGATGACATATATTGAAACTAGGGAGGGACAGCTTCTGAGACTATTGCAAGCTGCTAAAATTGTACAATTGTTGCAACAGCGTAGTATTAACAGCACACGTTTTTAAGGTTAAATCAATTATGGAAAACTGTAGTAAAAATAGCTTTTCATCAGCGAGCAATGAGCAATGACAGAGTCACTGTAAGCACAGAAATTTAGTTTTGACTATGCTTACAACTTGAAGGAGGGGTAACATAAAATGTCAAATATGCGATGCCCTTGAAATAGTTTTTGAATAAGTACAAAGTGAGCAAAAAATATTTAGTGGATGTCTAGTGGCCGTCTTCTTTTGACTTTTGTTATTTTGATTGGTACTGTCGATTATTTCTCCTCTAGTTATCTACGCTCTTCAAAAGGAAAATATCCCATCTAGGTAGCAGATGCGAAGATTTGACAAAGATATAGTATTCGCATTCATCGGGCATCTTTCAACATGGTATCGGAGCTCAGTCCGCGCCCTATTTCATTTATTTTGTAATGTTTCTTGAATTAATCCATGTTCAAGATAAGACATCCTTGTCCTAGCATATGAGACATCAATGTCAACAATTTCCAGTCTAAATAAGCTAGAATGACTCAATTGGCAAATAATGAAAACATTTAGGACAAAATTGATATAATCAAAAGGTTTATAATTAAATAGACATAATTGCAATAAATCTAGGATTTTTTTTATTACTTTTCTCTTGCATCAAAGCTTGGTTCGTGCGCTATTTCATTTATTTTGTAATGTTTCTAGATTCTAGCAATGTTTCTCTAGCACACGAGAATGTCTGATGAGGGTGATCAGTCCCTAGGTGGTCTGGTTCCCATCCAGGAACCGGACCATCTGATCTTGAAACCGGGCTAACTAGTTCGGCCTTGTCCCTGGGTGAGTAACCTGCGGCTCCCCTTTGCATTGCCATCGGCAGAGCACCTCTCATGCTTCCAAGCCAAGCCACTTGTTCCAGCATCGCTCGTGGTTGCGCATTTAGACTTGGCCTCATCCGTGGCTTGCGAGGCGGCTCGGCCATAGATCTGGCGAGCCTGGACGACGGGGGAGTGGCTCAGCTTGGACGGTCCAGCTCTGGTTTGTGCTTCCAGATCTAGCCCGAGAGCTTCCGGATGGCAAGTTTGTCCATGGCAGTGAGCGACGACGGAGAGGGGTCGGCTTGGACGAGCGAGCCCGGACGACTGCGCCGGCGACTCCACTAGTCCAGATGTGGAGTTTGCGAACTTTCGAATCTGGAGCTGGCAATGACGGCACCTCCATGGCCGCAAACGACGATGTGGAGGATGGAAGGGGTGGCTTGGCTTGGATGAATGACGTCGGCAATGACAATGGACGTATAAAGAGCGATAACATTGGCAAGGAGGGTGGTTACCAATAAAGAGCCAAGAATTCTAAACGGTAACTTGTGGATTACCACTATAAATAGCTAAGGAAGCTTCACTGTAAATGACCTTTTTGCCAATTGACAAACGATCATTCAATTCCAAGTTGTTATCTTTCCTTTTATTGCACTTTTACATTCAATCATACATTTACTTTTCTCCTGTTTTCTTGCACTTTAATTTGCTGTTAGTTTAGATTGGTTGCTTCCTTTTCGGAGCGACATAGGACCGTTACAAACAATAAAGCCGAAGATTTACCTTTTCGGTGAAAGATTTTGTCGAGGAAACTTTTCCAGCAAACGGGATGGAACTGGTTATTTTTAGGAATTGCCCAAAATCGGCCGATTCAATCTGGTTCAAGTGGTTCTTTTTGCTCACCCCTAATGTGTGATGGAGTTCCCATATTTGCTCCAAACATGCATATGACTTCCCACCACCCAAAAAAAAAAAAAAAGTTTGAATAAGGAGGGGTTAAAAGGGAGGTGGAGAAAATAATTTCTCTACAAAAGAAGGGCCATTTTGAAACAATTAAAAATTACTGACGTAATGTCTAAGCCTAATGATAAAGGCAAAGATAAAATATCTTGGAACAAGGAAATATTTTTTTCTAATTGTCCCAAGAACTATGTAAAAAATAGGGAGTGAAATACATTCTAAATGGGACAAAGAAATTGGGGTTAGAGATTGCTCAAAAAATCAACGCCTAAGAATAGATAATCTTACATGATCATGATTAAGTTATCCTAAAAAGCAAGAAAAGAGTCCATCTCAAACAAATCTCAAAATTCCGGGATCATAAATATTATAATCATATTGATCGATAACGAAACAAAAAAAAAGAAAGAAAGAGAGATTTCGTGCATTTGAGCGATTGAAATCAAAGTCCAACAGAGAAATCCATGACAACAACGGGAAACAGAACACATAAATGCATAAATCAAATGTGGTAGGGGGGGACGCTATTAGACATTTAAGACAAGAATGTCAATGAAACTAAAACATGTAAAAGAATATAAGCCACATAAAATTGTTTCATTCTCTCTCCATATGCAAACAGCACAGGAACAACTAGATATGGGACATGGGCCCATCAAACAAATGGATACAATCGAACGGGCCAGATTAGGGCTCCATTCCGTGATTACGGCGACGCTGTCCCGTCAATCATTCATTTCTCTTGAGGGCCCAATCCAGTAAGATTGCAGCTCCACCGTGAAAGGAATATCTTGATGGTTGATTGGAATTGAATCCGATTAGTTGGAGATCTTAAATATGGGGAAAGAAGGGTCCTGTCGCGGACCACGGTCGCATAAGATACTTTCTCTCGCAGCAGCGCAAATGCTTAACGAACCTGACCATGACGGTAGTACTTATTTTAACTATGGTGGTTAAGAGATGGACTTGTATTGATAGATAAAGCGCGTGCAACACGGATTCTCTTTCATACATAATAGACTGATCGCTACATCTCGCAATTTCTTGGTTATGGACGGAAAAATAAAGCAATCTAATGTCGCATTATCGTGGGTTAAATATGAATTTACAGAAATTCATCGAGGATTACCCAATTTTCAAGTTAGATCGCTTTTTTTTTTTTTGGGGGTTCCTTTGTCAGCAAAATTGCAGCTAGTTAATGCAAATCATTTTTAGATTCGTGGGAATGTGACAAAGGAGGCTTTTACCCTTATCTCTTCTCAGGTCCAACACCAGCCTGGACATAGAATCGTAGCACATGGTTCGTCTTCCATCATTTGCATAATGCATGCAAATATTCATACTCTCAAATCCTCAAGTCTCCAAATTAAAATAAACTAAGAAAAAAAGAAGAAGCTTCTTTGTCCATTATTTTGAAAAGATTGCATTTCACCCCCCTCAATTACAGAAAATTACAATATACTCTCTCGAACTTTTAATTTCGTCATGATCAATAATCTTTCACTAATATCAGTCAAATAACAAAAGTATAATTCGGGCCTTGCCCACTAGTAAAGGATTGCCAATTTATTGCCTACAATAAGAATTAGTCCATTGCTGTCTCCATTGATTGATGCTATCCATATATTTGAAAATAAGTCCATCTGTGAAGGGTAACCGATGTAAAGTTTTAGGCATAGGAGTCGTGGAGAGCCATCACACGTTTTTTGTACATAGCCAATTGGGCTCCCATTTCCCATCTCTAAATTAGGAATCTTTGTGTCATGCTGCCACTCAATTCATCTTCTTACAACAAAGCAACACACAAAAAAAAAAAAAAAAAAAAAAGAAAAAAAGAAGAAGAAGAATAGTCGAGAGGACTAAAGTGCGAACTTTACAAAAGTTCGAGGGCCTTACACGCAATTTCTCCAAAATCAAGGGGTTTAGCTGCAATTCCACCCCCCCCCCCCCAAATTCTTAATTCGATAAATTATCTCCCTTAATTATCTTCGACAAGATGCTTTGTTGTGGTTGGCTTGCAAAATTTTTTTAAAAAAAAAAAAAAAAATCCACCCACGGCTCGAGCATTTGCAACATAGTTTATACTGCCCCCTGTCCCATCCTTTTCTCACGCCTAAAAATCTCGCTCTCCAAAGTCATGATGATACCCTCCATCTTTAAGCTTCAACACCGCAATGATGAGATTTGCATCGTCCTTTTTCTTCGAAATTTCGCGACCCCAATACGCACCCTTTTGCGAAAGAATGGTGTGATCCTCTTTGTCACCCACTCAAAATACGTTTTGGTACCACCTTTTTTAATTTTCCCCAATTTCACTAAATTAGACCCATTTAAATATGTAAATCACATGAAAATTAAGAGACCATATGGCTCGCTGTAGACATTAAGTTAGCTAACTCGATAAATATTTATATCTAATTAAACGCTTTAAAATTATTAAAAGCAAGGTGTTTTGGAACTGCGTATGATAATCGAATTTTTAATTTTCAGTAGACATTCCAAGCAATGAGTGCACTGAGCAACCCCCACTATGGCATCTCGTGTCCCGGCTTCAACCAGCACATGGAATATTTTATATCGATGCGAAGATTCTCATATATTGTGTTTGATGGACCGGCATGTACCTTGCTAATGATATAATTATACTAATTAAATGGGACAGTATTAATTAATGGAGCATGTCTCCTTTGGAAAAAGAATCGATTCTCGATCTGCTAGGGTATTGATTGGTCAGAAATGGCTAAAATATATACGGGAAGTTACTTAGAAGAGAGCTCAATGTTTGTACCTAATGTATTATCTGGGGGAGTCCCTATCTTGCAAATTCTCTAATACCTACCGCGACCTTCCATGCTAGTGGTTTAATCCGTACGGGAATTTAATTAGTGTAATTTTCTATCATATGAAACTTTGCGTTATGGACCAAGGATGTGTGCTGGTTTTGGAGAACAAGTTTTAGCTTAGGATCCGTTTATTTCTCATAAAATGTTTTCCTAATGAATGAAAAACTATATTAAATTTAGGAAATTGAATTCCTCTTTAAAAAATCGGAAATCATTTTTTCAAAATAAGATTAGAATTGCTTGGATCCGAAATTGTAAGTTTGAGCACAGAAACCTCAATGCTAGTTCTTGATCCCTGGCGTCTAGGATTAGGTCATCGGTGTCCAAGCTCAATCCATCAACGCCGGGCCCATGACCTCAGTGCCCGTGCCTAGATCCCCGGTGCCCTCATTCATGTGCATTGAGGCAGAGCCTGAGACCTCGACACCCATGCCTAGGTGCATCAAGGTCGAGCCTGAAGCCACGAAGCTCATGCCCAATGCCCCAACACCTGGCCCCAAGGTCCACAAAGGCCAACATGAGATTCGGGTACCCAAACTCAAATCCCCAACACCTAAGCTTGGGTCCACAAAGGCCGTGCCTAGGTCCATTGAGACTAGGCTCGAGACCCTCCTGCTCGTGCTTGGGTCCATCAAGGCAGGGCCTAAGACCAAAGTGCTCATGCCCCCATCCCTAGCACTTGGTTCGAGGTCTATTTCGATCAAACTAGAGACTCTAGTGCTCGTACTTGGTTTTTTGGCTATCCATGCGCAAGTTACTAGCACATAATAATGTATGCCTATTTAGGAAAATCAAATAAAAAATTTTGAATCAAATGATGGAAAATATTTTTTGGTTCATTTTCAGGTTTTAGCTAAATACTAGAAAATATTGTCATTTTCCTGAAAAAAAAATAAAAAAATCTTAGAAAACATCTAAAAATGTTACATTTTTTGCGAATTAAACGGAACTAGGGGTGATCATGGTCCGGGTCGGGCCGGTCGACGCCTAACCCTAGGACCAACCCGCACAGGGTCGGTTCCCAATTTTTGGGACCGAGAACCGACCTAGTCGAGTCTGGGACCGAGGACTGGACCAACCCTATGGGTTCGGTCCGGTTCTAGGGTCAACCCGGGACCAAGCGATAATTTTTTTTTTTCATTTTTTTTTATTCCTTAAAAAGCAAAACTCATTAATTCAAATTACATATCAATCAACAATATGATGTTAAGCAACCAAACTATAAATATAAGTACATATTCAACATAAATTTAAGATAAGGTGATCATTAAAATTTCACACTAGTTAAAAACAACAAACTATATGAATGATCGAGATTGCTAATAGAGATAAAGTGTTTCCATCGCCGAAGCATACTATAATTTTCTTGCTTTTGATTTTTCCTTGAATCATTCTTCCCTTCGGGAAATGGGATGAGATGGGAAGTTTAAGAGAAAAGAATTCTAGGCCAAAAAATGTTTTCTAGGTATCTTCTCCTGCAATCATCTATCAATAATACTTGTAACACCATATGCAAAAACGATTCATACATTCAATTAAGCAAAGTCTAATAAACCAATAATGAAGCTTCACACCACTTGACAAGCACATCATCATAACAATGGCAATACTACTATTCAAAAACTTCTTCCATTTGATACAAACTCAAAAGCAAAGTGCAATCGAACAATTAAACCATAAGAAGTTCAAAATACTTAATATAAACTATGAATATACAACTTCACATTTTTAAGTGAAAAATGAACAAGATAAAGACGGAAGAATAAGGCAAGAGGCTGAGGACATTTTAAGCCATTTCATAGTGTTATTCACACCGTTTCACGGCATCATTCACGACGTCATTCAAGCTTTTCAAGTGAAGAACGTTGGCTGGGTTTGCTATTTATAAGAAAAACATAAAAAAATATTCTATATTAAATATCTAAAATATATTATATATAAATATATTTTATCAGGGTTGGTTCGGGTTGGACCGATCCTAAACTTCTAGGACCGACGACCAACCCGCACGGTATTAGTCCTGGAATCTTAGGATCGATGACCGACCCGATCCCCTTGAAAACCGGACCAGGACCAGCAGGGTTGGGCCGGTCCAGGGTTGGTCCAGGGTCGACCCTAGACTGCTGCTCACCCCTAAACGGAACCCACGTAACTTCTACCGATTCTTTTTAAGAAGGGTTAATCTCAGTAAAAAGCCTAAATTTTGCCTCGTGGGACAACGATATCTCAAACTTTTTTTTTTTTTTTTTTTTTGCCTCACCCAGACTTTGTACCAATGACTTAAAGTAACCTTCCCCTAGCTTTGTCCACACATGCTATGACATCAGATTCTTAACAACCATTATGGATGAAATTGTGACTGAAGATATTTTTGGGTCAATGGTTCAACTTTGGGGGTATAGATGGGATGAAAAAAGTTTGGGGGTATTAATACCATTCAGAAAAATTACCCAAAAAAAATCCAAAACTTATTGTATTTATGTCAATTTAGTCCAAATAGTGTCAATCGAGTCATAAATCCTTTTAGTACAATTGAGTCAATTCAATTAATTTTGATTAGAAAATGTTGACATGATGGTCCAATCAGCGCCAATTGTCCTAGTGACATACCAACACTAACTTGGATAACTTATTAAAGTTTTACTGAATTTTTTCCTTTTACTGTTTTTTTTCTTTTCTTTTTGCCGATGGTTGGTCTTGGGCAATGGTTGATGAGGGCAAGGCAAGTTCACCCTCGCTCGATCTAACGAGGGAGGCCTTGCTTGGGCAAGGCCACCCTTGACAACCACAACTAGGTGAGGCTAGCCCTCATCAGATCTAGGCAAGAGTCGCCTTGCCTATAGCCAAAAATGGTAGCCCTCCAAGCTTTTTAAGTGTTGGTTTGAGTTTTAGGGCTACCTAGGCTTTTTTTTTTTGGCACCCCTAGTTTAAATATATAGATTATTATTAGGTTCATCGTGAGCATACATATATTTGTGCGCATTCATCATTAGATTAGTGATATGTGTGTTTGAAGTTAGCTTTGTAACTGTAATCTTTTGAATGTTAATCATCTTATGGTCAATGTGTAAATTATTTTTTATGTCAAATAATGTGAAGCTAACAAAAATCCTTTAAAATATTGCGTCTATTTAATAATTTTGTTTTCCCTCATTATCTCATTACAGTCTATATTAAATAGAAACAACAAATCTTTCGTAAATTTCAGTTTCCTTCCTATTGCTATGTCGGTCTGAAATCCGAAGTAAAATAAGGTATTCTGTTCTGTCCTTTTCAATTTTCCAAAAAGTTTTCGGTTTCCGGAAAATATGGAAACAAGGGTAACCTAACCAGCGCATTTCTCGGTCAATGTTTCCCAAATAGGAAGAATTTCAATACTCAAATGTATCCTAATTTTTTTGAGAACTCTCAGCCCCCAAGGTGCGCATCCATTAATATTATCATGTGCAACCTAAATTTTAAGGTGAATTATATATATGCAGTACATTGTATTAGCACATTAAGTACTTTAATTTTCTTCTTTTATTATTATTATTTTTTATTTTCTCAACTTTTGATTATTGACAATCATATCTGAATTTTCAACTTCTTTAAATCCCACAATTGCACGCAAACCATTTCATCCATATGTATTGACTAGCTCCTAAAGTTACTCGTGAAGGGAGATGCAGTGATTACATCCAAAATCTTCCATAGAAACTCACACATGTTATTTGTATTTTTAATATGCTCGATAATTTGTTTATTACCCGTTGTAGTATGCTTTCAACTTTCTCTCTGGTATGCATGTGAATATGGGTTCCATATACTGTTAGGTTAGATATCTTAAAAAGATATAAACCTAATCGAGCCCCTTTATCTAGGACCACTTACAAGTTTCATAAGTCACTCCATCTCAAAGTAGATATAGCCTGAAAGCTAACTAGGAAAGGAAGGGAGTCATTTTCCTTTCTGTGGAAAACAATGGCGGTAGGAACAAAAGTAAAATAAAAGGGTTTCTTGTATCCTTATATGACATTGACATAACCAAGCCTAAAAGACCCAAAAGAGTTTGATACGTATACATATTTAAACATTTTCTTTTTCAAATTTAGAAAGTCCTTTTGGACCGTTGCTATATGAGAATTTAGGACATGTGGCTAGGAGAGGGAAGGTGAGACAAGGGGATTATTATGGCACAAGTTAGGTTAGAAAGAACCAATATAGCGTATTCGATTCAGATGGAGCTGATTGTGTTATGAGCCCCAATGTCTCCCATTCAAAAAGACTCTGCGAGTCACGCTTGTTATTCTATGAATGGAGCTGAAAATTTGAATACCCAGTAATATCATCAAAAAATATATATTGGGGAAAAAAAACAAAAACCTAGAAAGAAACAAGGCAATGAATTTTTTTTTTTTTTGGGGGGGGGGAGGGGAGGGACGGTCTCTTTATGGGGGCGATGTTGATGGACCAAAGGGCACATCTAGGGTTAGGGATGTTTCCTTCTCCAAGGGGACGTGACCTGTCTTTAAACCACCACCGTATGGTCTTGAACTAGGGCTCACAGAAATTGGTGATGCTGATAATTCCTACACATCACACTGGCTCATATGCTCAGGAGAGAATCCTAAGATCTATTACATCGCAATCTGCTTCAAGTGGGACTTATCCTTGGGGCTGCATCCACTTTAGTATTAATGGCACAAACATATACGTTGGAGATAATCCGGTTTTATCCTTCGAACTCGATAAAGACAAAAGGCTTTGTCGCCATATCACTCCCTTTACTTGACTGACTTGCGAGTTACGTTTTTATCTTAGATCATTCAAGATATACTTGTCGTTTTTTGAAGATTATTTTTATATCTTCTCATATATATCACATTTCTTGCTTTTTGTAAATGGGAAAGGTGAGTATAGCGATAAGCTTCCATGCTAATACTTTTGTCTTTTCAATTAAGAGAGATAAAATCATTTTTTCTTGACGCGCTGCAGAAAGTGAAAAGGGACTGTGTCAGGTTGGAAGAAATTTTACGGCTTTAGGAGTTTTATATGATACATAATCGATTTTGAGACAGATTATATTTTTTGTGAGATAAGTGAAACTTTGCTTGACATATTATCTCTAATGTATGTTCTGATCTCGTGAAAGGAACCTATATCCAAAAGTGGACTTTTCTTCACACACTTCCATCATATAAGGACAAACAATACAATTAGGAGAAAAGGATAGTCATATATGTAGCTCTCTGGGCGATATATATGACCGGTTTGATACATATCATGCTAACTAAAAAGAACTAATTAATGCCAAACCACGACGGAGGAAATCATAGCCCTTCAACAAACATGTATAAGATTGAACACATCCAATTGCACATGCATACGCATAACCGCTGGGTTTAGTATATTGATCGAGCTTATCCGCGAATGCCCTGAAAACAACACATTTTCATCGACCCAGCTTGGACTCCAAATGGCAATCACTCCTCATCTAGACCAGATGCTCTTGGGTTTGGACCGGAAGAAGTTAGAGATGGCGATGTGCACATAGTTAGCAGCCATTCCTAGTTGTGGTTCATGTTCACGGACATGAATGTTTAATCTTAACAAGCAAGATGTTAGGGCAGGGTCACTTTTATACCCTTGATTGAAAAGAACCATCAAATGAGGGAATGCTGGCCAGAAAACTTTAAATAGAAAGCGACATTTCAGAATTTATTGGGGGGAGAGAGTTGGTTGTCAAGTTGTGCTCTCAGGTTTGGTCTTGGTCATGTATATCCCTATTCATGTATATGAAGAAATTGCATTTCTAATTAATTATTACCTAAAATATGCAAGACAGGAAAAATTGACAATGCGCTATTATCATTGAGATGATATTTATTCATTTTTCTTATTTATTATCATTCATTGTAGATATCGGATTTCCCTAATCGATTTCGAAATCAATTTCTAAGCTCATAAGAAAGATGTAGCCATGCAACTCTCACTCAAAAATCAATAGAAAATGTGATCTCTCGACACCATGGCATCATACTATACAATGGACCTTTCTCAACGAGGTTGCAACATGAAATTTTTTGGATTACGATTTTATAGATAATGATATACTTATAATACTGACTTGAGAACTAGCATACGTGTTAAGTTAATCCAGTTAGGTTTTACATGTGAAGCTCGGCTAACCCTAGTGGAGTGGAGATGGTTTTCTGTTTGCATTACCAAGATATGCATGTCTTGATGCACGAGTTCTTCTCATGTGGGCATAATCGAGTGATCTTGTGTTGGGATGCGGTGAACTTTCTATGATATGTGTCTCGGATCTTACAAACAGTCTTGTTTATATCAAGCCATTATCCTCCTCTTTTTAATCTGTCTAAACACAAACAACCTTTTGCAATAATTTCGTGCGGTAACCTTTTTACTTGGACTACGCTTTCCTAGGCATCGACGAACCACTCCTCCGGAGTTGGCAGCCGTTGGATCATAAAAGATTTGATCTCGATTAGGCGAATTTGATTGGGATAATAATAGAATCTAATCATTTCTGAAAAAAGATCAAGAAGAGGGGGTCTTAGTTAAAAAGAGTCGAGTTAGGTCGGAAGGAAAACATGTAATTAACATCGATGATCCCTCTTAGCATTATCATAGGAATCGGTTTCGTACTCATAGTCGGGATATTCAATTTGAGACATATATATTTGTTTTTGGAAGGAGATCGATGCGGCTGATGGGAGTTGGAGCAAAAGATGGATCGGGATTATAAAAGACTTGTTGACTCGGGCAAAAGAAACTGTGAGGAAGGATGGAGGGGACAAGGGAGGGCAGCTCACAGCTCCCCCTCTTCCTACCACCTTTATTGCCACTTGCTTAATTCTCATTTCTTTAAGATGTTCCAAACGTTAATCAAGTCGGTACGATTCCCCAAGATCAACAGATCCCGAGCCGTCCACGTGTAGCCACCCGATACGCCAGGACCCGATGCCACATACACATGCAGCTTCCTATAAACGACCCTCCTCATTTATATTATTGGTCTTCCCCTCTCTTTCTCTCTCTACCTCTTGTAACCCCAAAAGAATAGAAGAAGAGAAGAAGCAAACAAAGAAGGAGAAGAGGAGAAAAGAAGCAGATCGTAAGGCCTAGGGTTTCCAGCGCCATCTTGATTTGTCATTGCTTCTGGAGAGAAAAATGGCCGGCTTGCTCGGCGGCGTTGACCTGAACTTCAAGGAGACCGAGCTGTGCCTCGGCCTGCCTGGCGGCGGCGGTGGGGCAGAGGTGGAGGCTCCAAGGGTCACCGGGAAGAGAGGGTTCTCCGAGACCGAGGTGGACCTCAAGCTCAACATTCAAGCCAAGGACGCTTTGTCAGCGGTGGATCTCAAAGAGGCCATGAAGAGTAAGGAGAAGACTCTTCTTGCTGGAACTAGTCCCGCTAAAGATCCTGCAAAGCCACCAGCCAAGTGAGTACTTTGCTCTTTTCTTTTGAGGAATCTTTTAGGTAGATTTGGTCCATGTAAATCCAACTCCCTTTCACCATGTATTACTCGTTCTTGCTATTTGGAGTGTACTCATCCGACAGGTCATGTATACTTGTGTCTCCTATTGAAGAAATGGTAATTTTTTCCATTTATTTGGGTGGATTAAAGAAAAAGTCAAACAGCATACAAAACCTTTCGGAAATTCCAGAACTTGTTTATTTTTCTCGTACTAATTCTTCGGGTTCTTTATGAACTGGATTTCATGTAGGGCTCAGGTGGTGGGTTGGCCGCCAGTGAGATCGTACAGGAAGAACATGATGGTAGCTCAGAAGAGCACCGACCCTGAGGAAGAGAAAGAGAAGGCTGCGGCTGCAGCATTTGTGAAGGTGTCCATGGATGGAGCACCTTATCTGCGCAAGGTCGACCTCAAGAACTACAGCAGCTACAAGCAACTCTCTGATGCTCTTGGCAAGATGTTCAGCTCCTTCACCATGGGTAAGAAATTATTGCGAAACCCCCACAACATTTTTTCTGTCGTTCGCGATGTTTTATCAACGTCTGATTTTTCTTTTTCAAAAAATGATCTTTGGCTTCTGTTGGTGAAGGGAGCTATGGTGCGCAAGGAATGATAGACTTCATGAACGAGACCAAGCTGATGGACCTGCTGAACAGCTCAGACTATGTGCCGACCTATGAAGACAAGGACGGTGACTGGATGTTAGTGGGCGATGTTCCATGGGAGTAAGTATTTCTCCCTCATATCCCAATTCCTTATAAGTAAAAAAAAAGAAAAAAAGAAAAAGAAAAAAATTCAACACATGCAAAAGATGATGTGTACCATTTATATTCTTTTCTTTTTCCTGATCTAAGGTTCTTGTCACCTGCTAAGTTAGTTCCCAAGGAATTTAGGAATACTATTGACCTACATCTTTTGTTGAATTATACTAGTGTAACCCAGGCAGATAATGTATCTTGCGGTAGTAGTGGACTTTATCATTCGAAAGAACTTTATAATATGTCAATCATCAGATCTTCGATAATCGACATAGGATTTTGGTGTAAAAGAGAGTATAAAACCGTAAAACGTTGGCTTTGAACCATCTCTTAGGAGGGATCGATAATTCAAAAGGTTTTTCTCGATGAGCTCAACTTTATTCCATTTCACAGGATGTTTGTCGACTCGTGCAAGCGTCTGCGCATAATGAAAGGGTCTGAGGCAATAGGGCTCGGTACGCAGCTTTCTCATCAATTATTCAGCTATATTTCATTTTTTTTTTGAGTTTTTATCACCTGATCATTGAGCTAATCATGGGATCTCAAAAATTTTCAGCACCAAGAGCAATGGAGAAGTGCAAAAGCAGAAGCTGAGCAGCCAGCCCCTGTGCTGATCAGTTCTAATCCCTGTGGAGGAGGCAGGCTCTGGCCAGAGATTCCATGGATCGAAGGCCAATGGTGCTCCTTTTTACCCGTCCCTCTCTGTACTCTCATTGTTTTAGCTCGCTCGTACATACATATCAAAAGATGTGGTGATTTGTAATGCAACAAGAGGCAATAAACTTTAGCTTGTCTGATGTTTTTCTTCCTTTTTTTCTTTTTACTTTCATTTTTCCTCTTTTTTAATGTTGTTGTTTTTTGTTCTTGTGGGCTTCACCAGAATGGCTTGCTTAAAGACACGCTTTTTTCCTATTATTCTATTTCCCTACTGTCATCACTGTCACGGTTGTTGGGTGTTTTATTCCTCCAGATATATGAATATTTATTTTCCATCCCCATGAGATTCTTGCTGCTGCTGCCGATTTCCTAAATTAAATGAATTGTTATTCCTTCCTTTTGTTCTTTTTTTATTGCTTCATCTAGTCAGTATTATATGGCCAAGAGGAGATGTGCTGAATCCATGACCCCCGAGTGGGGGAGGGAGCAGGGCCATGTGCATGCTGATGGGCATCCATTATTCACGGCCATTATTTTTTTCTTATTGCTATCTCGTTTCATATCATAAAAATATTTCATTTCATTTTTTCTATCAGTATTATTATGGGAAACGATGCTTACATACCTGTACTAGTGAATGATGCAAATGGAGGTTGATGATTAGGGGCACTTGCATATACCTATATGCTTGGTTTAAAAATGGCAGTAGGGACTAGGGACAACTTTCGTGAGATCACTTGGATCCGGGTTAGGTCAGTGTTGTTTCGCAACTTTCCATATAAAGAATGAACAAATCCCTGGAAATCTGTGGGCTTATATGCACATCTTGGATCAGGGGACCCTCGTGGCAGCTAGTGCCATGTTCCTCTCTTGAATGGAAATACTAGTTTTTAGACGTGTAGGGTTTGTCCATGCTTGCTTTGGGATCAATCCCAAGGAAGCCGGCAAAAGTACTTTACCAAACAAGAAAGGTATATAGAGATTCACGAGATTAAAATTCTCAAAATTTTATATAATGTTTACATCGCGAATTTATTTCCTCCAGATGGAAACTAATTAACAAATTATTTAAAGGTTTTAGACAATTTTCCTCCAAAAATTGCCACATTGAACATGGGGTTTTTGAAGAACACAAATTTGTTTTGGCCCTTTTTCATTTCTTCCCTCTTTCACTTTCTTCTCCTTAGGTGTTGCCCTTCACCTCCCGTGGCCACGACCACAAAGCACGCATGGCATAGAGCTGACCCCGCTGCTGCCACCATGCCACTATGGGCGGTTGCATAGCATAGAGCTGACCTCGCTGCTGCCACCATGCCACTATGGGCGGCTACCGCAAACCCCATGTTCTCTCTCTCTCTCTCTCTCTCTCTCTCGGCCTTGCAGTATCCCTCTCTACTTGTAACAATCCAGCATAGTCACGTGGGTTAAGCCAAACATGAAGTACTTTGAGCAATAATACAAATTGATGGTGATCATTTGGAAGCAGACTTACTTATGACTAACATCACACGGCCTCAATCATTCTAAGTGGGAGTTGGGAAGTCACAAACTTCCCCACTTAAACCACTAACATTGTGGTCCATTCGAATTAGCAATACTCCCCTAATTCGATTATGGTCCAATCCATTCATTCCCCCTCTACCATCCTAGAAGAATGAGAAATCCTACCCCGTTCAGGTCCTCTAGCCTTAAGGATCACTCTTGCCTTCATTAGATCGGATATGGGTCCAGTTCATCCATGAACCATGCATTTACTGGACAGAATCTTGCTATGATACAATATGTAACTATATGGCCCATCTCAAACGTACTCTAAATATATGTACAAAAGTAATAACCATTTTGGATGGATGTTCCTTATGAATGACATTACAAGGTGCTTCACTGAAAATTAGATTTTACCTAAGAAGTGAAATTTTTTTCACCAAAAGTTGATCCTTGATTTTTTGTGGAAATGTTATGATGATTTCGAATAGGAAAGGGTTTTGGCTTTTAAAGTGAAAATGAATAGACGAACGCGGAAATTTAAAGTACAAAGAAATAAATTTTTGCAAGGCAGATAAATGGAAATAACAAATTCCATTGACTTAATATGTCCTGGGAACCCCCATTTACAACAAATGCAGAGAGCAGTTATAGCTCACCAACCACGATTACAAACCAGTAGTTACTTCTCCAAGTACAATTATTACTATGCATTCTCCGAGATCTTTGGCTTGCTTCTCGTACGTTGATGATTATTATCCACAAAGGTTATAACTTCTGAGGCCACCTGGAAGACCAACCGTCACTGGGTAATGCAACCTTCATTCGACATCCACGATTCAAGCATCCCCTCTATTTCCACATCCAATGATTGGTACTCATAGGCTTTGTTGATGAGTAATGGTAGTTGTCGCTTGTCCTTCCATCCAACTGTCAATTACCCTGATACTTAGTTTTCGATTCAGCTGAGTCTTTCTCAATCAAACTCTCAATTAACTGATCAAACCTCACCATTTGTCGATTACAAGGAGTTGGTTATTTTTTTTGGTGCAAACACAGGACTTCACCAATGGATGCGATGTGCAACGGTGGGTGAGGGGCCAGCACGACTATGTGGCTAACTGAGGAGGCGTGGGTGAGGGGCCAGCACGACCGCCGGGCAACGGATGCGATGTGCAACGGTGGCGAGGAGCAAGCACCGCTAGCGGTGGCAGGGGCAAGGAGTTGCGGGGGGAGAGCGGTTCTAATGTAACTACACGTTCGATTGCCCCTTACACGTAGATATTCAATTTTGTTGTAAGGAGTTTTTCTTGATTGGAGTCTTGAGAAACAAGAAGATATACCGTCAAATTCTTGTGTAATGGTTTCTTACAAATGCCTGATTTTAACCTCCTACTGATGTGATAATTAAGTTGGGTCCATAAGACATAACAGATTTTTATTTGAGTGGTACCCAAAGTCTTATACATATGGAATTATAGAAACCCAAATAATAAGTTTATGCTATGATTGGATCGATCATATGCTACGGTATTGGCATGTGCAAATCGCACATTGCTGCATTTTTAAAATATTTGCTCGACAAAGTTCATTGTTGGAACGTCCCAACGTGGATGATTATAAAAGACACCTGTATCAATTTTCTTTTCAATTTTGCAAATTTCAACTGATCTTCAATTACTACATGGTTGAGGATAATGGGAAACCTTGTTAGAGAACTTATTTTTTGCCGTTGAAAAAAGTCAAATGAGTGATGATTGTTTCACCTTCTAAATGGACATGTTATTTTTCCGAGCTCGAAACATGCTATAAACCCCTCCCTTCTTCACATATTTCAACAAGGTCTGCCTTTCTTGAGGAAAAAAAATGGAATTTGGAAAATTACAATATATAAGTCACCAATCTCAATTGGTGACTCATGATGACTCGTGCTATGATTCTCGATTAGCAACTCAAAAAAGGGTCCATTTCCGAAGTCTGCACTGAAAGACGACTCATAACAATGCACCCTTCAAAGGCAGTTTATAATATGCCATGGAAGATAGCATATGTAATTGTATGCGTCAGAAAACAAATTTAAACATGCACGTCGAGAGCTAACTTATCCGGTACATCTCAAAAGGCGGCTCTACCCCCAAGGCCCAGCTTGTTTTCGCACATGTCACTACCTTGGTTGGTGAATGTTCGTCGATATGATTAGGGATTTCTTGGCTATTTTAAGCCTGATTAGCCTTTGTTTTAGTTCCATCTTTTCCAAATTCAAGAAGCACATTATGTGAAGCTTGATAGGCTTTTGAGGGTTCCCTGGCTCGTATAGGCCTTCGTGGGACTTGATGGCACGGGCTTATTTGGTCCGTATCGGGCTAAATGGAGATTTAATGAGGAGCCTTTGGACTTTTTTTTTATGGCTCTAACGAAATTGGTGTTGGTCCAACGTTGGATTACACGACTGTGATGGGTGGGTGGCCAAGAATAAGAAAGACCCGCTTTCACTCAGGCCCAGGGAGAGATTCGCTGTCGGCTTCGGTGTTTAGGATCAAGGAGAGATGGTTAATTACTTTGTAGCTGGGAGGGTGACTACAAAGCTTTCCGTAACTATAGAGATAAGCAAACTCACAAACTCAGAGGGAAAATGACATTATAACTTTCTTACAACGTTCACTTTAAAATTATTTGATAAATCATTTTAGTGCCATTTTAGTGAAAAAACGATCATTTAAGTGCTAACTTCGATTAAAGATGTCAGAAATCCAATGTGGCATAATTTATTATATATTGGCTGACATGGCTTCATTGGAGAATTTCAATTAGTAACAAACAACGTCGTTTGTACTTATTACTTGTTTTTTATGGAAATTTATCAAAAAAGTCTTAAATCTATTATATTTTAGCTAATTTAATTATAAACTTTTCAACTTTGCCAATTGATTCTTAAATATTTTCATGTTTTACAGTTTTTAGTTGGAAATCACTGACATAGTTCCTGGTTGTCTAATGTGGCATAGCTACATGGCATAGTTGGACTAACTTTAACAATTTTTGTAATTTTTTTTGTGAAATTTCTAATTTTTCAAGAGAAGAAGGTATAAACTATATTATTATTATTAACACATTTATCCCATATATATATACATTTTTTTTTTTGTGATACAAAGAATCTCAAGTTTATATGTGTGTGACACATTTATCCAAAACATTTTTTGTGATACAAAAAAAATGGGGAAAGTACACTAAAGTGCCAAAAGTTGTGTATGACACTTACTTTGGTGTCGAAAGTTTCCATTGGATCACTTAAGTGCCAAATCGGAGAAAAAACTATCACTTTAGTGCCATCGGCGAGATATTCCAGCCAAATTGGTTACATGGTTTTTGTATTTAAAAAAAAAAGTCGACGTGGCTTTTAAACGACGTCGTTTTCCGTCCTCCTTAAGAATACAACATTGTTTTGCCATCATACGTGGATGGCCTCACAAAAAACGACTCCGCACAACTCATATGGGGATTGGAATTAGGGTTCTTTTTTTGATTCTCACCCAATGCCGACCATAGCTCGCTCGGCCACTATCGCTTTGCTACCGTTGCTCAGCCATCGTCGTAGTTGCTTGACTAGGTGAGCGAGGAGAGGCTGAGGTTGTTGCTCGGGCAAGAAGCGACAAGAAGAATAGGAGTCGAGGGCGGAGGAGGAGGAGGAAGAATGGGGGTCGAA
Organism: Eucalyptus marginata; assembly: GCA_014182565.1. NCBI lineage: Eukaryota > Viridiplantae > Streptophyta > Magnoliopsida > Myrtales > Myrtaceae > Eucalyptus > Eucalyptus marginata. The sequence goes on along the minus strand of CM024592.1, from coordinate 37,422,734 downwards.
GGTGGAGAGAGCGAAGACGAGGAGGGTGAGGGAAACAAGGAAGGCGCAAATGGAGATGGTGGATTGGGCTCTGCTCAAGGAGCGGCTAAAGTGGGTCCTTCTAAAGGGGGAAGGAGAAGGAGGAGGAGAGGAGGAGAGGAGGAGGAGGACAAGAGCTTGGGTTTGTTGACAATGTCGGACGAACACGAGGCAAAGTTGTGTTGGTGCAGGTGCCGGTGCCGGTGCTGGTATTGCTGCTAATGTTGGTGCTAGTGTTGTTCTTTTGGGAAGAAGACGACGAGGAAGCCCATGCCATGCCTCTCTCTCTCTCTCTCTCAATTTGGGGATTTAAGGTTCTGACTTAGGGAAATACGCCAAACGGCATCGTTTTGTTGTTTGGATGCGATTGTACTCTCCGGCGAGCTACCTCAGCTTCAAAAATTAATAAAAAATGCCACATCAGATTTCCGGTCAATTAGATCGGCGTTGGCACTAAAATGATCGTTTTTAAAATTTTTTGGCATTTAAATGATCCAAAATAAACTTTTGGCACCAAAGTGAATGCCGAACACAACTTTTGACACTTCTAATGTATTTCTCCAAAAAATATATATATAAATTTATATAGGGTGACACATTTACTATGACATCAAAAACCCTAAATTTATACTCATGTGACATATTTATCCCAAATTTTGTGATAAATGTGCCACGTTGATATAAGTTTAGAGTTTTTGGCATCACAAAAAAGTTTGGAGGAAATGTCACATTGGTTAGGGGTGAGTATGTTCTAGGATAGAACTAGGAATTTGAGAATCTGGTAAGAATCGATTAGGTTCTAGTTTTAGGATATGTAGGGCATGTTTGAGATTCTAAAAATTGGAGAACATATTCCGACATATAAGTTCTAAGTTCGAAAACTAGAATCTTGGAACTTGGAATAAGTTTGTATTTTTCTTGTTCTATGTCTTCCTATAATCCTACGACATTCTATAGTGTTCAATGATGAATGTGTTATATGAAATCATTAATCTAAGCTTTTATTTTTAGCGATATTCATGATTGAGACTTTTAGTTCTTTAATATTTCATAATTTTCATGTGTCTAAATATAAGTTATGATTAGTGGATTGTTACAATTGGTAGTCATTAAAGGTGATGACTCATTACAATCATTAAATTAAGAGTACAAGGTGAACCTGAAACCTGTGATAAGGGTAGGTTCCATGTTTCAAAAATTGGAAAACTTATTCCAATGGTTACGTTCCATGTTTTAGGTGTTACTTGGACAGAACTTAGAACTGCTCCCTCACGCCTAACACTTGTAAAATTTTGGGACAAATATGTCACAAAGGTACAAGTTTGGAGATTTTTTGTATCACAAAAAAAAAAAAAATTAGAGCAAATGCATTACGGTAAACATAATTTAGAGTTTTTGGTTTTTTTTTTCCCCTTTTAAATTATTTTTAAATTATTTTTCTTTTTCTTTAATTTTCTTCCAAGCCCTATTAAGGTCATTGGCCGACCCTCACTAGTCATAAGCAAGGGTAGATCAACTCTTGCTGACCATTGGACAAGGGTCACAATATAACACTCCCAACATGTCATGGCTAACACGATTACTAAAATCTTTTCACTTTTAAGTATGCAGAAGTGTATATGAACAGAAAACAACCCAGGACAAGTGAAAACACAAAGAGACACACACATAGAATTACAAACCAAATGACTTTGTTTCACTTCTTAATTATATATGTTGGGTGATAAGGTCGGGTACATTGGAAGATAGTTAAAATACTACTACTCCAGATCCTGCCAAAAATTTCCATCAACTACATCATCCCGACCTAGATTGCATTGATGTACAAAGTCACTTGTCTCCTACCCACGGTATGTCCATGGTCATGGCCTGGCCTTCTAAAAATGCTACCTCTATCCTCTTGCACTTGCCCTACTCGACCTCACTACTTCCATTGGCATCGCCATCAAGGAGTGGAAGAGGTCCCACTAGACGCCCATTGACACAGGTGTAAACAACAACAAAACCAAGCAGTTCGAGCCCGATGGTAAATCAACATCTACTGTCAAAATCGAAATGACCTTGATGAAGATAACGTTGAGGAAGTTGAGGTCACTAAGTGTAGTTCGGTGTCACATGAGGTCCATTGGGGCACCGTACAGAGTCATGGGGGACGCAGGTAGGAGCGGCATGGCTACCGATCTGAGAAATAATGGTTAACCACGAGCGAGCATAAAACTCAGCAAGTAAACTGTCAACCAGTCTACACTACATACGTCAATAACAGCACATGCGGGGAAGTTTAAATATAAAATATAAAAGATCATTTTAAAGTCAACTTGTCTGAGAACCTTTTTTAAAACCAAAATAACAAGTTGGAAAAGATTTCTTTTGAAATAAGTAATCCAATAAAGATTAAATTTGAAAAGACCAATAATCATACTTGCTGTGAATTAGCTGACACCATCTTCTAGGGAACTCCATTATCCCTTGGGCATCTCGCACCCATCCGGTATCGCGAGGATATTTGGAGGAATCGTGTTACACCCCCTAGGCATCCGGAAGAACTTAGTTACCCCTCTAGGCATCTCTACTAACTGGGGCATCGTCCTCCCGATGATCGACGGCATTCCAATGACACTCATGATGCAGCAATTTAATAATCCAATTTAATAATGTCATCCATTGTGCTAAGGCACAAGAATCAAATCAATTTCAAAGTCAACAATCCTTTGTCCATTTGTAAACCAAAAAAATGGTATAAAACAGTTGATTGGCAATACTAGCCAAAAGACAAGTTAAAAAGGGAATTTGTTCAAAATCCCAAATTTGATCTAAAAAGGGCAGTTCGCTGCCTTTAGAAATCACCCGTATTTTCCAAGTAAATTAGTTCTAAAAATAATGGAACTTTAACACGATGCGGATGAGACTCCGAGGAACATTTTTCATAGAGAAGTTAACACTTGATTCACCTTGTACGATTCTTAAAAATTCAAATAAGTCGGGTTAACAATAGGGCAGATTTCCGAACTGAAACAGATCCAAAAATGAGCGTTCAAAAGCCTAAATGAGTACCCTACCCCCAGGGGAAGTCAAATCCCCGCTGCCTATGGTTGAAAATGTGGTGTAAAAACTTTCATGAAGAACACTTGTCAAAATCTTTTTGTCGAAAATTCTGTGGAAAATCAAAACCGCATAAGCAGTAAAACTCCAAGAAAACAGATTCAAATCCGCTTATGTTTTTCAAATATATTTTGATCATACAAGGTCCGAAAAATCCGAAATTAAAATATGTTATAGAACAAAAATATAATGTGCAACTTTTGTGAAGAAGCCTCATGAAATTTGTACTACAAAAACTAGTATAAAATTGGCAAAATCACAGATATATAGTAAATCGAACTCGTGCAAAACACCGTTCTTGGATTCATTCACTCAACCTCAAAGAAGCATAAATCTCAAAAATCAGCATCTCAACAACACCTTTATAGACTCAATAAATCATAAGCTCAACAATGCTAGTAATGCACGTTTCCTGAAATCGTCGATTAACACGAATACATACGAAAACAAATTGCGATAACGAAAATCCAAGAAATTGACCTCGACGCGCAATAATTAACCTATGCAGCATAAAATGGAAGGCAGTTTACTTGCCTTGGGTCCTAGAGATGCTGTTGTCGCGGCTGGAACAGGGTCAGGAAGTCTCAAGTTCGCTAATGTCCTCCGACAGCCCGAGATGGTTTGAGGCGATGAGGCGGGCGACGGAGCGACGATGTGAGCTGGGCTGGGCTGAGCTGAGTGTCGTTGGCGGTCGTACGGCTTGAGCGGTCGGGCGAGCAAAGGGAATAGAGAGATAGCAGTGGGACTTGAGGGGAACGGTGAGGTGGTGTGGAATAGAGGACGATCTCGGTGAAAACGAAGAAGGACAAGCGGCTGCCACTTCTTTTTATAGTGCGGTTGTTCCTCCTTTGTGTGCTTCCGATGGCATGACTTGGAGATACGGTGATGATGATGTGGCGGGCGCATGCTGAGGTGGCACCGTTCGGTGGTAACGTGGCAAGAAGCGGTGATGTGGCTCAGCGGTGCCGTTGCGGCGAGTGATGTGGCACAATGGTGGCATTGAGGTGACTATGACTTGGTGGAGCCGAGTGGTTGGCTGAGGTGTTGTGGTTGGTGATGGGGACGAGCTAAGGTGACAAGTCCTTGCAGTGGTGTGGTGAGGCATAGCAACTAGATGACATGGTGGTGGCGGCATGAATGGCATGATCCAGTGACGAGCTTGGTTGCATGGCGATGATTGCTAGTCGCTTAAGGCTCATGATTCCATCAAGTGAAGACCTGAATGTCACATGCGAGGCCCTTGTCTATGGTTGGTGAGGGTGGTCGACCCTCACCAGACTTGGTAGAATTAAAAAAAAAAAAAAAATCATACTTTTTACAGAAATATATAAAAAAATTATCCACGTCAATTGTAGGTCCGTCTATGTGCTATTATTGGTGTCAACGTTAGTGATATCCAGTTAAAATTAATTGATGGATTCAATTAGTAAAATATAAAAAAAGATTTATGACTCAATTGATGTAATTAAAATGTTTAAGAGTGAATTGGTTAAAATACAATAATTTTAGGGCTTTATGGATGATTTTCCCCTTGTTTTTTTCCCCAAATCGACAAATTAGGGCTAAATCTGGTCAAAGAAGCAAACCCTAACCCTACCTATTGAAACTACTTGTAAAATTGTGGTTGATTATTTGCAAGAGAGTGCCCGAAAAAGCACATTCGAGGTCATTATGTGAAGCTTCCCGTGGCGGTTGAAGATGGGATTGTTGGGCGCAAAGCCTTGTCTTCAATGCTCCACTCATCATCTCATCTTCATTGCAAGGCCACCTCTTTCTCCTCCAAGCTCTAAGAACGGGTCCCTTCTCGGTCCATGCTTTGGATTTGGTCAACTAGAATTGTGGCGAACGAGATTTGGAGCATATGAAGGCAAATTAAAGGCTGAGATATAGTACTCTGTTTCTCCATCTTGAATTTTTTGTTTTGCACTTTTAGCTTTAGAAAGAGAGCATTTCCTCAAAGCAAACTTCTTTGTTTTGTTCACTTTGCCAGGTTGGACAAATTCTTTTTCATCTTGGACTTCAATTTCTTTTATAAAGCTATGTTAGAACCAAAAAATAACCTAAAAAATCACATGGGACCTTTGACTGGACTTTGTTGCTAGAGGCACTTAAAATAATTGTTTTTTTTCTTCTTCCAATTTTGCACTTAAAATACCCAGCGAAAAGTTTTGACATCAAAGTAAGTATCGTACAGAAATTACGACATTTCTATTGTAAGTGTCCTCAAGCTTAGGCTACTGACGCTTTGGATGGAGCTTGGGTCCCTTTTATGTCTCGATGGGTCAAATGAAGCTTGGGCTTTTAGGCCCCTAATGGTAGTAATGAAGGATGCAAATATTAATCATTCGGGCTAGAAATTGATTTATGGAAGACAAATAGATTTTTCAATTTTTATTTTTGGATAAGTTTTGAGTAAAAATTCATGTTTGATAACAACGTAAAATTTTTATTCTCGGAATCAAATTTCACAAAATTTCTCCTTTTCCGAGGGGTAATGGCTAGCGAATGGTAGTGGTGGGTGGCGGACGACGGTGCAGTGATCGGCGATGGATTGCGATGGCAGGCAGTAGCGGCAGGTGGGTGACCGACTAATAGAGAAGACAAGTGATGAGAAATAAGTTTAAAATAAAAAAAAATTATTCTGAACAGAAATAAAATGATTGTCATGCCTGGTCATCCGAAGTAACTAGATTAAACTGATCATGAAGTAAAGACTACCCGGAGATAACATATGACTTTCCAATCTCAAGTTCCGACATTTTCGATGCGGATCTCTTCGACCGGCATGCGAATTTACACGCACAGTCGCGACGGACTTGTCATAAAAGCTCCTCGATCGAGAGTCCCATCAGGAGAGTTTGCTTTCCTCAGCCCTTGTTGCTTCTCTTCACTCGCTAACCCAGATGCCAGAACCTTCCCTCTTCTTCACGCTTTCTTAGCTACCAAGACGACCTCCTCCTCCTCCTCCTCCTCCTCCGGATTCTCCGTCTCCTCTCGTTTCGATCGTTCAACGCCAAAAACCCATGTGAGATCACCCCTCAAAACCCTCCCTTTGTCGCCTCCGAACTCTGCCCCGCGATGGACTTCGTCGAGCTGGAAGCGATCGAAGGGCTCCGGTGGTCGTGGAACGCGTGGCCCACCACCAAATCCGAGTCCTCCTCCCTCGTCATCCCGCTCAGCATCATGTGCACCCCTCTCGCGCGGTTCCCCGAGCTCCCCGTCCTCACCTACGACCCCTTGATCTGCACCCGCTGCGGCGGCGTCCTGAACCCTTACGCCCGCGTCGACTACCCGTCCCGGATCTGGGTGTGCCCCTTTTGTTACCAGAGGAACCCCTTCCCTCGTTCCTACGCCGGCATTGGAGAGAACAACCTGCCGGCGGAGCTCTTCCCGACGTACAGCTCGGTGGAGTATGCCAGCCCCAGCGCGAGCTCAGCTTTGGGTATCGGTTTTAGCAATAGTGCGGTTTCCGGGTTGTCGTTGAATTCGGGTTTTAATGCGAGGGCGGTGTCGAGTGCTAGTTTGAATAGGAATTGGGGTGATGGGTCGTCGCCGAGTGCGGTTCGGGGAAATGTGGAGCATAGGTTTAGTAAAATGGAAGGGAAAAGTTGGAGTTCGAATCCTAATATGAACCAAGGTTGGGCGAATGGATCGCCCAGGTCGATGCCTTCTGTGGCTTCGGCATCGTCTTTTTCGTCTTTGTCATCGTCGAGTTTGGATATGCGGGGATTGGGGCCGGCATTTGTGTTCGTGGTGGATGTCTGTTCGAGCGAGGAGGACCTGAGGGCGCTTAAGAGTGAGCTGTTGCTTGTGGTGGAGCAGTTGCCGGAGAGCGCGCTGGTGGGGTTGGTTACTTTTGATTCGATGGTTAGGGTTCATGATCTCGGTTTTGCGGAGTGCTCGAGGGTTGTGGTTTTTCATGGAGAACGTGAGGTCTCAGCTGATCAGGTTAGTTGGTAACTCCATATCACCCTTAACTTTCTATTGTTTTACCAAAGTCCTTTTGTTAGTTTGTTTTCAATTAATGAGTAACAAAATAGAAAATCAGAAGTATCGCAAGAGAATCTTCGATACTATAGAACGTAACAAAAGTGGATTGAAATTGGTCATGAGACGAGAATTGTGAATATGAAAGTGTTATACCGCATTGTTACAGGCGATTTTTTAAGATGCTCAGTCGTTTATTGGTGTTCTGTTTGATTTACTATTTTAGTCAGATTGTGATTTTAGTGACTTCTAGTTTCAGCTAACTCATACCCGTTTCAGATTCTCCTGTCGAAGATAGTAGGATATTGGTAATATATACTGTTGAGGGTTGTTTTTTGTGTTTGTAAAAGTTCTCCAGAAGATGTAGTTTTAATAATCAAGTACTAAACTGTTCACTTAGTTTTAATGATCAACATCACACTAGTAGCAAGCTGCATTTGTAGATCTTTATGAGCCTGAACACTTTGTGCTTTTATATATGGTGTGCATGATTCCTCTGTCAGAATTTAAACAAAAAAGAAGAGGTATGAAAATAGTAGATAAATGGTTGCTCGGGACTGACTGCATGAGTTGATTTTATTAATAAATTTATTTTATCCTTGGTAGTTGCTAGGCATAACCTGGTAAATTCTCGCATAATGACAAGATTTCTTTTCACTTCATCACAGGTTCAAAAATTCCTGGGTATCTGTCGCAAAAGGTATCAACAATCTGGAAAGTCGCCAATTATTCAGAATCAGGGGTATTTGCTTCCCGTGTCTGAATGTGAATTCAGCATCACAACTGCTATTGAAGAGATCCATTGTTCAACAGCAGCTCAGCCTGCGTCTCGCCCTCTGAGATGTACAGGGACTGCAATATCAGTTGCAGTGGGACTTGTACAAGGGTGCTTGAGCAATGTGGGGTCCCGGGTCATGGTATTCACATCAGGACCCGCCACTCTTGGCCCTGGGATAGTTGTTGATCCTGATCGGAGTAATTTCATCCGAACACACAGAGATCTCATTAATGGTTATGCACCGTACTATTTGAAATCTTGCAGCTTCTACAAAGGATTATCACACAGTTTATCTGATGCATCCGTTGTTCTTGATTTATTTGCGTGTTCCCTTGATCAAGTCGGAGCTGCAGAACTAAAAGCTTCTGTTGAGAACTCGGGTGGATTCATGATGCTGGGAGAATCTTTTGAGTCATGTGAATTCAGAAAGTGCTTGAAGAACTTCTTCAGTCGTGATGAACAAGGGAATCTGAAAATGTACTTTGATGTAACAATTGAGGTAGTGACAACACAAGATCTGAGGATTTGCGGTGCTTTAGGACCCTGTGTTTCTCTTCAGAAAAGCAATGATTTAGTGAGCAATAACGTGATCGGTGAAGGTGGTACTAATGCATGGAAGGTGGGGACGCTCACAAATAAAACATGCATAGCTTTCTTCTTCCAAGTGGGTGACGAGCAAAAGATCCAGCCAGGAACTGCATTCTTCATACAGTTCATAACAAGTTATCGCTATGGAAACTCGGGTATTAGGAAGAGAGTGACAACTGCTGCGAGGAGATGGGTTAGCAAGAACTCCCCTGAAACTGCCTCAGGATTTGATCAAGAAGCAGCAGCTTCAGTTATGGCTAGACTCGCCATCCACCGCATGGAGAGCTGCTATGCTCGAGATGTGATTAGATGGTTGGATGATGCACTTATCCGTTTCGCTTCTAAGTTTGGAGAATACATACAGGAAGATCCGTCTACATTTCGCTTGTCTTCAAATTTCTCACTATATCCCCAGTTCATGTACTATTTGAGGAGGTCGCAGTTTATAGACGTTTTCAATAGTTCCCCAGATGAGACAGCTTTCTTTCGACTGATGCTTAACCGTGAGGGCATAGTGGGATCTCTTATCATGATCCAGCCCACACTATTCCAGTATTCGTTCGACGGGCCCCCGGTTCCGGTTCTACTAGATGTTCGGTCCATCTCTCCAGATGTTATATTACTTTTTGATTCTTATTTTTATGTGGTTATTCATTATGGGTCTAAGATTGCCCAGTGGAGGAAGCTTGGCTATGATAAAGACCCAAACCGTGAGAATCTAAGGAAGCTGTTGGAGGCGCCAGAAATCGATGCGGAACAGTTGGTGGCTGAAAGAGTTCCACCACCAAAGCTGATAAAATGTGACCAGCACAGTAGTCAGGCGAGGTTTCTTCTTGCTAAGTTGAACCCATCAGTTACTCAGAACTCCACCTACACCGACGGGTCGGATGTTATTTTAACCGATGATCTGAGCTTGCAAGTTTTTATAGAGCACCTGCAAGCTTTGGCAGTTCAGGGGTAATTTTCCCTTCCCTTTTTTCCCTCCCCCTTCCCTCTCTGGGCTATTTTTTTTGTTTGCTTGGAGAAATTTCACTGCATACTAGCTTTTTAGACAAATGGTGAGATCATGTATTGGTAGGTACAGGTTTGCGTTCGCTACAGGTATAAGTTTGTTGTACATTTTGTAAAGGTCTGTAATTGTTGCCCATCTACGGTGTAACAGTTTGTTTTGTTGATGAATGAGATGAGACCTGCAGAGGTAAGACAATTCGGAGGAAATGTCAACGTGAGAATGTCGTTTTGATTTCTATAAATCTGCCGAGAATGATGTGGATGAAACTTAACTCTATTTTGGTTGGTGGTTATAGCGGAAATGCATCTGTTCAGCCATTGGACCGAGATGGATCAACTGAAAAACGATGATGTGTGCACAACCTTTGAGCTTGATGTGAGATCTACATCTATCACTGCAGTTTAAAGGTGCCTTGGCAGAATAACAAATCCGCAAAATGATAGTTGCAGTATACTAATCGACCCCATAGAGCAAAAGATAAAGATTAAAGAAAAAAAAACGCAAAAACTAACAGCAACATTACAAAGGGCAAGTAGAGAATGGCATAGGAAAAAGAGACAAGTCTTGCCGACTACGTGCGTTTTGCATTGGTTAATTTCATGACAGGAGCAAAGGAAAACATCATCTATGCCTAAGAAATCCGAACGAAGCATTTCCCCGAAGAGGCTGGGAAGAGAATCTTCATTCTGTAATGTTAGACATCAGGTTACAATGACTTCAAGGATGATCGTTCTGTGAACCCCCAATTCTGACCACTTTCTTCACTCTGTCCAGATCTTCTTATGACATTTCTGCAACGAGCTAGAATGACCACGGGTGCTCCTCTTCGTACCTTAGCTAATTAATCATCCTTCGACCTGTTGAGAAAGACGAGTTTGTTCTTAAAGAATTCATTTAATCCAAACCCAGATTTCACCCACAAAACTGGATGTGCATGATACGCTGAGAGAACCAGCTTGCGCGACCCTCGGTGACCAGAAAAAGGTGGTCAGACAAGGGTGGTCACTAGCCTCCGAGATGCACGCAAACCTTTAAATCTCTCTGGCCCTTCGAATATCAACATGCTATTAAGCTCTCTCTCGAGGTCTATCTGAAGATAATGGCGCAGAAGGGTCCTCAATATACCTCTCCATTAGAAGAAAATTCAATCCCTATGCATCATCAAGAATTGGGAATCTGTCCGCCTGAGAGTAATGCATTAATGGGATGTCTCGGAAGGGTCGGAAGGGTTCAAGATCCATTTTTAAACAGATAAGGCGTACTCAAGATCAAAGTGGCAGATCACCAGTAATCCTTGCATGAACAAGAGCCAGCTTGGAAGTGATGGAACCGGTTGGCATCTCTCACCACAATCTGCCTCTGGTATATGTCCGAAAGAAACTTGAAGGTTGAGTGACAGTCATTGCAAATGCGAAGGTTCTTGCTCACAGTAATTGTTGATTCCGAATCTGTCTTCAGTATTCCGAATGCAACAGCAAGCTTCTCACTGTGATAATTCAGAATGTGATCCTTGTCTTCATCTTCAACGTCATGAAGAACACATGATCGGTCTGGAAAATACCCTCGCGTCTTCATCTCAACAACCAACCGCTCCATATGCCTGTAAACTTCGCCACGGTATGGATTCAACTGGTCGGCAGTATAAAATCCAATTGCCTCTTGACCATATTCTATCACGCTAAAAGCTGCGGGTTTGCTTAGTCCTCTAGTTTTCATGTTTTCTCTCAGCTTCCCAACTTCTTGCCATCTCCTCGATGCAGCATATATATTTGACAAGAGCACATAATATCCTGGATGTTCTGGCTCAATCTGAAAGAGATTGTTTGCAGCAATCTCCCCCAATTCACTGTTCCCATGAACTCGGCAGGCCAAAAGGAGTGCTCCCCAAACTCCATCATTCGGTGATGCTGGCATACTTTTGATAAGATCGAAAGCTTCACCCAAGAGTCCGGCCCGCCCTAGCATGTCAACCATGCAAGCGTAATGTTTCGCCTCTGGCATAACAGAATGCTTTGACATATCTGCAAAACACTTTCTGCCTTCATTGATCAAGCCAGCGTGACTACATGCGGAAAGAATGGATGTGAAAGTGATATGATTCGGTGCAACACCTTTCTCTTGCATCTGCAAATAGAGGTTCAATGCTTCTTCTCCATGCCCATGCATGCCATATGCCGAGATCAGCACATTCCATGAACTAACATCCCATTCTTTCGGATGAATTTCATGGAACATCTTACTAGCAGTTTCCAAATTCCCACACTTAGCATACATGTCCATTAATGCATTTTGCAGTGTTATGTCGACTTTCATCTTATTCTCGAGTATGTAGTCATGGATCTTCTTCCCAAGATGGCGGGATCCCAGGAAAGCACATGCAGATACCATAATCAATGCCGTCACAGGATTAGGTTGACACCCAGAATCCTGCATCTGCTCAAACAATAACAGAGCTTCATTGGCCTGTCCATTTTGTACATATCCTGAAAGCATGGAGTTCCAAGAAATTTTGTCTCTTTCCTCCATCCTATCGAAAGCCATGTGCGCATATTCTACATTCCCACATTTGGTGTACATTGCGACAACTGAATTCGCGACACAGACGTCCCCCAAAATCCCATTCTGGATGGCATACGCATGCACTGATTTAGCACTCTTAACATCCCCCACCTGCCCAACAGCGGAGGCAACACTAACCACAGCAACTGGATCAGGCGAAAGACTCTCTTCTCGCTGCATCCTGCAAAACAGCATCAGTGATTCCTGAGGCTGCTCAGCCTGCTCATAGGCAGTAATCATGGTGGTCCAACAAACAAGGTCCCTCTGCGTCATTCCATCAAACACCTTGCGCGCACAACCGATTCGCCCGCGCTTTGCATACGCGTCAACCAGAGCTGCCTCAACATACATATCGGGATCGAACCCAGTTTTTATGGTCTCCCCATGAACAACTTCCCAACCGCGCGCGAGCGGCTCCGAGTCGGAAGCGCACGCTTTGAGAACAAAAGGGAAAGTGTAGTTATTGGGCAAGACGCCGCCCCTGCGCATAAGGGCGTAAAGCTCCAAAGTATCCGCGCAATGCCCATTATTGGCATACGCTCGCACCATCGTGTTCCACAGGAACGAATTGGGTCTCTCGCATCTGGCAGTAATTCCGTCGAACAGGGAGCGCGCATGATGTGGGTGCCCAAATTTGGAGTATTTGACGATGATCTGAGCGCTCAAGTGGGGGTCTCGAGTGACGAGACCGCGAGTGGTGAGAGAAGAGTGGATTTGCTTCAACGCGGAAGCATCGTCGCAGGAGTTCTTGAGGAGGCGATCGTAGTGGGCCTCCAAGGGAGGGGACGAGGACGATGGCGGGGAGGGCGTGCATGAAAAGGCCCTTGCTCGAAGCTTGCGGAGGAGCTCCAAGCGACGCTGCGCTTGCATTCCCTTTCTTGTCCACCTCAAGATTCTCTCTCTCTCTCTCTCACTCTCTCTCGTTATACGACGGTTGATGGGACGTTTCACCGCAAATAATTTTGATCAGGTGTTGTCGTGTATATATATATATTGGGTCAATACTCTTAAAAACTCCAAATTAAGACATTGTAATAAATTTACTCTAAATTATTTTTTTAATCATGAAAACCCCTAAACTGGTATACCGTGACAAATTTACCTCGACTGACCATAAAAAAAATCATAAATTGGTACATTCATGAAAAATTTATTCCAAATTAATTTATTCAACCTCAAAAAACCTCAAATTGATAAATTTGTGACAAATATACTTTCCGCTAAATTGGATTAATACCACAAACAAATCACAAAAATTATAAACTGTGATAAACGGAGCGTAAAATCTCAAATCGGTATATTAGTGAATTGTCGCGTGTCATTTAACTTAATAATTTGACAATAAAATTTAATGAAAACTAATAGAGGGTAAATTTGTCATAAGTGTATTAGTTTGGGGTTTTTGGTGATAAAAAAAAATAATTTGGAATAAATTTGTCATAGATGTACCGGTTTGAGACTTTTTAGAGTATTAATCCAAATATTTTTTATAAGTGCACAAAATGAACCGCTCAATTTGGGAAATGTCGAGATCAGACGGAATCGGCTAGTTGAGCCCGATTCTCCATAGTGTCGGTCCGATTCTTAATTCCTAAAAATGGAATTGGTGTTCAGGCAATCCAGTATCCGATTCCAAGGAGGAATTGGACCAGACGGACTATACCGATTAAATATATTTTTTTCATTTTATTAATTTTTAAAGAAAATTGGTAAACACTATCTCAACCTAGTTCTAAGTAATTACAAAAAAATCAGTGGAAAAAAATAGTGAGAAAAAATAAACGACTGATTTCATTGGACCGGATCGAATTGATGGTGCGAGTCGATTCTCAATCCTAAGACCAACTGATTCTGGTCCTCAATTTCGATTTTTGAGAATCAGGAACCAATCACCCATAATATCTTTTTGAATTTAGAGAAAATGGAAATGGATTGCTCTTCTTTTATTTCTATTAAAGTTGGCAAATGGATGGATTAGACACTGCTTTGAAATCGCGTACCTGTTCAGCCGAATTGTTCTGTTTTCTACGTGTTTCAGCGAGCCATGCACGACCCGACCCTAATCTAATCCCAGCCCATTCAATTAACTCACAATTCCCATGCGCTATGTACGAGTCACTATGGTCGCCAGCCCGCCGCTACCACTACCACTCTAACTGCTTGTACTACCGCCATCGCCGCCATCACTGCCATCGCCTCCATGTCTCCCCTCCACAACCTCGGACCCGACAGAAGTATTTATAGTAAATTAAACTTCATAAGAAATTGGATCAAGAGGATTGCGGCAATGAGGAAAAAAAAAGGTACGGAGATGAACATGGGGAAGCAAACAAATAGCCGTACGTTTAAATCCTTAATAATTGTTAGACTTTTTTTTTTTTTTTTTTAAGTCGAAGATGATAATTGCATTCATTTTTAAAGATAACGAGAATTACAAGAAAATGATGAATAAGTTTCTGAACATAAAATTTTCGAAAGGGAATGGGGAGGGGATGCCACCCAATTTAAAGGGAGAGTTTTGGTTTGGTGGGCTTTGGCTAGCCAATCCACTGCTGGTTTGCATCTCTTTGATAGTGTACTAATCTCGCCTGGTTCCAGTTGGGTTAAGGTTTCTTTACATTGATCTAATTTTTCCCTTACATCCCACGGTTCTTCAATCCAACCCAGGACACTTTCTACCAAAATCAATGTGTCGCTTTCACAAACCCACTTCTCTCTTTGACCATACTCTGTTCCCATGTGCAGCTCCTTTTTCTTTCTCATTTATATTGGATGAGCTGAGTTATTATATAGATTAGTTATATTCAATAAATGAGTTATGAATACATTTAAAATGATAAGACCCGAAAAAATATGAATTTTAAATAGGTTCATAATTTGCCTAAATCCAACTCCCATCTATAATTTTGTATTCTCTCTCTTGACTTCACTTGATCCCTCATTTCTCACTCTCACCTTAGTTTAAGCATGAATTTTCCTAAATTGAGTTAAAAATGAAAACATTTAAGCAATGCGGATCGAGTCGAATATAATTTGGATATGAATCGGATCATATATAGGTCATTAAATTTGTATTACATGAAAATTGACCAAAACAGATTAAAGAATTATTTTGAGTCAGATCATTTTTTATCCGATCCAAACCCGATCCCAACACACCCCTTTGACCGTTGTAATATTCTTACAGGTTCCCCACCAGAGGTGTGAGAGAACATACAGAACATGGAAACCCCTTAGTCCGCAGCAGATACATCATCAAAATACCTCAGAAAGAAAACTCATGGAAACCACAGGTGGATCGCTAGTGAGAGAACATACAGAACATCGAGAAGGGAAATCTTAACCCACCACTTATCATATTAACATCACTGTTTAACTTGCTAAAGCCAGTTAATAAACCGAGTTAATTAACAGGTCGGGTGGCATCCAAACGTAATGCTTAAAAGATTAACTAGCTAAAACTAGTTTGAACAGGTTGCGGTATACCACTCCCTCCTTAACCAGCAGAACTACTGGAAAATAGAAGAACCCGTTTGAAATGATTCATTTACAGATGCAACAGCGTCATCTAGACATGCCAGTCATGTGACAAACTTACTATGAAACAGGTCCTAAGAAATCACCCACCAAGCTGATCAACACCAGAAATTCCCTCTCCACCTCGATCCACTCTGTTCCAATCACCATGAATCGGACAGTCACATCTTTTACCAATCTTGGAAAGCTTGTCGTTCAGGAAGACAGGATTCTCCCCAGGCACATACTTGTAGTCAGCCATCTTCAGGTTAGAGAGGTAGGCGTTCTTGACAGGCCCACATCTCAAGAAGACCCGCGCTTGAAGACCTGGTGCACAACTCCATCCAGGATTTCTCCCCAGAAAAGCTTGAAGGTGATGCCGCTGAAGACCGCAGGGAAAACGATGTCCCCCGAATGTTGTCACACTTTCCCTTTGCCAATGCTTTCCAGTGTTGTCACAGCAAAGAAATAACCCAGGTCCTTTGACGCCTTCTTACATGCAAAGTCGTCCAAAAGGCATCTTATAATGGACCTTTGCTGCATTAGCCCTGTTGTGTCCAGGCTTTCTGCCGATATGATCACGTTCCATGGCAGCTGCACCTTCAAAAACATTTCCGAATGCTATCTGTTTAACATTAACAGACATCAGCAACAAAGAGGCATTCGATTGCACTAAGTTCAAATCATGGCATGACAGCGCAAAGCCCAACAACCTAATCATTAAATGAACTGGTAATGCAACGCTACCACATTCAATAAGATACCCTCGGATGCTCCTCAACTTCTGCTATGATTAATTCTAGACATTTGAACAAAATGTAATCAATATAATCCATGCATGGTATTTGAGGTATTGGAGCTGTTGTTGATGAAATCCAACCATGAGATTATTTCAAAAAGTTTTGCAAGTTTACATCACTGGAGTGCCAAGCCATCATGCATTATACCTTGGGCGAGCTAGGATGTAGAATTGAAACTTGAGACAGGGAAAAATATCAAGCAATGTTGAGTGAAAAGGAGGGAGGGGGGAGAGAGAGACTTGTGTGTTCGTTGGTCCACATCTACAATAAATAAAGACCTATACAAAATTTGAGCAGGAAAGGACTTGACAAAATCTAAAGAGACAGGACAAACTAAAATGAAAAAGGATAAATAAGCAGGAATAACATGTGACATAATAGCATATATAAGTCCATTACAACAACAACAGCAAGGCCTATACAGTAAAGTGGTGATGCCCCCGGTAAGGTCCACATTGGCAATGCTTGTACATAATTTGTCGATGGTAAGACAGCTCTGGTAATACAATAGATCAGGAAGATAAAAATTAGACAGCAACCATGGACACTAGAGGATCACAATTGACCATAGCATTAAGTGATCATTATCGGTATAATTATCCAAAGGAATTATCTACTTTATTTCGATGCTTTTCTTCTTACCAATTCTCCCTTCAACCTCTTTTTATGTTTCCTTTTCATTCATCTAGAGATATACCTACCAATTTACTCTTGGTTGTGAAGCATCATCAATAACTTAGAACATGGTATAGTGAAAATTATGATGACACCAGAATCATTATCAAGGTAAAAGTCCACACTTCGAACATAACAGATAACAATACAAGCATACCTTCCAGAGTACCACTTCTACTTAAAAACATGTTGCACATGGTTTCCAGTATGCAGGTTGAACCATATATACACATAAGTGTCCAGAAAGTGAGAAAGCACACCTGATAATGTGAATGACTGAAAAGCATAAATTTCAAAAGGAAAAAAAAAACATTGCTAGCTTAGAAAGGGAATAAGTAGAAAGGAAAAAGAAATATTGAACTCAGAATAGGCAAGACTCGGAACAAGCAAAGCCATACTATTGAGAGAAATCACTTAAGCTATAGAAAAAAACTGATCAATGTGAAACTCGCCACCAAGATGGAGGATTGGCCCAATTGGTGACACCTTCTTGTTGCTAGGGCGGGTTAAGTCACATTATTTGTACTTCCCCATAATTGTAATCCCAGAGAAATAGCAAGCTTTTAGTACATACTTACTTTTGTATTCGCCTGATGAATGAAAACTTAAAAGGAAGATATCTATGAGTTACTACATCCATACAACTCCCAAAAGAAAATGCCAACTCCCAAGTCCAAATTTGCATGGACCAAACCCCATTTTGCCGCAGGCAGGACAAGGGTTTCACTGCCTAGCTTACCTTGGTACCTGAGTTCATTTCAGTACAAGCAATTGCTCTCAAAATGGACATATCCCAAGCGAAGCAGCCTATAAGAATGAAGCATCATCCACTCATTTCTCAACGAGCAGCAACTTAAATAGAACCAAAATCCCACCAAAACCCATCATCATATTAGAAGCATTTCAAATCTCTCGCGAAAAAACCGGTTTAAGAAAAACAAAGGCCATTGACGACGAAAGGTGGCAGAAGAGAAGAATAGAAGAAGGGCCAGAATGAAGCAGTCGCCCCGGGAAGAAAGTAATCTTGCCCAAGAACAACCACAAGACGGTGAAGCGGAACAAGGAGAAAAGGAATGATCTTGGAATGCGAAACTACCTTAAAACGCCCGAACTCGCTGAACCCAGCAAGAAAGAGAGAGACTTTAGCCGCGAAAGTTTGCAATGGGTCATGAGAAGTGACTGTGCCCGGACTCTTGTATTCAAGCAGTGCAATTCTACCATTTCGCTGCTGAAATTCCCTTTTACCTTAATTTTTAAATCTTTTTATTAAGATATCTTACTTAGTTATGAATATTTATATACATATATATGTATATAATTTGTACTTAGTTATATTTAAGTGGCCATATTTATCAAATTTTTATCATTACTTAATCCTATTATTTATAATTACGCTTTTATAAATTATTGATATTTTACTTAGTTATTTATCTTTTTTTCTGTAAATATATTTTATTTTCTTATTTTTATAGCAACTAAGAGTAAAAGAGAGATTTCATTAGAAAATAAGATGCAAAAACAATTTTACCCCTTAAAAGTTATGCACATTGCACATGCTAATGGAATAAATATCAAATGGTCAACATATGTAACAAAATGAAAATTCATAGAAGTTTTGCATAATGGTTGAAAGTTTGACGACAAACATTTATCACTTTAATTTGTTTGTTTAGCGAAAAATAAATGATTTGAATTTTACTTTCATAAAAATAATCATTTTTATCACTTAAAATAATTAATTTAATAAAAAATATTATCATTATTAATAATAATTTATATCTTATTATTTTTGTGAACGATGAACATATTTTTGCTCAAATGACTATTTTTGGAAGAATGTTTTCTAAATTATTCAGTGTATGCAAAACAAACGGAGTTTTAATGTTAAGGGAATTGTTTCACTTTCATTAAAAGTTTAAACCTTAAAAATCTACAAGGGCCTAGAGGATTTCCTGGCCCTACAACTATTTCAACAATTTCAAATAGCTCTTCCAATTTGCAAACTAAAAGAAATATGAGTGCTGAAATTTGTCCAGTAAGAAAATTCCGACATCCATCCATTCCTCTGTTCTTAAACGCCAGCACAATCAAACACCAAGGCCTGCCTTTAGCAAATCTGGTAGAGATTGTTAAAGCGGGTACCTGCTAATCATTCTTGACCTGATGATATGCCATGACAAACCTCAAACAGTACAATCCTACTAAAAGGTCTGATCTCAGAAGCGTAAAGAAAGGATATAATAAATCACCATTCTACTTTTTCCATACCAAGATTTCGACAGAGGTCACAAATATCAATCCTATTTCTAAAACTATTTACAATTCAATGTCGTCCGGTTGAACCATTGGAAGAGGCCCTAAAGACTCTCCATCTATGCTAGCAAGGACGGCAAACTCATTTCTTGCGCCCCACCTTCTCCCCATCCATCTAACGCTGAGCACTGTAAAACGAACCACAACA
Source organism: Eucalyptus marginata (assembly GCA_014182565.1). Classification (NCBI taxonomy): domain Eukaryota; kingdom Viridiplantae; phylum Streptophyta; class Magnoliopsida; order Myrtales; family Myrtaceae; genus Eucalyptus; species Eucalyptus marginata. The sequence continues at coordinate 37,403,238 of CM024592.1, read as the reverse complement.
CCTGCTTCTATTTTCCCGAGCTTGTCATGAAGAAACAAAGGATTTTCTCCAGGAACGAAGCTGTAACCGGCATTTTAATCACTGATAGAAACGCCAATTTTAAAGGTCCACTCCTGAGGAGCAAACCCCTTCCTGACCTGAATACCTGCTCCACAACCCCCTGCAAGATTTCTCCCTGGAAAGGCATGAAACTGCGGCATTTGAATATCACACGGAACCACGGATATGGAAACCCCCTGACTGCTTGTAAACTGATGCTTTTAATGGATGTTATGGCCAGAAAGTAGCCATGATCCTTGCTCGCCTTTTCAAGTAATAAGTACTTCAAGAGGCACGTTATTATTGACCTTCGAGAAATCAATCCATTTCTGTCTGGCTTACCAGGATAGACATACCTGTCCAATTCCACTTCACAAAGCATGTCCGATATCTACTCAAAGATGATTGATAGCATACCAATAGGCAAAGTCTTGAACATGCTCAGCCAACTGAATATATGTCAAAATGCACTGTAATTCAAGGGAATGTGCAGTGTCAATTAGCCAAGAAAAAATGAAGACAAATATAAAGCTAACAAAGGATTGAAGATAAATGCACTTAAAAAAGTAGTAAAAAAAAAAAAAAAAAAAAAAACGCCTGACCAAGAGGAATGACAAATAGATGTCTATTAATGTCCAGAGATGGGAAGCCCATTGATGGAGGCCATGTCAGTTTTAACAGGTCTGTTTTAGGAGCCTATTAGGGCTTGACAAATGAACTAATGGTTACTGAACAGCCATCATTACCTAATATTCTCTCTAAGTTACTGTCTTCATCACCAGAAGGTCATGATGAATAAACAGAGAAAACTCCAACATAAGAAACAGATTTAGAATAAACAATTCAACATATTTGTCTTCAACCTGCTAGAAAGGAGCTTATTCTCAACCTGTTAGAAATTAGTTTTTAACTTTTAAGCCAAAGTTAATGAGCAAGTAATTTAGGTCAAGCTTTCTATGACTACAGCAGCTTGACAGAGTAATTTGGGAATGGAAACAAGCAAGAGGCTGCAAAACAGAATCTTCCCTGATGGTCCTCAGGAGGCTTGGCATTAAAACACCTTCTTTGGAGAAGGCAAGTAAATGTTGCATTGCATAACTATAGTTTACCGATCGAGGCCCAAGCATAGAAGTTCAACTATAAAGAGTCCATTAAACATTTCCTATCTGAAAAGGGTTCCAATCGAAGGAGAATATGTTAAAATTGATAAGCTTGAAAGGTGACTGAACATAACTTTAGTCTGAGTATTAAAAAAATAAAAAATGCAGAATGGCTGGAGCCAAATAGTGAAAGCTCTTAATACAGATAACTATAGTTGGGCAGGATCCAAGCTATTATAATTGTCCAGGCAAGTAAGCATCTGGGCGCCCTTTGTAAAAAAGAAGAAGGTACCAACCTAAGCAGCTCACATGGTTCACCAGTTCCCCCGACTAGACCATTTAATAGAAATTCATCATCAACAGGAATAAAAAAGTCTTTATTTCCATTTCTAGAGACCGAACAAGGAAGAATTAATTCAGAAGATCAAAGGCCGGCCAGAAACACATGTGCAAGTCTCCACCCTAGATGTAATTATAAATTTAACTGTCACTGGAATTAGGTGCCATTTTCACTAGGTTATTCTTATAGGGACAATGTTTGGAGAATCGATGATGAGAACAGATTAGTAAAGGCTTGACTCTATTCCTTCCTAAGGTCAGGGATAGTGGCTTTAAAGGTTTTCCAACTGTCAGCTATGTGACCATGAAGAAATTACCTCTATCACTTCGAAAGAGATTAGCATAGGCAATAATAGCAGAAATCGTATGATTGGTTTGAGAATAGCTTGTTTGGACAAGAGGGTTTGTACCAGTCTAGTGGCAACAACAAGAAAATGCCCCAACAGAAATCACCAGAGCTATAGAAAAAGCAGGACAATCTTTTTACTGGTTTTGTGAAGTGACACAAGAAAATACATGTACAAAAATTGAATTCTAGAACAAATTACGCTCTCAATTGATGGTAGAACTTTTAAGTGCAGATAATTATAGTGAGACATGCTCCAAACTTATCTACAAGTAAACTCAACTGACATGTCCAAACATGTGTATATCTTACAGAGTAAAGACATTGAAAAATTAGATGGTTGAATCTTTATTTAATATCTAGTTTAGAACTCACGTTTCTCAAAAAGATATGAGTCAGAGCATAGCTATAAATACTAATCAGATGAGAGCACTTAGCAAACGATTCATTTTAACAAGGTACTTCAGTAGCACATTTTCCCTCCCTAAATTGTACTCTGTAAATAGAAACAGGCCGAAGGCAAATAAGATAAAAAATAAAACAAATTCTTAGCACAATCTCGAGCCAGTTAAATCCATGCAAACCCAAGCAAGCAACAATAGGCCACTTCTTAGAGAGGCCAGGGATTCAACGGTGGATTTAAAAAGTCACCTGCTGCTGCTTTAAGCATATTTACACCTCGAATCCAATAACCTTTGCATTCTCTCTATTACCATGGCCACCATGACTAAAGCAATTCAAGTTAACCATATGGGTCATTTAGAAAACAGAATTAGCAGAGTGTAGAGCAGACTTGCAGTTTTTCCTTTCAAGCAAGACGCTAACTTTTGATTCAGCAAGTGACTTCTGACCAAAAACCCAAAAAAAAGAAAAAAAAGAAAAGAGTATCAGCAGGTGACTTTCTAGTTTCCTTCCTTTCCATCCTCAATAGTCAGGTGAAACTAAATTAGCAGAACTTAATCCTTCAGTTTGTGTTTCTTCGTGCACTGAGCCAAACACGCATCGATCTGAGCTCAACCAAACCATCTACTAGCCCTACTACGCCGCATACTTTCCATCAAACAGCTACCAACTAAACCCACATCCTGCAAATTCTACCCACATCACTAGAACAACCTAATTCATCATCTGATCTTCCCTATCTTCTTCTTTTCCCCCCATTTTCTAGGTCATCGTAGCTCATCTCCCGCTTTGAACGAAAGGGAGAGCTTTCAAATTCCAGCCAATACCCTCCATTTCTGGTCAGTAACCGAGTAAAGAATCACACCCCACAAGCAGTTTCTCCAGAAACCGAACCAGAATCTACAGGTACGCGAATCAGCAGGCCGAACCAAATGGCTCGCCTCCGTTCAAAACCCTCGACAATTCGGAGCGGTCTTGACGAAATTGAATTGAAGCAAATAGAACAGATCTAGTCTCCATGGACAAACCTGGTCGGTGGTGGGACGCGGATGGTTGCTCGGATGAAGAACGGAGAAGATGGCGAGCGAGGATTGATGCAAGACGTTGTCATTCTTTTTCCCATTAATGGCGTGCTTCCAAAAAATTGTCCCCCCTTGCTTTTTCAGGGTAAGCAATTCCAGATTCATACAAGTTTTACTTGAACCTGAAATCCATCCGTTCTTGGAACTGAGAATCTACCGTGATACAAGTTCTAGAGTCGGATTTAGGTTTTAGGGTTCATTTTTATTATTAATTAAATAATTATTAATTATTATTTTTATTAAATCGTTATTTGTTGTATAATTTATTCACTATAATTAATAATACGAAAAATACGAAAAAATAAAAAACATTAATAAAATAAAATTTTTTTAAATGGATTAATTATTGAACATCATCAAGTAATACCACTTGTTGTATTTAATATAAGGAAAGATCTTATGAATACTTAAATTAAAAAAAAATTACAAAATTTATCACAAATTCTAGGTTCCAAGTTAATTTTTTTAGAACTTGGAACCTAATCTGCATAACTTAAAACTTGAAATCAGACAAGTTCCCTTCTCATATTCCAATTTCTACATTGGAACTATACTCAACCCTAACTTTTTCTATTTAATCAAAGTACCCTCTTAGGAATCGTAATAATAGTATGATTTTTTTTTATTTCGAAAGTCCCGGTTGTGCTGGCATCGTCTCTCGAATAGTTGAGGCGTGGAAAAACGGGTATTTTTGTCGCCCCCATTTCAGCCATTGATTCGAGATCTTAAAGCCCGATATTGTTCTTCTGTGTCCGGGTTCGACGGATTTCCTCTTTGATTTGAGTGACCTCTACCCCCTGTCATAAGTAAAGTTTGGTTGATTCATCAAATTCTGAAGCTGAGTTTGTAAACGCAACACCTTTTCATGTCTGTTGGAGAATTTTTGCCTACCCCATGCAGTTAAAGCTAGGGTAACACATCGAACATTAGCTAGAAAGTCGTCAGATGAAGTCCAAGCTCGCGAGATGACGTGTTGACACTCCTCATCCTCGTTCCAGTAGCTCTCATAAAGAAATGGCTTCCTTGTTTTCTGATAAGATGCCGAAGTATTGATGAGAAGAGGACTATGATCGATCCCACGGGTGGAAGCGCATAAACCTCTCGCACCGGGGAAATAAAAGGCGCCAATCCATAGTACATACAACCCGAGTACCTAAAATTTCTCTAATTAACAATGGAAAGGAGTATTAGGAATCGGTTTGAATAGCTGAATGGGCCCGTGTTATGTCCCTAAATGCCATGGAGGTCCTAACTGGATTTGAAAACCATCCCAATTGTTGCAGGCGGGTGAACGAATCCCAATTTGTTGATGATGTCGTAGCGTTGGAAGCCATCCTAATCGAGATCACAGAACCCACTCTTTGCAAATAAAATAATAAAGCTGAATGGGCCCGTCTTGCCTAAAATAAGGAGGTCCCTGAACATGGAGGCTGAAAAACCATCCCAAAGTGAAAATGAACCGAATGATGACGAAAAACCATCCCAAATGAACCGATGATGACGTAGCTGTGGAAATTGACAAGGATACGAGTCTCGAATTAAAAGGGCGTCGAAGGTGGAAGAGGAATTGTGGGAAAGCGTGGCTATCAAGCGAAAGTGGAAGGAAGCCCCTTAATTTAGGGTTTAAGTCAGCGGAAAGCCATGGATCGATGAGATTGAGAAGGAAAGAGAACAGAGATTGGGGTTTTGAGAAAACTACCAGAGTGGTAGAGAGGGCTCGACAAGACGAGAGTTCTTACGCGGGGTCAATTAACCCAATTGCATACCTTGACTTTTCAAATTATGCTCGATGTAGTACTTCCCTTAAATCAAGGTGTCATGTCACGTGTCTTTTATTAATATAGCTTAGATACTCAATGAAAATTGTTCAAAAACTAGTGTGATTTGATAGCTTACGTTGAATATGCAATTTTCGTGTGTAATCAATTTTGATATTAGACAAAACAATAGGATCGGAACCTAAAGAACGATTTTCTTGACCATCGCCAAAAATGCACATGTCGATCTGTCCTAAAATGTGGAGGTCGCTGGTTTTTGCAATAACTTATGGAACACCGCGTCGAGATGACTTATCTTGCAGTTTCTAACAATTCTATGTCGTTTTTGAGGTGGAATCAGAAGAAAAAGAGAGATCCCGTGGCTGTCAAACTAGATGAAGAGGACGACAGTATTGAGAAGAAGTTGGTGGCGACGACGCCAGAAATAGAGGAACTTACCAAATAATTAAGGTAGCTAAGGAGAATGGCTTAAATTTGATTTTCCAAGATTGAAAGAAACTCATTGGCCAAAGGGACATAACAAAGTTGTACCAAACCAAAAATTGAACATTTGAACATTGCGAGGTGGGTCATGACTAGGATTAACCAAAGCTCGATCGTGAGAAGGGTGATGAGCTAAGTAGCACCGACACTGACACGCGACACGATACGACACGACGACACGTTGTTTCTCAAAAAATAGAGAATTCCGACACGTTGGGACACGTTGTATATTAAATATATATTTTTATATATACATAATAATGATTATTTCAATCAAATTAATTTTATTTAATCACTGTGGTTTACTCCAGTGGACACCCTTCCAACATAAAAGGGGGAGATGGGGGGTTCAAATCCCCACCTTCTCAGGGGAGGTTGGGGTGGGGACAAATTAGTTTCAGGAGTGGGTTTCGACTCCCACGCCTATAAGGAGAGCGGGGACAAAAGTCCGAGAGTAAGAATTAGAATAAGAGTAGAGTATGATCGACTAAAAAAAAAATCAAATTAATTTTATTCAAATTCACAAATAAATAAATAATTAAAAAAGCCTAGAATGAATTTATACTAAAAATATGAATCCACCATTTATTAATATCATTCATTGTTTCAATTTGACAAATTCAACTTTATTCCAATAATTCATAAAACTTGGAGAAAAAACAAACAATCGACATTTTGGACTCACATGTTAGATATGTCGAAATGTCGAAAGAGGAAAAAAAACTTAAGGGTTGAATTATGTATCATGGAAAGTGAGAGTCAGAAGAGAAGAAAAGACTAGATTTTCTTATTTCTCCATTTATTATTTTTATTATTGTGTTTTACTTTTTCACATATATACATTTTGACATCTCATTTATTGAAATTTTTTAAAATTGACATTGATATCAGAATCACGTGTCAGAAACTCGTATGTTAGAATTTCGACTCGAGTGTTGGAAAAGTTGACTAGGTGTCAAATTTTCTGACATGCGTTGACCGAGTGTCGGAGAGTGTCGGACACGTGTTGAAGTGTCCGGCACGACACGAAGACTCTTGAAGAGTGTCGGTACTTCATAGGTGATGAACATCTTGGGCAACTAGCTGAACCCGCGAGATGTCGACAGGATCATTACTGATTTATCGATTTGCTCGTTGGAGTTTTCTGTTGTGCGCTTCAAAATCGTATGGCTTCTCTAGTGAACTTTGCGCGTCTTTCTACTGGGTTTGTTTCCTTGCCTTTTTCAAGCTCTTTGTAGCAGTTATTGATCCTAGGATTTCATGGATTTTCCAACGCCATGTTATCATTTTCCGTTGGGTTGTCCACGGTGCATTCACCAAGGACTATAGGACCCCGTATGCCCCTGCCTATGTCTGGCAGGGAAGCTTGTGCATCGATTTGCATGCATTTGCATGAAGTGCCTCCCTAGGTAGCAAAATTTTAGGATAACCCTGTCACCTCTTTTCCGTTGCTTTCCAAATCAACCGTTCGAATTTCATTAGAAAATTAAAAGAATTATGAAATTCGAACGGTGGATTTACGCAGGTAAAAAGCTGAATTTACTTGATCGAAATTTCGAAAGGGAGAAAAGGAGTAACAATTCTTTAACAAAAAACAAAGCGATGCCGTGAGGTCAGTTTTATCTACCAGAACCGTGGAAAAAATGTTCTGGAGGAAGGTATCTTTCAGAGAGTGATTGCTACAAAACATCAGCAAAGAAAAATTCGACAGTTCTAGAATGAAAGGAATGAAAGAAAGCAAATTAGAGTACGTAGCTTCCAAAGGTATGCCCATATATTATGGACTCGTGCAAAACTGACCTCATGTTGAATTTTGTGCCAAACTATAGGAATCATGAAAGGATCAATAAACCCGAGATCAAATTTCACAAAAAAGGCCTGTGCCTTACTTTCATTTATGTTTCATCAGCATGTGAATTTACAGGAAACCAATTCAAAAGAACTAATTGAATGATGTTTAGCTAAAACTAAACTAGTTCTTAAACACATAAAAGTTGGCAAGGAGTGGAAATGTATTGGGATATGTCATTGGAAATTGTTTAGAAATTAGAAGGAACATGGCTGAGGCATGAGATGTTTTGGCATCTAGACATGTCAAACGGGTGGATCGGGTTGGGTATGAGTTTGCTTGAAAATGGTGTGACCCATATTAACCCATTTAATCAATTTTTGATCTATTTTCATTCAACATAATTCTAATTACTAATACTTAACTCAACCTATACCTAAGCCGACCCATATTATTAAAAAACTTCAATATTAAATTCAATTTAGAAAAAAACTTCGTCTCTTGTGAACTTTTAAGAACTAAATATATTGCTAAAATATTGTGGACAATTTTTATAATATTTAAAACAAAATTCTGATTTTTTAAATATATATATATATTTTACATTTTTTCTTTTTCTTTCTTTCTTTTCTTCTTTACTTCTATGTTTGGCAACCAGTGACCGGTGATGATCGACGACCGATGGGAGCCGGCGATGATCAGCAACCGGTGATGAAGGCGATTGATGACCACCTAGTGACCCTTGCTAGATTTCCTAAAAAAGAGGAAAATAAAATAAAAATTAAAAATTAAAAAAATGAAAAAATAGAAAATTAAAAGAATTAAAAAAATGATTTTTCTATCTATGACTCACTTAAATTTATTAGATAATTAACCCATTTATGACCCAAAACCTATTAAGTTGTTAATTAACTTATTTTTACTCACTTAAGCTTGATATTAAAACTTAAGACAACCCATTTATGATCCACATCATTAAATATGGCTTAAATTATGGGTTGTAGAACCATTTTACCGCCTCTATTGGCACCCAAGATCAAGAGTTGTTTGGCTTATATTTGGCGACGAAATCACTAAAGTTTTCCTATCACAACACATTGAGAGGAAGAGCTACAAAAAAAGTCTTGATGGTTAAGGTAGATGGGTAGCGATCAATTGAGAATGAAGAGATAAATTGAGAACGAACAAGGTGGGATATGTAAAAATAGACTCTAAGTTTGAGTATGAGTTTCGCTTATCCTTGAACTCTAGGATAGCGTTTGTATCTATAAAGTTTATGTATTAGTTATGACAATAATTACATGGACTAATTCAAAATATTTTGAATTATAGTAATAACTACAGTAATAATTAAATGATAAAAGCATTAACTAATTCAAAATATTTTGAATTTGAATGAGTCATGCATTGCTATCCTTAACAGGCCACTACAAGTTAAAGGTGGTCTTCTAGATGATCTTTAATTTGGATTTGAGCATATCATGGCAACACCATGTAAGAGGCTTAGTGAAGATATCTATGGTTTGGTCACTTGTGAATATAAAGCGAACCTCGAGTTTGCGTTGTGACACTAAATGGTAGACAAAGTGAAAGTCTATCTCGATATGCTTTGTTCTAGCATGAAAAAAGTGGATTCACTGTAAGATACGCTGCCCTTAGGTTGTTGCACCAAAGGATATGGGGTTTTAAATAAGAGATGCCCAATTCCTATAACAGTGATTATAGCCATACCACTTCTATTATGGCATTTGCCAATGTTCGATATTCAGATTTGATTGAGGAACATGCAATGGTATGCTGCTTTTTGGTTGACCAAGAAATTAGATTTTGACCCATATAAATTGCATAACCTCCCGTAGAGTGTCCATCAACGGAGCAATTGGCCCAGTCCGCATCACTGTATACGTGGAGTTTTGTGATGGATTGGGAATTGATTAGTAATCTAAATGAAACCATTTTCTTTAAGTAGCATAGAATTCGTTTCACCGCACTCCAGTGGTCTTCTATTGGTTCTTTCAAGAACTAGCATACTTTGTTTATTGCATAAGAGATATCTGGCTGAGTTAAGGTGGCACACTGAAGAGCTCCTATAGTGCTTCTGTATAAACTGGCATCTTCAAGTGGCTTACCTTGATTGATTAAATTGATATTTGTAGCCATGGGCGTGTGAACCGATTTAACATCATCCATTCTAGTTTGGCGAAGGAGATCTATAACATATTTCTATTGTGATAGGAGAAGCCCTGTTGGATGTTTAAGCACCTTGATTCCCAGGAAGTAATTAAGTTCGCCCAAGTCCCATATAGAGAACTCTTTAGTTAAGTAGTTGATGGTGTTTTGAATAAATGTCAAATTGGACCCTATAATAACAATGTCGTCAACATAGATGAGCATATAAATGGAGAAATTGGGCTGATGTAGTATAAAGAGGAAATTATTAGTTTTTGATATGATAAATCCCTAGGATTCTAAAAAGATGCTCAATTGGTGGAACCAAGCCGACGGTGCTTGTTTCAATCCGTCTAAGGATTTTTATAGCTTGCCTATATGGCTTGGCCTTTCTTTATTAATGAAGCCTTGAGGCTGGGCCATGTAGACTTCTTTAATCAAGTTACCATTTAAACATGCGTTACTAACATCCAATTGCCGGAGTTCCCAATTCTTTGTCACAACTAATGAAATAACTATATGAACAGTGGTTGCTTTACCAACGGGACTAAATGTTTCTATATAGTCAATACCCTCCTACTGATTGTAGCTCTTGGCCACTAAGCGAGTTTTGTACTAGTCTATCGAACCATCTGGACATGTCTTGACTCGATAAACCCATTTGGAGCCCACAACATTTGCTTTGGGATTTGGTGGAACCAAAACCCATGTTCCATTATGCAACAAAGCATTAAATTCTTTAAGCATCACGTCCCTCCATTTTTCATGTTTATTAGCTTTGGTGAAGCACTGTGGCTCTTCTATAGAACTTATTTCAATCATGTTCACATCTAGCAATAAATAATTAGTGTTGGGCTTTGGGCTTTAATGCAGTCGTATTAAATGGGTTCTTGGTTTTTGATAAACCGGTTACGAATGTGTCACAATAGCCTGCTTTGTGGAGGCGTTTGAAAAAGCCTCATTAGAACCCGTACCAGCATTAGACGGACGAGAAACCAACGTGTTAAATGTTGAAGTAGTATCAATATTTGATAATGTCGGTGATGGTTTTTCAAAGGTGGGTAGGAAGGTGTTAGAGGGTGGGGTAGAAGGCAAGACATTACCATTAATACCATGATTTGCGTGAGAGGACATATCAACCGTGGAGATCATCAACCAAGGATGTGATGGTGAGGTTGTTTCATTTGAGTGTGAACCAAGTGGGGCAAATGGAAACGTATTTTCAATAAAATGAATATGTCTTGCAATATACATGCATCCAGTTTTGTAATCTAAACAATGGTAACCAACATGTGATAGATTATATCCTAAGAATACACATTGAGTAGAACATAGTGAAAACTTATGCCAATTGTATGGCCTTAATAAAAGGAAAACGGCACAACTAAATATTTTTAAAAACTTGTAATCTGGTTGTTGGTGGAAATGTTTGAAAATGTGAGATATTATTGAAAAGTGGTGTGAATAATTTGTTAATAAGGTATATTATGTTTTCAACTTGAGGGGAAGAGATGAATGGGCCAATAATGTAAGGCCGGTATCAATAATTGGCGAATTTTTTGCTCAGTTGCTCCATTCTACTTGTGAGTGTATGGACATGCTACTCAATGCAGAATTCCATCTTTTGAAAAATTGTTATTCAGGATTCTATATTCCCCACCTTAATTAGACTGCACGGCTTTGATGGATTTTTCAAATTGTTTCTCAACCATGCTTTTGAATTTTAAATGGAATGGACCATAGACTGACTTTGAATAGGATAGTGCCAAGTATATTTGCAAAAATCATCAACAAGTATAACAAAATACTTATAGCTAGAAATAGAATCAATTGGAGTAGGTCCCCATACATCAGTAAAAATTAAATCGATAGGTGCTTTACTAATACTATGAGTGGGAGGTAGGGGTGTTTTATGAGATTTACTTAACAAACAGGAAACACATTTATTAAAATGAAATGTAGAACGTGGCAAATTGTTTGAATAAATCAAAGATTGAACTTTGCTTTGTTAGGCATGACCCATTCGGGCGTGCCAGGTGGTGGTAGTGGCAGAAGTATCAAGTGAGATGGTGCTAGCGGATGGAGATGTGGTATAAAGACCCGGTAGCCAGTATAATCCATCCTTAAGCGAACCTTAGAGTAGTGGTGTTTTGGTCTGCAAATCCTCCACAACAAATTGAAATGGATGAAACTCAAAGAAGCACTTGTTATCACGTGTAAAATTGTGTACAAAAAACAAATTTTGTGTAATGGTAGGGACATGAAAGATATTTGAGAAAGTAAAAGATTTGTTAATAGGGTTTTTAAGAGTGGAAGAACTGGCATTAACAATGTCTAAACTTGCTCCATTACTTACACGAAGATATTCATTATTGTTATGTGGTGCAAAAATGTGCAGATTAGCAATGTTAGGCTCACATAATGAGTAGTTGCAATATCTAAAAACCAGTCTTGCTGTGATGGGAAAGGAAGAATCCTAGCCATATTGGCAGCAGGTTGAGATTCACTATTGTTAGACTACGAATACCTAGAATAACATCTTGCAGCCGTACGGCTAAATTATGATAAATTTGGCATCGGTCCTTCCTGTTTTTGGATCAATTGCCTAGGTTTCCATGATTGCGATAGTTGCCTTGCTAACGGTATTGAGGGTTTTGGATGGTAGATAGTTGGAAATTGGAAATCTGTTCTGATCGAGTGGTAGGAATGGATGATCAAAGGGTGTAAGTGGTAACATTTGCCTCTATGGGCACTGTGGTAGATTTCATTCGAAGCTCATGATTAAGGAGTGTTGACACCTAAAATTTGCCCAATCATTTAGTAATTAGTTGCATAAAAAATAAAAATAAAATTAAAAAAAGAAAAAAAAGTAAAATTGCATTTCATGAAGTCGCATTTTTTGCATCGATACTAAAAGGGCAACAAGACGCAACGGCTCGTGGTCGATAATATTCACAAAAGGACAGTCTCTCTCTACGTTGGTCTGAACACACATAAGAAAAAATGAGGAAAAAAAAAATTCTTGCACGTCCGTTGTCTCTCCTTCATTAATGCATGCGCATGCACGCACAAATTCGGCGGACGTGCGGATTCTAGAGAAACCCTCATAGAAGCAAAATGAGCCCATAATATATATTATATAATATTCTCTCTCTCAAGTGTGGGTTGTCAGGAGAAGCAGCGAGAAATTTGCTGAAGGAGGAAGCAAGTAATAAGCAAAGAAAAGTCAAAAGTTGCGGCAACAAGAAGAAGAAAGAAGAAAGAAGTCCCTGCACGTCCATTGTCTCTCCCTCATTAATGCATGCACATGCACGCACGAAATAGGAGACGTGAAAATTCTACAATTTGCCTACAAGAAGATGGAGTAACATTTTTATAATATTATCTTTGCTGAAAGAAGCAGATCGGTGGCCACCATATTTGAAAAAGGAAGAACCGAACTTGAACAAGCAAAGAAAAATTGCGGCTACCTCCTGTTCACTTGTTCACACTAAAGTCGGTTAATGCCTATAAATAAGACCACAAGAAGCCGCACGAAAGGGGGCAAAAAGGAAAATTTCATTGTGAGGGGTTCTCTTTCGATTAAAAAAAGAAGAAAGAGATGCTCGTTAGAGAGAAACCAGAAAAGTGAAGTCAGGGGGAGGAGATTAAAATAAAGAGAGGAATAGTGAGTCTGTCAGAGAAAAAACCAAAAAGAAGGGGAAGTGCGAGAGAAAGACAGGTGAAAAAAGGGAAAAGTAAAAAAAAAGAAAGGGAAAATTGCTCCTGTTCATCTTCTTCAGCAGCACATCTCGGGTGTTCCTCCGCTGCACATTACCACCTTGCAGCCATCCGGAGCCCACACTGCCGTTGATCGTCTCTTCCCCGGTGTCCGACAGCAAGCTTCGCACCCTGCGACGCTCCCTCGCCGGCGCCCTGCCCCACCGGATTCCCTCGTCGGCGTCAACCCTCGCTGCTCCTAACTGAACCAGCTGCGCTTGCTTGCCACCAGCGAAGAATTGCAGCTTCGGACCGCTGCCCTTTCCGACCCACGACGATTGCGAGCACCCTCGCCCGCTGCTGCTCCGCACAGACCTGCAACCTGCTCGTGAACAGCCTGGCCAACCGAGCCGCCCGCACCAAATCCGGACGCCGAGCCCACCGGCCACCGCCGCTCCTCCACGCTCGCGATCCCCGCCCGCGACACCATCTCCACGAGCCCTGATCTGCACCGCTGCTCTGCCTATCCGACGAACCTCCGCCAGATCCAGATCCAAATCCAGATTCGAGCCCTCTGCTCTGCCTGAAGCCTGCACCTCCGCCCGACGCCGACGACCCACCGCCATTCCCGAGTCCGCCCGCAACCTTCCTTCTTCCGTCAAGCCCCGAGCCCGCCACCGCGCCTCTGCCCTTCACGCCACCGTCCCCGACGCCTGCACCCGCCGCGAGCACCTGTCACCGTCTCCGTCCGCCGCCTGCAGGACCCCTGAACGACCCTCTGCAGCAGCTCGCCTTAGCCGGATCTGCCCGACGCCTGCCCCCGACGACCGCCTCGCCTTGGCCGCTCGTCAGCCCGCGGTCGTGAAGCCCAACGCCCGTGCTTCGCCGCCGGCATCCGCCCTTGCCGGGGTCCCCCTCACCGGACTGACGACCGGCTGCCCTTGACCCCCACAAGCACAACCGTGCGGAGGAAGAGAAGAGTAAAAAAAAAAAAAAAAAAAAAAAAAAAAAAAAAAGTCAATTTAGGTAGTTTTCTTTTTCTTTTATTTACTCATCTACCTTGTTTTTGTTATTTTATTGCTTTATTTGTTCTCTTGTAGTTTAATTACCCTTTTATGTGAAATTCAGATTACATGTTAGGAAATTGCCTTGGAAACTAGTGATTGTCAGTCCGATTTTCGCGCCCGAAATTCGACTCGCAATTACTTAAAAAATTGCCGATCCGATCTCCCGCCCGAGATCCGATTCGTGATTTATGTGAAATTGGCCAACCCGATCTCACGCGCGAGATATGGTTCGTCAATTTGGGATATTAATATTACTTGATTTGCTGTGATGTCATTTAAATTAATTTTCTTTAAAAAGTCAATAAAAAAAAAGATGTAGGTTAGAATTAGGGCTTGCATGTTTAGAATTGAGATTTTATAAAAAAAAAAAAAATTAAAAAAAAATCAAGTGATTTAGGTTGTTAGTTTTTAGAAAGACTTGAAATTACATGTTTAATTATTAGGCGTTTGTTAATTTCGAAAATTAAAAAAAAAAGGAAAAGGGAAATTATAGTTAGATTTGCTTTTTTATTTTGCATGTTTAGGGTTGAGATTTTATTTTGAATCATGAAAAAGAAAACAAAAAGAAAGCATATTCATTTAGATTGTTAGTTTTATTATTAGTTGATTTTGCATGTTAAATTTTAATTTCGCAATTAATAAAAAACCATCATGCATAATTCATGTAGAATTAAGGCATTCTTTGCATGTCATTGCATTCTAGTGTAAGATTGCATGTAATTTAATTCTAGATAATAGTTTTTAATTTATTATAAGTTTAGATAAAAAAAAAAATCAAAATCTTGCATGAGCATATAGGACATGTAGGTTTAATAAATTAGACACGTAGGTTTAGTAATGTTTTTTTTTTTTTTTTGGATTATATTTTTAGAATTGCATTTTTAGATATCTTTTAAAATAGGTTAGGGTCAATCTTAAACAACTTTTTTTATAGAGTCTTAGATAAAATTGGCATATTTTCATATTCTCATAAAAGAAAATAACAAAAAAAAAAATAATGAAAAAAAATAGTTTTCTAAGACATAATAGGGTTTAAGTCAAAATTAATCCCAAAAATGAATTAGAAATTTTTTTTTTTTTTTAGATAGCTTAATTAGGGTTTTTATTAATTTTGTATTTCATTAAAAAAATACAAAAATACTAGGTGCATATTAACTAGTTTACATAATAGGATTATTTAATTAGAATATGTTCATTAGTAAATTAGGTCATGAGGTGCATGTTAACTAGATTGCATATTAGGCCCATTTAATTTGAATTTGCATGTTAGTAAAATCAGGTCATTTAGCTAAAAAATGCATTTTTCTAACTCTTAAGAAAACCAAAAAAATGTTTGCTTTGTGTGATGCAATTTATTTATTTTCTTATTTGAATATTCAATAATGATTGAGCACCCGTGTGATCACCTTTTGACATACTAGAAGTCTAGGTTAAAATAAATCTAAGCTGCCTGCAAAAACATTTTTAAAAATAAAAAAAAGGAAATGGTACCGAAAGGGCATTAGAAAATTCTAGTGTAACCAAGTCCCCGTACCCTTAGTCTCTGGTTCGTAGAAGTAAAATAAATCTCCCTTTATTTTACTTAGGTGTCTAATCGACCTACCAAAAATAGATTAGTGGCGACTCCTAATTGAAAATCATTTGCATGTTAAGAATTCAAACCTAAGTCGCGAATTGGTATGGGCTTGGGAGAGCCCGAGCTAAGCCATTAAGCTTAGTAGTCCATTAACCTAGTTTTAGGTGGTAAACCCAAAAAATTAGGTCGCGACAAGGAGCAATTGGTGGAGTTCAGGAAAAGTTATCGTATCGGGTTTTATAGCCAAAGCAGCAATAATGGCAGAAAAACCAAAACCAAGATTATAGAAGATGATGGCATTTAATTCTTCATTCCTTAAAGGGCGATTGGCAACAACTAATTGATATGAAATGTACTTTACCTTGTGAAGATAAGTTGAGACAGATTTGTCACATTTGGATGTATTCTAGAGTTGCATATGAAGCTAAAGAATGCTTGTATGCGATACAATTCCAAGGGCAGTTTCTAGAGCCTTCCAGACATCAGTAGCAGTAGTTAGTCCAATCACATAGGGTAGGACATCGAGTGAAAGAGAAGATATCATCCAACGAAGAACGAGTTGGTCTTTTCGAATCCATTCATAATATGGAGGGTTCGGTGCAATAGTAGTGGAGTCCATGAGGGTGATGGTTCAAGTGGGATAAACAATGTGGTACCATCAAGGTATCCCATCAAGGTTTGGCTATGGAGCAATGAAAATATTGGGTTTTTTCACAATAGAAAGTTATCGCCAGAAAGTTTGAGGCTAAGGTGGTGTTGCATAGTCAGAGTGGAGGTGGGAGATGACATTGTAAATAGGAGAAGTCGAAAAATGGAAGAGAAAGAAGGAATAGTGAAGGTGTTTCCAAGGATTTTACTAGTGTTCTGATACCATGTAAGAATAGACTCTAAATTTGAGTATCAGTTTTGTTTTATCCTTTAACTCTAGGATAGCATTTGTATTTTTAGAGTTTATATACTAGTTATTAAAATAATTACATGGACTAATTCAAAATATTTTGAATTTTGAATTAGTCTGTTATAGTAATAACTACAATAATAACTAAATGATAAAATCATTAACTAATTTAAAATATTTTGAATTTGAACGAGTCATGTGTTTCTATCCTTAACAGGATAAAATCCTTTCGGGATTATTATCAGTCTTTATACATATCGATGGTGCCATGAATTGGTGGGGATTGAGGATCGGATTGAAAAGTGATCTCGCCTAAGATGAACAATGAACTAGTAGTTAACATTACAGTTGAAGAGGTGAGGAATGCAGCTTTTCAATTAGTTGCACTCGATGCTCCGGAACCTAATAGTTATCCTAGTTTCTTCAATGAATATTATTGTGACGTGATGGACTCCTTAGTTTTCATGGCAGTCACATCTTTCTTCATAATAGGTATCTTCCCCGCTTCCCTAAATCAGGTTCTTATAGTCCCGTCAACCTTTGAAACTTCCTATACAAAATCAATTCTAAAATCCTTATTAATTGACTGAAAAAAATTCCTCCCACTTATTATATCTCCTTTGCACTCATTAAAGGTTGACCAATTCAAGACAATAGCTCTATGAAGCTTTTCATTAGATGAAACTCAAAAAGGAAAAAATAAAATAAAGGATGGTGTGTCCTTAAGATAGAATAGAATAGGACTTTCTTAATACTGTATTGCAGAAGTCGAGTTATGAGAAATGGGTTAGATCCATCATGTTTTGCGTCAAATCCGTAAAAGAGCTAGTTTGTTTATACCTTCGAGGAGAATTAGATAAGGAGACTGTGGCATCCTAGAAATTAAGGGCAAGTCCTAAGGTGCCCTAGAGCTTTTAAATAGGTAATGAATTTACCTATTTTGGTTGTGTTTTAGTTTTAGTTCTCTCTTAAGGCTTTGTGCCTTGTGCCTTGTTTGTTTTTAATTTAAATTAAGCTAAGTTAATTTATAAGGATAAAATTATGTGTTGCCATGCTTGTTATAAATTAATTTGTTATAGATCTTATGTAATAGAATTTTAATTAGGTGAAACTAATTATTGGTTTTAATTAATTTAGAAAGGAAAAGGGAATTGGGCCTTAAGCCCAATAGTGTGGACCTTAGGCCCAATAGGTGGAGGGCCTAAAGTGGGCCGTGTGGGCCAAGCCCATGAGGCCCATTGGGCCTTGTGGCCGTGCGAAGAGGAGAGGGGGAGGGATTCGAATTTCATGCCCCTCCCCAAGTGTCCTAATGCATGGGACATATGGCACCCATGCATTAGAGTCTTCAAGGCAATCATTGCCTTTGGGGAATCAAAAGAGAAGGGTTGGCCGGATGGGGGAGAGAGAGAGAGAGAGAGTCGTGCGAGAGAAGAGAGAAAAGAGAGAGAGAGAGAGGAGAAGAAGGAAGGAGGCTCGCGCGAGAGGGAGAGGGAGAGCCGTCCGCCGCACGCCGCCGTCCATCCGCCGCCTTGTCGCCGTTTCTTCTTGGTTGGAGGCAAGTTTAGGTTCCATCCTACTCATTGCATGTGTGTTTTGTGTGGATGATTGATCTTTGGGTGTTTGGAAGCTAGAAACCGAAGCTAGGGTGTTTGGTTGTTTAAAATGCATGCTGTTTTCGCATGAACCCGTGAAGTCAGAAACTTGCGAGGGCTTGCATGTGTGCTTGGAGTTCGATTTTGGCTTGGATCTCTTCATGAAAGTTGTAGCTAACATCTTGAAATATAACATACTGAAATTTCGTGGAAAATGATGGAGATTTTATGGGTCAAAGCCCCATATTTCGGAGACCCTAGATCTGGAACTGTTTTTCTGACCTTGAGGTGAGTTCGTGGTTTGCATGTTGGTTTTTACTAAGAATCTCTCTTCGACTTCTTCATGAAACTTGTAGATCACATCTTAGGGAAGAACATACTCAAATTTCATGCAAAAATAACAAGTTTAGACTAGGTAACCAACCTGATCTTGAAGACGATGAAACTGGAGTTGCGATGTGGGTAAACAGAGAATTCGTGGGACCATTTAAAGGTCTTCCTTTGGTAGTCTGGCCTAAGTCTCTTCATGAAAGTTGTAGAGGATCTTTAGGAGAATAACATATCCAAACATCAGAGAAAACGAAGAAGTATAGGTAGGTCAAATCTGCATATTTCGGACATAGTGCTCTGTGTATTTCGGTGACTTGACCAGGAGCTTCGTGGGTCTGTAATAATTTATCTAAAATGAATTTGACTTAGGTTCCTTCATGAAAAGTATAGTTTAATGTCTTAGCTACATCCTGGTAAAATTTTATAATTTTCTGAGGTCATATGGGTACTTTAATTGGCTTCCCAAGAAAATCGTGCGTTCTGCCCTTGTCCGAAAATGTGCATGGAAATTGTGGAAAAGTGGTTTATTATGTGGAAATTGTTTGGCCATGTGTTTTCTGCATAATTTTCCATTTTATTATATTTGGATATTATATGCCTTAATTTCATGATTTTAGGATTTATGTGATTATTTAATTAATTTCAATTTGGAACAAATTGGATTTTTATAATTTAAAATGCATGTGGTAAGTATAAATCTCATAAGGATTTAATCTATATGAGCAATTGCACCTATTGTATGTATGTGTAAATGCTTGATTGATGCATGCACAAGTACTAAGGTAAATCCTGTTTTGTCATGACATCATGTGCATGATAAATTGAAAAGTGATTGGCAATGTGATCCATGGTAATGGTTGGAGGAGGAAGTGATGGCCGGAATGTATAGAGATACATGGCCGGATACCCCAGGAGTGTCAGGATGCCCGGAATGAGATGGGTGCCGGAAGCCTCGGAGGTCTTTGCCCGAGGGGATGCCTCGTGATGCCAGTTGGGATGCGAGATGCCCGGAGCGTTGGGGGTGCCGGATGCCCGGTGGCCATGGTTGGCATAATGCCGGAGGTTTTTCTCGCGAGGCCCGAATTTGGGCGCGAGTGTAAAGTATGGGATGGATGATCCCGAGGAAGGGAGATGTGATGATCAATTGGGATCTCAAAGTGGAAATTGACATTCATGTGTGGCATGATATGACATGATGATGACATGCATGTGTGGCATGATATGACATGATGATGATATGCATATGTGGCATGATGTGATGATAAGGACATGCATATGGGATATAATATGATGATGACATGCATGTGTGGCATGATATGACATGATGATGATATGCATATGTGGCACGATATGATGATAAGGACATGCATATGGGATATAATATGATGATGACATGTAAGTATGATAAGACATGATGATGTGTATACATGATATGACATGGAATTATGATGACATGTATGGGTTTTATGGTATCATGATGTATGATGGCATGTGCATGGCTTCGAGGTAAGCATGTTGGATTGCACGTGTGACATGTATGATGTAATTGTTTGTACTTGTTTAAATGCATTGAGTGTGGATTGGATCTCTTTACTTGTTGAGTGGTTGTACTCACCCCTTCGGGGACCAACATTTCAGATTAGCACGATGCCTCTCCCTGCCGTCACGCGGGGAGTGTTTTACGGCCTTCCATCCGACGTGGAGGTCGAGGTGACCGAGATAGATTGTCCCACCCCGGGACTGACCTTTTTGCGTGTGCGCGCGATCGTATCTTATGACGTGGGCCTATCTCGGGAGGCCCGTCATCCCAGAGTACATCTCCGTCCACATCCGCCGCAACGGTGTCATGATGGGGATGCTGCCACCTCCACCGCCCGACGCACCGGGTTGGGTGTGACGGCTGCGCACGAGGAGTGGGGGTTAGCAACTTTTTGGATGGCCGCCACTAGTAAATCGAAGGGAGATCGTTACACGTCGCATTTTAGGGTCGTGTGTCTCTTTTTGAGGTTGAAGGCCGAGCATAGATGAGTCTTGGCCTACCCCTTTTTGTACCGACTGTGTTGCCCTTCGTAATTATAAGTGTAAATAAAAGTGGTTCGGCTTCGTGTTTTCATCTAATCAAAGATAGTTGGTGTGCATTGTGCCGTCGTGAGGGAAGTGAAGTGTTGGTGAGACTCGCCTTTTATTTTCCGCTATGAGCTGCGCTAATTCATAAACCCCTTCTCAAAAGAAAAAGAAAAATTTTACGACTATACCTCGGTCTAAATTTCAATTCTTTCGTATTAATCGTTTTGTCTTAGTTTCTTTCGCTTAGTTTCGTGGCGACCCTATCGGGTTTTGGGGTGCCACGGGTGTATCGAGCATAAGGTTTATGCTTGGAGTGATAAGGAGACCTCATTTGGCAAATGAGGGAAGTTTCGACAATGCACACCATAGGATGTAAAATGGAATAATTGAATAACGGGTGATGAGTATTCGCCCGTAGATCCTTGGTAGTTGTTTTAGGTTGCCGTAACATGTATATGTTACTTTAGTAGTGGTAGTGGTTGCTATGAATGGAGGTAGTGAGTCTCAGATTTTCCGAGGCAAATGCTTGGAAGCTGCGGGAAAGCAATGGTACGAGCTGGAAGTGCTCATCCATCGAGGGCTGAAGCCTCTGCTTCAAGGGCTGAACCCCAAATGGAGGATATCCTGCAAGCATTGGCCAACATTGGAAATCTGATGGAAAGGCAGGCGCAACAACAACCTGGAGCTGAACGCCGTACTCGGGGACTTGTGGAACAGTTTTGAAGCGAAGCCACCCAAGTTCGGTGGCATGGGAAGTCCCGAGGAGGCGGAGCATTGGATTGATGGAATGGAGCGAATTTTCCGGTTGTTGGACTGCACGTCGATGCCGAGAAAATAACTTTAGCGAGTACCAGTGGAGGGAAATGCGAAGTTTTGGTGGAGAGCTTCGAGGGATACAATCTTCCCACCAGTGCGATATGAACTGGGATGAGTTTGTTACGGCTTTCAATAGAAAGCATTTCTCGGTGTGCAAAGGATAAGAAAATCACAGAATTTGTTCAGCTAGAACAAAAAGAGCTGACAGTGGATCAGTATGAGGCTAGATTTTCTGAACTATCTAGATATGCTCCTAGACTGATTGAGGATCAGGAGGAGAAAGCCAAGAGATTTCAAAAAGGGTTGAGGACTGACATTAGGAAGCAACTGGTGCCTTTGAACATAAGGGATTACAATGAGATCTATGAAAGGGCACAGTTGGTGGAGCAGGAGCTGATGAGAGAGCGGTCTGAGTATAAGAAACCATGGAATTTTAGTGATGTGAGAAGGGGTAAGAGACCCTATTACGGTCGTGGTCGAGACTTGGGATGCTAGGAAGAAAAGTAATTTTGGAAACTACGGGGAGCAAGGAGTGGTCCGAATATAGGGAAGACGCCCTATCGGCCCGGGTGTTTGTCAAAGGTGCAATGGAAGGCATGGCCCGGGACCTTGTCTTGGGCAGCGGAAGTGCTTTGGTTGTGGACAAGTGGGCCATCTTAGGAGAAATTGCCCACAAGAGAGGTCGCAGTGAGTGCTGGCTCGGTGCGACAGGGATATCGAATCTTTGTCAAATCTAATTCACAAGGAAATTCTCGGAGGCCACCAACTCAAGGAAGGGTGTATGCGGTCACTCAAGAGGAAGCGAAAGCTTCCAACAACGTCATCTCGGTACAATCTACATAAATGGCAAGAAGGCTTATGCATTGTTTGATACGGGTGCTACGCATTCTTTTGTGTCCGACGAATATAGACCGTTGAGTGAAATTGAAACGACTTTTCTTGGAATTCCTCTTTGTGTTTCTACGCCTTTAGAGGATGCGGTGTTGTCTACGTTGGTGTGTGAGAAATGTAAGATAACCGTAGGAGGAAAGGACACGGAAATAGACTTAGTCGTGATGGCCATGTATGACTTTGATGTTATCCTAGGAATGGATTGGCTTTGTAAGTATCAGGTTAGAATGGATTGTTACAGAAGAGTAATCCAATTCGCTTTACCCGACCAGTCCAGTTGTAAATTTTAGGTGGTCGAGACCCACCTATCGGTAGCACTTATTTTCTGCGGTAGAGGCTAATGTGTTGCTCGGCAAGGGATGTCAAGGGTACCTAGCAATGGTTAAAGATTATACCAAGGAAGAACTGAAACTTGATGATATTAGTGTAGTAAATGAGTTTCCAGATGTATTTCGAGGAATTGCCAGGTTACCTCTAGAAAGAGAAGTTGAGTTTGAAATTGAACCGATGCACGGAACAGGACCAATATCGAAAGCCCCATACGAGAATGGCCCTAGTGGAACTAAAAGAGTTGAAAGTGCAATTACGGGAGTTGCTTGACAAAAGATTCATTAGGCCTAGTGCTTCACCTTGGGGTGCACCGGTTGTTTGTGAAAAAGAAGGACGGGTCAATGCGCTTATGCATCGACTATAGGCAACTAAATCAAGTGATTTGTTAAGAACAAGTATCCTCTGCCTAGAATTGATGATCGTTTGACCAACTTCAAGGAAGTTCGGTTTTCTCTAAGATTGACTTAAGGTCGGATACCATCGTTGAGAATTAAGAAAGAAGACATTCCTAAGACGCTTTTAGGACTCGATATGGACATTACGAGTTCCTTGTTATGCCTTTTGGATTGACAAATGCACTGCGGCGTTCATGGATCTAATGAACGGGGTATTTAAGTCCTATTTGGATCGGTTTGTGATTGTTTTTATCGACGATATCTTGGTGTATTCAAAAGGACCGCAAGAACATGAGCAACACTTAAGGATAGTTTTGCGGACTCTAAGAGATCACCGGTTATATGCCAAGTTCAGCAAGTGTGAATTTTGGTTGGACCAAATAACATTTTAGGACATGTGGTGTCAAAAGGGGGAATTGCAGTGGATCCGGCAAAAGTGGAAATGGTAATAAATTGGTCGAGACCAACCACACCTACCGAGATACGAAGTTTCTTAGGATTGGCCGGTTATTACCGAAGGTTTATTGAAGGATTTTCCAGATTGGCAGGTCCATTAACTAAGTTAACTCGGAAGAATGCAAAATATGAATGGAGTGAGGATTGCGAAAGGAGCTTTCAAGAACTTAAAAGGAAGTTAACCACAGCTCCGGTTTAACCATACCCTACGGACCGGATGGTTTTACGGTGTATAGTGATGCATCTCACAAAGGACTTGGATGTGTTACGTGCAACATGGCAAGGTCATAGCTTATGCGTCTAGACAATTAAAACCTCATGAGCTGAATTACCCCACGCATGATCTGGAATTAGCAGCTATAGTGTTTGCCTTGAAAATATGGAGACATTATTTGTATGGGGAGAAATTTGAAATTTATACGGACCACAAGAGCTTGAAATATCTATTCTCGCAAAAAGAGTTGAACATGAGACAAAGAAGGTGGATGGAATTGTTAAAAGATTATGATTGCGAAATACGATATCATCCGGGGAAGGCGAATAGAGTAGCGAGATGCTCTTAGCCGTAAGTCGGCCATGGAGATGGCTAGTTTAAGAATAGCGAGAATGGAGTTTATTAAAGTCGCGTTGGACTCAGAATTTAAGTTGAAGGTGGATAATCTTACTGGTATGCTTAAAGCCTTAAGGATCGAGCCGGAAATCATTCAGAGAATCAAGACCCTGCAAAAGTCTGATCCAGAATTTTTGAAATTAAAGGAGGCGATGTCCCTAGGAAAGAGACCAGAATTTCAAATTTCTGAAGACGGGACGATAAGATGCCGAGGACGACTTTGTGTACCCAACAATGATGAAGTAAAGAAAGAGATTTTGTCGGAAGCACATAAGAGCAAGTATAGTATCCATCCAGGTAGTACAAAAATGTACGGGAATCTGCGTCAACAATTTTGGTGGAACGGTATGAAAACAGATACAGCCAAGTATGTTTCTCAATGCTTAACGTGTCGGCAAGTAAGGCGAGAACATCGTAAGCCAGCGGGACTTTTAAGACCGTTAGACATACCGAGTGGAAGTGGGAGCACGTGACAATGGATTTTGTGCAAGGATTGCCAAGGACATCAAGTGGCCACGATTCAATTTGGGTAGTAGTAGACCGTTTAACTAAGTCTGCCCATTTCTTAGCTGTCCGTACGAACTATTCGATGAATAGACTTGCTGAGATCTATGTAAGTCAGATAGTGCGCTTGCATGGTATACCTGTGACAATCACCTCAGATAGAGACTCCAGATTTACTTCAAATTTTTGGCGAAGCCTGCAAAATGCTTTAGGAACGAAACTTCAATTTAGTACCGCTTATCACCCTCGGACACGAGATGGACAAAAGAAAGAGTGATACAAACTCTAGAGGATATGCTGAGAGCCTGTATCATCGACTTTAGAGGAAGATGGGATGAGAATCTGCATTTGGTAGAATTTGCTTATAACAACAGTTTTCAGAAAAGTATAGGCATGGCCCCATATGAAGCATTATATGGGAGGAGGTGTAGAACCCCTATCTGTTGGGACGAGGTAGGTGAAAGGAGACTGACAGGACCCGAATTGGTACAAGATACCACAGAAGCTGTTGAGATTATCGAAAAGACTCAAGACGGCTCGAGTAGACAAAAGGACTATGCGGACAAGCGTAGGAGGCCCTTGGAATTTGGAATAGGGGATCATGTATTTCTTAAGGTATCTCCTTTAAAAGGAGTATCTCGTTTTGGAATGAAAGGAAAGTTGAGTCCTAGATTCGTTGGACCTTTTGAGATACTTGAGAGAATAGGAGATGCGGCTTATCGTTTGGCACTACCTCCTAATTTGGGAAATTTGCATGATGTGTTTCATGTGTCGATGCTAAGAAAGTATCGCCAGATCCCGGTCACATACTCGATCATGAAGCCATCAAAGTGGATGAGAAAGTGAGATATATCGAGGAACCTGTACAAATCTTTTGGATCGGAAAGAACAAATTCTCAGGAATAAGAAGATTCCCTTGGTTAAAGTATTATGGCAACATCATGATATGGAAGAAGCCACATGGGAAAGTGAAGATCAGATGAAGGAGAAGTACCCCTACCTATTTAAGGTCGTAAGTAACGTTTAAATTTCGAGGACGAAATTCTCTAAGGAGGAGAGTTGTGGCATCCTAGAAATTAAGGGCAAGTCCTAAGGTGCCCTAGAGCTTTTAAATAGGTAATGAATTTACCTATTTTGGTTGTGTTTTAGTTTTAGTTCTCTCTTAAGGCTTTGTGCCTTGTGCCTTGTTTGTTTTTAATTTAAATTAAGCTAAGTTAATTTATAAGGATAAAATTATGTGTTGCCATGCTTGTTATAAATTAATTTGTTATAGATCTTATGTAATAGAATTTTAATTAGGTGAAACTAATTATTGGTTTTAATTAATTTAGAAAGGAAAAGGGAATTGGGCCTTAAGCCCAATAGTGTGGACCTTAGGCCCAATAGGTGGAGGGCCTAAAGTGGGCCGTGTGGGCCAAGCCCATGAGGCCCATTGGGCCTTGTGGCCGTGCGAAGAGGAGAGGGGGAGGGATTCGAATTTCATGCCCCTCCCCAAGTGTCCTAATGCATGGGACATATGGCACCCATGCATTAGAGTCTTCAAGGCAATCATTGCCTTTGGGGAATCAAAAGAGAAGGGTTGGCCGGATGGGGGGAGAGAGAGAGAGAGAGTCGTGCGAGAGAAGAGAGAAAGAGAGAGAGAGAGAGAGGAGAAGAAGGAAAGGAGGCTCGCGCGAGAGGGAGAGGGAGAGCCGTCCGCCGCACGCCGCCGTCCATCCGCCGCCTTGTCGCCGTTTCTTCTTGGTTGGAGGCAAGTTTAGGTTCCATCCTACTCATTGCATGTGTGTTTTGTGTGGATGATTGATCTTTGGGTGTTTGGAAGCTAGAAACCGAAGCTAGGGTGTTTGGTTGTTTAAAATGCATGCTGTTTTCGCATGAACCCGTGAAGTCAGAAACTTGCGAGGGCTTGCATGTGTGCTTGGAGTTCGATTTTGGCTTGGATCTCTTCATGAAAGTTGTAGCTAACATCTTGAAATATAACATACTGAAATTTCGTGGAAAATGATGGAGATTTTAGGGGTCAAAGCCCCATATTTCGGAGACCCTAGATCTGGAACTGTTTTTCTGACCTTGAGGTGAGTTCGTGGTTTGCATGTTGGTTTTTACTAAGAATCTCTCTTCGACTTCTTCATGAAACTTGTAGATCACATCTTAGGGAAGAACATACTCAAATTTCATGCAAAAATAACAAGTTTAGACTAGGTAACCAACCTGATCTTGAAGACGATGAAACTGGAGTTGCGATGTGGGTAAACAGAGAATTCGTGGGACCATTTAAAGGTCTTCCTTTGGTAGTCTGGCCTAAGTCTCTTCATGAAAGTTGTAGAGGATCTTTAGGAGAATAACATATCCAAACATCAGAGAAAACGAAGAAGTATAGGTAGGTCAAATCTGCATATTTCGGACATAGTGCTCTGTGTATTTCGGTGACTTGACCAGGAGCTTCGTGGGTCTGTAATAATTTATCTAAAATGAATTTGACTTAGGTTCCTTCATGAAAAGTATAGTTTAATGTCTTAGCTACATCCTGGTAAAATTTTATAATTTTCTGAGGTCATATGGGTACTTTAATTGGCTTCCCAAGAAAATCGTGCGTTCTGCCCTTGTCCGAAAATGTGCATGGAAATTGTGGAAAAGTGGTTTAT
The DNA here is from genome assembly GCA_014182565.1 of Eucalyptus marginata. Lineage (NCBI taxonomy): Eukaryota > Viridiplantae > Streptophyta > Magnoliopsida > Myrtales > Myrtaceae > Eucalyptus > Eucalyptus marginata. The sequence continues at coordinate 37,375,835 of CM024592.1, read as the reverse complement.
TATGTGGAAATTGTTTGGCCATGTGTTTTCTGCATAATTTTCCATTTTATTATATTTGGATATTATATGCCTTAATTTCATGATTTTAGGATTTATGTGATTATTTAATTAATTTCAATTTGGAACAAATTGGATTTTTATAATTTAAAATGCATGTGGTAAGTATAAATCTCATAAGGATTTAATCTATATGAGCAATTGCACCTATTGTATGTATGTGTAAATGCTTGATTGATGCATGCACAAGTACTAAGGTAAATCCTGTTTTGTCATGACATCATGTGCATGATAAATTGAAAAGTGATTGGCAATGTGATCCATGGTAATGGTTGGAGGAGGAAGTGATGGCCGGAATGTATAGAGATACATGGCCGGATACCCCGGGAGTGTCGGGATGCCCGGAATGAGATGGGTGCCGGAAGCCTCGGAGGTCTTTGCCCGAGGGGATGCCTCGTGATGCCGGTTGGGATGCGAGATGCCCGGAGCGTTGGGGTGCCGGATGCCCGGTGGCCATGGTTGGCATAATGCCGGAGGTTTTTCTCGCGAGGCCCGAATTTGGGCGCGAGTGTAAAGTATGGGATGGATGATCCCGAGGAAGGGAGATGTGATGATCAATTGGGATCTCAAAGTGGAAATTGACATTCATGTGTGGCATGATATGACATGATGATGACATGCATGTGTGGCATGATATGACATGATGATGATATGCATATGTGGCATGATGTGATGATAAGGACATGCATATGGGATATAATATGATGATGACATGCATGTGTGGCATGATATGACATGATGATGATATGCATATGTGGCACGATATGATGATAAGGACATGCATATGGGATATAATATGATGATGACATGTAAGTATGATAAGACATGATGATGTGTATACATGATATGACATGGAATTATGATGACATGTATGGGTTTTATGGTATCATGATGTATGATGGCATGTGCATGGCTTCGAGGTAAGCATGTTGGATTGCACGTGTGACATGTATGATGTAATTGTTTGTACTGTTTAAATGCATTGAGTGTGGATTGGATCTCTTTACTTGTTGAGTGGTTGTACTCACCCCTTCGGGGACCAACATTTCAGATTAGCACGATGCCTCTCCCTGCCGTCACGCGGGGAGTGTTTTACGGCCTTCCATCCGACGTGGAGGTCGAGGTGACCGAGATAGATTGTCCCACCCCGCCGGGATCGACCTTTTGCGTGTGCGCGCGATCGTATCTTATGACGTGGGCCTATCTGGAGGCCCAGTCATCCAGGAGTACATCTCCGTCCACATCCGCCGCAACGGTGTCATGATGGGGATGCTGCCACCTCCACCGCCTGACGCACCGGGTTGGGTGTGACGGCCTGCGCACGAGGAGTGGGGGTTAGCAACTTTTTGGATGGCCGCCACTAGTAAATCGAAGGGAGATCGTTACACGTCGCATTTTTAGGGTCGTGTGTCTCTTTTTGAGGTTGAAGGCCGAGCATAGATGAGTCTTGGCCTACCCCTTTTTGTACCGACTTTGTGTTGCCCTTCGTAATTATAAGTGTAAATAAAAGTGGTTCGGCTTCGTGTTTTCATCTAATCAAAGATAGTTGGTGTGCATTGTGCCGTCGTGAGGGAAGTGAAGTGTTGGTGAGACTCGCCTTTTATTTTCCGCTATGAGCTGCGCTAATTCATAAACCCCTTCTCAAAAGAAAAAGAAAAATTTTTACGACTATACCTCGGTCTAAATTTCAATTCTTTCGTATTAATCGTTTTGTCTTAGTTTCTTTCGCTTAGTTTCGTGGCGACCCTATCGGGTTTGGGGGTGCCACGGCGGGTGGTATCAGAGCATAAGGTTTATGCTTGGAGTGATAAGGAGACCTCATTTGGCAAATGAGGGAAGTTTCGACAATGCACACCATAGGATGTAAAATGGAATAATTGAATAACGGGTGATGAGTATTCGCCCGTAGATCCTTGGTAGTTGTTTTAGGTTGCCAGTAACATGTATATGTTACTTTAGTAGTGGTAGTGGTTGCTATGAATGGAGGTAGTGAGTCTCAGATTTTTCCTGAGGCAAATGCTTGGAACTGCAGGAAAGCAATGGTACGAGCTGGAAGTGCTCATCCATCGAGGGCTGAAGCCTCTGCTTCAAGGGCTGAACCCCAAATGGAGGATATCCTGCAAGCATTGGCCAACATTGGAAATCTGATGGAAAGGCAGGCGCAACAACAACCCGGAGAGCGAACGCCGTACTCGGGGACTTGTGGAACAGTTTTGAAGCTGAAGCCACCCAAGTTGGTGGCATGGGAAGTCCCGAGGAGGCGGAGCATTGGATTGATGGAATGGAGCGAATTTTCCGGTTGTTGGACTGCACTGCACGATCTTGAGAAAATAACTTTTAGAGTACCAGCTGGAGGGAAATGCGAAGTTTTGGTGGAGAGCTTCGAGGGATACAATCTTCCCACCAGGTACTGATATGAACTGGGATGAGTTTGTTACAGCTTTCAATAGAAAGCATTTCTCTGATTGTGCAAAGGATAAGAAAATCACGAGAATTTGTTCAGCTAGAACAAAAAGAGCGACAAAGTGGATCAGTATGAGGCTAGATTTTCTGAACTATCTAGATATGCTCCTAGACTGATTGAGGATCAGGAGGAGAAAGCCAAGAGATTTCAAAAAGGGTTGAGGACTGACATTAGGAAGCAACTGGTGCCTTTGAACATAAGGGATTACAATGAGATCTATGAAAGGGCACAGTTGGTGGAGCAGGAGCTGATGAGAGAGCGGTCTGAGTATAAGAAACCATGGAATTTTAGTGATGTGAGAAGGGGTAAGAGACCCTATTCGGGTCGGGGTCGACTTGGGATGCTAGGAAGAAAAGTAATTTTGGAAACTCTGGGGGAGCAAGGAGTGGTCTGAATATAGGGAAGACGCCCTATCAGCCTGGTGTTTGTCAAAGGTGCAATGGAAGGCATGGCCCAGGACCTTGTGCTGGGCAGCAGAAGTGCTTTGGTTGTGGACAAGTGGGCCATCTTAGGAGAAATTGCCCACAAGAGAGGTCGCAGGTGAGTGCTGGCTCAGTGCGACAGGGGATATCGAATCTTTGTCAAATCTAATTCACAAGGAAATTCTCGGAGGCCACCAACTCAAGGAAGGGTGTATGCGGTCACTCAAGAGGAAGCGAAAGCTTCCAACAACGTCATCTCGGTACAATCTACATAAATGGCAAGAAGGCTTATGCATTGTTTGATACGGGTGCTACGCATTCTTTTGTGTCCGATGATATAGACTGTTGAGTGAAATTGAAACGACTTTTCTTGGAATTCCTCTTTGTGTTTCTACGCCTTTAGAGGATGCGGTGTTGTCTACGTTGGTGTGTGAGAAATGTAAGATAACCGTAGGAGGAAAGGACACGGAAATAGACTTAGTCGTGATGGCCATGTATGACTTTGATGTTATCCTAGGAATGGATTGGCTTTGTAAGTATCAGGTTAGAATGGATTGTTACAGAAGAGTAATCCAATTCGCTTTACCCGACCGATCCGGTTGTAAATTTTAGGTGGTCGACCCACCTATCGGTAGCACTTATTTCTGCAGTAGAGGCTAATGTGTTGCTCGGCAAGGGATGTCAAGGGTACCTAGCAATGGTTAAAGATTATACCAAGGAAGAACTGAAACTTGATGATATTAGTGTAGTAAATGAGTTTCCGGATGTATTTCTGAGGAATTGCCTGGGTTACCTCTAGAAAGAGAAGTTGAGTTTGAAATTGAACTGATGCCTGGAACCGGACCAATATCGAAAGCCCCATACAGAATGGCCCTAGTGGAACTAAAAGAGTTGAAAGTGCAATTACAGGAGTTGCTTGACAAAAGATTCATTAGGCCTAGTGCTTCACCTTGGGGTGCACCGGTTCTGTTTGTGAAAAAGAAGGACGGGTCAATGCGCTTATGCATCGACTATAGGCAACTAAATCAAGTGACTGTTAAGAACAAGTATCCTCTGCCTAGAATTGATGATCTGTTTGACCAACTTCAAGGAAGTTCAGTTTTCTCTAAGATTGACTTAAGGTCAGGATACCATCAGTTGAGAATTAAGAAAGAAGACATTCCTAAGACTGCTTTTAGGACTCGATATGGACATTACGAGTTCCTTGTTATGCCTTTTGGATTGACAAATGCACTGCGGCGTTCATGGATCTAATGAACAGGGTATTTAAGTCCTATTTGGATCAGTTTGTGATTGTTTTTATCGACGATATCTTGGTGTATTCAAAAGGACCGCAAGAACATGAGCAACACTTAAGGATAGTTTTGCAGACTCTAAGAGATCACCAGTTATATGCCAAGTTCAGCAAGTGTGAATTTTGGTTGGACCAAATAACATTTTTAGGACATGTGGTGTCAAAAGGGGGAATTGCAGTGGATCCGGCAAAAGTGGAAATGGTAATAAATTGGTCGAGACCAACCACACCTACCGAGATACGAAGTTTCTTAGGATTGGCCGGTTATTACCGAAGGTTTATTGAAGGATTTTCAGATTGGCGGGTCCATTAACTAAGTTAACTCGGAAGAATGCAAAATATGAATGGAGTGAGGATTGCGAAAGGAGCTTTCAAGAACTTAAAAGGAAGTTAACCACAGCTCCAGTTTTAACCATACCCTCTGGACCGGATGGTTTTACAGTGTATAGTGATGCATCTCACAAAGGACTTGGATGTGTTCTGATGCAACATGGCAAGGTCATAGCTTATGCGTCTAGACAATTAAAACCTCATGAGCTGAATTACCCCACGCATGATCTGGAATTAGCAGCTATAGTGTTTGCCTTGAAAATATGGAGACATTATTTGTATGGGGAGAAATTTGAAATTTATACGGACCACAAGAGCTTGAAATATCTATTCTCGCAAAAAGAGTTGAACATGAGACAAAGAAGGTGGATGGAATTGTTAAAAGATTATGATTGCGAAATACGATATCATCCGGGGAAGGCGAATAGAGTAGCGAGATGCTCTTAGCCGTAAGTCGGCCATGGAGATGGCTAGTTTAAGAATAGCGAGAATGGAGTTTATTAAAGTCCGCCTTGAGACTCAGAATTTAAGTTGAAGGTGGATAATCTTGGTATGCTTAAAGCCTTAAGGATCGAGCCGGAAATCATTCGAGAGAATCAAGACCGCAAAAGTCTCGATCCAGAATTTTTGAAATTAAAGGAGGCGATGTCCCTAGGAAAGAGACCAGAATTTCAAATTTCTGAAGACGGGACGATAAGATGCCGATGACGACTTTGTGTACCCAACAATGATGAAGTAAAGAAAGAGATTTTGTCGGAAGCACATAAGAGCAAGTATAGTATCCATCCAGGTAGTACAAAAATGTACGGGGAATCTGCGTCAACAATTTTGGTGGAACGGTATGAAAACAGATACAGCCAAGTATGTTTCTCAATGCTTAACGTGTCAGCAAGTAAAGGCAGAACATCGTAAGCCAGCAGGACTTTTAAGACCGTTAGACATACCAGAGTGGAAGTGGGAGCACGTGACAATGGATTTTGTGCAAGGATTGCCAAGGACATCAAGTGGCCACGATTCAATTTGGGTAGTAGTAGACCGTTTAACTAAGTCTGCCCATTTCTTAGCTGTCCGTACGAACTATTCGATGAATAGACTTGCTGAGATCTATGTAAGTCAGATAGTGCGCTTGCATGGTATACCTGTGACAATCACCTCAGATAGAGACTCCAGATTTACTTCAAATTTTTGGCGAAGCCTGCAAAATGCTTTAGGAACGAAACTTCAATTTAGTACTGCTTATCACCCTCAGACAGATGGACAAACAGAAAGAGTGATACAAACTCTAGAGGATATGCTGAGAGCCTGTATCATCGACTTTAGAGGAAGATGGGATGAGAATCTGCATTTGGTAGAATTTGCTTATAACAACAGTTTTCAGAAAAGTATAGGCATGGCCCCATATGAAGCATTATATGGGAGGAGGTGTAGAACCCCTATCTGTTGGGACGAGGTAGGTGAAAGGAGACTGACAGGACCCGAATTGGTACAAGATACCACAGAAGCTGTTGAGATTATCAGAAAAAGACTCAAGACGGCTCAGAGTAGACAAAAGGACTATGCGGACAAGCGTAGGAGGCCCTTGGAATTTGGAATAGGGGATCATGTATTTCTTAAGGTATCTCCTTTAAAAGGAGTATCTCGTTTTGGAATGAAAGGAAAGTTGAGTCCTAGATTCGTTGGACCTTTTGAGATACTTGAGAGAATAGGAGATGCGGCTTATCGTTTGGCACTACCTCCTAATTTGGGAAATTTGCATGATGTGTTTCATGTGTCGATGCTAAGAAAGTATCGCCAGATCCCGGTCACATACTCGATCATGAAGCCATCAAAGTGGATGAGAAAGTGAGATATATCGAGGAACCTGTACAAATACTGGATCGGAAAGAACAAATTCTCAGGAATAAGAAGATTCCCTTGGTTAAAGTATTATGGCAACATCATGATATGGAAGAAGCCACATGGGAAAGTGAAGATCGAGATGAAGGAGAAGTACCCCTACCTATTTAAGGTCGTAAGTAACGTTTAAATTTCGAGGACGAAATTCTCTAAGGAGGGGAGAGTTGTGGCATCCTAGAAATTAAGGGCAAGTCCTAAGGTGCCCTAGAGCTTTTAAATAGGTAATGAATTTACCTATTTTGGTTGTGTTTTAGTTTTAGTTCTCTCTTAAGGCTTTGTGCCTTGTGCCTTGTTTGTTTTTAATTTAAATTAAGCTAAGTTAATTTATAAGGATAAAATTATGTGTTGCCATGCTTGTTATAAATTAATTTGTTATAGATCTTATGTAATAGAATTTTAATTAGGTGAAACTAATTATTGGTTTTAATTAATTTAGAAAGGAAAAGGGAATTGGGCCTTAAGCCCAATAGTGTGGACCTTAGGCCCAATAGGTGGAGGGCCTAAAGTGGGCCGTGTGGGCCAAGCCCATGAGGCCCATTGGGCCTTGTGGCCGTGCGAAGAGGAGAGGGGGAGGGATTCGAATTTCATGCCCCTCCCCAAGTGTCCTAATGCATGGGACATATGGCACCCATGCATTAGAGTCTTCAAGGCAATCATTGCCTTTGGGGAATCAAAAGAGAAGGGTTGGCCGGATGGGGGGGAGGAGAGAGAGAGAGTCGTGCGAGAGAAGAGAGAAGAGAGAGAGAGAGAGAGGAGAAGAAGGAAGGAGGCTCGCGCGAGAGGGAGAGGGAGAGCCGTCCGCCGCACGCCGCCGTCCATCCGCCGCCTTGTCGCCGTTTCTTCTTGGTTGGAGGCAAGTTTAGGTTCCATCCTACTCATTGCATGTGTGTTTTGTGTGGATGATTGATCTTTTGGGTGTTTGGAAGCTAGAAACCGAAGCTAGGGTGTTTGGTTGTTTAAAATGCATGCTGTTTTCGCATGAACCCGTGAAGTCAGAAACTTGCGAGGGCTTGCATGTGTGCTTGGAGTTCGATTTTGGCTTGGATCTCTTCATGAAAGTTGTAGCTAACATCTTGAAATATAACATACTGAAATTTCGTGGAAAATGATGGAGATTTTAGGGGTCAAAGCCCCATATTTCGGAGACCCTAGATCTGGAACTGTTTTTCTGACCTTGAGGTGAGTTCGTGGTTTGCATGTTGGTTTTTACTAAGAATATCTCTTCGACTTCTTCATGAAACTTGTAGATCACATCTTAGGGAAGAACATACTCAAATTTCATGCAAAAATAACAAGTTTAGACTAGGTAACCAACCTGATCTTGAAGACGATGAAACTGGAGTTGCGATGTGGGTAAACAGAGAATTCGTGGGACCATTTAAAGGTCTTCCTTTGGTAGTCTGGCCTAAGTCTCTTCATGAAAGTTGTAGAGGATCTTTAGGAGAATAACATATCCAAACATCAGAGAAAACGAAGAAGTATAGGTAGGTCAAATCTGCATATTTCGGACATAGTGCTCTGTGTATTTCGGTGACTTGACCAGGAGCTTCGTGGGTCTGTAATAATTTATCTAAAATGAATTTGACTTAGGTTCCTTCATGAAAAGTATAGTTTAATGTCTTAGCTACATCCTGGTAAAATTTTATAATTTTCTGAGGTCATATGGGTACTTTAATTGGCTTCCCAAGAAAATCGTGCGTTCTGCCCTTGTCCGAAAATGTGCATGGAAATTGTGGAAAAGTGGTTTATTATGTGGAAATTGTTTGGCCATGTGTTTTCTGCATAATTTTCCATTTTATTATATTTGGATATTATATGCCTTAATTTCATGATTTTAGGATTTATGTGATTATTTAATTAATTTCAATTTGGAACAAATTGGATTTTTATAATTTAAAATGCATGTGGTAAGTATAAATCTCATAAGGATTTAATCTATATGAGCAATTGCACCTATTGTATGTATGTGTAAATGCTTGATTGATGCATGCACAAGTACTAAGGTAAATCCTGTTTTGTCATGACATCATGTGCATGATAAATTGAAAAGTGATTGGCAATGTGATCCATGGTAATGGTTGGAGGAGGAAGTGATGGCCGGAATGTATAGAGATACATGGCCGGATACCCCGGGAGTGTCGGGATGCCCGGAATGAGATGGGTGCCGGAAGCCTCGGAGGTCTTTGCCCGAGGGGATGCCTCGTGATGCCGGTTGGGATGCGAGATGCCCGGAGCGTTGGGGGTGCCGGATGCCCGGTGGCCATGGTTGGCATAATGCCGGAGGTTTTCTCGCGAGGCCCGAATTTGGGCGCGAGTGTAAAGTATGGGATGGATGATCCCGAGGAAGGGAGATGTGATGATCAATTGGGATCTCAAAGTGGAAATTGACATTCATGTGTGGCATGATATGACATGATGATGACATGCATGTGTGGCATGATATGACATGATGATGATATGCATATGTGGCATGATGTGATGATAAGGACATGCATATGGGATATAATATGATGATGACATGCATGTGTGGCATGATATGACATGATGATGATATGCATATGTGGCACGATATGATGATAAGGACATGCATATGGGATATAATATGATGATGACATGTAAGTATGATAAGACATGATGATGTGTATACATGATATGACATGGAATTATGATGACATGTATGGGTTTTATGGTATCATGATGTATGATGGCATGTGCATGGCTTCGAGGTAAGCATGTTGGATTGCACGTGTGACATGTATGATGTAATTGTTTGTACTTGTTTAAATGCATTGAGTGTGGATTGGATCTCTTTACTTGTTGAGTGGTTGTACTCACCCCTTCGGGGGACCAACATTTCAGATTAGCACGATGCTCTCCCCGCCGTCACGCGGGGGAGTGTTTTACGGCCTTCCATCCGACGTGGAGGTCGAGGTGACCGAGATAGATTGTCCCACCCGCCGGGACTGACCTTTTTGCGTGTGCGCGCGATCGTATCTTATGACGTGGGCCTATCGGAGGCCCGATCATCCGAGTACATCTCCGTCCACATCCGCCGCAACGGTGTCATGATGGGGATGCTTTGCCACCTCCACCGCCCGACGCACCGGGTTGGGTGTGACGGCCTGCGCACGAGGAGTGGGGGTTAGCAACTTTTGGATGGCCGCCACTAGTAAATCGAAGGGAGATCGTTACACGTCGCATTTTTAGGGTCGTGTGTCTCTTTTTGAGGTTGAAGGCCGAGCATAGATGAGTCTTGGCCTACCCCTTTTTGTACCGACCTGTGTTGCCCTTCGTAATTATAAGTGTAAATAAAAGTGGTTCGGCTTCGTGTTTTCATCTAATCAAAGATAGTTGGTGTGCATTGTGCCGTCGTGAGGGAAGTGAAGTGTTGGTGAGACTCGCCTTTTATTTTCCGCTATGAGCTGCGCTAATTCATAAACCCCTTCTCAAAAGAAAAAGAAAAATTTTTACGACTATACCTCGGTCTAAATTTCAATTCTTTCGTATTAATCGTTTTGTCTTAGTTTCTTTCGCTTAGTTTCTGTGGCGACCCTATCGGGTTTTGGGGTGCCACGGCGGGTGGTATCGAGCATAAGGTTTATGCTTGGAGTGATAAGGAGACCTCATTTGGCAAATGAGGGAAGTTTCGACAATGCACACCATAGGATGTAAAATGGAATAATTGAATAACGGGTGATGAGTATTCGCCCGTAGATCCTTGGTAGTTGTTTTAGGTTGCCAGTAACATGTATATGTTACTTTAGTAGTGGTAGTGGTTGCTATGAATGGAGGTAGTGAGTCTCAGATTTTTCCCGAGGCAAATGCTTGGAACCGGGGAAAGCAATGGTACGAGCTGGAAGTGCTCATCCATCGAGGGCTGAAGCCTCGCTTCAAGGGCTGAACCCCAAATGGAGGATATCCCTGCAAGCATTGGCCAACATTGGAAATCGATGGAAAGGCGGGCGCAACAACCCGGGAGCCGAACGCCGTACTCGGGGACTTGTGGAACAGTTTTTGAAGCTGAAGCCACCCAAGTTCAGTGGCATGGGAAGTCCTGAGGAGGCGGAGCATTGGATTGATGGAATGGAGCGAATTTTCCGGTTGTTGGACTGCACTGATGCTGAGAAAATAACTTTAGCAGAGTACCAGCTGGAGGGAAATGCGAAGTTTTGGTGGAGAGCTTCGAGGGATACAATCTTCCCACCAGGTACTGATATGAACTGGGATGAGTTTGTTACAGCTTTCAATAGAAAGCATTTCTCTGATTGTGCAAAGGATAAGAAAATCACAGAATTTGTTCAGCTAGAACAAAAAGAGCTGACAGTGGATCAGTATGAGGCTAGATTTTCTGAACTATCTAGATATGCTCCTAGACTGATTGAGGATCAGGAGGAGAAAGCCAAGAGATTTCAAAAAGGGTTGAGGACCGACATTAGGAAGCAAAGCGGTGCCTTTGAACATAAGGGATTACAATGAGATCTATGAAAGGGCACGGTTGGTGGAGCAGAGCGATGAGAGAGCGGTCCGAGTATAAGAAACCATGGAATTTTAGTGATGTGAGAAGGGGTAAGAGACCCTATTCTCGGTCGGTGGTCGAGACTTGGGATGCTAGGAAGAAAAGTAATTTTGGAAACTCGGGGGAGCAAGGAGTGGTCGAATATAGGGAAGACGCCCTATCGCCCGGTGTTTGTCAAAGGTGCAATGGAAGGCATGGCCCGGGACCTTGTCTTGGGCAGCGAAGTGCTTTGGTTGTGGACAAGTGGGCCATCTTAGGAGAAATTGCCCACAAGAGAGGTCGCAGTGAGTGCTGGCTCGGTGCGACGGGGATATCGAATCTTTGTCAAATCTAATTCACAAGGAAATTCTCGGAGGCCACCAACTCAAGGAAGGGTGTATGCGGTCACTCAAGAGGAAGCGAAAGCTTCCAACAACGTCATCTCAGGTACAATCTACATAAATGGCAAGAAGGCTTATGCATTGTTTGATACGGGTGCTACGCATTCTTTTGTGTCTGACGAGATATAGACCTGTTGAGTGAAATTGAAACGACTTTTCTTGGAATTCCTCTTTGTGTTTCTACGCCTTTAGAGGATGCGGTGTTGTCTACGTTGGTGTGTGAGAAATGTAAGATAACCGTAGGAGGAAAGGACACGGAAATAGACTTAGTCGTGATGGCCATGTATGACTTTGATGTTATCCTAGGAATGGATTGGCTTTGTAAGTATCAGGTTAGAATGGATTGTTACAGAAGAGTAATCCAATTCGCTTTACCCGACCAGTCCAGTTGTAAATTTTTAGGTGGTCAGACCCACCTATCAGTAGCACTTATTTCTGCAGTAGAGGCTAATGTGTTGCTCGGCAAGGGATGTCAAGGGTACCTAGCAATGGTTAAAGATTATACCAAGGAAGAACTGAAACTTGATGATATTAGTGTAGTAAATGAGTTTCCAGATGTATTTCCTGAGGAATTGCCTGGGTTACCTCTAGAAAGAGAAGTTGAGTTTGAAATTGAACTGATGCCTGGAACCGGACCAATATCGAAAGCCCCATACAGAATGGCCCTAGTGGAACTAAAAGAGTTGAAAGTGCAATTACGGGAGTTGCTTGACAAAAGATTCATTAGGCCTAGTGCTTCACCTTGGGGTGCACCGGTTCTCATTTGTGAAAAGAAGGACGGGTCAATGCGCTTATGCATCGACTATAGGCAACTAAATCAAGTGACTGTTAAGAACAAGTATCCTCGCCTAGAATTGATGATCTTGTTTGACCAACTTCAAGGAAGTTCAGTTTTCTCTAAGATTGACTTAAGGTCAGGATACCATCAGTTGAGAATTAAGAAAGAAGACATTCCTAAGACTGCTTTTAGGACTCGATATGGACATTACGAGTTCCTTGTTATGCCTTTTGGATTGACAAATGCACCTGCAGCGTTCATGGATCTAATGAACAGGGTATTTAAGTCCTATTTGGATCAGTTTGTGATTGTTTTTATCGACGATATCTTGGTGTATTCAAAAGGACCGCAAGAACATGAGCAACACTTAAGGATAGTTTTGCGAGACTCTAAGAGATCACCGTTATATGCCAAGTTCAGCAAGTGTGAATTTTGGTTGGACCAAATAACATTTTTAGGACATGTGGTGTCAAAAGGGGGAATTGCAGTGGATCCGGCAAAAGTGGAAATGGTAATAAATTGGTCGAGACCAACCACACCTACCGAGATACGAAGTTTCTTAGGATTGGCCGGTTATTACCGAAGGTTTATTGAAGGATTTTCCAGATTGGCGGGTCCATTAACTAAGTTAACTCGGAAGAATGCAAAATATGAATGGAGTGAGGATTGCGAAAGGAGCTTTCAAGAACTTAAAAGGAAGTTAACCACGACTCAGTTTTAACCATACCCCTCGGACCGGATGGTTTTACGGTGTATAGTGATGCATCTCACAAAGGACTTGGATGTGTTACGATGCAACATGGCAAGGTCATAGCTTATGCGTCTAGACAATTAAAACCTCATGAGCTGAATTACCCCACGCATGATCCGGAATTAGCGGCTATAGTGTTTGCCTTGAAAATATGGAGACATTATTTGTATGGGGAGAAATTTGAAATTTATACGGACCACAAGAGCTTGAAATATCTATTCTCGCAAAAAGAGTTGAACATGAGACAAAGAAGGTGGATGGAATTGTTAAAAGATTATGATTGCGAAATACGATATCATCCAGGAAGGCGAATAGAGTAGCGAGATGCTCTTAGCCGTAAGTCGGCCATGGAGATGGCTAGTTTAAGAATAGCGAGAATGGAGTTTATTAAAGTCCGTAGAGACTCTGAATTTAAGTTGAAGGTGGATAATCTTCTCGGTATGCTTAAAGCCTTAAGGATCGAGCCGGAAATCATTCGAGAGAATCAAGACCCTGCAAAAGTCTGATCCAGAATTTTTGAAATTAAAGGAGGCGATGTCCCTAGGAAAGAGACCAGAATTTCAAATTTCTGAAGACGGGACGATAAGATGCCGAGGACGACTTTGTGTACCCAACAATGATGAAGTAAAGAAAGAGATTTTGTCGGAAGCACATAAGAGCAAGTATAGTATCCATCCAGGTAGTACAAAAATGTACAGGAATCTGCGTCAACAATTTTGGTGGAACGGTATGAAAACAGATACAGCCAAGTATGTTTCTCAATGCTTAACGTGTCAGCAAGTAAAGGCAGAACATCGTAAGCCAGCAGGACTTTTAAGACCGTTAGACATACCTGCAGTGGAAGTGGGAGCACGTGACAATGGATTTTGTGCAAGGATTGCCAAGGACATCAAGTGGCCACGATTCAATTTGGGTAGTAGTAGACCGTTTAACTAAGTCTGCCCATTTCTTAGTGTCCGTACGAACTATTCGATGAATAGACTTGCTTTGAGATCTATGTAAGTCGGATAGTGCGCTTGCATGGTATACCGTGACAATCACCTCGAGATAGAGACTCATTTACTTCAAATTTTGGCGAAGCCTGCAAAATGCTTTAGGAACGAAACTTCAATTTAGTACTGCTTATCACCCTCAGACAGATGGACAAACAGAAAGAGTGATACAAACTCTAGAGGATATGCTGAGAGCCTGTATCATCGACTTTAGAGGAAGATGGGATGAGAATCTGCATTTGGTAGAATTTGCTTATAACAACAGTTTTCAGAAAAGTATAGGCATGGCCCCATATGAAGCATTATATGGGAGGAGGTGTAGAACCCCTATCTGTTGGGACGAGGTAGGTGAAAGGAGCGACGGGACCCGAATTGGTACAAGATACCACGAAGCCGTTGAGATTATCGAAAAAAGACTCAAGACGGCTCGAGTAGACAAAAGGACTATGCGGACAAGCGTAGGAGGCCCTTGGAATTTGGAATAGGGGATCATGTATTTCTTAAGGTATCTCCTTTAAAAGGAGTATCTCGTTTTGGAATGAAAGGAAAGTTGAGTCCTAGATTCGTTGGACCTTTTGAGATACTTGAGAGAATAGGAGATGCGGCTTATCGTTTGGCACTACCTCCTAATTTGGGAAATTTGCATGATGTGTTTCATGTGTCGATGCTAAGAAAGTATCGGCCAGATCCCGGTCACATACTCGATCATGAAGCCATCAAAGTGGATGAGAAAGTGAGATATATCGAGGAACCTGTACAAATACTGGATCGGAAAGAACAAATTCTCAGGAATAAGAAGATTCCCTTGGTTAAAGTATTATGGCAACATCATGATATGGAAGAAGCCACATGGGAAAGTGAAGATCAGATGAAGGAGAAGTACCCCTACCTATTTAAGGTCGTAAGTAACGTTTAAATTTCGAGGACGAAATTCTCTAAGGAGGGGAGAGTTGTGGCATCCTAGAAATTAAGGGCAAGTCCTAAGGTGCCCTAGAGCTTTTAAATAGGTAATGAATTTACCTATTTTGGTTGTGTTTTAGTTTTAGTTCTCTCTTAAGGCTTTGTGCCTTGTGCCTTGTTTGTTTTTAATTTAAATTAAGCTAAGTTAATTTATAAGGATAAAATTATGTGTTGCCATGCTTGTTATAAATTAATTTGTTATAGATCTTATGTAATAGAATTTTAATTAGGTGAAACTAATTATTGGTTTTAATTAATTTAGAAAGGAAAAGGGAATTGGGCCTTAAGCCCAATAGTGTGGACCTTAGGCCCAATAGGTGGAGGGCCTAAAGTGGGCCGTGTGGGCCAAGCCCATGAGGCCCATTGGGCCTTGTGGCCGTGCGAAGAGGAGAGGGGGAGGGATTCGAATTTCATGCCCCTCCCCAAGTGTCCTAATGCATGGGACATATGGCACCCATGCATTAGAGTCTTCAAGGCAATCATTGCCTTTGGGGAATCAAAAGAGAAGGGTTGGCCGGATGGGGGAGAGGAGAGAGAGAGAGTCGTGCGAGAGAAGAGAGAAAAGAGAGAGAGAGAGAGAGGAGAAGAAGGAAGGAGGCTCGCGCGAGAGGGAGAGGGAGAGCCGTCCGCCGCACGCCGCCGTCCATCCGCCGCCTTGTCGCCGTTTCTTCTTGGTTGGAGGCAAGTTTAGGTTCCATCCTACTCATTGCATGTGTGTTTTGTGTGGATGATTGATCTTTTGGGTGTTTGGAAGCTAGAAACCGAAGCTAGGGTGTTTGGTTGTTTAAAATGCATGCTGTTTTCGCATGAACCCGTGAAGTCAGAAACTTGCGAGGGCTTGCATGTGTGCTTGGAGTTCGATTTTGGCTTGGATCTCTTCATGAAAGTTGTAGCTAACATCTTGAAATATAACATACTGAAATTTCGTGGAAAATGATGGAGATTTTAGGGGTCAAAGCCCCATATTTCGGAGACCCTAGATCTGGAACTGTTTTCTGACCTTGAGGTGAGTTCGTGGTTTGCATGTTGGTTTTTACTAAGAATCTCTCTTCGACTTCTTCATGAAACTTGTAGATCACATCTTAGGGAAGAACATACTCAAATTTCATGCAAAAATAACAAGTTTAGACTAGGTAACCAACCTGATCTTGAAGACGATGAAACTGGAGTTGCGATGTGGGTAAACAGAGAATTCGTGGGACCATTTAAAGGTCTTCCTTTGGTAGTCTGGCCTAAGTCTCTTCATGAAAGTTGTAGAGGATCTTTAGGAGAATAACATATCCAAACATCAGAGAAAACGAAGAAGTATAGGTAGGTCAAATCTGCATATTTCGGACATAGTGCTCTGTGTATTTCGGTGACTTGACCAGGAGCTTCGTGGGTCTGTAATAATTTATCTAAAATGAATTTGACTTAGGTTCCTTCATGAAAAGTATAGTTTAATGTCTTAGCTACATCCTGGTAAAATTTTATAATTTTCTGAGGTCATATGGGTACTTTAATTGGCTTCCCAAGAAAATCGTGCGTTCTGCCCTTGTCCGAAAATGTGCATGGAAATTGTGGAAAAGTGGTTTATTATGTGGAAATTGTTTGGCCATGTGTTTTCTGCATAATTTTCCATTTTATTATATTTGGATATTATATGCCTTAATTTCATGATTTTAGGATTTATGTGATTATTTAATTAATTTCAATTTGGAACAAATTGGATTTTTATAATTTAAAATGCATGTGGTAAGTATAAATCTCATAAGGATTTAATCTATATGAGCAATTGCACCTATTGTATGTATGTGTAAATGCTTGATTGATGCATGCACAAGTACTAAGGTAAATCCTGTTTTGTCATGACATCATGTGCATGATAAATTGAAAAGTGATTGGCAATGTGATCCATGGTAATGGTTGGAGGAGGAAGTGATGGCCGGAATGTATAGAGATACATGGCCGGATACCCTGGGAGTGTCAGGATGCCCGGAATGAGATGGGTGCCGGAAGCCTCGGAGGTCTTTGCCCGAGGGGATGCCTCGTGATGCCGTTGGGATGCGAGATGCCCGGAGCGTTGGGGGTGCCGGATGCCCGGTGGCCATGGTTGGCATAATGCCGGAGGTTTTCTCGCGAGGCCCGAATTTGGGCACGAGTGTAAAGTATGGGATGGATGATCCCGAGGAAGGGAGATGTGATGATCAATTGGGATCTCAAAGTGGAAATTGACATTCATGTGTGGCATGATATGACATGATGATGACATGCATGTGTGGCATGATATGACATGATGATGATATGCATATGTGGCATGATGTGATGATAAGGACATGCATATGGGATATAATATGATGATGACATGCATGTGTGGCATGATATGACATGATGATGATATGCATATGTGGCACGATATGATGATAAGGACATGCATATGGGATATAATATGATGATGACATGTAAGTATGATAAGACATGATGATGTGTATACATGATATGACATGGAATTATGATGACATGTATGGGTTTTATGGTATCATGATGTATGATGGCATGTGCATGGCTTCGAGGTAAGCATGTTGGATTGCACGTGTGACATGTATGATGTAATTGTTTGTACTGTTTAAATGCATTGAGTGTGGATTGGATCTCTTTACTTGTTGAGTGGTTGTACTCACCCCTTCGGGGACCAACATTTCAGATTAGCACGATGCTCTCCCCGCCGTCACGCGGGAGTGTTTACGGCCTTCCATCCGACGTGGAGGTCGAGGTGACCGAGATAGATTGTCCCACCTTGCCGGACTCGACCTTTTTGCGTGTGCGCGCGATCGTATCTTATGACGTGGGCCTATCGGAGGCCCGATCATCCAGAGTACATCTCCGTCCACATCCGCCGCAACGGTGTCATGATGGGGATCTTTGCCACCTCCACCGCCTGACGCACCGGGTTGGGTGTGACGGCCTGCGCACGAGGAGTGGGGGTTAGCAACTTTTTGGATGGCCGCCACTAGTAAATCGAAGGGAGATCGTTACACGTCGCATTTTTAGGGTCGTGTGTCTCTTTTTGAGGTTGAAGGCCGAGCATAGATGAGTCTTGGCCTACCCCTTTTGTACCGACTGTGTTGCCCTTCGTAATTATAAGTGTAAATAAAAGTGGTTCGGCTTCGTGTTTTCATCTAATCAAAGATAGTTGGTGTGCATTGTGCCGTCGTGAGGGAAGTGAAGTGTTGGTGAGACTCGCCTTTTATTTTCCGCTATGAGCTGCGCTAATTCATAAACCCCTTCTCAAAGAAAAAGAAAAATTTTTACGACTATACCTCGGTCTAAATTTCAATTCTTTCGTATTAATCGTTTTGTCTTAGTTTCTTTCGCTTAGTTTCTGTGGCGACCCTATCGGGTTTTGGGGGTGCCACAGAGACCTTTTGTCCCCTTGTTATTTGGCCATAGGAAAAAAAAAAGGAAAAATAAAAACCCATGCTTACACGCTCGCTCTTTCTTAGATATCAGACTCTCTCCCATTGAGTTTGGGAACCACTTTCCTAATGGGTTATGGGCTCTAAAGCCCCTTGGCAAATATAAGTACTGTTTGATACAATTTTTTGAGAGTTTTGAGGAGATGCAACTACATATTTAAATACCTCTAAAAACCTTTAAATCAAGATTGGTCTATAGATACTTTGAATTTTGAGCATTTAGGGAATGTTAGTATATTTTTTCTTCCAATTTTACTGTTGCTAAACTTTCAAAATTTCAGAAATGTCCTCACCTTGCATGACGTCATCGGTGAAGGGCTTAGACGGTAGTAGCTGGATCTGGCCTCTCCAGTTGGTCGCTAAGCTCTTCCCCTGTTTAGATGTTTTTCTTTTTTAAAGAAAATAGCAAATGTCATTTACAAAGTGTAAATTTTCCAAGTACAATTTAACCAAAGTTGCTTCACAATGTACTTTTAATTATAATTTTCTAAACACTATTTGCATTTCCAAAAACTCATTTAACTCGAAAGTTTTGCATTTTTCCAAAAAGTTTCCCCAAAAATCGAACTTCTCTCTCTTCCCCCTTGGGCCACCCGTCGTCTTTGGCCCCTTGGTGAGTTTTGGAAGCCAATTTTCTTAATTTTAATTTTTTTTTAAAAATTTTTGGGCCTTTGAGTCGCGATCATGGGTGCGACCGTGCCTGGGGTCATGTCTACCAATCTAGAGTTGTAGCTGCTAGAATCACGATGGCCAGATCCAGGGTAGAAGTGGTTGTGGCTACACTAGATAACGGGAGTTGCCAATGTTGCCTCACCCTACATTTGATTTCATAATTTTTGTCTAGTTATTTGCTTATTTGGCTTAATATTCAAGCATGTACAATTAATAAAAAAAGGTTAATACATTGAAATATCTCAAACTGGTACACTTGTGAAAATTCACCCAAAACTAATTTTTGACCACAAAAAAATCCAAGCTAGTACACCTATAACGAATTTACTATAAACTAATTTTTTAACTACAAAAAACCCCAAATTGGTATACTTTGACAAATTTACTCAAAATTAATTTTTTAATCACCAAAAATCCCAAACTAGTACATTCATAACAAGTTTATCATAAATTAATTTTTTAACCATAAAAAAATCCCAAACTAATACACTTGTGACAAATTTACTATCCGTTGGCTTCCATCAACTTTCAATGTTAAATTTACTGACCTAAATGACACATGGTGATGTAGATGGTGATGTGGCAAGTCCACATGGAAATCCATAGGGTAAATATCATGAAAAATCCCAACTTGTATACTTCTGACAAATTTAACAGTACTCCCGTGATAAATTTCACGGTATGCCTATGATAGATTAGGGATTTTTGGTGACATTAACCCTATAGATTTTCACGTGGACTTGCCATATCACCATTACATGTCACCATGTGTCATCTAAGGGTGAGCATGGACCGACCGTATCGAGAACCATCCAGATTAGATTGGATTAGCTAGTTTGGTTTGGCTCTTGGGGCATTGGTACAGGTCCTAATTCCATAATAACCGAATCGGTGATTTTCGGTCAGGTTCTTGATTCTACGAGGGAATTGGATCATGCCGGATTGACTCTTTTTATTTTTTAATTTTTTTTTGTTTTTAAAAATAGTAATAAATCCTAATATAGTAACAACTCTAACTTTTTTTTTTAAATTTTTTTTAATTCTTTTTGCTAAGTGATCGGTTCTGTGGGCCAAACTGGACTAGTTGGTCCGGTCTTGTCCCGAGTCTCAAAAACTAGAAACCGGTCCTCTTGGTCCAATTCTTAGTTCCTAGAAGGGATAGGACATGACCAGGAACTAGGGGTGTGCATGGTCCGGGCGGGCGGTTCCCGACCTAGAACCGGGAACCGCCCGCTAAGGACCGGTTCCGAAAAATTGGAACCGGGATCCACCCGTTTATTGCATGGATCCACTTGGGAACCGGACCGCCGGTCGGTCCGGTTCCAGGTGGATCCATGGAACCGATCTTGACGCAAAACAATTTTGGTTTTCAACATACAACGGTCGGGTCTATGAGTTGGGAAGGAGGGGAGGAGGTCTATGGTCGGGTTTTCAACGTAGAACGGTCGCAAAACAATTTTGGTTTCCCGGACCGCCGATCTGGTCCGGTTCCCAAGTTTTGAGCTCTAAATTCCAAGTTCCAATCTCCAAAAAGTAAAACAATAATTAATAGATAATTGCTCAACATTAAATAACTTGATCAGCTACACGTGAATGACAAAAAAAACCAAGTGCGGTGGGGAAAAAACCCTCAAGATGACTCATAGGGTACCTCTACTTCTAGATGAGATCTAATCTTGGTTTCTTTTAGTAATTTTTTTTAATATTAAAAAGGTTCCGGTCCGGTCGGGTGGGCGGGCGGGCGGATCCGCCCATGGAACCGGGAACCGGACCGGTACCCACCGGTTCCGAAAAAGTGGAACCGGGAACCGGACCGGTTCCCTCAAGAACCGCCGGTTCCGGGCGGTTCCGGTCCGGTTCCGGGCGGTCCGGGCGGTTCCCAGGTATTTTGCACACCCCTACCAGGAACCGATAACCCCTAATGTCATCTACGTCAACAGATATAGCAATACAATTTGACGGAAATTAATAGATGGTAAATTTATCATATGTATACTAGCTTGGAGTTTTTTTGTAGTAAAACAATTAGTTTTGGGTAAATTTTTCATAGGTGTACTGGTTTAGAATTTTTTGATGGTAAAAAAAAAAAAAAAAAATAGTTTAAAATAAATTTAACATAAGTATACTAGTTTGGGTTTTTCAATATATTAACCCATAAAAGAATTCATATAATTTTATTTAGCGTTTTTTGTTGTTGTTGCAATCGAGTGTTTACACTGAAGCGGGATCAATGCATGGAGAATAAACACACCTAGGACTTTTGCTAGAATTAATTAGATCGATCTTTTTTTCTTTTATAATTTTTTCATTGAATACATATTTGATTTATTGTAGTGAAACTTCTTATTGACCTTATTTATTATGAATATTAAACTTATAATCTAACTTCCAAATATCAAAATTATAAAAAAAATTTCTAATCGAATTCTAGTTAAAAAAATGAACGATGTCTAAAAAGTAATGAAAATGAAAATATTAATCTCCATACCTAGCTTGAAAAAGAAGCCTAATGTGACAAAAAATTTATCAAAGGCCACAAATGTTTTGTTAACTTTGAAGCTTAGGGTAAGTTTGTTTTGCGAAAAGCTCAATGATAAAAGAAAATGCTTTCTTGAAAAATATTTTTAAAATGTAAGGTTTTTTTTTTTTTTTGGGTGATATATAATTGAAAACATTTTCGAATAGTTGGATCTCATTGGAAAAATGATTTCAATCTCATTACATTATTTCAGGCAAAAAAATAAAATCAAAATTATTAACAAATTTTTATTTTAAAAAATTTCAAGAATTTATAATTATTTTTACTTTTGTTTTCTTTTTTATATTTTCTTTTCTCTTTTAAATAGAAATTTAATTTTTTTAATTTTCTTTTTTTGACTTCATTTCCGCTATTAGCTGATAATGGCCATGGGCAAGCTAGAGCTCTCTAGGATTCTACAAGCCGCAAGCTCACCTAGATTGGCGAGCCTTGATCTCATCGGCTCGCATCATGGCCTATCGTTAGGTTGCCAGCTGTCATTGAGGCACACTGCCAGTGGAGGAGGAGGAAGAAAGGAAAAAAGAAAGGAAAAGAAAAAGAAAGAAGAAAAAAAGAAAAAGAAAAAAACAAAGAAAAAGAGAAATAAAAGAAAAGAAAAGAAACGATAATAAAATATTCAAAAATTTTTAATAGATAAAACATTTAAAAATTCAAATTAAAAAAAATACTTTTATAAGAATAAACGTATCATTAACCAAGGGCCTTAAGACTATAACAACATTTTTTGGCTCGTTCGAAGGGAAAATCATTTTTTAGAATTTAAATTTTGATCGGAAAACATATTCTTTTAATTAGGAAAACATTTTCCATCGATTCATTTTCAAATGTGAACCAAACGCTGGAAAATATTTTCCCGAAAAATGTTTTTTACAAAACAAATAGACAGATCCTTAGATGGCCTATAAACGTGACAAAAAATTATAGACACAGACTCAACAAACGCCATGAGTTTATTTCTCCTTTGCCTAGTTTATAGCAACACGAATTTAGTTTTAGACAATCTTATTTTAAAGTTTGATTTTCAATTGTGACGAAAGTTTATGTCACATTTGTTTCATTTTCTTAAAAAAATATAAAATTTGCCAACACTACTTGCAAAATATTTTTGAAATAAAGTTGAAATGTACCATATGGACGTTAGATTTATTTAGCATAACCAAGTTTGCATATCCATTGAGACATTGGTTCGTAGACTCCTACATTTTACTTTGATTTCTAGTCAACACATAGGGTCCATTTGTTTTGCGAAAAATATTTTCCGAAAAAGCATTTTTCTTATTTTTTGGCATTTGATTTGCTTAGGAAAATAAAAGTTATCAAAATTTTTTTCCTATTAAAACTTAAATTCAGGAAAATGATTTGTCCTTTGAAAGAACTAGAAAACATTTTCAAAATTTTTCCAAATCTTAGGGTCCTTAGTCAATGAGACGTTTATTTTTTTTTTATATATTTTTAAATTCAAAGTTTTATTATTTTTTAAAAGAATCTGGATTTTTAAAATTTTTTCGTTTCATTTATTTTTCTTTCTTTTCCTTTCTCCTTCTTCCTTTGCCGGCTATGTGCCTTGGGGATGGTTAATAGCCTGACGATCGGTCATGACGTGGATCAGTGAGCTCAAGGCTTGGCCAATCTAGGTGAGCTCAACTTGGGCCGAGCCTCGATTTGGTTAGGTTGTCGAGCTCGAGGCTTGCCGAGATCCAAAGCAAGCTCGCGGCTCGATTGAAGCTAGCAAGATGGGGCTTGCCAAATCTAAGTGAGCTCGGGCGTTGTTGAGGCCAATGAGATTGAGCTTGCCCATGGCCATTGCCAGACGAGCCTCGAGCTTGCGTATGGTTGTCGCCAGGCAAGCCTCGAGGAGGAAGGGAGAAAAATAAAAGGAAAGGAAAGAAAAAGGAAAAAAGGAAAAAAAAAAAAAAAAAAAAGAAAAAGAAAAGAGAAAAAGAAAATTTAAATAATTAAAAATTCAATTTTTAGAATAAAGAAAATAAAAATAAAAGAGAAAAGTAAAAATAAAAATCAAATAATTAAAAATTAGATTTTTCTTAAAAATAAATTTAAAAAATTTTTTTTTTTTTTTTTTAAAGGTCATGAGATTGAAATCATTTTCCAATAAGATCCAAATATAGAAAAACGTTTTCGATTATGATAGATTGGTGATGACTTCTAAATGAATTAACTTACATGTTTAATTGATTAAATCAAAACCTTAAATTTGTGATTGGTGCGAGCTCAAGAGAGTTCGTGTTAGATGTTTGCTTAGTAAATCGTTAACTTGCCCCCCTGGTGGTTCACCTTTGGAAAGTTTGCGATAATGAAGCTCTGAAAGTTATTAAAATCAGATGGGAATGAACGTTCTGCGTCATGACGCAGCCGAGTGTTGAGCAATGCGTAGCTATGGAGGAGCCAGAAGCGACAGGACTGGAGCGGAGGTCAGGCATGGAGCAGAACTGGAGTCGGCGAGAAACTCGTGGAGTGTAAATTAATGAAAAAGATTGGAATGTGCTTTGGGTGTTGTCGGCGATGTATGTTTTATTCGTCATCGTACCTGTCACTGCCCCACATCCCTCAGTGGGCCATCTCCCATTGTCGTGTTGGATCTTGTGCTTCTTGCTTTTCCATCTTTAACACGCTGTTCGTTTCGACTTTTGGCTTTAGCCTCGTTCACGTTTCTCTTTCTCGAGAAATGAGCGAGCCCTCCGCGGCAGAGATCGATTTTACCGGCTCCTAGGCTGTCGTCTTGTGGGATTGGAGCGTTATAAATAGGTCACAAGGGACCTGCACCTTCCTCCACACAAGCCTTCCTCCTCCACTTCACTCCCTACCTCAAGACCCAAAATATTCTCTGCTTTCACTCGTTCTTTCTTCCTTTTCCCTGAGCCCGAAAAATGGCCGGAAACAATAGGTTCATGGCCAGCTTACTTGCCCTCCTTGACGACGACAAGTTCATGAGAGATGTCGTGAGCAAGCCATGCTCTGCGACAGAACAAGTTAATGTCAGGTGTTACTTGAATCTTGTCGAGAAAATCCTCAGCCAAGCCATAGCCATTGTGGATGACGTTGCTAAGAACACTCCGCCAAAGGTAGAGTAGTGGGCAAGCAAATTCAAAGACATGCCCTAATCCCTTTCTCATTTACTTGTTAATGGTGAATTTTCTTCTCAATAAACGCCAAAAGCTTGAACCTAACTGGTTCATGGGATTTGCAAGGTATTCCCTCCACTTTGAATAGCTAGCCTTTGTGTTCGAGCCCTTAAATTACCTTAAAAGAAGAAGAAATTATATACAACTCTTGGATGATTAGTCGCGTCACTACTGCATATTGCCCACATAAACATGCAATTCATGGCAAATAATCCAATCTTTCCCATTAACTTGTTTCCACGGTGACATGGCTCATTCTTAACGTGCGATTGTTTTTTGTGGCAACGTTTCTTTGCTTCTCCAATTGATTGCAGGTTTCACTCTTTTCCAGCCAAAGTTTACAAAGACACACATTTACATGTTCGTATGTTCATAATATTTCATGATTAGGACTCACAAGGGAATTCGTTTTTCCAGGGTGCCCAATGCCAAAGCAAAAGCTCAACCTCACTTTCTTTAGAACCTTCTCTTCCTTTGTCATCCACCATCAATGAACTATGCTATCAGGTAATATCATATTGAGAGAGTCATTCCTCTCTCAAAGTGCAAGTATACAAATGTGAGAGTTCCAGGCCTTTTACTTTTCTGTTTAAACGACTAAGAGATTAGAAAATTTGCATTTTATGTAATAACTGATTATAAAGTAAGAGCAACCTTTTCCTGCAGCGCTAAAATTGCTCATTTTATCAGGAAAAAATAAAATCAAATTTAATACTTTGTCGCGTCCTTTACTATGTTATCCTTCTCGGTCTTGCTACTTCCCACATTCAATGTCGAAACCTATGTACCCACGACAGATTACTTGCAAGGCCCGCAACAACGATGTATACCAAACAATGGCATCTCTTTTCAACATGTTGTCATCCTTTTCATGGGATGCCAAGGCTGTGCTGACACTCTTAGCTTTATCGGTGTACTATGCTGAGCATTGGCGTCTTGCTCAAATTGAAGAGTCAGATGACCTTCTAAGCTTAACAGCGATGTTGAGAGGGTCACATGCGATCGGTAAGTCCTCCGACACACAGCGGATCAAGGCTTTTGTGGCGCTGAATAATCTGATCAAGTTGGCTTTGGAGTTCACCAAGTGTGCAGTTGAGTTTGTGAGCTACTCCAAAGATTTTGGAGAAATTTCAGCATCAGTCGACATATCAGGCCATTTTTATTACATCATTGTCATCATACTTGGCTGTTCAGTTCAGTTCAGTGGCTTGATCAGCATGAGCACTGAGTATGTTATATAACCTTACCTTTGCTTTTGACTACCTTTGTGAACAGACTTTGATTTAATTCCAAGCTCTCTCTCTTTCTCTCTCTCTAACTGTTTCAAATCAATGGTCAACCTATTTCTTGATGACTTCAGGTTCCTAGGGCAAGATCTGTGGACCTTCTTGGAGCGTGTCACAACGAAATATGAATCGTTCAAGAAAGAAGTGGAAAATCTCAGAGAAAAGCACGGTGAGATCATTGTTTGTGTTCCAGACATAAAGTAGTTCTCATCATGGGAGGAAGCCTTTCATGCATCTCCTCCAGATTCCCTTTTTGTGTGCCCAGATTTTCTTCGTCAGATCTATACATGGAATAAAAGTACTTAAATTTTGTGATTCACATTATGCAGTGGAGCAAATTTCATATGAGAAGATTAAGAAACTTTTCAAACATTGTACTGATATTGTGGAGCTTATGGCCGCACTCTTTTGCACCAAGAACGATTTTTCGACAGTTTATCAATGTTGCAAGAGGACAACGGTTAGGTTCTCAGTCCCAATTATCTTCAGTGACCTTCAATTACTGGTCATTACTGTATATCAATGTCCAACAATGGAATGCATATCAACTTACTCGTAATTAACTACATTTGGAATTCTTAAATAGTTTGTTTGTTGGCATTCAAATTGGAAAAATAACAGCATGGTCTTATCACTTGTTGTAGGTAACGGTAGAGAAGTTCAAGGATAAGAACGTGATGCTGCTTATTTCGGACTTGAACTTGTCGGTCGAAGATCTAGGAACCCTTACCAGCATCTACAGTGAGTGCAACTTCCAATGCAGTAAGTACAAAATTATGTGGGTTCCTATCGTGGAGGAACATAGTGAGGTGATGCAGAAGAAGTTCCTGGACAGGAGATCCGAGATGCGATGGTACACAAGCAACTCCATGGTCAGCAAGTCAGCAGCAAAGTTCATCCGGAAGAAGTGGCAATTTAGGCAGCAGACTAAGGTTGTAGTACTGAACAAACAGGGGAAGGTGGTAAACGTGGACGCGATGGCGATGATACGCCTTTGGGGAAAGGAGGCCTTCCCATTCACAATGTCCAAGGGCAAGGAACTCTGGCACAGGCAAGGAATCAACTGGTTAAAACTTGTGGTGAACAACATGGTCTTCCCCGATGTTGAACAAAGTGTAAGTTACACATGCACCATGGTTTTGATCATCTGGGCCATATTTTCATCATCCATCTCTAGTCGGGAGGATCTTCCTCTTATCATGCTTTTGATTGGTGCGTTAGAAAATAGAATATATCACTCCCATTTATATTAATTCTGGTTTACATTTAGGTGACGTCCATATGTGCAACTGGACGATCACAAGTCTAGTTGGAGATCGACAGAGCCTCAATAATAATCTCATCTGATAAGTTTATTTAATGGTTTAGTCTTTAACACGCTCGACCAAGCACAAACTTGCACACTATTGGCATAGCAAGTAGAATAAGCATTTATTATTGCAGACTTCGAGTGATATTCACCCAATCTAAAAATTTAGATACAGTTTACATCACTCGTATCAAATTCACGCAGGAATCATTCGCGAGATAGATTAAAACTTTTCTGACTTTATATTCTTGTTCTTTCAACATGGCCTGTGTCCTAATTGTTGGGCAGTTTGAAAGGGAGGAGCTCATATTCTTGTACGGCTCGGCTGATGACCTCCAGACTGTCCAAAAAATTGAACAATACCTGAGCGAGATCAACGGCTATATTGGCTCTTACAAGGTCATCAACATCAGCACCAAGAGGGAGCAATTCCTTACCCGGCTCGAGAGCTGCCTGTCATTGAAGATGCAGGCCAGTTCGGATGTCTATGATTCCCTTGCGCAGGAGCTGCTCGAGCTCTACACCAGCTACAAGCAGTTCGGTGGGTTCGCTGTCATCGCGAGAGGGTCAAGGGTAGTCATCAACACTCATCTCAGGGATTTCAAGACAGTGCTTTCGCAGCACCAGATGTG
Source organism: Eucalyptus marginata (assembly GCA_014182565.1). Taxonomy (NCBI): domain Eukaryota; kingdom Viridiplantae; phylum Streptophyta; class Magnoliopsida; order Myrtales; family Myrtaceae; genus Eucalyptus; species Eucalyptus marginata. The sequence continues at coordinate 37,347,962 of CM024592.1, read as the reverse complement.
GGTGATTCCTGCACAGCCTTTCGAGGCCATCTTCAAAAAGTACTACGATGAGGTCGTCAGAAAGTCGCGCTGCCACCATTTCTATATCCCCGGTGTAGTCGGCAACATACCAGAGTGCATCAAGTGTGCCAAGTGCTCTCGGTACATGAAGACCGCCGTCAGCTTCGAGTGCTGCCATAGTGACCAGCCGATGATGCCATTTTGCCCAACCTCTTCGCTTGGCACTCATGGATTTCGAGACAGTGCTGTCGTAGCAACAGAGTCGGCAACATGCCGGAATGCTGTTGCAGCAACACCAGAGCTGGCAACATACTGGAGTGCCATCACTACATCAGAGTCAGCAACATACCGGAGTTCTGTCGCAGCACCACCAGAGCCGGCAGCATACTGGGGTGCATCAAGTATATGAAGACTGCTGTCACGTTCGACTGCCGCCACGGTGACCGGCCTATGAGGCCATCGTGCCCGACGCCTTTGTTTGGCGCTCCAGAATAAACACACATGTTTGAGTTGGTCGCGTTTTCACGGTAGATGTTGCTTTTGATTAGGATTAGACTCTGCGCTATGAGTAAAGGTTTCTATGATCCTTAACACGGTTGTGCGTGTTCTGGGTAGTACTTGATGATGATGTACTCTGCATGCAGACACTGTGTGCTCCGAATAAATTTTTTTATGATCTCCGTCCAGAAAAAAAAAGTTTTTATGATCTTAATAGGGTCCATTAATCACATTTTTGAGGCGCACAAATAGTGATAACATGGATAGTTTTAATGTTATTTCGATCTCCTATAATCATTTCCATTTATTTCATTACCCACATCTATTTGTTAAAACATTTAAATCTCAAATTGTGTATCATCTAATAATTTAATCTTTTAAAATGGGTAGCCCTATTTCCACTCTTTGTATAACTAAATTCATCCAATTTTCATTAAAAAGACAAAGTTTCCCTTAATTATTTAATTACAATTTAAAGTGGCAGCCCACAAATTATTTATTTTTCTTTATAGGTTTTGCTAATATAACAGTCTTTGGGATATTGTAATAATAACAGTTTGTTGTGAGTAATAAATTTTTAAATGAGTGGGTCTCATAACAATTCATAACAATTTGTTGTTTAGTTTTTTGTTATCCAGAATGGAGTTTATTCTCACAATAGATGAAGGATTGTTATCCAATCATTTCTCCTTCTTCTTTTTGTTAGTTTTTCTACTCCTATGTAGGATTTAGTTGCCATAACTAAAATTATCACAAGTTTTGTTGTTTAATTGTGGATATCCGTTTCGTAAAATCTAGAAAAAATTTAACATAGATAACTTTTTAACACAGTCACTTATTTATAAGCTTTTACATTTTTTGTTATGCATGTCACTGTCAAATCTTTTTTATCAGTTGTCTTTTATTTACATAAATATGTTATAGGATGATAAGATGAAACCACAAAAAAACATCTTTGAAGCTTTTCCGAGACAAAATCATAGTGACGTTCTTGTTCTTGAAACTTCAAAAATAGAATCTATTTATATCAAAGCTTTGCATAAAATACGTTTTTTTTTTTTTTTTTTTTTTTTTTTTTTTTTTTTTTGGGTAAAATGCCATTAAATTTTCATTATTTTGGATTGACAAAACTTAATGTCATTTGAGGAGTGTTTACGAAAAATATTAAAGATGCTTCATTATGCATAACTTTTTCATGTCTATGCTTTTAGTGTTTTTCTAGACACTCCTATAATGTCTTACATTCTCATGTCAAAGCATCTCGCCAATAGTAATAAAAAAGAAAAATTCTTTGAGATGGTAAATACAGAGACTTGGTGTATATTTTAGACTAACGAAATTAAAAAATAAAAAAGTTCACCAAGAGAGTAATCTTTTGAGTTAGGAGAGATGAAAAATAGATAAGTTGCTATAACAGCAATGATGAAGATGAGACTAATTTTATTTTCTAAATAGCAATACGTTCAAATTTGACGAAAAAATCATACACAAAAATAAGTCTGTGACATTCTTAATTATGAGAATTAGATCCTCCGCAGAAATAGAAAAACTTTAAAAAGAAGGAAAGTAAAAAAGTTTGGCGCCACCTCTTTGGATTGCAATTGAAATTGGGGATGATATTGTCTTTTTAGTGAAAATGGGGGTAAATTTAGTTATATAGAGAGTTGAAGTAATGTTGCCCTTTAAAATTGTTTCATGAAATTTTACACTATCCCTATTCATACGATAGATTGATGGATTTGATTTGGCCGCACCTAGATTCTCAACGTCGACATATCTCAACCATCATCGATAATACAAAATAGATCAAACATCTCATGCATGGAGATCCTGACTACAATTTTCCTCAAGGACACACACAGCCAAGTCAAATCCATTCCAGCTTGAAGGCTTTATCAGCTTCTTCTCTTGGGCAAAATATGCAAGATCTAGTCAATCGACGCAGAAGCATTTGGCTCTGTCAATCGATTCAAGTGGAAGTTGTCGATTATGCAAGAGTTGTGAAATTGGTGGGCAAGTTGTCAATTTCATGGTTGTGAATTGACTATTCAGACATCCACAGACAAGCTTGTTGTCGATTTCGAGACTACAAATAGACTGTCTAACAATTGAAGGTTGTTCTGGATAATTTCCTTTATTATTTGGTGATCTTCGAAGATGTCTGTTGGGCTGCCCAAGGTGACGAACGAATTTGGAGTCTGGTTTAACTACTTGCATTTGGCCAAATGTCTTTAGTCCTAGTTTTATGAGTCTTAATTGTGTTGTAGGTTTCAAAAGTCAAAATTCAAGTCTCTCAGTATTATAATGCATTTCTTAGCTCCTATGTCTTTATTGTGTTTTCTAGTTCCCATGACATTAATGTTGTAGTTCTTGTATCTTCAATGTTTAGTCTATTTCCTATGTAATAATCCCTCTATATAATAAGGCAAATTCTCAAATATAAGTTAGTCAATTATGAATACTAAGAATTTATGAGATTTGTCTCTATGTGAGCAAATATCCAGTTTCCATACCTTTGGAAAGTGGATTCTTCCATGGAGGTGAGCCAAGGAGCACTGCATCCTCGACTGGTGATTTTTTGTAGATCTCGTTGGTGAGCTTCTCCTATCCAAAGTCTTGTATCCCCGGCGGGTGGTTCATCTGGTAAGCCTTGATGGTGAACTTTGTTAATCCCAATCTTAATTCTTAGTTGGTGGTGCATCTTGTATGCCTTGGTTTTGATCGTATTCTATCATTTATTTGCATTTGCCCATTTGCATTTCCCATTGATATCCATTTCACACATTCTGAATGTTTCCGTTATCACTCAAAACAACACTAGCCTACGCCGCAACCTCGTCACCAATACTTGGTTGACTGCGATGTCTCTCCACACATGCACAGCTTAGTTCTTTATATGGTTGTCCACGATGAACCTTGGTGACACCACATTCTATCACGATCTCCAAAGGCAACCATAGCACACGAGTAGGAAACTCTAGGGACTCCGATCCAAAATCGGTGGCTGCACCCAGTGCATTAGGCCCGGTGGAGGCGATCGGATGGATCATATGGAGGCCAACCTAAACTCACACGATCCAATGGATCACCACCTAGACTCCGCTTATATGCCACGTCAGTGCAGCCAATTATTCAACATGTAAGAGAGGACATTAGGGTTTGACGGCTCCGTGCTCTTAGTGTCTTCATGAAGAGTGTCGAATGTAGTAAATCAAAATTCTTTCTTAAGTTCACACGTATGGACAATTAATTTAGCACTTTTTTTTTTCATTAGTGTATAGCGCGATAAAACATTATCGCTAAACTCTGTTTGTTTCATGGAAAATAAACAATTTGAAAAATATTTACCTAAAAATGATCACTTGTGTCTCTTCTTATTATCAACAAATTATGCTTAACCATTTTCATGGACGATTAAAATATTTTATTCATTCATTTTTGTAAGGATAGAAGCAATTATTTTACAAAAATGTTTTATAAATCATTAATTTTTTATCAAAGAAATAGAACCCGAGATAATTAAATTCTTCAATTAATTAAGCGAAGCGAGTCTTACAGAATTTGTGATAATATGCCATCTGGCATCTATCACCACATCATTGAGACTCAAGTCCAAATTCGGTCCGCTGAGAACTTTTTATTTGTGAGCCACCAAAGAAATCGCCCTCTAATTTTGGAATCTATCTGTTCAATTTTGGAAAACCTACACCACGGATGAAAATATGTCTATGATTGGTCAAGATCTTTACCTAGCTTATTGAATGTCGAATGTCACTAATCACTATCCCTAAATTTCAATTATTTAACGAGTGAATTTCACAGTTGCAATTGGTCATTAGGATTATATTATTGGAAAGGGAAAAGACCACAAAAAACCACAAACTTTGCCTAAAGTGACAAATTTACCCCAATTTTTGTTTTTTTGACGTGAAAAACCCCAAACTTTTCAAACTGTGACACATTTACCCTATCAAAGGCATTTTTGTCTTATTTTTTCTGTTTTTCCTTTTTTTTTTTTTTTTTTCTTCTTCTTCCCTCCGTCGGCCATGGTGGAGGGAAGTCGGCCTGCCAACGTCGAGTGAGGACGGCCCTCACCAGTGTCGGGTGCGACATCGGCGAGGGATGCCCTTGCGCCCTCGCCCAAATTTGGCGAGGGAGGCCCAGGTGGGGGGACCCTCGCCCAATGTGGCGAGGGCTGCCTCGCCGGATGCCGGCTTCCCTTCGCCAGCTCCACCATGGTCAGCGGAGGGAAGAGAGAAGGAAAAAAATAAGAAAAAAAGAATTTTTTTTAAAGTAAAAAGACCAAAATGCCCTATAATTTAGGGTAAATGTGTCACAAGACAGAAGTTCAAGGTTTTTTGTGTCACAAAAAATGTTTGGGGTAAATGTGTCATGGTTGGCAAAGTTCGGGATTTTTTACGTCACAAAAAAAAGTTTGAGGTAAATCTGTCACTTTGGGCAAAGTTTAGGGTTTTTTCGTGGTTTTTTCCCAATTGGAAATGAGAAACATGGGATTATATATGGTTGAATTATGGGCACTTATACCTCGGTTTACTGTGACCACATGGATACAGTACTTGGTAAATTTACATATAGTTGATTGACTAGTTGGTGTATATTGAACATACAACATAGAGATAAAATATGAATGATAAGTTTCTCGAATGTCACTTTTCATGAGTCATGACTATAGGGACCAAGGACGCGATTGCCCCAAGAAGGTCACCTTGTCTCGGGGTGGTGACCAAGTCAGTCAAATGAGGGAGGTGACTGTTACGAAATCGCACGTCGATTCCAGAAAAATAACGTTCACAAACAATTCACCAAGCATAATATAATAATAAAATAACAGAATCAGAAGAACACGCCAGCAAATTCGTTATCGAAGTTCACCCAAACTTGGGCTACGTCTTCGTGCAGAGGCACTTTGCGAATCCACTAGACTTCAGAAAAAGTTGGAATACAACGGTGATTTTCTCTTAAGATCAGGGCACAAAGAGATTGAGAACTCTCATAAAGAAAAAACTCACTTTTTTCTTATCTCTTTTTCTTGTCTCTCTGTTTTCTTTTTTCAGCGTCTTAACGGCCAGCGTCTTGCTATCGCTAATATAAAGGTATCACTTTTAACCTAAAAGCAAATCTAATAGAAAAGACAAAAAAGCCCCTAAAAATAAATATTTGGCTTCATCTATAACAATCTCCCACTTGAAGACAAATATACCCAAGCACCAAGTAACTTTGCATCCATTTTCTTCAAAAAATAGTAGTTGAAAAACTTGTGCCTCTGCGATACTCCTCATCAATCAACATGGAGTAATACCAATGGTAGTAGTACAGAAAATATGCTTCTCTCTATCTACTACCTTGGTCAACATGTTAATTGGATTCTTCGAGCCATCAATCTTCTGTAACTTTAACTCATTATCTTTCAATGTTGACCTGATAAAGTGATAATGCTTCTTGATATGTCTAGTCCTTGAGTGATAAGCTGCGTTCTTTGCTAAGTGCACTGCACTTTGACTATCACTTCATAGTGTACTGACTGGTTGTTTTTGATGTAACTCCTCCATGTAATCTTGTAACCACATGATTTCCTTGGAGGTTTCTGTGATCGCCACGTATTCTGCCTCCGTCGTCGGTAAAGCCACTACTTTTTGTAGTTGAGATACCCAAATCACTGCTGTACCTGCAACTGTAAAGACATATCCAATGGTACTCTTACCACTATCTCGATCACCGGAATGATATGCATCTACATAACCCTACAACTCTAGAGATGTACCACCATAACAAAGTGAGTAATTGGAAGTACCTGCTAGATATCTCAATATCCATTTCATTGCATTCCAATGCTCTCTGCCTGGGTTCTACATATATTGATTCACAACTCCCACTGCCTGTGCAATGTCTGGTCTCATGCTCACCATGGCATACATCAAACTCCCCACTGTTGATGCATATGGAACTACCGCCATTTCATATTTCAAAGCCTGAGTGCTTGGACACATATCCTTAGAAAGTTTGAAGTGATTCGCTAGAGGAGTTGCAACAGGTTTTGCCTTGTCCATGTTAAATCTCTTTAACACATTGTTCACATAGTCTTCTTGTGACAACCATAATTTCTTATTTTTCCTGTCTCTGATGATTTTCATGCCTAAAATATTCTTGGCCTCTCCCAAGTCTTTCATAGCAAACTGTGATGATAACATCTTCTTCACTTCTACGATTCTCTTCATATTGGAACTAGCCACCAACATATCATCCACATATAAAGAGAGATACACAATGTCACCATCATTATACTTGCGAAAATAAACACAGTGATCAGACTCACAGTGTGCAAATCCTTTTTCTTTCATGAAACCATCAAATTTTAGATACTATTGTCGTGGAGCTTGTTTCAAGCCATACAGCTTTTCTTCAAGCGACATACCATGTGCTCCTTACCTTTGACTTCAAAACCCTTAGGTTGTGCCATGTATAGTTCTTCATCTAAATCACCATGTAAAAACACTGTTTTTACGTCTAACTGCTCAAGATGAAGATCCTCCACTGCAACTATACTAAGCAGAACTCTAATTGATGTCATTTTCACTACAGGTGAAAATATCTCGGAGTAGTCGATCCTTTCTTTTTGAGAAAAAGCCCTTAACTACAAGTCTGGCCTTGTATCTAATACTACCATCTGCTTCATTCTTAATCCTGTACACTCATTTGTTTAATAAAGCTTTTTTACCCGTGGGTAACTTGCTCAACTCCCAAGTTTTGTTCTGAAGTAACAAGCTCATCTCATCTTTCATAGCACACTCCCACTGTAAGTGAGACATGCCTGCCTTTGCCTCATCGTAAGTCTCCGGTTCCCCTGAATCTATATATAAGACATGACTCAAAACAATATTAGCTGATGGATCACAAATTACCTTTGGCTTTCTCACACGTGTAGACCTCCTCAATACAGGTACTTCAGGGTTGTTAGTTTGCTCCGAATCACTACGTTCCTCTTGAACTATCTCTTCACTGATAATAGGCTCATCTTGAACCTCTCTTTCAAGTGCACTTTGATTTACTGGAAACATCTTCACGGGCATTGTGTTTAATTCAACATATTCTGGTTGTACTACATTCTCATGCTCTGTCTGACGATCCTTGTACATCTTTTCTTCATGGAATACCACATTCCGACTGCGGATGATTTTGTTATTCTCATAATCCCAAAGCCTATAGCCATACACGTCATCGCCATATCCAATAAAGACGCACTTCTGGGACTTAGCATCAAGCTTTTTCCTATCCTCCCTATCAATCAAATCATATGCAATACAACCAAACACCTTTAGATGTGAATAATTAATCTTTTTACCTGACCACCGCTCTTGTGGTATTTCTCCATTCAACGCACTAGATGGACTTCTGTTGATAAGATAAACAGCTGCATCAATTGTGGCAGCCCATAAGTGTAGCGGGAGACCCGCGTGTAGCCTCATGCATCTCGCACGTTCTAGAATAGTCTTGTTCATCCTTTCAGCTACACCGTTCTCTTGAGGAGTTCTAGGAACAGTCTTTAACCTGTGTATGCCTTCTCGACTCAAATATTTTGTAAATTCCTTATTCGTGTATTCACCACCATTATCAGACTTTAGAGCTTTAATCTGATAACCTGTCTCTTTTTCTACCTTGGTCTTCCACATTCTGAACATCCTACTTCTGATTTTTCTCTAAGAGCATAGACCCAAGTCTTCCTTGTTGCATCATCAATGAAGGTGACAAAATATCTCTTACCGTCATAAGAGAGTTCCTGAGCAGGTCCACATACATCAGTATGAAACAACTCTAGCTTCTGGCCTTTATTTTGTTGCCCATTCAATTGAAAACTAACAGCCTTCTGTTTTCCATAAATGCAACTCTCACAAAAATCTAACTCAACTTTTTGCAAACCTGGAAGTAATTTCCTCGAGTGTAACTGTTTTACACATTTTTTACCAAGATGTCCTAAACGATAATTCCAAAGAGTAGACAAATTACCTGTGGCCATTGTAGTTGCAACCATATCACTGATATTGTCTCCTTGGAGAAGGTAAAGTGTACCCGTACACTTTCCCTTTGCTACTACTCTTGCCCCCGAGGTTATCTTCCACTCTTCGCATCCAAAGGTTGTTACCAAACATTCTTGGTCAAGTTTACTGGTTGAAATCAGATTTTTCTTTAATTTCGGAATATGTCTAGTTTCACGCAAAACTAGACGTCCTCCACCTGAGATGTTCACAGTCACAGTTTCTTTCCCAACAATGGGACACATGTGGCCGTTTCCCACAAACACTTTTCCGAAATCTCCACTGGCATAATAATCAAATATGTCTATTTGCGAGGTGCAATGAAAAGAAGCACCAGAATCAATAAATCATTTATCTGTTGTCAAATCAAACTCTGCAGACAAACACAAGTTATCTAGTAAAGATTCATCGCTAACCACATTAGCTCATTGATTCTCATCTTGTTGCTTCTTTTTGTAGGCTTCACATTGAAACCTTCGGTGTCCGATTTTATGAGAAAACCAACACTCATCTTTTGCAACCTGTCTCTTACCCTATGATTGTGATCTGCCATGCCCGATGAATTTTCCTATACTTTTACTTCTTCCACGGTTCTCCACTGTGAGTGCTGTTGAAGATGTAGATGCGGAAAAATTATCTCCATCTGAGACTTTCCTTCGCATCTCTTCATCCATGATACTACTCACAGCATCATCAAGAGTTAAATCATCCTTCATAGTGCTCGAAATTCCCTGCACTACGGTATTGTAGCTTTCTGGAAGAGACCATAAAAATAATAAAGCTTGAAACTTCATATCTAAATTTATGCCTGTGGATTCCAATTGACCCGTGACCTGCGTGAAACTATTAATATGCTCTGCCACAGAACCTCTATCAGATAACTTCATATTAACTAGTTTCTTAAGCAAAAATACCTGATTTGATATGGATGGCTTCTCATAAATATTCGTTAGAATATCTATGGCTTCTTTTGCAGTTTTTGCTTTTGCGATGTGGTACCTGTCTTTTTCGTCAACCCTAGACGAATCGCACCTAATGCCTTTCTATTGAGAATTTTCTATCCAACTTCTATTGTCGGATCCACTTTTGCCATCTCGGGTTTCCAACCCTCAAGTGGTGCATAGAGATCTTTTTGATAAAGATAATCCTCGATTTGTAGCTTCCACCATCCGAAATCCTGCCCATCGAACTTATCGATTCTAATTTTATCTTCTGCCATCTTGTTTGCTTTCAATCGAACATCACTGAAAAACCCTCGATGTTCTCGATTAGCCAACCCAGGCTCTGATACCAGTTGTTACGAAATCGCACATCGATTCCAGAAAAATAACGCTCGCAAACAATTCACCAGGCAGAATATAATAATAAAATAACAGAATCAGAAGAACACGCTAGCAAATTTGTTATTGAAGTTCACCCAAACTTGGGCTACGTCTCCGCGCGGAGGCACTCTGCGAATCCACTAGATTTCGGAAAAAGTTAGAATACAATGATGATCTTCTCTCAAGATCAGGGCATAAAGAGATTGAGAACTCTCATAAAGAAAAAAACTCACTTTTTTCTTCTCTTTTTTTTCTTGTCTCTCTGTTTTCTTTTTTCAGCGTCTTAACGGTTAGCATCTTGCTATCGCTAATATAAAGGTATCACTTTTAACCTAAAAGCAAATTTGATAGAAAAGACAGAAAAGCCCCTAAAAACAAATATTTGGCTTCATCTATAACAATGACTACCACAATTAAAGACAGCAACTGCTGCCGTTATTTGCATTTACTAGTAGATAAGTGAACTAATGTCATGCGCCTAATTTACATATATACATTTACTACTTATCTGGGCTTATGAATGATTACTTACCTTATATCTAGCAAAGCACTTGCAAAATGTTGTTCTTACGTCTGGTCTAATATGACTTTTAATAAGAGATTGTCTTTGAGTACAATTACTAACAATTTTTTTTTTTCGTAAATTACTCAAAAACAAGTTTGGAATCCCAGCACTAGGTAAAGGGGTTTTAATTTGTACAGAGATGGTGGAAAGAAGACTTTTTGAATAGTAGGAAGCTAAGCCACAACTACGATCATTAGAAAGGCCATTCTTTTTTTCTCAATCCCTAGTTGGAGAAACAATTGAAGTTTTTAATTTTACGAGTTGTGTTAGAAAAGTCATACATTGAACAATTAGCACAGTATGTTGCTGTTAATATATCATAGTAGATTCAAAACTCAGTGACTTAAACTTTTAAGGGAATGTGAGTTCAACTAAATATGTTGACCGCCTTGGACTTGGGCTCCCTTTTGACGATCTCCTTAGATGAAGATACCAAAGTTGATCAGATAGATTGGTGGTGGCCCCCCAATTTGTTCCGGTGTGCGGTGAATATCTCAAAGAAATGTCACAATCAACCCGATTTTCGGGCAGCCTTGCCAAAGAGATTATGCTTTGGTCTGAAGATTCAAGTTGAGAAGGTATTGGATTTCTATTGTGTGAAACAACAATTACAAAGATGGATATTAATCAACCACATGCAAATGTAACTAACTATAGAAAAATGACGTGCAGTAGATGTATCACATGGACGGTGATTTTTGTATGACTGAAGACCGAGGTCGAGCGCCGACATCATATGCATGTACGCTGGGGCAAAGTGATACCTTGCATTTAGGAATTAATATTGGACAGGCTTCAGGAAGGAATTGATCGGGGACAGGGAGTTCAGAAACTCCAGGTATACAGAAAGACTTGAGGATCGACCTGACTTTCATTGTCAACCCAAATTTTGCCATTTGACTGCATTCAATCGGTCATCGAGGACGCGAAATAATTTATGTGGAGAACCACGAATAGGGGCAACGCTTGAGATATTGAGATCAGAATGACCTCTAACAACCCAAGATGAATCAACATTTTGCATGGATCTGGAAGAATAAGAATACTAAGTATAGACCGCCAGTATAAAACAAAGTATATATGAGCGTTTTTATGAACCATTAATTTGAAAAAGTGGGTAATTATACTTCTCAATTTAAGAGTGGATGTGCCCCTTGCGTGAAGCTCTCTTTATAAACATACCTACATACATATATAAATATATAGGGGATGAGATTGTGATGCGTGATTTAGAAATCGTTTTGATTGTTTTGATTTGTTGATCTTGTTAAGTTGTCTTAGGGTGGTGTTGGGAATTACTGATCCCCAAAAATAGATTCGACACTAAATCGAACCCCTAAAACGACGTAGTGGAAGCGAGCCCAGAAAACAAACATGAATCACCGATCCTAAGGCACATCACATAGACGAACGTACCTTGTTTCCACAGACTAAACACCGGTGATGCGACATGAGGAAGAATCCACACTGTTCTTCAGAGTCTAATCTGTTCTTCGGGAGAAAGCGGTATGAGAAGATGTGAAGACAAAGAGAGCGTATTCTCTCGTTCTCAAAAATACGTAACTTCACTTATGTTAGAATTACCACTTCTTAGATTTCATTTCCCTTTACCTATTATAACTTTCTCCATGGGCCCTCAACTCACGGGCCGGGCCCATGACGGGCCAACTCGGGCCCATCAAAAGGAAAAAATCCATCATCTCCCACTTGCACATGGTGGGCCAAAACCAACATGGGCGGACGGGCCCTACTTAGGCCCATCAATTGAAAATCCATCAACTCCCACTTGACATGGTGGGCCGAACAGAATTCTCTTTTCCTCATTGCAACATTCATACTGGTGAATAGTCCGTGCGACCAGCATACTTGGAGAGCTCGTTGCCATACATCTGTTAGGAATATATAGCAGCTCATAATGGGCATCACATTCCAAGTAAATTTAGTATGCAGTACCCTAGATCGATTGATCACATTTATATCTCTCTTAATCTCTTTTAAACAATGATATATATATATATATATTTATTGTATTCACAATTATGATTATCCCAAAGACAGTCATAATTGGTCGACTAAAGTGAATACAAAACTACAATGTGATTCTCCAAATTCGATCTTCTTCTTTCCTTCAAACTCTCAATTTCAGTTCAGCTTGCTTTTCTAGAAATGTCCCATTAGATCGAATCAACTCATGACCATTGGTAACATCCTAAGATAGCAAACACTAAATAGAAATCTTGAGAATAAGTAAAAGTCACGAGGGCACTAAAATTGAGGAACTCTTTTCCTCAAGAGTCTCACACGACATAAAAGTTGAGATCAAACTTTTGCCACTCTTATTGGTCATCTCATGCATACGTAGTATGAAATACGTATTACGGTATTAACTCCTTTCCCATGGAGCGTATGTCTACACCTTCAATACCGTATAGATGATAGTTCAGACATACCCAATGTCTAACTTGAGTTCTCGTATCTACTTATTCACAAAATTCATCAAAACTCACATCTGGCATCTCAGACAGATAAAGTAAAATATGTGGGGTATTTTACTTTCGGACATAGTACATATCATGTCCTCATCTTAACACTTAGTTAAGGCGACACATATATATATACACACACACACACACACACACACATATATATATTTTAAGCTTGAGCTCTCGATTATCACATAGATAATAAGCTTAAAAACCGTCTCATCTCTATTTATCACATAGTAAATAGAGGCGATTACCTGTGTAAGTAGGCTAATCTTTTATCTGTCCGACATACTTTATCAACTTAATATAATGCACTGAGCATTAAGATGCATAAACATCAAACAAAAAATTCACAGGCATTAATAATGAAAAAACACAAATTCATTAAATGTGAACACTTCAGGGAAATTACAATATTCAGTACATCAGCCTCTACGCAGTCCTAGAGATTTTACATAACCACAAAACACATCTCTAGGTATTGGCTTTATCATAGGATCTAGGGGTGATCGGGTCCAGGGTGGGTAGGGTCTAGACCTGGACCCTGTACCCGACCCTGTTATAACTGGTTCTCATTTTCTGGACCCTATACCCGACCCTATTTGTATTAGACCTTGTACCCGACCCACCATGTTTTTCCGATTCGGTTCCAGGGTCAATCCTGTTTCCATTGAAACCTGTTTTGCAATCTCTTGATATCCTATACAACTTCGAATTTTATATTAATAAGCGAGAAAATAACGTAATCCTCCTAATTTATATTGAAATATTAAGCATTGATAATAAATAAATACATAAACTTTTTTACTAAACAGAAAATTAAGGATCCATATAGCTAATTATAATAAATAAAATCATAAGGCAAATAATTAGCAACAAACATGGGTCTAATATTAGTCTTATTCCCACAATTACTATATGAAGCTACTCGTTTATGCAAACATAACTCCTTATACAAAAGAGAAATTAGGCAAGCCAATCCATGTGATACACAAGAATTTGGCGGCGACGAACACCGTTCGTCCATTAGATGATGTGAGAGGGAGCCGGTGAGGAAGGGAAGCAAGTGAGGAAGAGGAATGACAAAAGAGGAGTGCCGTGCGTGTTTGAGTGAGCCAAGAGGAAAAACATCGTGTGATTGTGAGAGTAAGAATAGATATTGAGAGGAAAAAAAAAGTTTTGTACCTCTACTTACACAACCGGTCCCGGAACCGGGTTCCGGGTGGATAATCACTTGGACCCTGTTTCCGGACCGGTTTAAACCGATTCCGAATTTTAGGAACCTGTTCCCGGACCAGTTTCAATGGGAACCGGTTCCCGACCCTGTTTTCAGGGTGGGCCGGTCCAGGAATCGGGTATACCCGGTCCGGTTGCACACCCCTAATAGGATCTGCTACCATTCTATGCGTAGATATGTACTGTAAATTCACATCTTTTCGTGCAACCATATTCTTGACAAAATTATGCTTGGTATCTATATGTTTGGTCTTGCCATGATATTTTGAATCTTTGGTATACGCTATAGCTGCTTGGTTATCATAGTTAACCAATAAAAAGATTTGCAGCATACTCAATAACACCTAAATGATCCAAAAAATCTCTTAAGCCAAACTCCTTATTATACTACTACTGATAATGCCATGAACTCAGCTTCCATCGTGGACAAGGCTGCACATGTTTGTTTCTTACTACTCTAAACATATGGCACCATTATTCAGTAAGAAAACAAACCCAGAGATAGATTTCCTTTCATCTAAATCTCCTCCCCAATCAGTATTAGAATAGCCTTCGAGTCGCAGATCATTTCTTTGATAACTCAGCGTATTATCAGCAGTTCCCTTTAGATACTTCAGTATTCTCTTAACGGCCTTCCAATGTGCTTGACTTGGATTGGATTGGTATCTACTCACCATTCCAACTGCAAAACATATGTCAGGTCTTGTACACATCATAGCGTACATCAAGCTCCCAACAGCACTAGCATAAGGAACATGTTTCATTTGTTCCTTCTCTTGTAGAGTCCTTGGACACAGTCTATGGCTCAATCCTTTACCTTTTGCAATAAGAGTATCAATGGGTTTACAATATTGCATACGAAATCGTTCAAGAACCTTATTTAGATATGTTTCTTGCGAAAGAGATAATGATCTCTTCGAACGATCTCTTAAAATCTTAACTCCAAGGATGTATGCAGCCTCACCCATATCTTTCATCTCAAAGTTGGAAGATAACCAACTCTTAACAGTATTAACAAACTCTATATTGCTTCCAGCAATTAGTATATCATCAACATATAATGATATGATCACAAATTGATCTTTGGATCTTTTGATATATACACAATGATCCTCATCTATCATTGTAAAATCATTTGCCATTATGGCATTATGAAAACGTATATACCATTGTTTCGATGACTGCTTTAGGCCATATATCGATCTCAAAAGTCGACATACTTTTCCTTCTTCGCCTTCCATAATGAAACCAGTAGGTTGTTCCATATATATTTCTTTCTCTAATTCTCCATTGAGAAAAGCAGTCTTTACATCCATTTGATGTAACTCAAGATCCATACTAGTCACTATTGCCAGAATAATGCGAATCGAGGTAAATCTCACCACAGGAGAAAATGATTTTTCATAATCAATTTCTTCCTGTTGATTATATCCCTTCGCCACAAGGCGAGCCTTATGCCTTTCTATCGAGCCATCAGCTTTACGCTTTATTTTGAGAACTCACTTGTTCCCAATAGCTTTGCGTCCTTTTGGAAGGTCAACCAGTTTCCAAACTTGGTTTGACTTCATTAATTCCATCTCCACTTCCATTGCATGCATCCATTTTTCCTTACTAGGGCAATTTAGAGCCTCATCAAGATTTCTTGGCTCATCTTCATCTTGTGGAGCAACCATAAAAGTTTCCCCTTCAATGTCAAAACGTCGACGGGGAATACTTTTGCGACTTGTTCGCCGTATGGGAGATTGTGCACTTTGTACATCATTCCCCATCATGCTCCCACTAGGATTAGATAATGATGATGTCGTCTCATCATGTTGTTGTAATTGAGAATGAGTTGAATTCAATTCATCACTTCTCATATTATTCCCACTTGGACGAACTCCACTAATATCATTATCTTGATCCAAGGTTTCAAATAGGGCGTAATTTTCACTTATTTCGCCCTTCTTAGGAAATTCATTCTCTAAGAATGTGACATCCCGTGATTCAAATTCAGTTATACTTCCACTTTCCTGCTCACCTATGAACACATACCCTTCGAGTGTTCGGAGTATCTTATGAAAATACTCTTCTTTCCTCTGGGACCCAATTTCCCAAACTTGTGAGAGGGCTCATGAGTATAGGCAGCACAACCCCATGGCTTAAGAAAACTTAAGTCCAATTTTTTTTTTTTTTTTACCTGTCCATAACTCATATGGAGTAGAAGTAACTGATTTGGAAGGCACTCGGTTAAGTATATAGGCAATTAACAACGCATCACTCCAAAAAATGATAAGTAAGTTAACATGCGCCATCATGAACCTAACCATTTCCAGTAGGGTTCTGTTTCTTCTCTTCGCAACATCATTTTGTTGAGGAGTATATGGAATAGACAACTGTCTTTCTATTCCTTTTTCATTGCATAATTTTCTAAACTCATCAGATAAATATTCTCGACCTCGATCGGATCTCAATGCTTTTATTTTCTTGTCTAATTGATTTTCTACTAAGTTCATAAACCTTTTGAAACAACTTAATGCTTCAGATTTATGAGAAATCAAATAGACATATCTGAATCGAGTATAATCATCTATAAAAGTGATGAAATAAACAGCCCCATGCCTTCTTCTCATATTCATTGGACCATAGACATCAGAATGGATTAAATGCAAAGGAAATTCAGCTCTTTTACCTTTTCCAAATGGTTTCCTTGTCATTTGCCCTATTAGGCAATGCTCACATATGGGCAAATCGACTTTTTCAATGTTGCCCAACAAGCCCTGTTTGGCTAGTCTATTCATACGTTGTTGGCCAATATGGCCAAGTCTAGCATGCCACACATTCACATCATTATCATATGAATTAGGAGACGTGAGAAGGGAATAACAAACATTTACATTAACATAGTCAATATCTAATACAATGAAACCATCCAGAAAATAACCACAACCATAGAAATTTGTATCCAAAAACAAATCCACACCTCTATTATGGAAGTTCATATTAAAACCTAGCTTGACCAATAATAAAACAGACACTAAATTTCGACGAATCTCCGGAGCATACAATACATCATGTAGGAATAAAGTGCGTCCACCACGCATGTTCGGTTGGCGGTGCCAATTCCTTTTACTTCAGCTCTAGAGTTGTTTCCCACATAGATCCACTTAGTTCCAGTTGGTACTCGTCGAAATTCCATGAAGGATTCTCTATCCTTCGCTACATGGTCTGTCGCTCCTGAATCTATAGTCCACAAATGATTAGACTCAGTCAAAAATACAGAACTTGACACATAGGCAAAGTTGTGAAAAGCACAAGAGGTATATATATTCTTTAGCTCATGACAATCGCGAGCATAATGACCCTTCTTGTCACAATTGTAACACTTCACCCTTGTCAGCTTCTTCATTTGAGGACGTTTTCCTCTGTCATGTTGGTCAACCTTTGGCTTCTTCCCTGAAGGACCTGCTCCCTTGCCTTTCCTTTTATCGAATCAGTTAGGACGTTTGCGCTTGGAGCTTGAAGCTCCATGTGAGCTAGAATCAGCATGGTAAATTTCAGCTTCCGGCTTAGCCGCCAAGAGGCGGTCCTCTTCCAGCTCAAGATGACGCATTGCATCCTCAAAGGTTTTGATATTCTCATTATGGGTCAGGTGCACCTTCATATGCTCCCAACTCGAGGCAAGGAATGAATCACGCTTGCACTTGCTGCTCATCGGTCGAGGACATGGCCAGCATCTTTCAACTCATTTATCATGTTTGACATCTTTCTAAGGTGTTGCTTCATGGTCTGACCATGAGGCTTCTTATAAGAGTCAAACCTAATAGTGAGTTATCTCAGTCTGGTCACCGAAGTATGACCAAACCTTGTTGCCAACGCTTCCCACATTTCCTTGGCATTCTCAAAACGCTTGAACTCTCCCATGACGTCATTTTCCATGCTACTCAGTAACATAATGCGAGCAAGGGAGTTCTTTCTTTTCCATGCAGCAAAAGCATCCTTATCTCTCTTATGCTGCGCAGTGTTTCCTTCTTCAGATTCTACCATGGTCAGGTTAAGAGCTTCTAGTGCCTCTTGCTTTTCCAGCACATATTGGATTTTCATGTGCCAGATTTCATAGTTATCGCCATTGAGCTTTTCACCTTTGTTCAGCTCGGCAACTATGCTCTTTGTGGCTGAAGCCATTGATCCGAACACATCATACATATATGCACGAATAATTAATGCCTATCATTTATGCATCCATTTTGCACAGACCCATCATATTAATGAACAATTTCAAGTAAGGTTTCAGAATCAAAAGGTCACTATGTTTCCAATCATCCTCAAAAAATCCTAACTTAAAATTACCATTAATATAATTGTCTTATGCAAAATGAATTCTATGAAGCTACAAAAAACTTCTATGAACTACCCACGCGAGTCAACAATAACAGAAAGCAAATAATATTTGACATCCAATAAAATAATAATGCTTTCACATAATACAACTTATATATTAGTTGCTACATCAACAACAACCAGGTAGAAAACATTACATAAGATGTCCACAAAGCACACTAAATAAAGACCATCCATATCATCTAACACCATTTCAATATGTGAACTGGGAAAAATCCTTTTTTCTTCAATTTCTTGATCTTTTCTTTATTTGGAGCTCTTCCTTGCCTCCTCGGTACCAGACGCATCTTTGGTTGATTACTCGTAATCGCCTCCCTACTCAGGTACTTTTGCTAGCATATCACAGAATTCCCAATGTAGCGTGTGCTTTTTGCTCTAGCAGGCCGGACTCAGTAGATCATCTTTATTTTGCCGCACAACTACGCCCGATTAGCCTCCTTTTGGGCGGCAAAGTGTAATATTCCTTGGCGGAACCAATCTTGGAGAGACAACCTGGTATGGCTTGGGAAATATTTATCCGATTCGAGCTTTCATCACTCCCTTGCTCGGTTTGCCTTTGGTGCTTTGTGTTACCTTATTTGGAAGGAACGCAACAATATCATCTTTCGCAATCAAAGTTTCTTCTTTCCGGCCCTTAAAGAACACCTGCTCAAAGCTGTCAAGGACAAAGCTTTATCCTTCTCAACGGTTCCCGATACCGCATGCAACCGTAGATTACAACAAAGCGGGGACTCCACCCCTCCATTTTCTACCGAAGCTGCTGCCTTTTTGGTTGGTTCTTTTCCTTGCGTGTGGACACCCCTTGTCTCCCCGCACCGCTTTGGAGGTTCGGCCTGTTTTAGGTCGGGTTGTAGGTCTTTCCCTCCCCCTACCCTAGATCATTTATGGCTTTTCCTCCGCATCTTGTATGTTTGGTGTCTTCTTCCTCTCCTTCTTTGGCCGGATGTGGCCTCCTTCTTTCTCCTCCTCCCTTCCTTCTTCGCCTTCTTTAGTTCTTTTTTTTTTTGCTGTTCTTGCCCGACACCCTTACACTCGATCGACGCCCGTGTGTCGATTGATTGTAAGCTTTTGGTGCCGGCCTTTGCTCTACTATTGTATAGCTCCTTTGCAAAAGTTAATACATGCTTACCTTTACCAAAAAAAAAACAATCAGGTAATAATCATCTATAAAAGACATCACAATACCCCTATATGAAGTGGCTTTGTTGACATCCCATATGCGATTCAACACTCCTTTCCATTCTTGTGGAAGAGTATTTATGAAAAATCGCACCATCTTAGACTGTGGCATGGGACGACCATTCCATATGACCTTTTGTATCTTCCCGTTGACTTTAAGAACATGATCAATTAAGTCACTACTCTCCCATCGATAATCAGTCAGCTCAGCTATCAACCTAGAAAGCCTTTCCTTTTATTTATCGGTAATTACGCGAATAGGCGTGCGTAACTGAAGGGGAGGCATTGTTCCTGCAACAAATGCAGAACAAATTAGGGATTACATATAATCCACATAGACTTAATTGGAAAAAAAAGAAACAAATCCTTTTTTTTTTGGGGTCAACGGTCAACGGTCAAGTCAACGGTCAATCAATGGTCAACGGTCGCGGTCAACAGTCAACGGGTCGGAGTCAACGGGCGGTTGGGTCGGACCGGACGGACGAATCAACCGGCACGTGCCACGCACGTGCACGGCTGACGTCATCATGACGTCAGCTGGCGTGTGCGTCGCACGCGCCTGGGCCGAAACGGCGCATCCGACGCGCTGTTTTGCGCGCGCGTGCGTCGCACGCGCTTGGGCGAAACGGCACGTTCGACGCGTGCTTGTGCGGGGGACTGAATTGGCGCGTGCAACGCACTCGCTGATGACCCCCGTT
Organism: Eucalyptus marginata; assembly: GCA_014182565.1. Lineage (NCBI taxonomy): Eukaryota > Viridiplantae > Streptophyta > Magnoliopsida > Myrtales > Myrtaceae > Eucalyptus > Eucalyptus marginata. Next base: position 37,327,547 of record CM024592.1, on the reverse strand, counting down.
TGTTCCAGCCGCGCATGGCGGTGCGTCCGGCGGCGATCCGCGACTCGTTTTTCTCGTATCGATGAGAGCTTCATCCCTGCACTATCAAAAACGAATTTCAACTTGCATAAAATCATGAAACAGGGCGAACAGTATGCGAGTGTCGGGTTTTTCCGTCCCCGATCGACCGGTAGCGGCTTTTCTCAAATTTCGACCCAAAATTAATCAAAAGCAATAAAAAGGGGTCGGGAAACATGAACTAGTGCTCTGATACCAATGTTGGGAATTACTGATCCCCAAAAATAGATTCGACACTAAATCGAACCCCTAAAACGACGTAGCGGAAGTGAGCCCAGAAAACAAACATGAATCACCGATCCTAAGGCACATCACATAGACGAACGTACCTTGTTTCCACAGACTAAACACCGGTGATGCGACACGAGGAAGAATCCACACTGTTCTTCAGAGTCTAATCTATTCTTTGGGAGAAAGCCGTATGAGAAGACGTGAAGACAAAGAGAGCGTATTCTCTCGTTCTCAAAAATACGTAACTTCACTTATGTTAGAATTACCGCTTCTTAGATTTCATTTCCCTTTATCTATTATAACTTTCTCCATGGGCCCTCAACTCACAGGCCGGGCCCATGACGGGCCAACTCAGGCCCATCAAAAGGAAAAAATCCATCAGGTGGTCTCGATAGTAAGTCTCGGAGAGCTAGTTTGGTTTAACCTTAGTGGTAGGTAGGAGAAAACTAGTTAAAACTAAGGCTCTATTTATTTAAAGGAAAGTGTTTCGTGGAAAATTGTTTTCTGATTTTCAGGTGCTCTAATTACTGATAACCAGAAGACGTTTTCCATAGACCACCAAACAATAAGCTTGATTGGGGCAAACGACTTTCTCTTTTGATAAGAAAAAATCACTTTCCTTAAACCACCAAACAAATAAAAACTAAATGTTTCGAAATTATTGTTGTTAATGAAAACATTTTTTATTGATTAATTTTTTAGCGATATAAATGATCAATTTTAAGGAAATTTATTTAAAATCATTCATTTTCTGCAAAAACAAATGAAAACTAATTAAATAATGCTGCATTACATTAAACTATTCTAACTTGTAGCTCAAATGTTAGATATGTCCCCAGGTGATAACACAAAAGGTCGAAAAGTTAATATTGAAAATTTTGACGAAGTCATTCAATGAATTAATAGCTCCATAGGTGGATAATTTTTTCCCTCCATGAGTTTATCTCCATGGTTGGAGCCCTATTTAAACAATCAAATTCCCCTATATGAAATTTGAAGCGGAAAGAATATAAATGTACACTTAACCTCGTGAAAAGATACTGTCGGTTTGTTTATAATCATAATAAGTGACTCAACAATTAACATGAATTTATCAACCTATATAAAAAGTTGACCTTGATCTATCATATTAGCAGTTGACTTTAATATTGAATGGCCTTCAGGACATTGATATCATGCTTTGCAAAGGCGCAATGATGTCAACTAGATAAAGACCAATTGGCTGGATTTTATGCATACATGAGAAAAGTAACATGCTTTGACTTTATCAGACCATCGATAGGAGATTCTAAGGCTCCATTTGTGTCACGCCCCGAACCCCAAGTATGCAATAACCCCTTCCCTTGGTCGATAGAAAGCGACGTCCCAAGACTCGTTGACGACCATTCATTTTAATCTTTCATTATGCGCAAGCGGAAAATGAACCATCTCCCAAACAAACAGACAATCAAGCAATTAAATAGGGATAGAGAGATGAACAGCAAGAACAACAGCAACTACTCGTATATACATTTTCATTGGATTAACCAACGAAGGATTGCTTTCGATTTACAAGCCCAACAGGGGGACCGGTCCATCCTCTAAGCTAGACCAAAAAGAAACTAGGCTAGGCTAATCCAACTAGACAAAAAGAACCCTAGGGTTCGGCACTACTATCACTCGGACTCATCGGACTCAAACTCCGTCGGGTCGTAGTCGGAGGCGTTTGGGTTGATCATTGGTGGAGCGGGGGTAGGATTCTCCACTGCACCGTCAGGAGGGTCTAGCTCCATGGGATCCCAGTCGGCGTCCTCGGGGCCCCTACCGAGCGGCCCGTCAAAACCTCGTAGAGGGCCGATCAGCATATCGTCCTCCCGGATGAACCATGCCAGGAATCGATGGGGTATCCATTGCCTCGGTCTCTCATCCACCCAGATGGTGGAGAGATACTTCTCGTAAAGATGCACCCAACCCGGGAATTGGTGGCGCGTCACGACGGTATCCTAGTCCTTAGGGATCCCGAATCGCACTGGCGGGTGCGCCATTCTGAGGGCTTGAAAATGGTTATACAATAACCGGTGAGATAAAATCTCAGTGAGTCCTTCCCATAAGATTCGATTAGCACACCAACTCAACTCGGGGTATCTCTCCAGAACCACCTCATAAGCAAACCAACGACCAATAACCAACAACAAACAAATAACAACAACCAAGGCAAAAAACAATCAAATAGTCGGTTCGCATGCACCTTACCCGGTATGCCATACCCTGCACGTTATATCTCAACACACTACACGCAATGCACATGGCCATTAGATGATGCAGTTCATCAATTACATACGAGTTGCGTCACAAGCAATCTCACCTGGCCATTGCCACACCCGCATGTTATCGATTTATGCGTGCGTACCATAAACAATGTGATCAGCTCATGCATAATCGAAACCAATGATGCCATGTTTCTCATACGCTCTTGCACCTACACGTGTTCTGATTATTACTGTCCCTTAGGGCTACAACTGAACCCTTGCCGGTGTCTACTGGCATAACTAGGCATCGCCCTCCCCCGTGAGGCACGGTGACGTTGAGGGTTCTCTCCCAAGAAGGCATTCTCGAAGGAGCATTGGCCTAGCTTCTACCGCGACTCCGCATCCGGACTCCCGCTGGGATTCCAACAAGTCGGACTATCATCCCCCGAACTTCTGTCGGGGTGATGGGTTCAACTTAGTGATCACGCAAGCATACCACCACAACCCACTTTTTATCTTTGAGCATTGGCCAATGCACACATGCTTGCATATACAACCTCAAATCATTTTCTCATAAAGGTGGTCCATTTCCAGTGTCCCTCGGACAAATCATTTTCCCCTTTTTGTGAGAACCATACAATTCATGTGGATGTCCATCCAATTCACCTCATAAGATCAAAACATGTGTATTTAGACCAAATTTCGCTTCTGCATGAACAGTGTCACGTGAATAGTGCTTGTGAACAGTACTGCGTGAACAGTAATTCGTGAATAGTGCAATATGAACAGTATACTTTCAGAATTCAATAATTAAAAAATTAAATCCATAAATCATTAAAAACATTGATTAAAGCAAACAATTAATTAATCAAGGCTAAACATGCTTAATTAATCATAAACCACAATTAATTATCAATAAACAAGATTAACCTAAAATAATCTTAACCATCTATCTAACCAGCTATCTTAGGGCTAATATAACTTAATTAAACCCCTTAAACTAGAATTATCCCTAACTAAACCAAACTTAAGTAAGTTTAGGCACTAAACGAAGGATTAGGGCTAAACTCACCCATTAAGCAGACCAGAGACACGGATGAGGCGGCAGCAATGAAGGCGACGCATGGGGACCTCAACCATGACAATCCAAGGCGGTCCCAAAGTTGAAACAGTAGCAAGCAACTCAGACTCCCTCTGCAACATTGGAAAATCGAACTGCTGGAGGAGGAGAAGGGTTGAACGAGCTAATCGGAGCTCCGGCGAGGGGTTGGTCAATGACCGGTGGCACTTGGGGGTCAAGGGGGACTGGTTGGTGGCTGGGCTAGGTGGAAGTTGGGTCGGAATGGGAGGAAAACAGCTGAAAGGACGAGGCAATGCAGGGACAGGCAGTCAGGTAAGCGGTAGCTTCTGGCTGGCCAGTGGGTCAGCCGGTGGCTCCGTTCGATGAACAGCCGCCGTGGGGTGTACGGACTGGACCTCCTGAGCACGATAATGGGTGGCACGGGCGGTGATTTGCACAAGAAGGCAACTAACAACTCAGGTTTTTGAAGGAAGGTCTGTAGGAGAAGAAGAAGGAAGGGAAGGGAAACAAAGGGAGAGAGAGCTGCGATTTTCTTGGGGCTGAAAAGGAGGAGAGAGAGTGAAGTGAGGGCTGGTTGCACTCCTCATTAAGGCCATTAAAGGCTTGCTTCAACTCCCCATGCAACATGACATCATCTTCTCTCTCTTCTTTGACTTATCCACATAATATCTAAGGGCAAAATGGTCATTTCCACCTTGCACAATTCCCAATCTGACCTTGGGCTAAAATGAAGGGCGGGCCTAACAAAATGGGCTAGAAAATGAATAGGAACGGGCTCAGGAATTGATTGGGCTTGAAACGGCTCAAGGTTAGACAATGGGCTTGGAAGGGTAAAATGGTTGGTTGGGTCCAATGGGCTCACTTGCTTGCCTTGGGCCTACAATGGTGGCTGTTCCACCTTGGGCCTGAGGCCCACATTGGCCTTGTCCGGCCCACGTCCTCATAGGCTTGTTTCCTCGATTCGTAAATCATTTTTCCAAATACTCGGTTTAATTGGCACTGTCGACTGTCGAAGTAGCATCGTCCAAAAGTTCGTCCCGGACGTTCTCGAAAATTCAAAGTCTAATCTTGGATTCTCATGCCATGTCAATTTCGCTCATATGCCATTTTGGTACAACTTAGACTGACAGGCGGCTTTGAGGATTCACGCGTAACCGACTTGTGCCAAACAACGTTCAAGACATCTCGACACATGGACGTCCTTGACTACATGAAATTGCGGAGGATTGATTCTTATTTCAAAGTACACGATTACTGAGAATCGACATAGGGTCGTTCGCGGGCTCGATAACAGTAAACGGAATTACCCGTCGTCCCATTATGTTCTGTCTGCGAATCGACTTCTAGTTGTCCCTGAAATTGGCCTACCTATTTTACATGATCGTCCTCACGCAAGTCTCATAATCAAGTCATTTTCCTAGGTCAAGTTCTTTAGTCGCACGAGTTCTGTCCTCATTAGCCTTTCCCCTCAAGTTTAGTATCTCGGGAGTGATTAATTCTGAGTGAGATCAACCAACAATGCATTGACGAAATTCACATTCATTCATCCCTCAAAGGGCTTGAATTTCAGGACATCACAATTTGTTTTACGGAGAATAAATTATTTGGAAAGTATTTTCTTAAAAATCGGTTGTATTGCTTACAAAGATGAATGAACGAGAAGTACTGTAATCGTCCATGAAAATATTTTTCTAAGAATGAATGATTTGGTAAATACTTGGACATAGATTACTATCAATAATAAAAAAAATATTTTTCATTGACTAATTATTTCAAGCAAAGCTAGCTTTTCTCAGGACCCACAATTGATCCACACCTTCTCATAGGGGAGTTATTCCCTAAGGCTATTTCTAAAGAGGAAAACTCTGAACTTCTGGCGATTCTAATGGAGGATGAAATCTATAGCGTTCTTAAAGTGCTGGCCCCTCTAAAATCACCAGGCCTAGACAGATATCATGCCATCTTCTATGTGAAAGTGGTGAAGGCCCAGGTTGTTCAATTTGTACAATACTTCTTCGGCATAGGTCAGTTGCCCCACCTTGTCAATCATACTTTTATAGTACTTATCCCCAAAACACATAATGCACATACTTTTACCCAATTTCGTCCCATAAGTGTGTAATGTGAGCTATAGACTTATTTCTAAGTTGTTGGCTAATAGACTAAAAGGGTTTCTTAGCCGTATAATTTCACTTTAGCAATCGGCTTTTGTTCTCGGTAGAAATATAAAGGAGAACTTAGTAATGGCGCATGAAATCACATACTCCATGGGAAAGAAACAAAATGAAAGGGCCTTTGTGGGAGTCAAGGTTGATATGTCCAAAGTTTATGATAGAGTTGATTGGAATATTCTCGACACAATGCATCATAGCGTGGGATTTTCAGATCACATTTTTGAACTCATAAACCAATGTATTTTAACAGTTCGCTAAGCTTTGCTCATTAATGATAGACCAGTCGGAGGTTGTACACCTCAAAAGGGTCTCAGACAAGGAGATCGTATCTCACCATATTTGTTCGTGATATATGTTAAACTTCCCTCTCAGATACTTAATTGGCCCAGGATTTGAAGATGATCACCCAGACAGTCCATCTTTAACACACCTTATGTATGCCGATGACTTGCTGTTATTTGTTCAAGCCACAAAGAAACATTTGAGAGTGCTAAAGGAATGCATTGAAACTTACTACTCCAGGTCAGGTCAGTGCTTGAATCATCAAAAGTCATCTGTATTCTTCAAAAAAAAACACGTACACAGGCATAAAATTTTTTTGCATGGACGAACTCCACGTGAGGGAGATAGATCCTGACGCATTGTATCTTGGCAACCCTCTCTTCAAACTCGGAAATGGCAGGGCAACATACCAATTTCTTAAACAGAATGTTTATAACAAACTTAGCCTTTGCAAAAGGAAGACCTTATCATGGGCAGGTAGAGCAACATATATTTGATTAGTTGTTCAGAGCAATTCGATCTATGCTATGCAATCTAATAGTTTGCCAAGAATCACTCTTATTTAACAAATCTAAACCCTTTAAGAAATTTGTCTAAAAATAAAGTCCTTCTACGATACTACCTAAGCCCATCAATTTGCCTATCAAATGGTCTTGAAAAAAGCAATTGCTAGATTGAATATTGCATGACAAGAATTATCCTCATAGATTTTCGAGATAAAAATGAGAATGAACTCGAAAGTAGGGAAATAAGGGACATTTTTTAGGATTATGTGTGGATTAAGATATACAAGACCTATTTTATTGACAAAGGTAGTGTTTTCATTTGGGAGATGAGCACATCTAGAAAAATGAGGTTTTTTCTAAATATGGAAAAAAATTTATTGCAAATTATGTAGTCACTATCACCTGAGTCAATTATCTGTGCATCAACCGAAATCGAATTCCTTTATGAGAAAGTTGTACCTAAGAACCTTTTAGTCTTGTCGGTGACCCGTAATTGATTCAAAGCCTTCATAATATTATGATACTAATCCTTAGTAATTATTTGAAGCATTCCCTGTGCTAAAACATGATAAGTAGAATAATCTCTCTCCTTTTCTTTATCATTTGGCTTTCCATGTAATTTCCAGCACGTTTCAGCTGTATGGTGTGGACGTCTACAGTAGTCATAGAATTTACCTTTTGTTTTTGAATTGTGTCCACCATTTCTATGTGCTGACTTGGTGCTTCATGAGCCATTAGATGGCTTAAGACATGATGTTGATGTGGCACCATATGAGCCACTTGATTCGGTTGATGAGTGGGTGAATTTATGGTTGTTGGATCTTGACTTTTGATCTTGGCCATCCATTTGATGGAAACCCTTAGGTTTCTTCTTCGTCCACAGAATGGAGGCCGCTTGGTGCAAAGCTCCAACATTGCCGGTGTGCCCCACTCCTCCATGGCTCTAGTACGGTGGCTCCATCAAGGTTCCAGTAGCAAATCCTTTAACCCCTCCAAGCTCGGCTGTGGCTAATTGCTGACTTTCCTCTTGGACGACCAGTTAATAGATTCGGCTGAGTGACAGCATTGGCTCCATCGCCAAAATCTGTGATTGGAATGTCAAGTACATATCATTAAGAATGAGTAAGAATCTCATGACATTTTCTCTTTCCTTTATTGCATGATATTGTCGAAGAGTGGCCTTTAGTCCTTCCAATTGTTCCTCAGCCGTCTCGAGTTCATTCCACAAAGCCGATAGTCAATTGAAGGATGTGGTGACCGAAAGATTGCCCTACTTCTATTCGGATAAGGCTTGAGTGAGTGTGAACAATTTCGCTTGATTTAATTTCCTGTACATCTCCCGTATATTTTCCTAATTGTCTTCGAATCTTCTGGTGGTGGGAGTCCAGCTGCCACGTCAGGTGTTAAGCAGTTCCCAATCCAATAACAAACTAGTTGGTTGTAGTGTCGCCAGTGTTGTTGTAGTCACTTGTCAGTCGGGAAGGGGATATCTTTGTCAAGGAAGCTATCATTGTCATTTGTGAAGAGTGCTAATCGCAGATCTTGAGCCTAGGTGGAATTAAGGTTGTCAAGCCTGGCGAGCTACATGTTGATCAACTAGAGTTCAGGCATGTCGATTGTCAAGGTGTATAGGGGATCACTAGGTTTTGGGCAGCCATCGTAGGCTGGGATTGCGTATGGGAGGAACGTAGGTTGAAATCTAGGTCCCAATGTCAGGTAGGGATCTGTCCCTAAACTCAACTGAGTGGGGTAGGATCTTTGACCCTAACCCGTCAAGCCCAATCCATTATTTTGGTTGGCTCCAGAAGTGAAGTGGGTCGGCCCACTTCCAACTGTGTCCCATAACCTAGAAATCCCCCTTCTTCGAATGGGCCGTGTTGTACCCATGTTTGATTTGGTCTAATGGCCCATTGGCGTTGAACCAAAAACCAGTGAACTGATGGCCATTAGGCCAGATCAAAAGCTTGTATTAGAGGAGGAGCAGATCCAGCAAAACGTTGAATAGAAGTGTCTTCTTCTTCAATTGGATCAATTTGATCTAAGGCTCTAATACCATGACAAAAAGTGCATGGGAGTTGAAGGAATTTCTTGTATTAATTTGTATGAATTGTATACATGTACATTGTCCTTTTTATAATACAAAGAATAAGGACAAAACATAGGAAAAGAAAAAAAAAGGATTACATTTCCTAATTTACAAAACCAATTACAGATTGACTAAAGCAATTAACCCACAATTAGGATCAATATCAAAATCGATATCTCCAATATCTCCAATCATATCTTCTCCAGTTAAGTGCTAGCAAGAAAATCTAGCCAAAATGCTAACATGGCGTTTTTCTGGTGAAGCAAGTGCAAAACGACGTCGTTTTATATGTTGATGTGACTAGATAAGCCGAAAATGACATCGTTGTGCATGCTGACGTGGCTAGATAAGCAAAAAACGACGTCGTTTTGCCTCGAATATGAATTTTAATATAAATATTAATTAAATTAAACTTAAAACTGAATTATTTAAATAATAATATCGTTAATAAAAAAAAAAAAAGGAAGAAGAAGAAGAAGAAGAAGAAGTTGTAGAAGGCTTTGGGCGAGGGCTATGCAAGCCTTCGCCGTAGCCTCCCATTGTCACCGGGAAAGGCCAGCGACGATGGGGAGTCGGCGGCGAGGGCTTGCATAGCCCTTGCTGTTTTGCGATCTCTCTCTTTTTTTTTTTTAATTGTTTTGAATTTAGTTTAATTAATATTTATATTAAAATTCAAATAAGAGGCAAAATGATGTCATTTTGCTCTTCTTTACCGACTTAGCTCTCCGGTGAGCCAAGTAAGCTAGTTATATTAATAAATAATTGCCACGTAGGATTTCCGAGAGGTTTCGCTGGATTTGGTACTCAGACGTCTCAATTTTAAAAAAAAGTGGCACTTATATGTAGCTTTCGTAACTTTTGGAACTTAATTGTCCCCTTGTGCCAAGTTTTAGCACTTGCGTTGTACTTCTGCCCAATTAAGACATAACATTGTGAATTTTCTCTTGCTAAAGAGATATTTCCCTTGACTTCGCATCATCTTCCTTAATTGATCTTGATTGATTGTAATTGATATTGTAATATTATATTACTTTAGATAGTCACCATGTAAAATTTATAATAAGCTTGTATGCTTTTTATTATAGACATTATGGGTGATTGGTTTCCAGTTTAGTCCAGTCCTATCTTGAAATCGGGAACTGAACTATAGGGACTGATTCCCTATTTCTAGAACCAGGGACAAGATTGGACTGACTGGTCCAGTCCAATTCTCGAACAGTCCAGTCAAATTGGTCAAGTTTAAAGAAAAGAATGCCTCAAACTCCTTGAGAGGTGAAGGAAACCTAGAGAAAGGGAAAGACCAAAAGAGGAGAGTAGTCGTGAGTGTCGTAGGGCAAAAGGAAAAGATCAAAAGAGAAGAGGACGCATATATATATATATATATATATATAAGACATTTAATAAATATATATATATATATAACAATCGATCTAGGCATTTGGTTTGGTCTGATTCCCCGCTTGGAATAGGGAACCAAACCGCCTAGATACTGGTTCCACCTTTAGGAACCAAGAATCAATCCGGCACTTTCGGGAACCAAACTTAACTGGCCGATTTAGTTTTGTTCGGCTCGGGCAGTTTTGGATTTGGTCAATCCGTCTTGTTTACTCCTATTAGGTACAGAGACCTTTTGTTCTCTTATCTTTTGGCCACAAGAATAAAGAAAAAGAGAAAAATAAAAACACGGGCTTACACACTTGCTCTTTCTTATATACCAAACTCTCCCCCTTTAGTTAGGAACCACTTTCCTAATGGGCTTTGAGCTTGAAAGCCCTTTGGGCAATTTGTATTATTTTAATAAAATATTTGGAGAATTTTGAGGAGATGAAACTGAATTAGTCCAAGGCAGGTTCGGAGATCTTTTGAATTTTGAGTATTTATGGTAGAATTTTGAATTAGGGGTTAGCATGGTTCCACGGTAGAATTTGGAACCTGATAATCGGACCTGTAGGAACCTATTCGATTCTAAGTTTCAATGTATGAAAAGTAAGGTCTAGGTTCCAAAAATTGATAAACCTTTTCAACGAGTAGGTTCCAGGTTCTAGGTTGTAATCTAGAACATGGAACTTGTAACTTCTAAACTAGAACTTGGAATAAGTTTTTGTTTTTTGTGTTTTTTTTTTAATCTATGTCTTCGCGTGATCGTATGAAATTTCTATGGCGTTCGATGATGAATGTATAATTTGGAACCACTAGTTGAGCTTTCATTTTATGATTGAAACTTTTACTTTGTTAATATTTCATATTTTTTGTGTCTAAATATAAGTTATTATTAGTGAATTGTAATAGCAAATGATGATCATTAAATGTTATAATTCACTTTAATTGTTCAATTAATAATACATATGGAATCTGGGTAGAATTTGGAATCAATTTTGGAACTTGTGATAAGATAGGTTTTAAATTCCAGAGTATGCAGGGCAAGTTCTAGGTTCCAAAAAATAAGGAATTTGTTTCAATGGATAAGTTCCAGGTTTTAGGTGGAATTTGAAACTGCTCATCTCTAATGCTAATACGTTTTTTTCCCAACTTTACCCTTGCTAAACTTTCATAATTTCAGATGTTCTCACCTCACATGATGTTGTAGGTGAAGGGCTTGTCTACCAACAGCTAGATCGAGCCTTGCCAGTTAGCCCATGAGCCCTTAGCTAGTTCAAAGGTTATTTCTTAAAAAGAAAATAGCAAAAGTCCTTTACATAGTGTAATTTTTCCAAATATAGTTTAAACTACAGTTGCTTTCCAATGCACTTTTAATTATAATTTTCCAAGCACCATTCGCATTTCAAAAAACTTATTTAACTTGAAGATTTTTGCATTTACCCAAAGACTTTCCGAGCCCTTGAGTCATCGTCATGGGCGCGACCATTCCTTGGTCATGTTTGCCAAGTCTAAAGTCGTTGCCACTCGCCTCGCCCTATATTTGATTTTGTAATTTTTGTCTAGTTATATGCTTGTTTGCCTATATTTCTTGAATTTTTTTTAGTCTTTTTGGGCCCTTGAGTCATCGTCATGGGCGCGACCATGCATGGGTCATGTTTGCCAAATCTAGAGTTGTAGCCGCTCGCCTCGCCCTGTATTTGATTTTATAATTTTTGTCTAGTTATATGTTTATTTAGCTTAATATTCAAGCACATATAATTAATAAAAAAATTGATATAATTTTATTTTATGGTTTTTGTTGCAGCCGAGTGAAGCGGGATTGATGCATGGAGAGCAAGCACGCCAAGAGGACTTTCGCTATAATTAATTAGATCGATCATTTTTCTTTTGTAATTTTTTCGTTGAATACATTATTTGATTTATTGTAGTGAAACTTTTTGTTGAGCTTATTAATTATGAATTTTTGAACTTATAATCTAACTTTTGAATATCAAAATTATATAATAATAAAAGTTCGAATTCCCGTTAAAATCATATGAACGATGTCTAAAAAGTAGTGAAAATAAAATTATTCGTCTCCACTACCTAGCCCAAGAAAAGAAACCTGACGTGACAGAAAATTTATCAAAGGGGACAAATGTTTTGTTACCTTTGAAGCTTAGTTGGCCTAAAAGCGCGACAAAACTTTATGGACAGAGACTCAATAAACGCCACAAATTTATATCTCCTTTGACCAGTTTATAGCAACAAAAAATTGAGTTTTGTCAGCTTCGAGCAAGACAATCTTTATTTTCCGTTTGATTTTCAATTGTGACAAAAGTTTTTGTCTCATTTATTTCATTTTCTAAAGGGTTAATATCGTAAAAAACCTCAAATTGGCACACACCCCGCGACAAATTTATCCCAAACCGATTTTTTGACGACTAGAAACCTCAAACTAGTACGTTTTTGACAAATTTACTTTTCTTTAGTTTCCGTTAAATATAATTAATAATACAAAAAACCAAAAACTAATATATACATACATACATAGATACATACATACATACATATATATATAATTCTAAATTAGTATACCCGTCAACTGTTATGTATCATCCAACTCAGCAATTTGACAATGAAATTTAGTGAAAATTAACATAAGGTAAATTTATTACAGATGTACCAATTTTGGGTTTTTCGTAATATTAACCATTTTCTTAAAAAAATTGGCCAAGACTACTTGCAAATATATTTTGAAATAAAGAGGAAAGATAGTGAAAATGGATTAGATTTATCTAGCGTAACCAAATCTCTGTATCCGTTGAATCTCTAGTTCATAAAAGGAAAAGGTATTCCCACATTCTATTTTGATTTCTAATCAGTACACAATATATTAGTGACGACTTTTGAATGGATAATTTCATGTTTAATTGATTAAATCAAAACTCCAATGTTGCGATTGTTATAGGCTAGGGAGAATCCACGCTAAGCATTTACTTAGTTATCTTTTAATTTTCTCTTGGTGGTTTGGGAAGGTCGTGACAATAACACTTTGAAAGTTCTCTATGATAAGGTAGGAATGGACGTTCCGCTTCATGCAACCGAGTGTCGAGCAATGCGTACCTATGAAGGAGCTAGAAGCGGTAGGGCTGGAGCTGAGGTCAGGCATGGAGCAGAGCTGGAGTTGGCGAGAAGCTCGTGGGGTGTAAATTAATTAAGAAGTATGGAATGTGCTTTGGGTGTGACTAGCGATGTACGTTTTATTCGTTGCCGCACTTAAGCCTTTTCTTCCCTTCTATTTTTAACCTCTCTACCTATTCAGATATCGCCATCGCATCACTCACTGCCCCACATCTCTCAGGAGATCGCGTACCATCTTCATCCTGTGATTCTTGCTTTTCCAGCTTTAACGCTTTTCGTTTGGACTTTTAGCTTTAGCCTCGTTCACGTTTCTCTTTCGTGAGAAATGAGCGAGCCCTCCGCGTAAACAAGCAGCGGAGATCAATCTTACCGGCTCCTAGGTTGTCGTCTCGTGGGATTGGAGTGTTATATATAGGTCACAGGGGACCTGCAATTTCGCTTGGCACAAGCCTTCCTTCTTCACTCTGCTCGCTCCCTCGAAACCCTAAACTTTCTCTGCTTTTTGACACGTTCTTTCTTCCTTTTCCCTGCGTCTGAAAATGGCCGGAAACAATGGCTTCTTGACCAACTTACTTGCCCTCCTCGACGACGACAAGTTCATGAAAGATGTCATGAGCAAGCCATGCCCTGGGACGGAACAAGTTAATGTCAGGTTTTACTTGAATCTCGTCGACAAAATCCTCAACCAAGCCATGGCCATTGTGGATGATGTTGCTAAAAACACTTCGCCAAAGGTAGATTAGCGGGCAAGCAAATTCAACAACATGGTCTAGTTTCTTTTCCATTTACTTGCTAGCCTCAATAAAGCCAAAAGCCTGAAGCTAACTGGTCATGGGATCTGCAAGGCATTCCCTAGACTTTTAAGTAGCTAGCCTTTGTGTTCGAGCCCTTGTATTACCACAATATATATTTGGATGATTAGTCGCGTCACTAATACATATTGCCTGCACAAACATAAAATTCATGGCAAATAATCCAATCTTTCCCATTTACTCGTTTTTTGTGGCAAAATTTCTTTGCTTCTGAAATTGATTCCAGGCTTCACTCTTCTCCAGCCGAAGTTCATAAAGATAAACAATTTTTACATGCTCTTATGTTCATAATATTTCACGATTAGGACTCACAAGGGAAATCGTTTTTCCAGGGTGACCAATGTCAAAGCAAAAGCTCAACCTCACTTTCTTTAGAGACTTCTATTCCTTTGTCATCTACCATCAACAAACTACGCTATCAGGTAATCTCATATTGGGAGAGTCATTCCTCTCTCAAAAGTGGAAGTGTACAAATGCGAAAGCTCCAGGCCTTTTTAGTTTTCTTTTTAAATGACTTGGAGATTAGAAAATTTGCATTTTATATTAAAAAAAAACTGATACTAAAGTAAAAGCGACCTTTTCTGCAGCGCTAAAATTGTTCAATTTATCAGGAAAAAAATCAAATTAAATACTTTGTCACGTCCTTTATTGTTCTTCTCGATCTTGTTACTTCCCACATTCAATGTCCAAACCTATTTACTCACGACAGATTACTTGCACGGCCCGAACCAGCAACGTGTACCAAACAGTGTCATCGCTTTTCAACATGTTGTCATCATTTTCATGGGATGCCAAGGCAGTGCTGACACTCCTAGCTTTATCAGTGTACTATGCTGAGCATTGGCGTGTCACTCAAATTGAAGAGTCTGACGACCTTTTAAGCTTAACAGCGATGTTGAAAGGGTCACATGCAATTGGTAAGTCCTCCGACACACAGCGGATCAAGGCTTTTGTGGCGCTGAATAATCTAATCAAGTTGACTTTGGAGTTCACCAAGTGCGCTGTTGAGTTTGTGAGCTACTCCAAAGATTTTGGAGAAATTTCAGCATCAATTGACATATCAGCCCGTTTTTATTACATCATTGTCATCATACTTGGCTGCTCAGTTCAGTTCAGTGGCTTGATCAGCATGAGCAATGAGTATGTTATAACCTTAAGTTTGCTTTTGACTACCTTTCTGAACAGACTTGGATTTAATTTCAAGCTCTCTCTCTCTCTCTCTCTCTCTAACTGTTTCTCTCTCTAACTGTTTCACATCAATGCTCAACCTATTTCTTGATTACTTCAGGTTCCTAGGGCAAAATCTGTGGACCTTCTCTGACCAGGTCACGAAGAAATATGAATCCTTCAAGAAAGAAGTGGAATATCTCGGAGAAAAGCACGGTGAGATCATTGTTTGTGTTTCAGACAAAAAGTAGTTCTCATCATGGGAGGAAGCCTTCATGCATCTCCTCCAGATTCCTTTTTGTGTACCCAGATTTTCTTTGTCAGATCCACCTATGGAATGAAAGTACTTAAATTCTGTGATTCACATTATGCAGCGGAGCAAATTTCATATGAGAAGATCAAGAAACTTTCCAAACACTGTACTGATATTGTGGAGCTTATGGCGGCGCTGTTTTGCACCAAGCATGATTTTTTGACAGTTTATCACTGTTCCAAGAGGACAACGGTTAGCTTCTCAGTCCCAATTACCTTCAGTGACCTTTGATTACTGGTCATTACTGTATCTTAATGTCCTGAGAAGGGAATGCATATCAACTTACTAGTAATTAAATACATTTGAAATTCCTAAATAGTTTGTTTGTTGGCATTCAAAAAGGAAAAATAACAGCATGGTTTGATCACTACATGTCATAGGTAACGGTGGAGAAGTTCAGGAACAAGATCGTGATGCTGCTTATTTCGGACTTGGACCTGTCGGATGAAGATTTGAAAACCATTACCAGCATCTACAGTGAGTCTAACATCCAAAGAAGTAACTACAAAATTATGTGGGTTCCGATTGTCGAGGAACATAACGAGGTGACGCAGAAGAAGTTCCTGGAGAAGAGATCTGAGATGCGTTGGTACACAAGCAACTCCATGGTCAGCAAGCCAGCAGCAAAGTTCATCCAGAAGAAGTGGCAATTTAGGCAGCAGACTAAGGTTGTAGTGTTGAACCAACAGGGGAAGGTGGTGAACATGGACGCGATGGCGATGATACGTCTTTGGGGACAGGAAGCCTTCCCGTTCACGGAGTCAAAGGGCAAGGAGCTCTGGAACAAGCAAGGGATCAACTGGTTCAAGCTCGTGGTGAACATGGTCTTCCCTGATGTCGAAAAAAGCGTAAGTTACAAATGCACTTTGATTTTGATTATCTGGACTATTTTCATCATCCATCTCTATTTGGTAAGATCTTCCTCCTATCGTACTTTTGATTGGTGCGTTAACAATTTGGACATGTCACTTACATTTATTTTTATGTTAGTTTACATTTAGGAAATGTGTATATTCGCAACTGGACGGTCAAAGTCTAGTTGGTGATCTTCTTCCAAGTAGGGAAGGAGGACGCAGCCTCAATTATAATATCATCTGATAAGAAGACGCAGCCTCAATTATAATATCATCTGATAAGATTATTTAATGGTTTAGTGTATAACACGCTCAAGCAAACACAAACTCGCACACTATTGGCAAAAGCAAGTAGAACAAGCTTCTATTATTGCAGACTTCGTGTGAAATTCACCCAATCTAATAATTTAGATACATCTAACGTCACACATATCGAATTCATGCAGGAATCAGTTGCGAGATAGACTAGAGCATTTCTGACTTAATCAAATTATATTCTTGTTCTTTCAACATGGCCTGTGTCTTAATTGTTGGCCAGATTGAAGGGGAGGAGCTCATATTCTTGTACGGTTCGGATGAAGACCCCCAGACAGTCCAAAAAATTGGAAAATACCTGAGCGAGATCAACGGCTATATTGGCTCTTACAAGGTCATCAACATCAGCACCAAGAGAGAGCAATTCCTTACCCGGCTCGAGAGCTGCCTGTCCTTGAAGATGCAGGCCAGTTCGGATGTCTACGATTCCCTTGCGCAGGAGCTGCTCCAGCTCTATACCAGCTACAAGCAGTTTGGTGGGTTCGCCGTCATCGCGAGAGGGTCAAGGGTAGTCGTCAACACTCGTCTCATGGATTTCGAGACAGTGCTGTCGCAACACCAGATGTGGGTGAAAGCTGCACAGCCTTTTGAGGCCGCCTTCAAAAGGTACTATGACGAGGTCATCAGAAAGCCGCGCCGCCACCATTTCTATATCCCCAGTGTAGCTGGCAACATGCCGGAGAACCTCAAGTGTGCCAAGTGCTCTCGGTACATGAAGACTGCCGTCAGCTTCGAGTGCTGCCACGGTGACGAGCTGATGATGCCATCTCGCCTGAACTCTTTGCCTGGCACTCAGGAATTTCGAGACAGTGCTGTGACAGCACCACAGCCAGCAACATACCCGAGTGCTGTTGCAGCACCACCAGAGCCGGCAACATACTGGAGTGCTGTCGCAGCACCACCAGCTCCTGCTGTAGCACCACCAGCTCCTGCTGTTGCACCACCAGAGCCGGCAACATACCAGAGTGCTGTCGCAGCACCACCAGATCCTGCTGTAGCACCACCAGAGCCGAAACCAGAGTTTGGATCATACTATGGTGCATCATATGTATGAAGACTGCCGTCCCCTTCGAATGCTACCACGGTGACCAGCTGATGAGGCCATCTTGCCCGACGCCATTGTTTGGCACTCCAGAATAAACACGCACGTTTCCGTCAGTCGCGTTTTCATGGGAGATGTTGCTTTTGATTAGACACCGTGTTCTATGAATAAGGGTTTTCATGATCTTTAACAGGATTGTATGTGCCCAGTGCAGAACTTGATGTACTTTGCATCTAAGTAGCACCGTTATGCGACACGGACACTTGCATCTAAGTAGCACCGTCATGCGACACGGACACGCGACACGCCACGTCACGACACGTCATTTCTCAAAAATAAAAAATTTAAACACGTTGTAACATGTTGTATATTAAATGAATATTTTTATTTTTAATTAATTTCATTCAAATTTATAAATAATTTATTAATTAAAAAAGAGCCTATAATAAATTTACACTAATAATATTAATATATTGACAAATTGATAAAACTAATTACTAACAATACATTAGAATCAACTTATTTAAATAAATCCATGATATTCTACAATGACCAAAATTTATCATCATTCAACATTTAGTATTTTTATTTTTTGAAATTACTTTTTAATTTCATTTAATTATTTTTCCAATTAAATAAAAAGTCCCCGAGGGGGTGCACCCCAACCTCCACTCACTTTTTTCCCTTGTCTCTTTCCCCCCTCCCCCAATTTTTTTTTTCACTTTTCTTTCCCTCCCCCACCACCTGACAAGCTATCAGCCTATCACTTCCCCCTCCCTCCAACACACCAAGTCCCTTTTTTTATTCTTTTAGTTTCCTTCTCAAAACCCTAGCAGCGCCCTACTTCTCCTCCTCCTCGCCACACGACCCCCTTCCTCTCGATCTCTACTTGCTCTTGGTCCTCATCACAATCGCTCACCGCCTTACCTCCAGCCCTTCTTCCCTCGCAACTATAGCCTCGTTGTCGATCAATCACAACATCACAGAGTGGCGGCCCTCACCTTAGTCTTTGCTCTTTCTTTGGCCGTCTCTTGCCGTCACGGTCTCGCCGTCGCTCGCGGTCTCGTCTTTGCTCCCTCACCCTCGCCTCCACCCTCCATTGTCTTTTGGACACACATGTTGAAACGTGTCGAGAAAAGTTGACCACGCATCGAATAATTTGACACACAATTAACGCGTGTCCGAGCGTGTCAACGTGTTTGACACACTCCAACATGTGTTGGACACGACATGGAAGCACGTGTAACATGTCTGTGCTTCATAGCTCTGCATGTAGACATTGTGTGCTCCGAATAAAAGTTTTTATGAATTACGTCCAATAAAAAATTGTTTATACTATAGTTGTGATAAATTTACCTTCTATTAATTTCCATTAAATTTTATTGTTAAATTACTAAGCTGAATGACACGTGACAGTTGACTTGTATACCAGTTTGAGATTTTATTCTCCATTTGTTATAGTTTTATAATTTTTGTGATTTTTCATGGTATTAATCTAATTTAATGGAGGGTATATTTGTCATAAATATACCAGTTTTGGGTTTTTGGTGGTTAAATAAATTAGTTTGGGTTAAATTTGTCACGGGTGTACCAGTTTATGATTTTTCATAATCAAAAAATTAGTTTGGGTAAATTTGTTACGGGTGTACTAGTTTAGGGTTTTTTAAAGTATTAACCCTATTTAATTTTATTCTTTTGTTAGTTTTTATTGTTGCCATTACTAATAATATCGCATGTTTTGTTCTTATTTATTGTAGATATCTCATGTATATTAAATGCATTATGTTTTCTCTTCGTTTTTGGATTATAGATTTGTCAAAATATGAAATTTCAAAGAAACAGTTATTTTTACATCGTCGAGCAAATTTATGGATTATATGTACAATAAAATCTAGAAAAAAATTAACATAGATAACTTTTTAACACAGTAATTTGTTTATAAGCTTTTTACAACTTTGTTTTGCATATCACTATCAAATGTTTTTTTTTTTTTTTTATCAATTGTCTTTTATTTACATATACATATTACAAGATGATAAGATGAAATATAGTTATGTTTAGAGCTTTTAAAAAAAAAAATATATTTTTTTTTTTTTTATCAATTGTTTAGAGCTTTTCTAAGACAAAATCATAGTTATGTTTCTATTCACGAAACTTCAAAAGATGGAATCTATTTATTCAAAGCTTTGTATAAGATAAGATTTTTTTTTTTTTTTTTTTTGTAAAATGCCATTAAAATTTCATTATTTTGGACGAGAGAAATTAATATTGTCTCGCCCCAATCCTCTGAGCGCGTGCCCATCCCTCTTGGTTGATTAAAATAGCGACGTCCAATGATGCATTGCCGACCCATTCATTTTAATGCACATGCGGAAATAGATAAATAATCCCCAGACAATAATACAATAGGATAGAAAAGTAGGGCCATATTTTGAAAACCAACATCACAACACACTTATATATATATATATATATATATATATATATATATATATATATATATATATAAAACAACCCAAGTCATATATACAATACAAACCACTTTATTCACAAAGTCTACGAAACAGGGGTGGGGTTTCCAAACAACTATGGGTCCTCGTCCTCCCCGTCATCTCCCTCCACACTCTAGCTGGAGCCTATAGCGGAATACACAGGAGATCCTAGAACTTTAAGCTCAATGTCCATCGGGTCTACCACCGAACCTCCTTTAAGGTCTGCAGTGCCCTTTCCAAACGCGACCTTCAACACATACAGAGGTATCTCTGATTCCGGTATGCGGCCCTCTCTCAGTCTGTTACGATCCTAGTGATACCATGATCGGTATTGATGGGGCACCTTCTTGGGTAGGCCTGCATCAACCCAGATTACGGACTTCACCAGTTCGTACTCTAATCCATTAGGGTGCTCATGAATCGGAATGTAGTTCCTCTGCTTAGTAATCTTCTTAGGTTGCCCAAAATGCTCGGGAGGAGTTGCCATCTAAGGACCTGAAAGATTATCCCACAACGGGGTGAGACAACGTCTCAGCAAGTTCAACCCTCTAAGACCCGACTAGGAAGAAAATACGCCCTAAGGGCAGCCTAGGCACATTCATGAGTTAGAAGATTTACCTTGGCCTCGATTCCTTCCTGCGAGTCGATACAATATGCAATTCATCAATTTTCACATCCACAATTCCATTCATCACATAGGATCGAATCATTGATCAATCGACTCAGTTGTTCTCATGTTATCGAGACCTTTCCCGGTCTTCTCAATCAATGCTATCTATAAAGTCTGATCATAGTCAGAATTGCTCACTCTAAGCTGAAAGTAGATAGTATAGCTCGCTAGAAGCTGCCTTATATACATTATAGTATACTAAATATGCTCATCAGAAGCTGCCGCAAATACTGATATAGTATACTATTTATGCTCACCAGAAGCCACTGCAAATACTGATATAGTACACTATTTATGCTCACTAGAAGTTGCTGCAATATTGATATAATACACTATTTATGCTGACCAGAAGTTGCCGCAATATTGATATAGTATACTATTTATGCTCACCAGCAGCTGCCGCAATATTGATATAATATACTATTTATGCTCACCAAAAGCTACCACAAATACTGATATTTTTATCATACCCGATAAAAATACACGTGTGTGGGTACACGGTCAGCCTTAGCCAAAATATGATATTTTCTCACTTGAAAATCCCACCAATTTATATGGTCCACTAAAATATTTTTGGCGTTATAAACCGACGCTCGGTTATTTTCTAATTAATTACTGAAATTAATTAAATTTTAGGATAAATACCCCAAATCACCAATCGCACTCAATTTGTACAAAATAACAGTCAATTAAATAAACATATCACACCACTACAATCAGCATAAAATTCCGGTCACCGGCTGTCCCGGTCTAATTTCTGGAAAATAAATAAATAATTAAATAATTACGGAAAATAATTAATAAATGCCAAAATCAGCAACTTAGGCTTGTAAAGCCTAATTAAAAGCCGAGACGAGCCCGGAAAATTTCCAAACCACTCTAGATAAATATTAGAGCTTGTCTAGGCCCTAATTGCACTAAACTAACCACCTAACATGCATCGATAATTAACTAATTTACTAATCCATTCTAACTAACCATCTAATCCTAGCTTAGTCTAAACTAATCAATCGTTAAACGTCATTAACTTACTAAGCGAGTATTAGTGAGTTAAACTCACTTGATTAATTATCCGCTCGGATCAAAACGACGGGGACGTGATGAGGCTCGACAAACTCCAAAGCGGGCTCGCCAAACGGGGTCAGGAAGCCACCAAAGCGAGCCAAATAGTGGCTGGAAACCCACTGTTGTTCAATTTTGGTTGGGGCCGAGAAAGGTTGCTCTGGGGTCGGTTGAGGCTGGAATGGGCGGCGAGGCTGGTCGCGAGTGGATCTGGGGCTTTGACGGCGGCAAGTTGAGCTCCGGCGGCCTCCACACGAGCTCAGGCAACCTGCTGGACGGTGAATGGACGAGGACAACGCAGCTTGGACGGCAAAACGGGCGCAGGTGGCGCGGCACACGTGGGCGAGCGCGGACACGCTACGGCGGTGCTCTGGCGGTCCTAGGGCGGCGAATAGCATCAACGGGAGGAGGAGGAGAAGCTGGTGGGTTCTCTGGGTTCTTGGGGAGCTCGAGCGGTTGGAAAGGAGAGAGGGGGCCGACGGAATGGAGGGGAGGAGGGGGGGACCAGCTTTGCTTGAGGGGACCACCATTTGGTCTCCTCTCATCTTCTTGTCCCCTTGGAGGGCTCCACCTTGCCCAGTTGGTGTCCATAGCCATTTCCTCAGCCCTTTGGCTTCCTTCTAGAAGCTTGAAGTGGTCCAAAATGTTGGGTCCATGGGGGCATACGAATTTGCAAAGGAGTTGGCTCAAATGGGACTTCAATCCTTCTTGAATCACTTCAATTCGGCTCCTATAAATTCCATTATCGAGCTCACGATCAAATTGGCATTTTTCCTCGTCAATAGATCCCACTTGCTTCCCAATTTTGCAATAAAAAATGGTCCTCTGATTTTTTTGGACAAAAATGACCCTACCTCGACTTTTTCCCAAAAATCTCGGTTTGCAGAAAAAATATTCGGAGACTGAGTTGACATTTCTAAAATGACTCATGACATGACAAAAATTTCAATTTCTGAAATCGGATTCAAATTCGCGGTTGATTTTTCTTTGGTGCGATTTTAGCGTGATTTAAGCTATCGGATAGCTTTTAGAAATTTTTAGTGCAAATGACCTGTGGTTGATTTTCTTCAAACCACAATGAACCTCTTCGACATACCGGCGACTCTCAGTGGTCGTGAAAATCTCGAGAATTCATATACAGACACATGGTACCAAAACGGTAGAAAAATCAGTATAGTGCCGGTAGACGAGAATTTTGTAATTTAGTGGAATTACCCATGTTTAGCCACACATCTTCGTCGAATCGACCTATTTCTGATCTCTAATCAATTTTTAACTGTGCCATAATGATCTCTGCAGATTCCTGGTCGAATTCTCAAGTCTAATGTATTAAAATTCCTTAGTGACTTTTCAGATAGTCTAGTTATCTCATGATTGATCAGCTCTAAGAATAGCACTATAGGCACGTCGATGAAAGGCCCGATTAATTTAATTGAAAGCAGAATTGAAAATTTAGGATGTCACAAATATTATTTGTGGAGTGTTTATGAGGAACATTAATATGCCTCATTATGCATGACTTTTTTCATGCCTATGTTTTTAGTGTTTTTCTAACACTCCTAGAATGTCTTCCATGTTCCGTGTCAAGGCATCTTGCCAATAGTAATAAAAAAGACAAATTCTTTGAGATGGTATATATTGAGACTTGATATTTAGTTTAGAATAGCGAAATTAGAAAATAAAAATTTCACCAAGAAAGTAAGCTATTGAGATAGGAGGGATGAACCACAAGAGTTTACTCCAGTGGCCACTCTTCCTATATAGAAAGGTGGAAGTGGGTGGTTCGAATCTAGTTGGGGAGGGGAAGATAAAAGGAACGAAAAATAGATAAGTAATTATAAGAGCAATGGTGAAAAAGAAACTAGTTTTTATTTTCTAAATAGCAATAAATTCAAATTTGACAAAAAAACCATAAACAAAAATAAGCATACGACATTCTTAATCTTGATAATTAGATCCTCCACAGAAATAGAAAAACTAAAGAAAAGAAGGTGAATAAATAAGTTTGGAGCCTCCGCTTTAGATTGCAATTGAAATTGAGGACAATATTACGTTTTTAGTGAAAATGGGGGGGGTGAATTTAATTATATAGAGAGTTGAAATAACGTCCCCCCTTAAAAAATTTTCCTGAAATTTTACACTATCCCCCGTTCATCCGGTAGCTTGATAGATTTAAATTGCCCGAACCTAGACTCTCAACGTCAACATATCTCAACCATCATCGGTAACATAAGATAGATCAAACATCTCATGCATGGAGATCCTATGGAGATCCTGACTGCAATTTTCCCCAAGGACAGACACAGCCAAGCCAAATGCATTCCAGCTTGGAGATTCATCAGCGTCTTCTCTTGAGCAAAATATACAGGATCAAGTCAATTGACGTGGAAGTACCAGGCTTTGTTGATCAATTCAAGTATAAATTGTTGGTTATGCAAGAGTTATTAATTTGGTGGGCAAGTTGTCGATTTAATGGTTAGCGATTGACTATCCAAACATTGATACACAAGCTTGTTGTTGATTCCAAGACTACGAATAGACTATCTAACGATTGAAAGCTGTTTTGGACAATTTCCTTTATTATTTGGTGATCTTTGAAGGTGTTTGTTGCGCTGCCCAAGGTGACAAACGAATTTAGGGTCTAGATTACTTAGTTGCATTTAGTCAATTGTCTTTAGTCCTAATTTAATGAGTCTTAGGTTTCAAGAGTCAAAGTTTAAGTGTCTGAGTATTATAATGCATTTTCGAGTTCCTAGCTCTTTATTATGTTTTGTACTTCCCATGACATTAATGTTGGGTAGTTCGCATGTCTACAATGTTTAGTCTATATCCTACGTAATAATCCCTCTATAAAATGAGGTGAATTCTCAAAGTTAAGTTAGTCAATTTTGAATATTAAGAACATATGAGATTTGTCTTTGTGTGGGCAAATATCCATATCCGGTTTCCATATCCTTGGAAGTTGGATTCTTTCTTGGTGGTGAGCCATGAAGCACTACATCCTCAACTAGCGCCCCTTTTTTCCTTTTTGGGTAGGCCCTCATAGTGAGCTTCTATTATCCAAAATCCTATATCCTTGGCAAGTAATTCATTTGGTAAGCCTCAATGGTGAATTTCGTCAATTCCAATTTTGATTCTTGGCTGGTGGCATGTCTTGTGTGCATTGGTTTTAATCATATTCTATCATTCATTTGCATTTACCCATCGATATTTACTCCCACACACTCTGAATCCATCCATTATTACTCAAAACAACACTAGCCCACCCCACGACCGCATGATCATTGTTTGATCGAAGGCAATGTCTCGCCACACATGCGCAACTTAGTCCTTTATCCGGTCATCCACGATGAACCTTGGTGACACCACATTCTATCATGATCCCCGAGGGCAACCACAGCACACAAGTAGGAAACTCTCGACTCCGATCCAAAATCGGTGGCTGCACCCGCGCATTAGGCCCGGTGGAGACGATCGGATAAATCATTTGGAGGCCACCCTAAACTCACACAATCCAATGGATCACCTGCACTCGGTTTATGTGCTACGACAATGCAACTGATTATTCAGCATGTAAGAGAGGACCATCAGGGGGGTTTGACGACTCCGTGCTCTCTAGTGGCTTTATGAAGAATGTCGAATGTAGTAAATCAAAATCCTTTCTTAAGTTCTCACGTATGGACTACTGATTCAGCACTTATTTTTTCGCTAGTGTGTAGTGATAATACACCGTCTCTTAAATTCCATTTAATTTGCGAAAAATGAGTAATTTGTAAAATATTTTCTTAAAAATGATCTCTCGTGTCTCTTGAAATAATTAGTTGAGGAAAAATGTTGTTATTATCAACAAAAAATCACGTTTAAATATTTTCATGGACTATTCGTTCATTTTTGAAAGCAATAAGAGCAATTATTTAAAAAAAAATATTTTCTAAATCATTCCTTTGTCATAAAATAAATGGAACACGGTATACTTAAATTGTTCAATTAAATAAACTGAGTCCACGGAATTTCTGATAATGTGCCATCTGGTATCTATCACCACATCCTTGAGACTGGAGCCCAAATTCGGTCCACTGAGAACTTTCTATTTGTGAGTCACCAACGAAATCGCCCTCTAATTTCAGAATGTATCTGTCCAATTTTGGAAAAACTCACACTGTGAATGTAAATATGACTACGATTGCTCAAGATCTCTACACGGCTTATTGAATGTTGCCGTCACTAATGACTGACCCCCAGTTTGAATTATATAATGAGCGAATTTCACAGTTGTAATTGGTTGTCGGTATTAGGGAAAATTATCAAAAAAAGTCATAAATTTATTGCAATTGTGCTAATTTAATCCGAAACTTATTTTTTGGCCAATTGAGTCCTAAATCTTTTGCAATTGTGTCATTTTAGTTCTTCTGGCCAAAATTGGTAGGCTGGCACCAACGACGATTTTTTTACTAATATTTTATTTTTTTTTAATTTTTTATTAATTATCTTTTTTCTTCTCTCTCTCTCTCTCTCTCTCTCTCTCTCTCTCTCTCCTTCCTCCTTCTTCCTCCTCCCCTTGGCTTTAGTGACTGGCCAAGGGGTTGGATCGCCGCGAGTTGACGCGGTCAGGCGAGGGCGAGGTCGCCCGGCTACCACTAGTCGGGTGAGCCCTCGTCGGATTTGGTGTGGGCTCGCCCAGCCACTGGCTAGGCAAGCCCTCACCCAGCAACGGTGAGATGAGCTTGCTTGGCCGCCTTAGTCCAACGACCGGCTAGCCCTTTGGCTAGTTGCCAGAGCCAAAGGAAGAAGGAGAGAGGTGGAGGAAGGAGGAGGGAGGAGAAAAAAAATGAAAAATTAATAAAAAAATTCAAAAAATAAATTATTATTAAATAATTGTCACCAGTTGCCAGTTATGTTAGTGCTAGCTGGCCAATTTTGGCCGGAAGGACTGAACTAGCACGATTGCAAAATGTTTAGGATTTAATTGGAAAAAAAAGAAAATAAGTTTATGGCTGAATTGGCATAACTGCAATAGGTTTATGACTTTTTTGGTAATTTTCCCTCGGATTATGTTATCGGATATAATACTTGGTAAATTTGCATATAGTTGAATGAGTGTCTGGTGCATATTGAACAGACAACACAGAGATAAAATATGAATAATAAGTTTGTCAAATGTGACTTTCCGTGAGTCATGACTATTGGGACCAAGGATGCCACTGCTGCAAGAAGGTCACCTTGTCTCGGGTGGTGACAAAGTTCTTCAAATGAGGAGGCAACCACCACAATTAAAGAGAGCAACTGCTGCATGCACTTACTAGTGCAGTGAACTAATGTTATGCACCTAATCTACATAGATATGTTTATTCCTTATCTAGGTTTATGGATGATTAGTTGCCTTATATCTAGCAAAGCACTTGCAGAATGTTATTCCTACGTCTAGTCTAATATGATTTTTAATAAGAAATTGTCTTTGAGTACAATTACTAACAAATCTTTTGTTTCGTAAATTACTCAATAAAAAGTTTGGAATCGCAGCACTAGATAAAAGGATTTTAATTTGTACAGAGAAGGTGGAAAGAAGACATTTTGACCAGTAGGATTTGGTTTTGCTAAGCTTCAACTACAATAGTAGAAAGGCCATAGTTTTTTTTTCTAAATCCCAATTGGAGAAACATTTCAAGCATTCAATTCTGTGAGTTGTGTTAGAAAAGTCACATACTGGAGAATTGGTGTAGCAGTTAATATATTACAATTGATTGATAACTCATTAATTTAAACTTTTGAGTGAATGTGAGTTTAACTAAATATGTTGACTGGCTCGAACTTGAGCTTTTGATTGACAGTTTCATCAGGTGTAGGTACTAGAGCTATTTTATTCCAAAAGTGTGGTAAATATCTCAAAGTAGGAATCTTATGACCAATTTGGTGTTCGGGTAGTCTTGCCAAGAGATTATGGTTCGGTTTGGAGATTCAAGTTGAGAAGGTGTCGTATTTTTGCTGCGTGAAACAATAGTTACAAAGATGGATGTCAATCAACCGCATGCAAATTTAATGAAAAACATAAAAATGACATGTGCAGCAGATGTATCACATGGACGGTGATTTTTGTATGACTGATGACCAAAGTCGATCGCCGACATCATACGCATGTACGCGGATCGTGCATTTAGGAATTGATATTGGACAGACATCAGGAAGGAATAGATAAGAAACTCCAAGTATATAGAAAGACTTATATGTCGACATGACTTTCATTGTCAACCCAAATTTTGCCATTTGATTGTATTCAATCGTCATCGAGAACGTGAAATTATTTATCTTCAGATCCGCGAATAGGGGGAAACGTTTGAGATGTTGAGATCAGAATGACCTCTCGGTCAACCAAAGATGAATCAACATTTTGCGTCCCTTAGGGTCCGTTCGTTTCACGGAAAATGACTTCCGGGAAAATGTTTTTCAGATTTTCCAGTGTTCGTTTCACGGAAAATGAACTAGTCAAGGAAAATGTTTTCCATCATTGGAAAAAACAACCTTTAAAGTGTGAAAACGTTTTCCACTTTTGAAAAGTGGAAAACGTTTTCCTCTTCCTTCTTACTTCTTTTTATCAATACATTTTCATTTTATTTTTATACTTTCTTTTTCTTTTTTTTTTTTTTTTTTAAATTGAATTTTAATTTCTTTTTTTTTCTTTCTTTCCTTTTCATCTACTTCTTTGGCGGTGGCCGCGGCGACCGCCACGGCGGCGTCTCGGCGACCGGTTGCAAGCCGGCGGCTAGCGACCCGCCGGCCTCGTCCTAGGCCGGTGAGGCTCCGCCTAGCCCGATCCGGCAAAGCCGAGATCGGGCCTCGCTAGATCGGGCGAGGCGGAGCTCGCCGGCTTGGACGGAGCTCGGGCTCGCCAAATCCGGCGAGCCGGGCGGGGCTCGGGCCTCGCCCGAGCTCTCCCGAAGCCGGGCTCGGCGAGCCGCGAGCTCGCCGGATGGGCGGCGGCGGAGCTCGGGCTCGATCCGGGCGAGCCCGAGCTCCGCCGCCAGATCCGGTGAGCTCGCCGCGAGCTCGAGCGAGATTGGCCGAGCCTCAAGCTTGCCGGATCCGGCCACCGGGTTTTGGTCGGCCGCCGGGCGGCGGCCATCGTCGGGTAGGAAGGAGGCGGCGGCAGAGGAAGGAAGAGGAAGAAGGAGGAGGAAGGAAGGAGGAGGAAGGAGGAGGAAGAAGGAGGAGGAAGGAGGAAGGAAAAAAAATAAAAAGAAAAAGAAAAAAAAAAAAATAATAAAAATTTCGATTTTTAAAAATATAAATAATTAAAAATTCATTTTTAAAGAAAATATAAAAAAATAGAATTAATTTTTTGGTCAATTAAAAATATTAAAATTCAATTTTTGATAATTTTTTCCAAACAATTAAATGAGCTAACGAACGGTGGAAAATATTTTCCACTCAAATTTTAGGTTTTGACCGAACACCGGAAAATAGAGTTATTTTCCGGAAAATGACTTCCAAGAAAATGTTTTTCGGAAACATGATATTTTCCACGAAACGAACGGACCCTTAGTCCTGATCTGAAGTATGAGCTACTTCATTTGAATTTATTTTCAGAGAAAATATTATCCCTGCTTTTGTCGAGGATTGGGACGAATCAGAATACTAAGCATCCACCGTCAGTGTAAGACGAAGATTATGCAAGCACTTTTATACACCATTAATTTGAGAAAGTGGGTCGTTACACTTCTCGAATTAACAGTGGATGTGGCCCCTTGTGTGAAATTCTCTTTATACACATATACATATATGGGGGATGAGATGGTGATGCATGATTTCAAAAATTGTTTTGATTTGTTGATCTTGTTAAGATGTCCTAGGATGGTCTCGATAGTAAGTCTCAGAGAGGCATTTTGGTTTAACCTTAGTGGGTAGACGGATGAAAACTGCTCAAAACTTAGCTCCGTTTATTTGAAGGAAAATTATTTCAGTGACATTTGTTTTCCGACTTTTCAATGTTTAAATGGTGGAAAACTATTCGATTTACGAAAGATAGTTTCCATGGACTGGAAACAATAAGCTTGATTGAGGGGAACAATTTTCACTTTTGTAAGAAGAAAATTAATTTCTTTAAACCACCAATGAAAACTAAATAATTCGAAATTATTATCAGTAATGAGAATATTTTTCATTGACTAATTATTTTAACCAATACAATCAATTAGTTTGAGGAAAATAATTTTTAAATCATTTATTTTTTTGTAAAACAAATGAAAACTAATCAAATAATGGATGCATTACCTTAAACTGTTCCGATTTTTAGCTCAAATGTCATATGTGTTCCCAGGTGATAAAACAGTAAAGGTCGAAACAATTAATTTAAGATTTGATGAAATAAATCAATAGCTCCATAGGTGGATAACTTTTTCCCTCCATAGGAGCCCTATTTTAAATAATCAAATTCCACTAGATGAAATTTGGAGCACGAAGAATATAATGTACGCTTAACCTCGTGAAAGGGTGCTGTCGGTTTGTTTATAATCATAATCAGTGACTCAATAATTGACATAAGTTCATCAACGTACATAAAAAATTGACCTAGATCTATTATATTAGCAGTTGACTTTAATATTGAATGACCTTCAAGACATTGATTTCATGCTTTGCGAAGGTGCGACTCAGATTAAGACCAAATGGCTGGACTTCATGTATACACGAGAAAATTAACATGCTCTGATTTTAATAGACCACTAATAAGAGAATCTAAGGCTTTGTTTTTTTAATAAAAAATGAATGATTTGAAAAATATTTTTCCTGAAAATGATTGCTTGTATCCCTTACAAAGAATAAATGAGTGAAAAATACTTTCACCGTCCATGAAAATTGCACAACAATCCACAATTCCTTTTTTTTTTTTTTCCTTATTTTTTTCCAGTAAAGGAAAAAAATAAGAAAAGAAAGAATAATTTGGACATAAATTATTGTCAATAATAAAAATATTTTTCATTAATTAATTATTTCAAACGATATAATCAATTGTTTTAGGAAGATATTTTCCAAATTATTTATTTTTCATGAAATAATCAGATCCCAAGTTATTCTAGTGTAGGTGTTTCCATATACAAATATATTATTATCGACATCACTATTATGTCAACTCAAAATATAATAGCACTACATTGCATTCTTCTCACTCATGACGTGAAATGAAATTCAGATTCATATTAAATTGAAGATATAAACTTTTACGTCAGCCCTAGATGAATATAAATTCATATCTTTTTTTTGTCCTTTGTATTTTTATTCATTATGAAGTTGGTATGTTCATGGTATTTAATACGAATTGCAAATTATGACCAAAAAGAAAATAGGCAGCACAGTAGTGCTAGACACATTCATGAAATTAGGTATCGAGAAACTCTGAAATGACCAGGGAATACGTTGATCTAGAATACATAAGTTTACAGTATGTTCAACAAATATATCACATATTCGAATTTTGATGCTGGAGAGGAGATCATAACCGGTACCATTTGTAACTCACAGAAAGTAAACCGCTATCTGGTATTTTTATTTGTGTTGAGAACAATTTGAAAAAGTCAATTTTATAATACTTGATAAGAAGTCAGTCCACCAAGGGAAATTTGTATCATTAAAAAAATAAAACGTAATGACTTAAGAATTGAAATCAACATATTCTTTATTTATTATGTAATCCATCAAAATAACATGAATTACAAAGAAACTAAGATACAAAATGTGAAATCATTTTTGAAAAATATGATATATTATCGTGTTTTTAATTTTTAATTTTGGGAATATGGAAGAATATGAGAAACAGTGAAATATATTCGGGAGATGGTACAAACGATTTACGAGAGAAATATTTCAAAATGATTGGAAAATATAAAGAAAAATATTGATGAAAAATACAAAGTAGAAATAGTGGGACCTATTCTTCTCACCCAGACGCATAGCAAGAAACCATGGAAACTTTCATGATTTCCTTCTTACTAGAAGGGGAAGTTGTTTTTCCCAATTTGAACTTATTTG
This sequence comes from Eucalyptus marginata, assembly GCA_014182565.1. NCBI lineage: Eukaryota > Viridiplantae > Streptophyta > Magnoliopsida > Myrtales > Myrtaceae > Eucalyptus > Eucalyptus marginata. The sequence continues at coordinate 37,295,655 of CM024592.1, read as the reverse complement.
AAGGAAAACTATTTCCCAGAATTTTTTTTTTTTTTTGCAATTTTCTACTATTTGGATTACGAAATACTAATCACTCTACATAAGTATTTTCCATGGATTGACGACAAGTTTGGATTGGAATATGGGTTGATTTGTTTGAAGAAGAATTGTTTCTCGAAAAATATTTTTGTGATTTTCTGATATTTGGATGACAAACTAATTGCTCTATGGAAGATGTTTTTCATAGACTGAAAACAACAAGCTTAAATTGGGAGAAAATGATTTTCATAAAAATTAGTTTTCTTTATCAGGAAATTCAACGAAGCAAAAGCACCTTAATTAAAATGATGAAAGCATATGTTCACAGGTGAAAAAATAGTAAAATTGGAAATAATCAATATTGAAAATTTTGACAAAAATATTCATAAATTAACAGCTCCGTAGGTGGATTATTTTTTATTTTATTTATCTGCACGAGTTTATCCCCATGGTTGGAGTTGGACACTATTTCAAATAATCAAATTCCACTCCATGAGATTTGAGCGCGTAGAATATGCCGTACAATCCGGTAGACTAGCATAAATAAAGTACCCTTGACCTCGTGAAAATATTCGCTTTGTTCATAAATATAATCAATGACTCGACAATTAAAATAAGTTTGACAACGTATTTAAACATTGATTTAGATCTATCATATTTTATGATTTTGGCATATATAACAGTGATGTCATCCTTGCAAAGACACAATGATGTTACCCAGATCATGACCAAATGGCTCGACTTCAAGAATGTACTGGAAAAATAACAAGCTCTGAGTTACATGACCAAAACGAAAATAAGCACAAAAAGCAAATGTTATGGACGATAATAGTTGATCGAGTGATAATAAAGGGGTGATAATTCTAGACACAAATTAGACACATTTATCAAAATTAGATATAGAGAAACTCAAAAGTGACCAGAAAATGCACTAATTTATACTACATAAGTTTGTAGTATGTTCAACAAACATATCATTATTTTGTTTTGGGGAAAATTGTTCAAAAAATCCTAAATGTATTACAAATTTGCCAATTCATTCCTTGACCATTAATTTTGTCAATTAAGTCTTAAATCTTTTCATGATTTACCAATTGTGTCCATCTAGATAATTTTGGTTGGAATCACTAATTTGAATGTCAGTCTCTTACCTAGCATAGCTAGCATTAACGAGGACAATTTTTAATAATTCTTCAAATTTATTTATTTATTCTCTTCTTTTTCCTTTTTTCTCTTTTCTTTGTTTTTTCTTCACAACTCTAGCCGAGGAGGGCGAGGGTCGTAGTCCTCACCCAAATCTCCCCCACAACCGATGATGGTTTCGCAATGTGATTCTCGCCTGTAACGGGTAGGGTCTTCACGGCCCTTGCCTAGACCATCTTTGTTGTGAGTGAGGCTGCATAGCTTAGATCTGGGTGAGGTTGGCTTGCTTGAGGCCAGGCGAGGGCCTAGCGACCCTTGCCTAGTGGCCGGTGAGGGTCGGCCAAAGTTATAAAAAAAATAAAATAAAAAGGAAAAAGAAAGTAAAAATTGAAAAATTGAAAAAAAAAAATTAGAATATTATTAAAAAATTGTTCATGTTAACGCTAGCCATGCTACATTAGATGATTGGCATCCAAGTCAACGATTGCTGGTCAAATTGGTTGGATGCATTCAATTGGCAAAACATAAAAACATCTATAATTCAATTGGTAAAATTGAAAGGTTTATGATTGAATATTGCCATCTAATATTCGAATTTTGATCCTGCAGAGGAGGTTGTAACTCAAGTATGGTTCGTGACTCATGGATCTAAGAAGCCAAGTTCGAATATGTAATCTTGCATTTATGAATATCAGTCCCTACCGTTAGGCTACCAACTGATCTAGTTTTGATAATTTGTATTCACTAAGTTTGTGATGCTCATCCGATAGTACTTGGAAAGGCCATTGATCACATATGACCAGCTTCAACGTATGTGCGCAGCGCATACACAATTAAGACACAACATTGTGAATTTTCTTTTATTAGAGAGATAATCCACCCCCCTTTTTTTTTTTTTTGTCAAAAATAAATTTTCATTCATTACCAAACTAATACATGAAAGGGAATCTCAAAAGTCACGATAACAAAACAAACCCATAAATCTCCAAAATAAACAAAAAAGAAAGAAAAAGAAATCAAGGCGCTTCATCATAGCATGGTTGGCAGAGATCATCACAAGCTCATCATTTGAGAATAGATTTGTAACTAGATCCAAGTGAAAGGATTGGCGGCCAATCACGAAATCACACAGCACCATTAGTGACAAGCACATGCTGAGATCTCCATCTATAATTATGGCTTTACTTTTCGGCAGTGTTCACGTAGTTTGGTGTCCCCAACACCATCACTGTACAGAGACAACATAAACATATTGAAAAATCTCAAATTTGATACCTGTGAGAGCGAGCTTTGTAGCCAATACGAAGTGCCAAAACTTTGAGTGATAAAATGTTGAATGAGCACAAATTTGACATCGAAGGCTGTTGTGAACACCATTAAAACTGGAGGTGGAGTACTTATTCATTAAAACTCCAAAATCTATAATTAGATCAGAGAACAAAGCTCCCAAATATAAGTTCGGGAGAGCAAAGCTTCCAGATCTAAAACTAGATTCGGAGAATTAGGAAAGAAATAAAAGGAAATAAAAGGAAAAGGAACTGGGAGGGGAGGGAGAGATCTAGGTCAAATCCCTCCCCTCTAGAAGTGGAAGAGACTAAAAAAGGTTTAGAGAGGGGGAGAGAGAGGAATAAGAGAGAGAGAGAGAGAGAGAGAGAGAGATAATCTCCTTGATTTCGTATATTTATCAAGATTGTGTATTATCTTTCTTGATTGATTTTGATTGATTGTAATTGATATTGTAATATTCTATTATTAAATAGCCATTGTATAAAATATATAGACAAGCTTGTCATTATAGACATACCTAAATATACAAAAAGTTATACAATTCTCTTTTTCACTTTATTCTTATTTTATGTATTTAATTAATCCGAAAAATGGATTTACCTCCACGCTATCTTTAAATAAAATAACCAGGGGTTCGACTAACTCTTATTGGGCAGCACTTGAAATAATTATGCAAGTATTACGTATAAGTCGTCAAATATAAACTCGTGTAAAAAAGAAGAGGAACGAAACACTAAATGCTTAACACTAGTTATGCAAGTTAAAATCAAATTCGAATGCTGAGACAAACCATCATTCAGTTTTGCAGATCCAAGAAAAAGTTCATGTATAACATGCTCCGACTTTCTCTTTCCGTTTATTTTCTTAATTCTGTTAACTGATGCTTAACAGATTACAAAAAATAAAATAAAATATTGTTTTCTCATCAACGTTTTGCTTTCCCATCAAAATCTAAAATGCTATCCAAATAAGTGTCAAATATTGAATATTTTTAAAGTTTCAAGTATTCACAAAAAAGTGTAGGTCACAAAATTTAAATTAAACAAAAACTAAAGAGTAAAAGTCTATCTAGGCATACCAATATAAAAAAAGACGAACAATTACATATTGTAAAATCCTTGACCAACTAAAAATGGGAATACAACTTGTTTCTTTTTTGTTCAAAAATATAGATTCAACACGTCATATGCTTCAGTAATTTTTGCCTCCTCCAGGATTGCGCAACATTCACTTTGGACTCTTCTTGTACTGGTTGGGTCACCACACACTTTAATTCGGGTCAATTTCTTTGACAGACTCAAACTCAAGACATATATTTACTAAATAAAATATCAGAGAACACCAAAACATCCAGCATCATGGGAACATGAAACATCAACATTGTTAAATTAATGTCTCGAGTTTGAATTTGGATAAACATTTGTTAAACCGAATTCTATTGAGGAAGATTTTCCGAGGGTAAGTACACTATCAGAAACTTTATTTTGGATCACTTAAGTGCTAAAAAGTTTGAAAAATGATCATTTTGGTGCCAACGCCGATCTAATTGACCAGAAATCCGACGTGGCACTTTTTTATTAATTTTTGAAGCTGATGTGGCTCGCTGAAGAGTACAGTCAGCATTTAAACAACAAAATGACGCCGTTTGGTGTCTTTCCCCCAATTCAAAATCCTAAATCCCCAAATTTAGAGAGAAAGAGAGAGAGAGAGAGAGAGAGAGAGGGAGGGAGGGAGGGAGAGAGAGAGAGAGAGAGAGAGAGAGAGAGAGAGAGAGAAGGCATGGCATGGGCTTCCCGTCGTCTTCTTCCCCGAAGAACAGCACCAGCACCAGCTAGCAGCGACACCAGCAGCGCACCGGCACCAACACCAGCATAACACCGCCTCCGATTCATTCGACATTGTTGACAAGTCCAAGCTCTTGTCCTCCTCCTCCTCTCCTCCTCCTTCCCCCTTCAGGACCCACTTCAGCCACTCCCCGAGCAGAGCCCAATCCGCCATCTCCATCTGCGCCCTCCTTGTTTCCCTCGCCCTCCTTGTCTTCGCTCTCTCCACCTTCGACCCCCTCTTCTTCATCCTCCTCCTTCGCCCTCGCCTCCTATTCTTCCCGTCGCTTCTTGCCCAAGCAACAACCTCAACCTCTCCTCGCTTGCATAGTCAAGCAGTTGCGACGAAGTCCGAGCGACGGTGGCCGAGCGAGCTAGGTCGGTGTTGGGCGAGGATCGAACAAAAAAACCCTAATTTCAATCCCCAAATAAATAAATAAAAAATCCCCAAATGAGTTGTGCAACGTCATTTTTGTGAGGCCATCCATTTGGGACAGAAAAACGACATCATTTTAAAGAGGACGGAAAACGACGTCGTTTAAAAGCTATGTCGATTTGTGAGGCCATCCACTTGGGACAGCAAAACGACGTCATTTTAAAGAGGACGGAAAACGGCGTCGTTTAAAAAGCCATGTCGATTTAATATATATATAAGCCACGTAATCATTTTGGCTGGAATCTTTTGCCGGTGGCACCAAAGTGATTGTTTTTCTCTGATTTAACACTTAAGTGATCCAAAATAAAGTTTTGGCACCAAAGTGAGTGCCGTACACAAGTTTTGGCACTAACAGGGTACTTACCCCAAGATTTTCCCAAGCGGATTACAAATTGGATGAAGAAGTCTTTCTTATTGGACTTTCTTTCGAATGTGCAAAATAAGCAAGGAAACAAAAGAAGGAAGTTAACCGATCACTACAAGACAAAAGATGAAATAAAAAATAAAGATATAGCAAAGGTTTTCTTTTATTCTTTGTGTAGAAGCCTTGTTACGTTGAAGACTAAAGTTGGTGGGCCCAAGTCAAATTGTTGACCTTTGGCGCGCGTGCACACACATATTAAAAGGCGTTACTTTTAGCTGGAAAAAGTGACGTGAAGCCCTAAAAAGTAGAAGGAGCAGCATGTCCAGAGAGCGCCTCTTGAGAGAGGAGCCACCCATGCGATCAAGAAAAGGAGGACATGAAGCAGTACATACATGGACCAAGAAAAAAAAAATAGACGTTGGAGTTCTTGTTTTCGGCGTACATAGAGCGTTTTGTTTTGAGTTTGAATGCGTGGTGATTTTATGACGTGAGTTTATGTTCAAGTGAGTTGTTTATTTATAAACACTTTAGGTTTAGGTTTAAATCTAGGTGTGGGAAACACTCGAGCATGTGAGCGATTGTAAACTTTGATTCTCCGATTATAGTGGATTATTTGCTGTTAGTTCTCCCAGTGGACGTAGGTACCGATACTTAGACCGAACCACGTAAATTTTTGGTATCCTTATTATTTCTCATTTATCTCTCTAGAGTTTGCGCGTTGATATAAATTGCAAGATCTTGTCGTTTCCGTGTATTATATTCCAACAATTGGTATCCGAGATTTGGATCGGATTTCTTGATTGTGATTTGGAGTTTTTGCTTATCTGATTATTATCTGGAAATTCTATTATTGCAATTATGTTTGAGATGAAATCTGAAATTGAGAAGTTTAACGAGAGGAACAACTTTGGGTTATGGAGCATCAAGATGCGGGCATTATTGACAACCCAATGTTTGGCCAAGGCATTGGATGGTGAAGATGAATTGCCAATTATAATGAAAGCCTCACAAAGGGTAGAGCTAATGGAAAGAGCAAAGAACACAATCCTGTCAAATTTATCGGATGAGGTTTTAATAGAGGTTGTTGAGGAGAAGGATGCTACAACATTATGGGCAAAACTTCAAGCACTTTATATAAAGAAAGGTTTGAACAATCGCTTATACATGTTGAAGAGGATGTTTCAATTTAGATATACTAAAGATACGTTTATTAGAATCCACCTAGATGAATTTAATAAACTTATGATGGATCAGAAGAACGTCGGTAAGATACTTGATGATGAAGAACACGGCATGATATTATTAGTCTCTTTACCAGAGTTATGGGATCACTTTACTGATTCATTGTTGCAGGGGCGTACTACAATTACCTCAGAAGAGGTAAAGTCCACCTTATTCTCTAAGGAGTGGCAAAGAAAGTTGCGAGATGACGATCTGGTGCAAGGAGTAGCGCAAGCACTGACGATTTGGGGTAGAGAACAACATCGATGGCCTAGTAATAACAGAACTAAAAGCAAATCGAAATCACGCCATAGAAAGTCCAAGGGACGCATGAAGTGCTTTGAGTGTCACGAGGAGGGGCACATCATGAGAGATTGTCCAAAGCGGAGGATTAAAGGTGATAGGCAAAATGCCACAAGCAGTGTGGTGAACGTTGTCGAGGGGAGTACTAGTGATGTAGAAGCTGCTTTATGTGTGAATTCTACTTCGTTAGAAAATGAATGGGTGCTAGATTCAGAGTGTTCTTATCATATGACGCCTCATAAGAACTGGTTTACTACTTACCAGATTGCAAATGGTGGTAGGGTTCTTTTGGGGAACAACGTAGTTTGTAAGGCTGTGGGGATAAGGACAATTAGGATTCGAATGCATGATGGGGTGGTGTGTACATTGACAAATGTGAGGCATGTACTAGAGCTCAAGAAGATTCTTATTTCTCTGGGGACACTCGATGACATCGGGTGTAGGTACACCGCTGAAGGTGGAGTACTAAAGATCTCTAGAGGTGCTATGATAGTGATGAAGGGAAATAAAGTGAATACTCTCTATCATCTACTACGAGAGACCGTGACTGGAACCGCTGCAATTTCATTAGGTGAGTCAGACTCTAACTTGACTCAATTATGGTATATGTGTTTGGGGCACATGAGTGAGGTATGTATGACGATATTGAGTGAAAGGGGGTTGTTGAAGGGTCAAAATACAAGGAAGTTGGACTTATGTGAGCACTGCATCTTTCGGAAGCAACATTGAGTTAAATTTACTACAACTGTTCATTCGATCAAACGACTAGTTGAATATATTCATTTAGATGTCTAGGGCTCGTATTCGGTTCCTTCAAAAGGAGGTGCCCAATATATGCTAACATTTATTGACGATTATTCGAGAAAGGTATGGATATACTTTCTGAAGCACAAATATAATGTGTTTGATCGGTTCAAGAAATTTAAGGCATTGATTGAGAAGCAATCAATTAAACAAAACAAAAGCCTGAGAACCGATAATTATATGGAGTTCTATGGTAAAGATTTTATTAAGTTCTGCGAGAAAGAAGGTATTGTGAGACACCGCACAATAGTTGGGACATCGCAGCAGAATGACGTGGCAGAACGGAAGAACAGAACTTTGCTTGAGCGAGCTTGATGCATGCTTTCACATACAAGACTTGGCGAGGAATTTTGGGCCGGAGCGGTAAACATGGCATGTTACATGGTTAATCGATCTCCATCATTTTCTATCGAGTGGAAGACTCCTGAGGAAGTATGGTCGAGGAAACCTGTTGATTACTTTGGACTACGTATATTCGGATGTCCTGCGTATGCTCATGCGTGTGATGGTAAGCTTGAGCTGAGAACGAAGAAGTGCATATTTTTGGATTAAGCACATGGGGTGAAAGGCTACCAACTGTGGTGCACTAATCCCTAATTACCCGGTTTTCTAATCAGCAGAGATGTAATTTTTGACGAGACTGCAATACTTCAATAGAGGAGTTATGAGACATAACCAGCAAAGAAGACAGATCATGGTGTTATTAGTGAGGTGGAGCTTCAGGTGAAGACTCCGAAGACCTCTAAGGTAACAGAAGTTGAGACTACAGATGATGTCGCAATTTCAGAAGTCGGTGATAGTGAACAACCAGTAAAACCGCAGCACACTATAGCCGCGAATAGACAAAGAAGGCAAATTAAATCATCGATACGTTACGGTTATACAGATATTGCTTATGCATTGATTGTAGGTGATGAGGTGGAGACAGATGAGCCTTTGTCTTACTCTGAGGTGATTGTTAGTTTGGAGTTGTCGTAATGGTTAGGAGCTATGAGTAAAGAGATAGAATCACTCCATCGAAATTAGACATGGGAACTGGTCAAAGTATCCAAGAACTAAAAGATTGTCGAAAGTAAATGGATTTTTAAATGGAAAGAGGGCATTCCTAGTGTCGAGGCAGTGAGGTATAAGGCAAGACTTGGGGCGAAGGGATATACACAGCGTGAGGGCATTGACTATAATAAGGTGTTCTCTTCTATGGTAAGACATACGTCAATTCGTGTTTTATTTGCCTTAGTTGCTTTGCAGGATCTCGAGTTAGAGTAACTAGATGTGAAAACTGTGTTTCTTCATGGTGAGTTGGAGGAGCAGATTTACATGAGGCAGCTAGAGGGATTTGTTATTCTAGGTAATGAAGATCATGTTTGCTTGTTGAAGAATCTTTGTATGAGCTAAAACAATCTTCTAGGTAATGGTATAAACATTTTGATGCTTTCATGGCTAGTCAAGATTATTCAAAAAGTCAAATGGATAGCTGTGTCTACTTTTGGAGATTAGAGAATGGTTCTTTGATTTATCTACTCTTATATATTGATGATATGTTAATAGCAGCTAAGAATATGTCCGATATTAATGTGTTGAAGAGGCGATTAAATGCTGAATTTGGGATGAAAGATTTAAGTGCTACAAAGAAAATATTGGGTATGTAGATTTTGCGTGACAGGGCTGAAGAAATTTTACGTCTATCTTAGAAGAAATATATTGAGAAGATCATTGCACATTTTAATATGCAGTCTACAAAATCTGTAAGTACACCTTTAGCAAAGCACTTTAAACTTTCAGATAAATTATCACCGCAGACTGAGGAGGAGGAGGAGCATATGTCCCGTGTTCCTTATTGTAGTGCCGTGGATAATATTATGTATGCTATGGTGTGCACTAGGCCTAATATTTCACAAGCTATGAGCGTGGTTAGTCGTTATATGAAACGTCTTGGTAAAACTTATTGGGAAGCCATGAAGTGGATCCTCAAATATTTGAAGGGAACAACGGACGTGGGTGTAATGTACCAAAGGGACAACAATGGCAGTGAGACCACTGGTTTTGTGGATTCGGATTACGCCGGTGACTTGGATGATTGCAGATCTTTAGCATGGTACATATTTACGCTAGCAGGTGGTGCAGTTAGTTGGAAAGCATCCTTACAGGATCACATTGCTTTGTCTTCTATTGAAGCAAAGTACATGGCACTAACCTTTGTAGCGAAAGAGGCAATATGGTTATAAAGTTTGCTTTCGAACTCTGGGTTAGAATAGAAAAATGTGGATATATACTGTGATAATCAAGGTGCGATATATTTGGCACATAATCCAATTTATCATGAGCGAACAAAGCATATCAACATCAGGTACCACTTCATCTGAGATGCCTTAGCTCAAGGTAATGTTATTATTAAAAAGATTACTACAGTAGATAACCCGGTAGATATGATGACTAAGTCTGTTCTTTTGGCGAAGCTCAAGCTCTGCTTGAGTTCTATTAACGTCTGTGGAGAGTGAGCACCCGTCGGGACATTGAGAGAGCAGCATGGATGATGAACACTATAACTTGGCTTCAAACATCGAGTCAAGGTGAATAATTGTTAAATTAATATCTCGAGTTTGAATTCGGATAAATATTTGTTAAATCGAATTTTATTGAGGAAGATTTTCCCAAGTAGATTACAAATCGGATGAAGAAGTCTTTCTTATTGGACTTTCTTTCGGACGTGCAAAATAAACAAGGAAACAAAAGAAGGAAGTTAACCTATCACTACAAGACAAAAGAGGAAATAAAAAATAAAGATATAGCAAAGGTTTTCTTTTCTTCTTTGTGCATAAGCCTTGTTATGTTGAAGACTAAAGTTGGTGGGCCCAAGTCAAATTGTTGACCTTGGGCGCGCACACACACATATTAAAAGGCATTACTTTTAGTTGGAAAAAGTGATGTGAACCCTAAAAAGTAGAAGGAGCAGCACGTTTAGAGAGTGCCACTTGAGAGAGGAGCCACCCACACGATCAAGAAAAGGAGAATGTGAAGCAGTACGCACGTGGACCAAGGAAAAAAAACAGACGCTGGAGTTCTTGTTTTCGATGTACGTAGAGCATTTTGTTTTAAGCTTGAAAGGGTGGTGATTTTGTGACGTGAGTTTATATCCAAGTAAGTTTTTTATTTATAAACATTTTGGGTTTGAGCTTAAATCTAGATGTGTGAAATACTCGAGCGTGTGAGCAATTGTAAATTCTGATTCTCCGATTATAGTGGATTATTTGCTGTCGGCTCTTCCCGTGGATGTAGGTACCGATACTGGTGTCCTTATTATTTCTCGTTTATCTCTCTGGAGTTTGCACATTGACATAAATTGTAAAATCTTGTCATTTCCACATATTATATTCCAACAATAATAATGGAGATTTCTTTCATTAAATGAAAATGAGAGTTACTTAAAATGTTTTAGTTAACCAAAGCCTGTGCCCATTACACAACTAATGTAATGTAATTGACTGAGCACATTATCCTTGTAACTTGCATCCTAGATGAACTTTTACAAACGAGGTTTGAAACCCCCTATCTATGATAGGTTTGCTTCTTAGCGTATTGTCGTCTCGCTATTTATCCAATATATAATATACATTCTTCACTCCCAAAGCCGCACTAACACACTCTCCAAGTTAAAAAAACAACTATATTAAAAAGAAATAAAAATTCTCGACTTCATAATAGATAATCAAACCTTCCTTTATCTTTTATTCATTAAGAATTTAATAGATTAGTTTATTAGGACCGATGAGGACTTAAGATCAAGATAGTTCTAATAATTATAAAATGATCTGACGAATTAGAGAGAGAGAGAACTAATTAATCGTTCTCGCCGGCTCACAAGTTGTCGTGTTGTGGCCTTAAGAGTGCTATAAATAGGTCATAAGGGACCTGCAGTTTGCTCCACACAAGCCTTCCTTCTTCACTTCATCACTCCCTTGAAACCCCAAGCTTTCTCTGCTTCACTCGCTCCTTTTCACTCTTCCCTACGTCCCAAAATGGCCGCAAACAAGAGTTTCATGACCAGCTTACTTGACCTCCTCGAAGACAACAAGGTCATGAGCAATGTCATAAGCAAGCACTCTGGGATGGAACAAGTTGATGCCAAGGATTACTTGAGCCTTGTCGAGAAAATCCTCGACCCAAAGGTAAACTAGGGGACAAGCAAATTAAATGACATGCTATAGTCTCTTTTTCATTTATTTTTTTTGTAGCGAAGTTATCTCTCTATAAAGGCCAAAAGCCTTCACCTAACTGGTTTATGGGACATGCAAGGTGTTCCATAGACTTTAAAATAATTGTATCTCTACATTCATGCCCCTGAATCATAAAAAGAAAAAGGAAATACATACATACATACATACATATATATGTGTATGTATGTATATACACACACATGTCGATAAATAGCGTGTCCCTGCTACCTGTTACTCACAAATAAACATGAAAGTCGGGCAAATACTAGAATCTTTCCCATTTACTTGTATCCATGGTTAATTTGGTTCTTAACGTGTGGAAAAATTCCTCCATTCCTCAAATTAATTTCTTATTTCACTTTTGTCCAGCCAAACTATATAAAGATGCATAATTTTTCAATGCTCTTATGTTCATAATATATCAATGGTGAGGACTCACAAGTGAACTCATTTTTCCAAGGTGATCAAGGTCAAATTAAAAGCTTGAGCTCACTATCACTTGTTCCCTTGCCATCCACTATCATCAAGTTATGCTATCAAGTGATCTCTTATTAAGAGATGCATTCCTCTTTTAGAAGTGAAAGTTGAGAGATTTTGTGGGACCAGTGGTAAAAGCTTATCTCTTATTAAGAGATGCATTCCTCTTTCAGAAGTGGAAATTAAGAGATTTCGTGGAATCATTGCCAGCTATAACAACTTAAGCTGTTACACGAATATGTGGTATATTATTTTAATATTCTAACACTCCTCCTCACGCTTAATCTGATCTTTTTGCTTAGCACTAAGTGTGGAAATATTTAATTGGGTAGACAAATGTGGCATAGTAAGATTTGAACTTAGTACCTCCAGCTCTGATATCACGAGAAATTTTGTGGGATCACTGCCAACTATTCTAAAAGTTTAAGCTGTTAGATGAATGAGTGATTTATTAGTTAAATATTTTAATAGAAGTATGTTCATGCTGGAGCCCTAGACTATTTTTAGTTCTTTTCTAACATTACATAGAGACTAGAATTTTTATTCTAGATAACAATTGATACTAAAATAAAAAGCAACTTTCTATGCCGCGTTAAAATGGTACATTCTATTACAGAGAAAAGAGAAAAGAAACAATCAATTTGTTTGTTAAATTCTTTGTCGCGTCCTCGATGTCATTTTCCACGTTGAATCTCTAAATCCATGTCTACAACCGACAGATTACTCTCGACGCCCTGCACACCAACGATACGAACCAAACAATGGAATCAATTTTCGAAAAGTTGTCATCCTTTTCATGGGGTGCCAAGGCTGTGCTGACACTGTCAGCTTTCTCGGTGTACTATGCCTACTATGCCGAGAACTGCCATCTTGCTCAAAATGAAAAATCGGACTACAAATTAGGCTTGGCGTCCCTGTTGTGAGGGCCACGTGCGGGTAAGTTGGATCCTGCGGCCCTTACGGATCTGATCAGGATGACTTTGAATGGTTTGAGAAGTGCACTGTTGAGTTTGAGAAGTGCTCAGAAAAATTCCGGGGCATTGTTGGCATCAATCGACACAACAGCCGATTTTTATCAAATCATTTTCGGTGTAATTGGCTGCTCAGTTCTGTTCACTGGCATGATCAGCGTGAGCAATGAGTATGTTATACCAAGCTCTCTCTCTCTCACTCCAACCGTTTCACTTCAATGCTCGACTTATTTTTTTATGATTTCAGGTTCCCAGGGCAAGATCTGTCGACCTTCTCGGACTGCATCACGACGAAATATGAATCCTTCATGAAAAAAGTGCTAGATTTCGAGAAAGAGGGTGAGACCATTGCTGTTTCCAAACAAAATGTTGCCCACTCATAGATGGAATGAAGCGTTCATGCCTCTCCTCCAGATTCCTTTTTGTGCGCGCAGATCATTTTTGTTGGATCCATATCTGATACAAAAGTAATTTAAAGTGATTCACATTATGCAGAGAAGCAACGTCAATATAGGAAAATCGAGGAACTTTACAAATTTTCTGCTGGTATTGTTAAGTTTTTGGCTACATTGTGCTGCACCAAGAGGATTTGCCGACAGTTTATCCATATTCAAAGAAGACGAATGTTAGCTTCTCAGTCCCAATAATCTTCGTTGACATTGATTACCAGTCATTATTGTGGGCAAAAGATCGCTTCAAGTGCCAAAAGTTGGCACAAAATGATACTTAAGTGCTAAAAGTTACGAAGATGACACTTAAGTGCCACATTTTTGGAAAAGTGGGACACCTGAGTGCCACCTTCGGCGAAGCTGGCCGGGAATCATATGTGGCAATTAAATATTAATATTTCTCGCCTACATGGCTTGCCGGAGAGCTGACTCAATTCTAATTCATCTAAAACGACGTTGTTTCTATTGTTGGCTAAAATAGAGCCCTTAAATCAGCCAAAATGACGTCGTCACCTCAATTTTCCTAAATCTAAAACCCTAAATCGGGCAAAATCCCATTGAAGCGCTGGAGCCCTAATCCCGAACCCTAATTCGATTTGCCCCAAATTCTACAGTTGAATATTAGAAATAGAGAGGAGGACTTTCAGCAGCGGCTCTAATTCCTCTCGCTGAAGCGAAGGAGAAGGCGAGCGTTCATGTTTTTGTGGGTTACCAAGTCCAAGAAGAATATCATGGACTCGAATGAATCCCGGGAAAAGATTCTATGGATGTGCCCGATATAGAAAAGGGTCGAAGTGCAAATATTTCAAATGGGTCAATCCGAAATTTTCTCACCGAGCCACAGAGGTGATATTAGACCTACTTGATGGATGTCATCAACCTCCATCTAAACTTGTGGACGACTTGGACAATGTTGACTCAATGCAAGCTCAAGCATCTTTTGCTAACCATTTGAAGAGTGAAGTTTCAAGGATGAAAATTGAACGGAAGTGTTACCAAGCGTTTATTATGTTGCTGTTTTTTTGTCTATCCTACTTTATGATGAAATGTAAAGTACTGGAAGATGAGAAGAAGTTTCTCCGACTGTCATAGTTGTAAATGAGTGGACAAATGTATTGGTTTTGAATGAAATGTAACCTTTTTTTTTTTTTTAAGATGCGAAGAAGTTTTGTGTTATCTACAAGATCGTTATGGCTTTTTTTCTGTGCTGTCATATGTATTATGTGTTACTTCTTGTGCTTGTGGGGTGGTTAAGGAAAGGGAATGAATGAATGAATGAGATACTGTTTATACTATGTTTTTGCTTATTCTTGAATATAAATCGGTGATGATGAATGTATATTGGGTCAATGTGTTGTGGTGACTTCTTTACTTGAACTGAATATGAACCGGCAACAAACATTGAATTGAATGGAGTTGCCATAAATTGAACCATATATATAAACCAGCAGTTTCTCTGGTTTGCTACAAACCAGCATATATATAGGACAAACACGAGTGATTACTAGAGTGCTATAAGTTGTATCTAGTGATCACTTAAGTGCCGATCGTGATAAAAAAAATCATTTAAGTGTCAAGTTATTATTAAAAGTGATCACTTAAGTGCCACTTGTGGTTAAAAGTGAACATTTAAGTGCTAAGTTTTTTAAAATGTGATAAGTTAAGTGTCAATTTTTTTTTTTTGTATGTTTCCTCTGTAAATTGCACCAACCATCAGCTACCACCAGCCACCATCACCGCCCACCATTGGCCACCATCGACCTCTAGCCATCACCACCAGCCACACCAATTATCTTAAGCACCCATTTGAGCCACCACTAGCCACCATTATGCTGGTAGTATGCTGCTGCAGAAGTAGCTAGTGTAAGGTGCCTTGCACCGGCTTGCACTAGCACTACCTAGTGCAAGGTGCCTTGCACCGGCTTGCACTAGTACTACCTAGTGCAAGATGTGCATATTACACACTTGCATCTTGCACCAGGTGCAGCACAAGCCCCCAACCCAACCCTTATAATAGACCCACCATCAATAAGCATCAATAGTCACCACTAGCCACCACCACTAGCAACACCAACATCCCTGCTACCACACCAACATGTAGCCACCATTAACAGCCACTATTGGTGGTGGGTGGTGGGTCTGTTGCAAAAAGGGCTTATGCAAGCTAGGCTATGCACATTGCACACTTGCACCAATATTAGCTGCAACAAGAGTCCCCAACCCAACGTCCACAATGGACCCACCACCACCAGGCTTCACCGGCCGCCATCACCAGCCACATGAGCACCCTAGTCACCACCATAGACCCACCACTAGAAGCAGTAAGTAAAAGTAAAAACAGAATCAAAAAAATGAAAAAGGAAAAAATGACAAACAATAAGATCGTTCCATTGATATTGAAATTAAGTATCACAAACTCAATGACAAACTATATATATATATATATAACATCAACAGTAAAACAATTGACTCCTCAGCCCCACAAAACATATCCCATCTCATTTCATCGATCAATATGCATAATGCCTCATGTTCGTGTTCATTTTGATGGACCTTTCACTTGATTCATAATCCTTACACTTTTTCTAACTAGATGTGAGACTTCTTCTTCAACTGTCTCGGGATGTGTTGATTCTGATGGAGCTACAATTGTCATAGGCTGAACTAATTCAGAAAAAGCTACAACTGTCATAGGCTGAACTGATTCAAATGGACCTGCAACTGGGTTCTTCTTACTCTTCCTTCTTGTTGGCGCAGCCAATGTTTTCTTCTTTATTGGCGCAGTTGTTGATTCTTGAGTTGGGCCTTGAGAGATAAGAATCTCCGAACTTCTCCCAAGTTTCAAATAGAAAACTCAATTATCAACAAAAGTTTGCACCATAAATTAAATTAAATGTAGCCTATAAAACTTACATTAAGAATGACTGTTCCAGTACGCTTATCTGTATAAAGACCATAATCATATTGTTTTAGCCTCTTCCCAAGAGCCCTTCTTGTTCGAAGGGGAACGTCACTTTTAGGTACTTGTGATTGGTTGGCCCTTCTTCTCGCCTGCAATTTCTTGTGCTCTTGTTGTGGTTGTTCAGCTACATTAGGGGCTTCTTCAGCCAATTCTTTAACTAGGCGTCTTTTAGATGGCCTTCTTGTAACTGGCCTTTGATTTGGTTTTCTTCTAGTTGTTTTTCTATTTAGCCATTCAGCTTCAGTGACACCTTTTGTTAGCTTTTGTGGTGGCCATTGTGATGACCCTTCTAGTGGCCTTTGTGGTGACCTTGGTGATGGATCTTGTGGTGGCCCTTCAGTTAGGCCCTCTATTGGCAGCTGAGCTCTAGCTTGCCTTCTTCGAATCTAAGAAAAAGGCAAAGGACATCATAAATATAACATCAGGCCATATAACAACGTAAATGAAAACTAAACACAAATTATTGAACTTAATGGGTATTTTTTTCTCTGTTGCTACTGAAGAACAATGGACTTAACTGGCCCTTCAGTTGCTTCGGCTAATCCTTCAATTGGTTGTCTTCTACCTTGCCTTATTTGAATAGGCCATTCGGTTTCAGGTACAGCAAGGGCTTCAACCAATTCTTCACATGTCATTCTCGTGACTTGACAAAGACAAAACCATTGCATACATGTCAATTATATCTATGTACATAGTTGTAATAAACCATAAAGTAATATAAACACTAATGTCATGACTTATTAGGTTTATTATCGTCGACAGAAGAATAGTCGACTCACTTCGCCTTTCTGTTTGTCCTTCACAAATTATCCCTTCACTAAGCCCTTCAGCCGGCCTCAACCGTTCCTGCTGCTTCCATAATTGACAACCTTTAGTATTGTGCCATGCTATGTGGCAAAAAGAACACCTCATTTTTACACATGTCCTACTCATCCTACGCTGACATGAGACCTCTCCCTCTATCATTCTTCATTTTCGCTTTCGTCTTCCCATTTTCTTCTTTAGTGGCAAAGGTTGAGGTGCTTCGCGATTTGTTGGCTCCCAAAACTTGCTACTTCTGATTGGCTGCATCATAAATTAGTATGAAACAAGATATTTTGGTTTCTTATACCAATCATCAATGTAATCCTCTATGTTGTGGCTCTTCAATTGGATGGCACATATGGCATGTGCACAAGGAATTCCACTTAGTTGCCATGCTCTACATGAACACTTCCTCGTACCTAAATGGACAACATACTTATCGGAATCCTTCATTATCTCATATCCTTCATCCCCATTCTAAATGAGATGACAATACCTACTTGCAACCAAGTTCTCATCCAATTTCTTAGCAATTCTAGGGCCACATTGCCTAATCCACTTTGCAGCCTCGTCTCTTTCTCCGTGCAGCCGAGTCATGACCGTAACCCGTATGTCTTCAAGTATCGAGATAATTGATTTGCATTTGGCATCTATTATCCTCCCATTGAATGCTTCGCAGATGTTGTTATCGATACTATCACACTTGAATTCCTTGTTGAAGAACGTCCTACACCAATACTTCGGTTCTGTTTGGAATAGTGCATCATAACCTTGTTTTGTCAATTGAAACAGTTCTTCTTTGGCCATCCTAAAGTCAGTCATATTCGTGCTTTTTGCTAGCTGCTAAAATTACAACTGCAGCTTGTCCCATTTTTAGGTCTTTGCCCAATTTGCGTATATGTGCTGCGCACACATTCAATGTTCGGCATAAGGCAACAACTTTGCTATTGCCAGAACCAATCCCTGCAATAATTCAAAATAAGAAATGTAAGTAAATGGCATATTGATATCAAAAAGCAAATAATTGACCAAATTTTTCAAAAAGCAAACCTTTTGTTGGTCACTCATGAACGCCCACCCTTCCCCATTTGTTATCTCTAAATCAATCATCAAATTTTTTAGGAACCGGGACTAATTGTCCTTATTCTCTACCCTCACAACAACTCAAGCCAGTGAAAACATTTGGTTATTTCCATCTCTTCCAATTGCGGCCAACAATTCTCTCTTGCACAAGCCCTTCAAAAAACAATCGTCCAATCTTATAATCCGTCTACAACTAGATAAAAATCCTTATTTGCATGCATTGAAGCAAACGTAGAACTTATCGAACTTGGTCCTACTATCAGGAAGTGGTCTTTCCACGAACTTTACATACACTCTATTTGAAGGATTTTGCAGCCTACACTCCCAAGCATAATCCCACAACTGTCCATATTCGCTGCTGTACTGACCAATAAGTATCTTCATCACATTTTGCTTCGATCTTTTGCATTGATTCCTAGATATATTGATGCCTACCTACTCCTTCACCAGCATCCTGAACTTAGTACTATTCACATGAGGCATCAACATAATCAGATCAAAGAAGTGCTTGGACAACCATGCACTTGTTATCCTTTTATTTTCAAAATTAATGGAACAAGTATGTTCCTTTTGGTAGGCTATAATCTGGAAGGATCCACTTCTCTTAACAAATACGCCATAGATCTTCCATGGACAATTTTACTTTGAACATCTAGCTCTTACAAAGGTCTTAGTGTTTCTAATGAAGTCAATATTCCTCTGTGCATCAATTGAGTTCTTCAGTATAGCTTTCCTAAATTGTTTTGTATCTTGAAATTTCATACCTACTGACAAAGTAAGAGAGGCAACAGATGGATCATAAGAAGGAAACTTACTTTTCCTTCTATGCATAGCTCCTTGATCTTCTTCAAGCTCATCCTAAGAATCATAATCAGTCTCTTCGCCAGTAGCACCAGCATCTGCAGGGCCTTTGGCTTTGTTTGGAATTTCATCAGCTACCTACAAAATTACAAACTTATCTATCCAAAAATCCATTTGTTTTTTTCTTGACTGTACAAGCTCCTCGTCGTCGTTATCACTTATGAAATTTTCAACAGGCAATCCTTCATTGTCATCATCACTTGATTCAATTACTTCCCAATACAATCAAATGATTGTGACATCACCTATGTCATCATCACTTTGGTGAATTGCATTTGCGCTCCTCTCCTCTCCATCATGTCTATCGTGCCCTCCTTCGACCCTAACCTCAGTTTTTCCTTCAATACCATCTCCTTCTTGTCCTAGTTGGGCGCTCTCTCCATCATCATCTTCGTCCTCACTGTCACTATTGTACTCAACGTATACTTTTACCTCTTCGCCATGAAGATAATGGTATAAAACATCATCTTCTAAGCTTCTCAAACCATCTCTTAGGCCTTCCTAGGAACACAATACAGCAACTTCTGAACTTTACAAGGCAAATAAGTCACTGTATCCCTAACAAATCTTATATAAGATACATTCTTTATCTCGACAAAGATGGTGTCTTTATTTCCACCCTCATACTCCCACTCATCCTCCCCAATCACAAAATCCCCACCGTAGCAAACTATGACAACAACACAATCCTCGTCATAAGCCATTTCTGCACCAAGAAAAAAAATAATTAATTTTTGGGACCACATCCACAAAGAACAACAAACAATTGCACATGGGAGTCCCCCCACGCTCATGGACTTTATTAAAGAAAAGGGAAGGGGGAAGAGATGCACATGTTAGGCCATTTATTAGAAAGATACCATCATTGACAAAAAAAGGTCCCCACACTGACAATATGCCCCTACATGACAGCCAAAAAGGAGGTCGCCACTTTGATTATTTTCCTTCCCTTCCCTTAAAATATTAACCAAAAAACAGAGGTCCTCACAACAAGCATAGGTCCTCACGATACCCATTTGAACACTTCAATTTTTAAAAAAATGACCAGACGTCCCCACAACAACCACTCCGAGCAGTCAAAATCACTGCCGCACATCACATTTCACATCTAACTCCTAAAATTTGCCCTCGCACATCATAATACCACATCCAAGCTCTAAACACACATCACAGTAGCACCATTCTAAATCACACATCACAATAACACCAAATCTTTGAGGTCGAGCCCTAATTTTCCCCTATTTGAACCCTACATTTCAAGGCCAATCCTTAAATTGCCAATCCGAACCCCCATTAGGGTTCTAGTATCGCTTTTGACCCCTAAATCGTACATCAAAGTACCATCCGAGCCAACCTTCACATTTCCTTGCCGAGCCCCAATTTTTCCATTAAAGCCCTAATAAAAGAATTCGAGCTGTAATTTCATCACAAGGGAGAGAAAGAAGGGGCCGAACCTGGAAGAGCAACGATGGTGAGCGACAACGACGACCAACGACGGCGACTAATGACGGCGACTGATGACCACCTCTAGGCGTAAACGGCGACAGAGTGAAGGGCCTGAGATCTAGTATGAACACGAGTGAACGGGGAGGAACGACGGCGGCCAGGTCTGCTTAAGCCAAAATAACCTAAACGACGTCGTTTAACACCAAGGAAAAACGACGTCGTTTAGGTCAACTCAGTCAACGTGGATGGATGACGTCATTTTTGTCGTCCATGTGCGCTTTTTTTTTTTTTTTTTTTTTTAACATGCCACCTCAGTAAAAAATGTTGTCAGAAAATGCCACGTATGCAATGTGGCCGGATTTTCTCGCCGGTAGCACTCAAGTGATCCATGTTGCTCCGATTTTGGCACTTAAGTGTCACTTTCATAACTTTTGTCACTAAAGTGTCCGTTTGTGCCATCTTTTGGCATTCCAGGGGTCCGGGTGTCCATTATTGTGTATCAATGTCACAAGAAGGGAATGCATACCAACTCACAAGTAAATTTCTACATTTGAAATTTTTAGATTGTTCATTTCTTGGCATTGAAAAATGCAAAAATAAGAGCATGGTTTGATCACTACATGTCATAGGTAAAGGTGGAGCTGTTGCAGAACCAAAACGTGATGCTGCTTATCTCGGACTTGACCTTATCAGACGACGATTTAAGAATCCTTACCTGCCTCTATAATGAGAACAAATTCAGATCCAGTAACACTGAAATTATGTGGTAGTTCCAGCAGAAGAAATCTTAGATGCCCTGGCACTCGTGCAACATCATTGTCAGCAAGGCAGCAGCAAAGTTCATCAAGGAGTTGTGCCACTTTAAGCAGCAGACTAAGGTTGTCGTGTTGAACCACAAGTGGAACTTGGTGAAAGAGGACACAATGATGACGATATGCAATTGGGCAAGAGCTACTGAGAGACCGACAACGGAGAACCCAGCACACGTCATTAATTCCGCGAACCTCCAAAATTGCTTAAAATCAATTGGCATATATTGAGAGTGAGCATCCATTGTGGTGTTAGGAGAGCTGGCATGAATAATGAGCATTATGACTTGGTTGTAAACGTCAAGTCATAGTGGATAAATTTTAAGTTGTGTTTCAAGTTTGTTAAGACTAGCACTATCACCTAGAGGGGGGTCAATAAATAAAAATATAGAATTTAGAAAATAATGGATTCTAATATTGCAATAAGACAACGTCTGAAGACAATCTTGTGCGATGATCAGATTTTACTATGTGCAATATACTATCGAGTGAAATAAATGAGAGTTTAAGAGAAGGAAAAATGCACACGACAATCATAGTGGTTCGGCTTATGATAAATCTACATCCACTCTCCTGCATCGACAGCTTATTAGCTAGATTTCACTAATGAATCAATCAGAGGTTACAAAGTCCAAGTACTCTCTATTTGAGTATGTGTGATTTGTATCTTCACACTCAACAACAACCTCCAAGAGATTATTACACTTTAAGCTCACAAAGACAAGTATGTAAAGATGAAGCTCTCTTTTAAACTTTGGAATTTGTAGACTTCTTATCTCTTATTCCCTTCAACATCACGATCTCCTTTTATACACCTCATTCTCCAAGCCAATCGTTGGACAAAAACTTTGAGGATCATTCATTCCATCAACCCATTAGACTTGAATGATACATGAAGATCTAAATGCCTCAAGGATGCCAAGATTAGAGTCTCCCTTTGATTTTGCTGCCCATACAACAAAGATTAGGTTCTTCATAAGTTGAGTTCTTCATTTGGAAAGCATGCTTCATCTTCAAATGGTTGTCACATGGATCACGATTCTATATTAAGGAAGAATTACACCGATATTCTTCCCTCTCCGACAATCAATATATAGAAAGAAATCCATGCTAAATTCCTAGCCCATAGAATCAAGCTTTAATGAGAAGATTTGAGATCTGCTTGTATTGGTTAATGATGTGTATCATCTTGTACAAAATTAGCCATTGTCCATGATTGTTATAACAATCATATTTGTCTAGAACTTGAATTTCTCGCATAAGCCACTGAATCTGATGAATATGATTAGATCATTTGTTCCAAAAATACCATTTGGAAAACTTATCATTAGAATCAATAAACATATAAGAAAGATTTTGTCAAAATTTAAAATCAATTAGGGGAATTTCTTCATCTGAATTTAAGCCCATTGAATAAGCACGGTCCAAAAATTAAAGCAAGCCAGTATGGCGTTACAAATAAAATCCAACCATTTGTTTTCTATTTTGTCTCGTCCTGCGTTAATTTTGTCCATGCACGCTAGCTGGATATATAGCAAGAGAAGACTTCCACAGGCTACACTTATTTAATGGAGAAGACCATCCTTTATCTTGCATTAAAAGGGAGTTGCAAGAAGACAACCGAGAAGTTGAATACTTCCATGAACACATAAATGAAGGGGAACTCGCTTTGTCCAAGATGAAGGATGAAGGAAGATCTCCTTCCTGATGGCTCATCATTATGGCCACATGTGAAGGATGAGCGAGGCCATGCAACTTCCCTGGAAAAGAAGGAACAAGAAAGTTGCAATTATGGCTCATGA
This sequence comes from Eucalyptus marginata, assembly GCA_014182565.1. Taxonomy (NCBI): domain Eukaryota; kingdom Viridiplantae; phylum Streptophyta; class Magnoliopsida; order Myrtales; family Myrtaceae; genus Eucalyptus; species Eucalyptus marginata. The sequence continues at coordinate 37,272,378 of CM024592.1, read as the reverse complement.
TTATTCATGATGGCCATTCATTGCAACTTTCTTCTCGTTCACAGCAAGTCTCTCTATATAAGAAGATATTGGAAAAGAAAGAAGAAGAAAGTTTTAATGATGGCTCATGATTATTCATGATGGCCATTCATTGCAAGTTTCTTTTTGTTCACGGCAAGCCTCTCTCTATATAAGAATATGCAAGAAGAGGAGCTCTCGCCATAAGAAAAATGATTAATATTATGAAAAAATTTAAATTAATATATTTATGAATAATTTACTCTAATAAAATTTTGTAATTATCAAAAATCTCAAACGAATACACTTTTCACAAATTTACTTCAAATTAGTATATTTGTGACAAATTTGTTATCTATTAGTTTCCGTTAAATTTTACTGTCGAATTATTAAATTTGATATATCAGTTTAGGATTTTACTCTCCATTTATTATAGTTGTATCGGTTTTGTGGTATTAATCCAATTTAATAGAGGATATACTTATCACAAATATATCGGTTTTGGGTTTTTGGCAGTAAAAAAATTTGTTTGGAGTAAAATTATCAAAATGTACCAGTTTGGTTTTTTTTTTTTTTTTTTTGGTTATTTGGGGATAAATTTGTCACAAGTATATAAGTTTGGGGGAAAATCCCAAATAGGGATCCAAAGTACGTATTTTTTTTCTCAAAAGAGGATCTAAAATAGAGTCTATCTCAAATAAGGACCCAAAGTGGTCATTTAGTCTCAAAGAAATACCTCACTTGCCGGCCGGTGAACAAATGCCTCTCCAATGCATATCCGGTAACCTAATCAGGGGTATTTTTATCCAAAAAATCTTTTTTTATTTTCGGTTCGTTCTGTTCTTTTTTTTTTTTTTTTTTTTTTGGTCTATGGTTGCATTGTTCATCATCTTCTTCGTCCCCTCTTCCTCTTCTTCTTACCTAGACCAAAAAGATCGGACTTGGGAAGGGTTGGCGAGGGCTGGACGCCCATCATCGGCAGTGGGCGAGGATTGCGAGCCCTCGTCGGCCGTAGGCGAGGGCTTGCAGGCCGACCCTCGCCAAATCTAGCGAGGGCTTGCAGGCCCTTGTCGGCCCTTATTAGTGGCCGGTGAGGTGGGCGAGCCCTCGCTAGCTGCGGACGAGGCCACCCTCACCAGATCTAGTGAGGGTCAGCCTCTCCTAGGGCCGACAAGGGGCGACCTCCCTCGTGTCCGCCCGCTGCTCCACTAATAACCTCGTCTTCTGCCGGGACCACGACTTGGATGCCCACGTTGCTTTCTTCATCCCTTCCTCCCACCACCGTTCCCAGATCGATGGCTTCTCTGGCTACCCCTTTTGCCCTCGAGCACCTCCTTGTAGGGCCTCGAGTTGGACGCCCCCCCTCCCCCACGGCCAGCAAGGGCTCGATGGCCCTTGCTCGCTGCTGGCGATGGGCGTCGAGCCCTCGCTTGCTGCCGATGATGGGCGTCAAGCCCTCGCCGGCCTTTCCCCAAGTCCAAGTGTTCTTGATTTGGGCAAGAAGATGAATAGGGAGAGTGGAAATCGTTATCAAATTTTCACTTTCCTGTCGTTTCATTCCGACTCCTTCGCTGTTCTAGGTGACAATGTCCGAGACCCATTCCTCAGTCTCTTCCAAAATCTTAAGAAGATATCCAACTCCATCCAGACCCATCTCTCTACCTTCATTCTTCGTCCCGCTAACTCGTCGTAGACCGATAACAATACTCTCTTCTCCGTCTCGAGCTCGCCCAAACCGAGTGCGCCAAGTGCAAATTTCCAGGCTTTCGGACCAGAAGAGGTGCTCAAGAATGTGGGCACTTTGTTTTCCTTCCCCTTTGCTTTGTGTCATTACCATCTCGAGTGAACAGTTCAGGGTTATGCGTGTTTTGGATATAACGGTGTGTATGATCGGTCAGTGTTTGTTGGTATTCCTAAGTGAAGGCAGCAAATGGGTGCCTTTCGAAATGCATAATTGCAGTGTGTTGTTTCATGGGGGAAATCAAAGGAGACGTGCCCTGAAGAAGACGATGAACAGGACAACCAAAAATGAAAAAAAAAAAAAGTTGGATGAAAATACCCTAATCAGGCCATCGGAATATGCATCGGAGATGTAATTATTCACCGACCGGCGACTGAGGTCCTTCTTTGAGACTAAATGACCACTTTAGGTCCTTATTTGAGACGTATTTCACTTTAGGTCCTCTTTTGAGAAAATGATGGCACTTTGGATCCCTATTTGAGATTTTTCCTAAGTTTGGGGTTTGTTGTTATAAAAAATTAGTTAGGGATAAATTTATCACATGTATACTAATTTGAGATTTTCTATGATATTAACCCTAAGAAAAATAAGTGAAGTAGAGCACAAATAAGAAGAATAGGTGCTTTGAACATTGTGGATTTTGTACAATATATACATCCATTTTGAGTATTTTAATTAAGATTAAACACTGTGGGTGGGGTATAAATTATAGGATCAGGAAACACTTTAGTGTGAGCGATTGTAATTATGCAATTCTCTGATTTTATAATGGATTATTTGCTAGATCTTTCTTCGTCCATAGGTTTTGACACTCGGACTAACTATGTAAATCTCTTGTGTCTTTTTGTTATTCCCCATTTTATTTTCTCTGATAATTTCATATGCCGATATAATTGCAAACATCCGGTCCTTTTTGCAACAATTGGTATTAGAGCTAAGACTTTGCAATTATGTCTGGAATGGAATATGAAGTTGAGAAATTTAATGGGAGGAACCGCTTTGGGTTGTGGAGCATCAAGATGGAGGCGCTATTAATAACTCAAGGTTTAGCCAAGGTTTTGGAGGGCAATGTTAAGTTGCTTGAAACAATGAAAGATACCGCAAAGGATGAGCCAATAAGGAAGGTAAGGAGTATAATCTTGTTGAACCTATAGAGATGACCGAGGTGAAGGATGCCGCAGGATTGTGGGCAAAACTTTAGACCCTTTGTGAAATGAAGGGTTTGAACGATCGTTTATATATGTTGAAGATGATGTTTCAATCTAATACGTCCATTAGAGCCCATATAAATGAGTTTAACAAGCCTACATAAACTGCATTTCTTGTTGTGCCTTCTTCATTGTATATATAAGTGTAGGTTCAGGGTTTCTTGTCAACTTTAATTTCCCACATGACCTAAATTTGAGAGTATAATGCTTATTACTCCCCAAGTTTGCTCGAATAAATCAACCTTTCCTAATTTGAAGCACTCGATGTGCCGGGCATATTTATATTTTGACCAACTTAGGAGAATTATAGGTTTGTCCAAATTTCGTGCCCTTGCCAGCTCGGTCCAAAAATATAGTTAGATTTTGGGCTTCCCTACTTGAGTACATTCGCTTTAGTCCAATTAAATACGGTTTATGTGGGCTTATTTTTGCTAAATGCAAAGGATCTTAATATGCAAATCAATAATATATTTTTGTTTAGGATCAAGGGTTGATCTCTAATTTTCTTATGGAAAATTCCAAATAAGGGTCTGAAGTTGCTCTCATTTTCTCAAATAAGGGCATGAAGTGGACCTTATTCCAAATAAGGGCTTAAAGTGCATTCATTTTCTCAAATAAAGACTTAAAGTAGAATTTGTTTCAAACAAAAGGCCTGGAGTGGCTATATATGTTTCAAATAAGGGTTTGACTTTCCAATTGGTCAAGGGTATTTTCGTCATTTATCTTTTTTTTTTCCTTTTTTCTCTTCTTTTTTCTTCCTTTTTTTTTTTTTTCTCTTTCTTCTTCTCAGTGGCAAGGACCAACCATTGGCGATGCCCAAATAGGGCTAGGTGAGTGAGGCTGCCCTCAAAAGCTATAAGCAAGGGCTGCCCTCGTCAACCTTAGGCAAGGCCAGCCCTTATTAGATCTGAGTGAGGGTTGCCTCGTCCGTGACCGGTGAGGACCTAGGTGAGAGTCATGGTCCTCCATACCAGCCGGTGGCCCTCATCGGTGCTCGCCGAAAAAAAAAAAGACAGAGAAGAGAATAGAGAAAAAAGAACAGAATAAGAAAAATAATTTAAAATAAAAATAGTCTTTTGACAAAAATACCCTTTGACTAGCTGGAATATTTAGCTAGCTAGCAGCCAACGAGGTCAAGCCCTTATTTGGGACTATCACAACCACTCCAAGTCTTTATTTGAGATTGATATAATCACTTGACGTTTTTATTTGACACAAGGTTCATTTCGAGTCTTTATTTGAGAAAATGAGAGTACTTAAGGCTCTTATTTGAAATTTTCCATTTTCTTATATAATCAATGACTTAATAGGGTTATCAAAATTTAGGGCTAAACAATCTTTAGCCAAAAAGTTAGATTCTCAATAATGGCTCATGCATTGCATATGGTTTATAAAATATAATATATGGTATTATTGCATGATTATCTATAATATATGCATGTTTCTAAATATGAAAAATGGCATGTCGTTAATAAATATTGATGATATGATTTTTGTTAATTGTGGCATGGGAATCATATTATTATATGCATTGCATCTAGTACCTAAATCACATTCATACATGTTTCCTAATTTAGAATCTCATGTATTTGATGCATTAGAAATCCTGTACTAATTTAGAAAATCATAATATTTAGTTCATGCATGGTTAGGATTTGATACATGTTTCCTAGTTAATTTAGTTCATCATGTAGATTTAGGGTAATTTCCTAGTTTTAATTCATTAAGAAAATTCTAAAAATATTTCATTAATATCTCATGTAGATTGCATTTAATTATATAATTAATTCCTTTTTAGTTTTAAATATCCATGTTACATACTATACATCATTTAGTGAGAACATAGCCTTAGGAATTCATTTTAATTAACATATCATATATATTGCATTTAAGATTAATGCATGTTCAATTTCATTGCATTGTTTAATACAAGCAATACTTATTAACTTAGAATATGTTCATTTAGAAAATTTATTCATGACATATTCACATTCATGCTCATGTTGTATTGTTTAACATGCATTTGTCATTAGGGAGGCTATATTGAGTCATTTGAATATGCCTTAATTAAACCATTCATTTTTAATATGTTAGTCTAATTTGGATCTTAATGTTATTTCACTATATTGCATGTTGAAATTCGGCCACATAGAACTCTAGGAGTTCATTTTCATAGAATAAGAAAGATTAGTATAGTTTGCATGCTTAACAGTTTTGATAATTAATCATTGATTCATGCATTTAATATGTTCCTGCATATCATTCTTTGTTTGTCTCTTGAAATAGTTTCCATTTTTTCCCATTTCAATGATCGATAATGAGGCTTTGCTTGCATTTGCTCATGCATTCAGGTTCTTCATATTTTTCACAATTTATTTATTACATTGATTATTGAGTTTTAATTTATTACTTGTATACTTGCATGATCATCTCTCACATGTTCGTGACAAAGGATAAAACTGACAAATATTGCATGCCAAAACATTTTCAACATGAAGAGAAAAGGTATTGAAAGAGTATTAGATTACTTTGACATAAGCAAGTCCTGTATTTAGAATCTCTAATTTGTAAAAGTAAAACATACTTCCATGGCTTACTTGGGTGTCTTATCGATCCATAATTGACTAGTGATGGATTGAATTGAGACCCCCAGTTGAGATTGGTGTGGGCTTAGAGAGCTTGTGCTACACGATGACACCATCTCTTTCGAGAGTAATTTGTGCTCTCTTAGTAATCCGTTAGCTTTCCCTTGATGGTTCACCTTGAGGAAAGTCATAACACCTACAATAGATATATTGAAATGGTTTGTTATCATGAAAAAAAGTGACTTTTGGACATGAAAAATGGTGATTGTTGGATATGAAAAGAGGTTAATGTTAACTTGAAGAGAAGTGATGGTTGATCATGAAAAGTAGTGATGGTTGGGATAAGATATCTATTCCAAGGGGAAAAATTGTCTAAAAAAAATCCTAAACCTATCCCACTTTTTCCAATTTAGTTCTAAACATTTTCACGTTTTGCTAATTCAGTCTATTTGGTTAATTTCAATCGAAAATTGCTGACGTAGACGTCGATCGTCTAACATGGCATTGGCGATGTTGACATGCATAATTTTTAATAATATTTTAATATTATCTCGCATGTTTTATTAATTTATTATTCAATATTTCTTTTTTCCTTTTTCCATTTTCTTTTTTCTTTTTGTAACCCTAGGCTCACAAGGTCACTGGCCATGGAGAACTAGGTATGACACCTTCGCCACCCAAAGGGCGAGGGTTGCGGCCCTCCCTTGGATTTGGGCAAGGGCCGACACCCTTACTTGTAGCCAGTGAAGGCGTGGAAGCCCTCACCCAGGCTAGGTGAGGATGTTGTGATCCTCGCTTGTGGCTAGTGAGGGCATCGGTGGCCTCACCCAGACTAGGCAAGGGTTGTCGGCTCTCACTTGGGGCCGATGAGGGTTGGTTGGCAACCTCACTAGCCTAAGGATAAAAAAGAAGGAAATTTAAAAAAAAAAATTCAAATACTATTAAAAATTACCTACATCAATATCCACCATGTCACATAGGATAATTAACACCCACATCATCAATTTCTGATCAAAACTGGTTGAATGGATTTAATTGACAAAACATGAAAATGTTTAGGACTGAATTAGCAAATTAAAAAATTTAGGATTAAATTGGCAAAAGTACAATAGATTTAGGATTTTTGCACAATTTTCTCTATCCCTAAAAGTTGTGTTGATTAGTTGTCCGTAAAAATGACCAGATCATACATCGTTTAACACACTTGTTCAAGAACAACAACTTGTTGTTCTTCATGACTCTCTCTTCTTTACAATTTTCTCTATTATTTTTCTCATTCCACACACAAGTTTGACAAAAAATTCAAGGTGAAATTTTAAGAGAGAAATTGAGTGATTGCTTAACTCGTTTCTCTATGATTTTGGTATATATCCTAAAGGTATATTTGTTATAAACCCAGTAGCAACAATGGGCGGGGCAAATAATATTTTAAGGACAATGATCGTCATCAAGCACCAATGCATCAAAATTTATAACTATTGCTCTATTGACAATCGAATTTGCCCAACAAGTTAAATAAACCATCATATGCACCGGGGATATCTGTTAGGAGATAGAATTCACAGCCCATAAAACTCAGCAATTACAACAACCAATGGCTCTAAAACATCCACCTTGCTGTCTTCACCATTTGTGTCAATTACCACTCTAACATCAAATACTTTAGGAGTTAATAGTTGCAACTCCGCCTTGAACCAAACATTGTCAAGATCTGCATGAATACTACACAACCACTTCCAATTAGACTATAACACATACAACTAAATAATTCAAGAATAAAATAATCGACATTATCTCCTGACCACACTTCTTCAAGACTCACACATTTCATGTAGCCTGTCATACTAAGTGCATTCGTCAGGAACGTCATTGCCAATGTGCTCCAAATGCGTACTTCATAATTCAAACCCCTGAATAGATGAATTCGATATCTCAATGGCAAAATTTGTCACTATCTCTTCTTAGAGCTAATATGGATCACTATTGCTTAATCACTCTCGTTATTAACAAGCTCCTCAAGTGAACTTTGAAACTCCACCTTCTAATGTATATCAATACCTTTATGAAGTTAAGACACTTAAGGAAATCAAGTTCTTTTTTTAATTTTGAAATGCCTTACACCAATCAATATACCGTCGTGCATTCTAATTCTAACATTGTTGGGATCCACAATATCATACTTAGTGTTATTTTCCAACTGCAATTAGTATGCATTAATAAGTAGTCAATTAGTTTCTTGTGTGGCGTAGCGTTAAATAAACATCAAGAACATAGCTAAATGTTCAATTAGTGCAAACAAATGTGACTGAAATTATCAGACTAGACTAATAATAAATCATTTACCTCTACCTTTAATGTCAACATTAAGGAACATAACAATTAAATAAAAAAGGAGGAAGAAGAGGGCCCAACCATAGACGTTGGAGATGACATCACCATTTTTCCAGAACGTTCGAGATTTTTGGAGATGGCATCGATTTAGCCCCTGAATTGTCCAGGCCGTCGTGTTTCTCACCCTTTGATTTTTAAGGTTCAGCATTCTCAAGGGACTTTAGACCTCTAAAGCCCATTGAGAAAATACTAGATCGTTTAGCAATCATTTTTAAGGAGCTTTCAAGTGAGAGTCAACATTGAGAATGTTGAACGGTCAATACTAGTAAGAGCTAGCATTGGGATTTCAGCATTTGGCTAAATGCTGAAACTCATTTTTTTCTTTCAAAACTACTGTCATCAATTTTCAAACTTTCAATTTTATCCCTCATTTTTTTTATTAAAAAATTACCAAACCCCCTCGTTGGTTTGGCAAAGGGTTTGGTCTTTTTTAAAATATATATATATATATATATATATTTGATTTTTTAGCATTAGTGTCAAAATTTATATTAGAAAGTTGCTTACATTTCCTTTTTCAACTTTAAACAAATAAAAATTAGAAAACTAATATTAATCACCCAAAGAGCTTTTCAAATGTGTTTTCTACCAAACAACATTTCTCTCAAAGTTACTTCTCAAAGCGTAATTTATCAAACAACTTTTATATTTGTCCAAAGTCCTTTAGACTAAACTGCTTTGCAATTCTCCAATGAGCTTTCAAAATGCCAAACCAAACGCACCCTCAATCTTTCACATCAATGATAGAAAAAAGCTCGGGTGTGCAATGATGTCATAAAATAGACATCTTTGATGGCGATCGAGAGGCGGTGGTGGCATTTTAAGAGACGCATAAAGTGACTTCGCTGGCTCGTGTTTGATCGTCCGTCTTTATGCCGACTCTCTCCCATTGATTTTATTGTCCTTGACTTAAATTGTCACGGATTTCACACTATGCGAAATGACGTGAAATATGACTAATGAGAACCGACAATTAATTCTAACTCCTTGTGAAAAACTTTCAATCCTATACACTCGCTATATTATGTGGAAGACATACACTTGCATACAAAACTGTGATGATTTCTACGAACGGATACTAAATAAGAATATTGTATTTTCTTATCGTGTCGCTTTATCACCATCATGCAATGCAATTTATCAATCTTTTCATAATTTCTAACGATATAATCTCTCAATCTCATAAATGAATTATTCATTATCTTGATACAAGATTATCAAAATTTCAAAACACTCCAGGACATAGTTGAATCATCATGATACCACCCACAAGAAGTGCCGCCGCTCTAGTTGCAAGCGCGCAAAATGTCACTTTATGGCTAAACCCCTGAGATACATGCAAGGGTTTGCTTGTTTAGGATGAACGTTTCAATGAATTCTTTTATTTGTCCATCGTAGTGGAGAATATCATTTACATTTCAAAAAATCATAAAAATTATATCTTAATTTACGTGTTAATATTTATAAATTGTAGGTTTTTTCTTTTCAGATTGAAGTAGACGTTGAATGATTTCCCTATTTAATGTTTGTTACCTGAAAAAAGAAATGTCTTGTAAACTTTCGTTTTGACTTGTTGAGCAATTTCCTGCTAATGTCAAATTTGCAGAGAAGATTGGCTATTTTCGAACATTAATATTCATTTCGTTTAATCACATGTCAGGAAGTCTTTTTCCTTAGTTATTGTTTTCATTGATAAAAATTAAAAATTGAGGGATAGATGCGGCCTTTCATATACTCAATAATACGGATACTCAATAGCATGTAATGTGGAAAGTGATGTTGTACATAATTTCATTGTCAATCTTACTTAATTTGGACAGTGTGAAACTCTATCATCAGTACAATACTGAAGAAAATTTCCTGGGGTACACTAACAAACTATACCATTAAAATATGTTAATTTTAACTGCTAACAGTAAGATATAGGGACACTTAAAGCATTCAACAAATGTGACATCCTTCGATTTATTTGAACTGTAATTACCCATACAATAATTTGAATAATATCGCGAGATTTGTTGGAACAAAATGCCCCCATCGTGAAGTCTAATCACGGACCTCATCGGAGCGTCAATCCCACCCTACCGTTTTGGCTTCTTTACGAGGATTTCAAACAAAACATTCCCTACAACAGATAAAGAAAAGCTACGTTTATATTAATACCTGTCAAGAGATAAAATTTGCTTCCTGTCAAACTCAGCACTTACAATAACCCACGACTACACAAGCTCCAATTCACTATCGGCACCCTTCATATACGTTATCGTGCTAGTACCGACTACCTTAGGAGATACTAGTTACAACTCCACCTTGAGTTGAGCAACGTCAAGATTTGTATTAATAATGCTGGGAAAATTGTCAAAAAAGTCATAAAATTATTATACGACAGCTAATTCGGTTTTAAACATTTCAATTAAGATAATTTAGTCTTAAAAATTTTAATGATTTATCAATTTGATCATTCCGACCAATATAGGTCAGATATCGATGACGTGAGCGATGGTTTTCCTATGCAGTATGATCAAGATTTGGTGTAGATAATTTTTGTAATTTAAAAAAAAAAAAAGTTTCTAAAATTTTTAGATTTTTATTTTATTTTTCCCTTTATATTTTATTTTATTTTTCTTTCTTTTCTTTTTATTTTTCATTACTCTTCTTCACCAAAGGGTAGCGACCTTTGTTAGCTGCTAGGCAAGGCCTACAAGGTCCTAGTCGGCCGTGGGAGAGGGCTGCCACAATCAGCACTAGGCAAAGGTGTTGCGGCCCTCACCTCTTCAGATTTATTGGTGGCAAGGGCCACAAAGGCCTTGCCCACCACCGGTGAGGGTCATTGGCAATCACCGAGGCCCTAGCAAGCCCGCGGGCCCATCAAGGAAAAAGATATTAAAAAAGGATTAGAAAGAAAAGAAGAGAAATAAGAAAAAAATTAAAATTTTTTAAAAATCAGAAAATTCATTAAATACATAGCGTTGAATGTTCTACGTAGGATGGCCAGCTACCATGTTATCAATTTTCAATCAAAATTGGCTAGAATGATTATAAATTGTTAAAAAGTTTAGAACTAAATTGGATAAATCAAAAGGTATATTGTTGAATTAGTAGCCGTATAATAAGTTTATTTATGGACAATTATCTTGAATATTGCCACAGCCACTCCTACACAAAGTAGTGAACACTTATCTAGTCTAATTTCTCTACTGGCAATAGGTGAGCATAATTCCAAGCAGTGCCACTTGTGCATAACCTAAGAATACATATTTTCTTACCCTTCCATTAAGCTTACCATCACTTTCTCAAATACAACATGGATAACCAAGTAATAGAAGTACAAAATAATTAGCAACGTTAGCTGACTATATTTCTTCAAGACTCAAGCATCCACTTGTTTTCAATGGGGTTTACTCACCAAATAATTTGTCGTACTAAAAGCATCAGTTAGGAATCTCCTAGCAAATATACCCCTAATTTTATATGTCACAACCAATTCTCGAATAAATGAATCCAATGTCTCAGTGACAAAAATCCATAATCATCTTCCCTTGAAGCGAATACAGGCCACTATGTTCGACCCTTCTCATTATTATCCGAGCACATCAAACAAACTTCAAAACTTCACCTTCCGAAGTATACTAACCTCCGTGACACTCACGGAAATCATGTTCGTCTTGAATTCTGAGTGTGTCTCAGACCTCTCAATATCATCATTATATCGTCATGCATTCTAGTTAATGTTTGTTTCCTACATTGACTGATACAATGGGCCGGGCCAGCGTACTTGCCATAACTACCATGGCCTCAAAAACAAAAACAAAGAAAAAGAAGAAGAGAAACGAGCACACAATTGTAAGAAATTAAAAAGCTTATGGAAAACTTTCACTGACGGTTACATTGGTAAAGAGAGGGACTCGACACAACGGTCCCACTGGGCAACGCCCACCTCTGAAAGCCAACGACTTCATAAAGTCGCTATCCTATTCGAAATTAGGACTTATCCAATGGATACGACTCATTGCATCGCCAATGATGCCTTGGACCATCATGCAGCTTTGCAGATCCAAGAAAAAGTTCATGTGTAACATGCTCCGACTAATTTTGATGAGAAAACAATTCTTTTTTCATAGTCTTTTTTAAGCATTTACAATTAATAGAATTTTGTTTCCCATCAAAATCTAAAATTTTATCCAAATTTTAAAATATAATGAAAAAAATGAAAGTTCATTTATGTGTAAGTTTCAAGTGTTAAAAAAAAGTGAGAGCGTGTATGTCGCAATAATTAAATTAAACAAAAAGTAAAATAAAAAAGTTTGTCTAGACACGCCAATATATAAAAAGACGAACAACATATTGTAAATCCTTCGCCAACTAAAAATAGGAATACAACCTCAACACGTAATATGTTTCGGTAATTTTTGCCACCTTCAGGTTTGGACAACATTCACCTTGGACTTTTCTTATGTAGGAGATCACCACACATCGGGTCAATTTGTTTCATATATTCAAATTTGAGAAATATATTTACCAAAAAAAATTTATTAGAGAAGACGAAAGACAAGTGTTGTTGGACCATGAAACATCAAACTAATGGAGATTTCTTCCATTAAATGAAAATAAAAGTTACTTAAAATGTTTTAGTTATTTAAAGCTCGTGTCCATTACACAACTCATGTAATGTAATTGACCCATCACAATGCCTCCCTCAACTTGTATCCCAAATTAACTTTTATGAACAAGTTTCGAAATTTCTTATCTATGATAGGCTTGCTTCTTAGCGTATTATCATCACGCTATTTGTCCAATATGGACAATACATTCTTCACTCTCAAACTCGCACTAACACACTCTCTGATTTACAAGACAACTATATTAAAAAAAAAAAAATTAGACTTCATAATAGATAATCAAACCTTCCTTTTTCGTTGAGAATTTAGTTGATTAGTTTATTAGACTGATGACGCCTTAAGATCAAGATAGCTCTAATAATTATAAAATTATTTGACGAATTACAAATGAATAGGTAAACTTGATCTCATTGAGATTGTTGCGACAAAAGGAAAGGATAGAGTGAAATATTCCCATCTTTTGTGCGACAAAAGGAAAGGATAGAGTGAAATATTCCCATCTTTTGTGCGACAAAAGGAAAGGATAGATTGAAATATTCCCTTCTTTTGACCAAGTTATATGTTGTGGTACCCAAAAAAAGGAAAAAGAAAAAGAAGTGTTTTAAAAGAGGAAAGGAGACCATCGAGAGCACACCGAGAAGAGAGAAAAGAGCGCCGGGCGCGAAGGGGGGGGTGTAAGAGAAAGAAGGAAGGAAGAATAAGGAAAAAGGGAAGAGATTTCGTGTACACACCGCGAGGACCTCACCAAACTAGAATTATTTTGATTCATAATGCCCAGTAAGGTGCTCGCGCCATTCATTCATTTAATTGGAATAATTTTTGGGGTTAAGGTCAAATTCAAAGTTTTGTGAAATTTGAGTCGCGAAATTCAATTTTTGAGTTGTTGAGTTATGGTATTTCATGGAAATTGTGGATTATGACATCATGGAGCTGTGGGGCTTGATGGGAATTGAATTGAAGTAAAGGTTTAGTTGGAGCAAAATTTTGAAGGAAGAATAAGGAAGAATAAAGGGAAAGATGGGAGTTGAATTGAAGTAACGGTTTGGTCAAAGCGAAATTTTGGAGTTTTGTTTGCAAACTCCACATTGCGGTTAGACTTGAATAATTGCTTTAGGTGAGTGATTTGTTAGTGCGTTACAAGTTGTTTTGTTAGCATTTAGGTATGATTTAGCCATTTCGTAATTGGGGTAGAGTTTTACTTGTTTTTGACGTCGATTCTCGTTTAATTGATAGATTACGAGATCGTCAGTTCGAGTGATTTTTTTTGCTCAACAGTTCGAGTGATTCACGTTGTTTGGTTTGGGCATTTTCAGGTGACTAATGCTTATCTCTTCCTCAAGTTTGTGACCTCATATTTCGAAAGTGATATATTACGAATTATTAAAGCATGCTTACTGCATAAAAATATATATTCACAACATCACTTTCCACAAAACATGCTGTTGAGTAGACGTGTTATTAAGTATATGAAAGGCGGGATCTATCTCTCGGTTTTTAATTTTTATTAATTAAAACCGTAACTTTGGAAAACGACTTCTAGACGTGTGATTAGATGAAATAGATATTAATGTTCGAAAAGAGCCAATCTTCTCAGCAAATTTGACATTAGCAGCAAATTGCTCAACAAGTCAAATCGAAAGCTTACAAGAAATTCTTTTTTTCAGGTAACAAACATTAATCCGGAAATCATTCAATGGGCCGGGCCAGCGTATTTGCCATGCCTACCATGGCCTCAAAATCAAAAACCAAGAAAAAGAAGGGAAAAGAGCACACGTTTGTAAGAAATTAAAAAGCTTATGATAAATTTCGTTGACGGTTACATAGGTAAAGAGAGACTCGACACAACCGTCCCATGGGGCAACGCACACCTCTGAAAGCCGACAACTTCGATAAAAAAGTCGCTATCCTATTCGAAAATTGGACATATCCAACGGATACGACTCATTGCATCACCAATGATGCCTTGGACCATCATATAGCTTTGCAGATCCAAGAAAAAGTTCATGTGTAACATGCTCCGACTTTGTCTTGCTGTTTCTTTTCCTAATTTTATTAATTGTAAATGGTTAAAAGACTATGGAAAAAAGTATAAAATTTTGTTTTCTCATCAAAATTTTTGTTTCCCATCAAAATCTAAAATCCTATCTAAATTCTAAAATATAATGAAAAAATAAAAGTAAATCTGTGTGTAAGATATTAAATATTGTTAAAGTTTCAAGTGTTCATAAAAAAAGTGAGAGGGCGTATATTGCAAGTTATAAATTAAGCAAAGAGCAAAAAAATAAAAGTCTATCGAGACACGCCAATATAAAAAAAGATTGATAGCAACAAATTGTAAAATCCTTTGCCAACTAAAAATAGGAATACAACTTCAAGATGTAATATGTTTCTGTAATTTTTGCCTCCTCTAGGTTTGGCCAACATTCGGTTTAGATAAACAAGTAAAATTCAAAATGATCGCAGCGGAAGTAAAAATGCCAATACACATATTTCCTTAATATCGTTCGTGCATTTTGATAAGAAGCACATAGAAGTAATAAAGAGATTAATTATATTACCCTTGTACTGTGCGGAAAAATTTGGTTCTAACGTTCTTCAGATTCTCACCACAAACGTCTGATATCCTCGCAGCGTTGGTTCTGAATACTAATGTTTGGTTTCCTAGTAACACTAGTTCTGATGTTCTTATGATGTGTTCAGATCCAAAATGCAAACACCCGGTATCTTTGTAGCATTGGTTCTGATGTTCTTCAAATGTAGGCCATGAACATCTAATCTCCTCATAACGTAGGTTCTAATGTTCTTTAGATTCAACCCCATAAATATTGGGCCTCTAATTCAGACACACCATCAATCTCACGTCAACCAGTAGAGAGAAATTGAATCAAAATGATCACAGCAAAAGTAAAAATGCCCATACATGTATTTCCTTAATATTGTTCGCTCATTTTAACAAGAACACATAGAAGTAATAAAGAGATTAATTACATTACCCTTGTACCGTGCTAAAAGAATTTGATTGACGTTCTTCATATTTTGCCAAAGAACATTTGATATCCTCGAAGTGTTGGTTTGACTATGAATGTCAACTCTCCTGGTAACACTAGATATGACGTTCTTATGTTGTGTTCGGATCTAGAATGCAAATGCTTGGTACTTTGTAACGTTGGTTTTGATGTTCTTCATATGTAGGCCACGAACATCTAATCTTCTCATAACATAGGTTCTAACATTCTTTAGATTTAGCCCCACAAATGTCGGGTCTCTAGTTTAGATGCACCACCAATCTCACGTCAAATGGTAGAGAGAAATTGAGAGAGCTCACCACAACAATTGTGCTAGCAATTGCTTTTATGTGTGATTATTTGATTGATCTCTGTTGACACCTAAATTTTGGCGACCCGGTCATTTATTTATTGCATAAAAATTGGGGATTAATTTTTAACCCCTAAGCAAAAATATTAGAATTAAGTTGCATGGCATATAGTTTTAGGAGCATTTTTTTTATTTGCATTGGACTGGCTACAGATGTGTTCGACTTGATGGTTCAGAGCTTTAATTTGACAAGTTGGACTAAGCCCACGAAGAGAGCAAATTGGCCCAAGCCCGTATTCTCGAGGAGATATTACGAGCTTATCTTTGCAAGATTTGAAATTTGAGGAAAATCCTATTGTAATTTTGAATCTTTGGCAATATGTGATAAAATCGGTGGAGAATATTCATTTTTGCGAATGAAATCTAGAGGAGATGTCGAAAATAGAAAACAAATATTGCGTTCGGAAAAAATCCTCATGAATGTTGATTTAAAACCCTAGTCCACTCACCTATAAATAGGTTACTACACCACATAAAGGGGGAGGCCACACGTATTGATACATATGGTCACACAAGGGGGGATTCTTTTTCATTCTACGAAGGACATCGGGGGGCTTTTTCTCGGTTTCTAGGTCAGAAATTTAACACAAAGGGGAATAAGTTAAAATCAATTCAAGCTGCTTGCCAATATTTTTTTTTTTTTTTAAATAAAAGAGAAAGGTACCGAAAGAGCCTTAAAGAAATCTAGCGTAATCAAATCCTCGAACTTACAATCTCTAGTTTGTAAGAGTAAAGTAAATCTCCCGTTACTTTATTTGGGTTTCTAATTGACCCACTGAAAATATATTAGTGGTGACTCCTAATTGAAAATAAATTGCATGTTAAGAACTTGAACCTAAGTCGCGATTCGTATGGGCTTGGGAGAGCCCGAGCTAAAGTTAGACTTAGTAATCCATTAGCCAAATCCTAGGTGGTTCACCCGAAATTTGGTCGTGACAGCTTGGCGACTCCGCTGGGAACTTGAGTTAATACTTTTAATGGACTTAGACCAATGTTCTCTTTTATTTTAAAAAATATTTTTGTTTGACAACGAGGATCCCAAGTATATCCCTAACGTTTAAGGTGTTAAATATTCTTGTATGATGGGAGGCATAAGGGGAAGTGTTTGCTGACCTTTGTTTTGCAGGGAGGTGTAGGGATATATGGTTTACTTTCATTTATGAAGTGTTGCTCGATATAAACTGTCGTGCATGCCCTGTATTTAGCACTACATTATTGCGCATACAACCTGTCGCCGAACCTGGGCCGCATAAGATCATCTAGGATGGTATTGAGATGGATACCATTCCGATCGCATGCCCGCGATATGAGTCACTCATCTCAATCCCGAAGTTTCTTTTTTGGTGTCAAGAGTACCCACCGCGGTTCGCATGCTCGTGACCCAAGTCGACTCTTTGACCAAGTTGAAGTCATGAGAACCCGACTTAGTCCGCATGCTTGTGGCTAGTCCAATCATCCTTGTGGCTTCACTTTACTAAGCATGTCTAGAGTAGAAATCGAGTCTCACATCTCATGTGCATGTTTATGTGATTGCCATTGATTTTCCTTGGTGAAGTAAGTCTTCTATCCCTATACTATGCAATTTACTTACTTTGTCAAACTTTTGGTCCGTCCATGACAATCTAGGTTAGTCATTTGATTTAATTCCTTTGTCAATTAGAAATGAAATGAGGAAATTGCCATGCAATGAATTATTTGAAAAAAACTTTGGGACAATTTGTTTTCTATTCATGTCTTTATTGTTCTTATTAGGATTCAAACTTTTGCTTTTCTTAGTTCATGTTCAGGAATTTGATGTCCTTATTTTCCAGTCCATGCTTGGGTCTCCCATGTCTCCATTTTCCTAGTCAATTTTTAGGAAATTCTCTTCATGTGTAGACTTTTCGTGACAAAAAAAAATGGAAAAATAGGAAAAAAAGATCATTGTCATGGATTGGCTCTCTATTTACACCTCATGCTTACATGTTCCCGTTCATTTGAATTAGGTAATTATAGAGTGATCCCACTCATCCATCCGTACACAATTGAGAGCTAAAAGGGCGAATCAAAACGAGTGAGAAATTGCGACCTAAAGAAGAAAGCCAAAGGACTTTTGAACCATCTTATTTTCCTGAGGTAGCCGAATTTGATGCCACCATGAAGAGACTAGTGACATAGCTGGAATGAAGAATATCTGACCTAAAGGGTTCACATCACAAGACCAAGAAGGGTGAAGAATTCAAGCACACATGATTCATGAGCATTATTTTCTTGGCCTAATGAGGAAACATTTGGAAAAAAAGCACATTAAGTTACAATGATAGATCAATTGGCTCATCTGTTGCTCAACAAGATTGAGAACACAGTTCTAAAAAGTTAATATGGGTCACATCTCGATATCACTTGAAATATCCATTTTGAAGAGTCAAGCAAAGTGTTTTACATTTCCATGCTTGACGGACTTTTCATTCTTGCACATTAATAAGAAAATGAGGGGCAAGTAAAAGATGACCATCATTCTCTGGTGGAAGAGGTACATCTCGTTCTTGGACATAATTAATTTTAGGAAATGACACTCTGTTCTTTTCCTTGGAGATGACAAATTGGGGGCATGATAGATTTTGGTAGTGACTTGACTGAGACAAAATCTCCACCCAAACCAAAATGGATATTCCATGTGCATTTACTTCGATGTTGCATAGTATCCTATTCATGCACGTTGTTTTGTGCAGGGGCAAAAGTAAGAATTCATCAAATCAAAGATTGGATTTTCAGCCTCGATTGATCAATTTGTGTGTTTGTTCCCTTTCGATAAGGACAATCCAAGGACACTCATTGCTGAGACAGTCCCTTCGTGGAACAATTCCTTGAATGAACGCTTGAAATAATGTTTTTCATATTTATGAGAGCATTTTTTAGTGTAGTAAATTGTCTATTTGAATTCACAAAAGTTTTTCCTGTTTAAAGTTGCTGGACTCTTTTGAAAAGAGAATTTCTATAGTGATTTTACCCTTTTAACTCACCAATTTCATGTGGAGATTTGTTAAGATTGACAATTCAATGGATTGAGCATCTTGAATGAGATGTGTTAGGATGATGAAAGGCAAGCCTTATCCTATACACAATCCCCTACTTATATATTTGTGAGATGAGTATAGAAAGTTCTATATCTACAAGATAAAGAGTTTTCTCGTGAAAGGTATGATGACCGAAATGATGAGGGGCAATTCATTTCTCTATCCCAAACACTACATATGATCCATTGCTTAACCCCTTTGAGCCTTATACACTTGTGGAGATTCTTTTTCAAATTACCCCTGTCAAGAACCACCCCACATCGAGGCAAATTGGAGGTAAGATGGCATCATAAGGTGAGGAAAATGAAAAGAAATTTTCTTGCTCACATTTGCATTAATCTTCAAGTCATTCTATTACATTGAATTCATGTGGTAGTTTAAGTGCCTTAGGATGGCAAAGATCATTTCTTTCTCTATCCTACATACTTATATCCTTTGCATAGCCCACTTGAGCCAGCAATTTCATTTCTTTAAACCTAGTTGGTGATCATCCCCCACACTGGGGCAAGGCAAAAAGCAATTGTTCAAACAGTATGGTCTGGAGTGCTGACAGAAGATGAAGACCTCCCAAATGTCCAAATGTTAAAGGCACCATATGGTCATTCAAAATAGACCCAAGGGGCATGAAAAAGCAGTGTGTCTGGTAAAAGCAAGGTCAATGCCCATGAAAGAAGAAGTGAAGAAAAAATAAGAATTAGGGACATGATAAAGTAGTGTGCTTGGTAAAAGCAAGGCCGATACCCACAGATGAAAAAAGAGAGTCAAGATAAGGACTATCGATTCTAAAAAGGTAGTATCTTCAATGGAGTAATACTCAAAAAACTCAAATACTAAGTTTTTACAATCAGTGGGGCACCTTATGAAGACAATCCCCGATGGTGAAAAAGAAAACTAGTGGCAATGCCAGGATGATCATCAACTCTCATCATTTACACATATTTTGAGCCTAATGATCCTTTCGTTTCTCAATCCATGAACCCAACCTATGTTACATCCCTTACAAAATCTTTTCAGATTATGGCACTTGAATTAATGTAGAGGTTCACATGTTTTAAGTATCGCTCGAAGCAATGCGGACAAGATTATTTCTTTCTCATTTTGTAGGGTTCTTGACTTATAAATCTAGAGATGATTACAAAATTGTTCTTTCAATTGCCTTGACTCAAAGAGTCCCCTTTGTTAAGCAGTCGACCAAGCCCACATTACGGTCCTTATTAAAGACTTCTCAGATTAGTAAGGTCGTACGGTTTGCGAGAATACTCGGACCCTTGTCGATATGGTGAGATTAAGTCATTCTCATAAAATAGCCATTCTAAATGAGAGTGAGTGAAAGTCCTTTCTAACTGAAAGTCTCTCATTTAGTAGTCTTGAGAAATCCATGTCATTGTCTTGAATGACAATTCTCTCCTATGGAAATTTGGGTGATGCAAATATGGTAAAGTCATTATGCATAAACCTTGATTGGATTGATGAAAACCTCACTGAATTTTGAAATGTGCATTTTAAAGTAGTTCAGATTGTCTACCTCTTTGATGAATGCATACAAGTTTTTGCTCTAATCATGTCTGACAGATAATATTTCCTTGAAGAACGAGTAATAGTTGACATTCAAGTTGCTCCTTAAAGCCTCGAGACTTGGCGTGCTTTCGTAGCCCAAAGTCCTTGTTAATGACCTAGCGTGCTTTCGTAGGCCAGAGTTCTTTTTATTGACCCGGTGTGCTTCCATAGACCGGTGTCCATTTATATTGACATGGCGTGCTTTCGTAGCCCATAGTCCATTTCATTGACCCAGGGTGCTTTCATAGCCCGGTATCCCTTTATATCGACCTGGTGTGCTTTCGTAGTCCAGAGTCCCTTTCATCGACCCAACGTGTTTCCATAGCCCAGTGTCCCTTTATATTGACCTGGCGTGCTTTCATAGCCCACAGTCCCTTTCATCGACCCAGCGTGCTTCCGTAGCCCAGTGTCTCTTTATATTGGCCTGGCTTGCTTCTATAGCCCAAAGTCCCCCCTATTGACCCTGTGTGCTTTTGTAGCTCGGAGTCTTTTTCATCAACTCGGCGTGCTTCTATAGCCCGAGTTCCTTGTCAGAAATTGAGAGTCTGTGAATTTCACCAAAATCTTGCAATCCGTTGTTGACATCTCAGTTTGGATTTGAATGTCTTAATTATTTTTATTTAAACATTTCACTTTGGATGTGAATGTTTTCGATCTTTCTCGTTATACCTTAGAGTCTAGATCTAGGTATTTCGAGTTCCCAAATTTTGACATCTCAGTTTGGATCTGTATATCTTAATTATTTTCATCTAAACATTTCACTCTGGATGTGAATGTTTTCGATCTTTCTCGTTATACCTTAGAGTCTAGATTTAGGTATTTCGAGCTCCAAAATCTTGACATCTCAATCTGGATCCGGATGTCTTAATTATTTTCATCTAAATATTTTACTTTAAATGTGAATGTTTTCGATCTTTCTCATTATACCTTAGTCTGAATTTAGGTATTTCGAGCTCCAAAATCTTGACATCTTAGTCTAGATCTGGATGTCTTAATTTTTTTCATTTAAATATTTCACTCTGGATGTGAATGTTTTTCAATCTTTCTCGTTATACCTTAGTCTGGATCTAGGTATTTCGAGTTCCAAAATCTTGACATCTCAGTCTGGATTTGGATGTCATAATTCATTTCGTTAAACATTTCATTCTGTATATGAATGTTTGTCGATCTTTTTCGTTATACCATAATTCGAATCTAGGTATTTCAATAAACATTAGACTCTTCAAGAAACCTGAATGAAGATCGAGTACTTGTAGTGTAAATGAAGATTTATCCTATACCTCAATATGCTCTACCGCACTAATCGGTAAGTAACTACAGGTATGCTCTCTCCTTTCACATCAGGCATTTGCATTAGCATTTCCATGCATCATATAAATTCCATTTTAAAATATGATTCATTTTCCAACAAAAAAAAATCATTCAGTGCGTGCATGATCAAAATTTAGGTCTCAATTTATCTTTGAAGGTAACCTCTACGAGCTCACCTTCAAAGAAGGGCAGCTGTTGACATGTAAATTTTGGCAACCCAGTCATTTATTTATTGCATAAAAATTAGGGATTAATTTTTAACCCATCAACAAAAATATTAGAATTAAGTTGCATGGCATATAGTTTTAGGAACATTTTTTTTTATTTGCATTGGACCGGCGACGGATGAATTTGATTTGATAGGTTCAGAGCTTTAATTTGACAAGTTGGACTAAGCCCACGAAAAGAGCAAATTGGCCCAAGCCCGTATCCTCAAGGAGATATTACGAGCTCATCTTTACAAGATTTGAAATTTGAGGAAAATCCTTGTACAATTTTAAATCTTTGGCAATATGTAATAAAATCGGTGGAGAATATTCATTTTTGCAAAGGAAATCTAGAGGAGATGTCGAAAATAAAAAAACAAATATTGCGTTCGGAAAAAGTCCTCATGGATGTTGATTTAAAAGCCTAATCCACTCACCTATAAATAGGTTACTACACCACAGAAAGGGGGAGGTCACACGTATTGATACATACGGTCACACATGGGGGAATTCTTTTTCATTCTACGAAGGACATCGGGGGCCTTTTTCTCGGTTTCTAGGTCAGAAATTTAACACAAAAGGGGAATAAGTTAAAATCAATTCAAGTTGCCTGCCAAACATTCTTTTTTCAAAATAAAAGAAAAAGGTACCGAAAGGGTGTTAGAGAAATCTAGCGTAATCAAATCACCGAACTTACAATCTTTGGTTCGTAGGAGTAAAGTAAATTTCCCGTTACTTTACTTGGGTTTCTAATCGACCCACCGAAAATAGATTAGTGGCGACTCCTAATTGAAAATTAATTGCATGTTAAGAATTTGAACCTAAGTCACGAATTGGTATGGGCTTGGGAGAGCCCGAGCTAAATTTAGACTTAGTAATCCATTAGCCAAACCCTAGGTGGTTCACCCAAAATTTGGTCGCGACAATCTCTATCACCATTCGACCATTGCTGATTATCCCTTTGATCTACTCTCTCAATTGCCTTTTATAATCAATCCCATATAACAATTAATTTGGCTCATTAACTCTAAAACCGTTTTAGAGAATTAATTCAGCCATAACTTCTGAGCTTGCTTCAAACATTGAATTTGGATGTAAGTTCTGAAACCGTTTTAGACACTAAATTGGGCATTAATTCTATAATAGTTATAGAGTATTATACCATGCATTAATTTGTAACCATTACAAGTCCTTATTTTGGCCATTAACTATGTAACCGTTACATAACTTTATTTTGATCGTTACATCTGAAATCGTTTCAGAACATTAATTAGTTGTTTGAATCTAAAATTGTTTCAAATCATTAATCTGTCTATTGATTCTGAAACCATTTCAGATTATTAATGTGACTGTTAAATCTAAAACCGATCTTTAATTTGGCAATTATGTCTGAAACCATTTCAGATCATGAACTTAGCCATTAATTCTGAACTCACTTCAGATCATTGATGATGTCATTGATTTTGAACTCACTTTAGATCATTAATGATGTCATTGATTTTGAACTCACTTTAGAGTATTAATGTGGCCAATGATTTTGAACTCATTTCATATCATAAATACGGTATTAATTCTGTATCCACTTCAGATTATTAATTTGATCGTTAAATCTAAACCCGCTTTAGATCTTCGATTCGTCCATAAAGTCTAAAATCTACTTTAGATCTTTGATTCGTCCGTGAAGTCTAAAGCCATTTCAGAACTTAGATTTTCAACCTGACTAAATTTGATTGCCTCAATTACATACACATTTGCAATATTGTCTCTCCCATTCAAATGTCAATCTAATTGGTTATGGTGTGTGATATCCTTAGGTTCATCATTGAGCCGGTAGTAGGATCTTTACTAACATATTAGCACAATCATAAAAATTGATTGTCTTGATCAATCTCCAATTCCCACAAACCATGAGTGACATCTAATAATATGTGATGGCTACTTAGATAATGTTAGTTTTGGCGATCGTGCAATTCAATCCTTCTATCTTACCATGTCCTAATCGAAAAAAGGCCGTGGAACTATTGGTCAAGCCACCAATTCAATCATATGCCTAAATCTAATTCACGTGTATCTTACGAGACATGAACCATTAATTTTCTGTTACATCCTCAGTCAACAATTTCAATACAATGTCACGATTAGATTGCATAGGACATTAATCTTGTATATCTATATAATAGAAGACAAATTCCATATTGCACCTACATGTGCATTCATATGTGAACAAACTATAACCATTAAATATAGAGATTGTTTGACGAAATGTCAATATGCGTACTTGTGAATCACAACCCTCCAACATACAAGTCAACATCATATCTTAGGTCTAAAGATCTTACACAAGACCAAAGCATGAACAATTTGTCATTAACCCCACTAAAAGCTTCCATATTGCCAATCATTCTATGTATGTCACGTTCAGTGAACTTGTTCGAGATAAGCACATGTCTTCTAGCTCGAGTATCCTAATATCCAATGACTCGTGATTCATCATCCCTTGAGGTATCCAATACTCAATGGTAAAGCTTGAGAATACACTGGTCTCAACGGGATCATCAATATCCTTTCAATGATCCATCGATCGAGAAATGTTTAAAGATTCAGTATAACTATAAACCTATCACATATATCTTTAACCCATTAAAAATAGGTTCAATCCTCACTAATTTTATGGACTCATTCATGGGACGATAAATGAATATTTATTTTCCATTAAATAAATAATGCAACTTAAATCCCTAACATGTAACTTTTACATGATTGCTTTAAGGCATATAGCTAACAAGAACACAATACACAAGCCTCACTAGAGGCCATGAGGACTACCTCTCCCAGGCCACCCGCTAGCTTGGCAAGGTCGAGCTAGTGGTTGGCTACTAGATGAAGAAGAAGGGAAGGTAAAAAAAAAAAAAAAAAGGGATAGAGGGAGAAAATAAAGATAAAAAATTCTATAAAATATTATTAAAAATTCTCAATGTCAGCTTTAGTGGTGCCATGTAGGACAATCATCGTTCATGTCATCACCAACTAGTCAAAATTGACTAGATGAACTAAATTAGCTTGAATACAAAAGAATTAAGATTCATTTGGGAAAACAATATTTAGGACTAAACTGGTACAATTAAAATAAGATTTATGACTGTGATACACCACCATCCAACTTCCCAGATCCAAGAAAAAAGTTCATGGATAACATTCTCCAATTTTGTTGTTCGGTTTCTTTTCTCAATTCTATGTTAATTAGATGTGCTTTATGTGGGTATTACCAGTATTAGATGTGGCAATTCTTTATCCGGAGAAATTTTGCTCAAATCAAGATAAAATCCAGTAAGTCTCCACCTTTTGCTTTGCTTGATGTTTGCAGCCATGCATGATAATAACATAAAGCATCTCTCAAATCAACCCAACCCAAATGATCGTCGACAGGAAATTTGTCTTGCCCATGAGATTCGTAATGTTGCGCAAACAAGCCATCAAACACATTAATAAAGAGTTAGATCAAACATCAAATTTATATTGTTCGATTAATGTGACCTACGTCAACAGGGAGAGTGACACAAGATTTTGTTATAAATCAAGTGATATGATGAAGATTACAAGTATATTGAAGTCACACCAAGCAATCTCAGTGATTTTCAATCCTCCGTTACACATAATAACTTAATACAACTTTTAATGTTGACAAATTTTCCCAAAAATATTCTCTCTATCTAATAAACAATTTATTTGAAATCTACATACAAGAATTTCACAATTTCAAACACTCTTGGATTTGCTCCGGTATGTAATTGAAATAGGATGGCCCAATGCATATCGCCTGCAAGAAGTGCGACCACTCCGGTTGCATGCACACACACTTCTTGACTAAGCCCCCAAGCTTGTGTAAGCGCTCGTTTTTTCGGAAAGAAAGTTCAAATAAAAATTATCTTTTATTTTTCCCATTAAATTTTAAATTTCATCTAAATTTCCAAAAATTATTTATTGAGAGAAAATTTATGTGCATTTACGTGTCAATATTTGTATATTGTAGAAATTTCTGTTTGAAAAAGGTCAAAGCACATATGCTGTAACTTTTAAATAAAACAAAAAGTAAAAAGGTAAAAAATTTTACATACACGCCCATATAAAACAATACAAACCATGTTTTTGCCCAATACGACTCAAATCGTGGCTAAGCACGAGCCATTTAGGGAACGTTTGGTAACCATTTTGTTCTCAGGAACAATTTCTTATCAGAAATTATTCTTTTTTATTTTATTCCCAAGAACAATTTCTAAACATTGTAAGTTGTTTGGTAACTGTCCAAAATTTTTATTTCCGAAATAGAATTGCATTTGGTATGTTCTGAAATTTTATAATCCTAATCATTTTCTTTTTATTTTTTAATAATTTTATTTATTTTCTCTTTTTTCTTCTTTGCTTCTTTTCTCTTCTCTCTCTTCTTCTTCTTCAAGCTTTGCTAGTCGCTGGCCTTGGGATGACTAGTGACCGGACAAACAAGGGTCGGCAACATCGCCGAAGCATTGTCGACAGCTAGGCAAGGCTCGGCTGAGCTCACCTAGCCGCTGGTGAGGCTCGGCCTCACTGGACCATCGCAAGGTCGGCCTCGCCTTAGCCTGGCGATGCCAACCTCACAGTGGCCCGGCGAGTGCCTGGCCGGTGGCTCGGCGAGCTCGCCGGACCTCGTCCAACCCATTATCGGCGACCGGTGGTGGTGGACGATAGCGGCACCAGTTGAAGAACAAGAGGGAGGGAAGAATAACAAGAAGAAAGAAGATAAAAGAGAGAAAGAAAAAAAAAAAAGGTTGGCTTGATTATGAAATTATTCCCCGAAATAAAGAATCCACTTTTTTTTTTATTTCTCAATTTTGTTCCAAATCTATTTTCGGGAATAAAAAAAATAGAAATCTGTTCCTGGGAACAAAAATTTTACTAAACAAATTTATGTTTCAAATCTACTCCTAGGAACAAAATAATAGAAATTTTCACTGTCTAGCCAGTTGCCAAACGCACCCTTAGTAAATGGGTCAGCCTAGCCTAGCACGTTGTAACCTACATCACCTTAAACAATGGGCTAGGCCAGTGTATTTGCCAAGCCTATCATGGCCTCAAAAACAAATCCATAGAAAAGGAAGAAGAAGAAAAAGAGTATATAAATCTATGAGAAATCAAAAAGCTTATGAAAAGATTCTGTTGACGGTTACAAAGGAAGAGAGAGACTCGACACAACAGTCCCCATTGAGCAACGCACACCTTTGAAAGCCAACGACTTCGATAAAGTCCCTATCTTGTTCGAAAATTGGACTTATCCAACGGATACGACTCATTGCATCGCCTATGATGCCTTAGACCATCACACAACTTTGCAGATCCAAGAAAAGGTTCATGTGTAACATGCGCCGACTTTGTCTGTCTTTGTCTTTCTTTTCTTAATTCCGTTAATTGTAAATGCTTAAAAGATTAAATATATATATAAATTTTGTTTTCCCATCAAAATTTAAAATGCTATCCAAATTTTAAAAGATAATGAAAAATTAAAAGCACATCTACGTGTCAAATATTGAATATTGTTAACGTTTCAAGTGTTTATAAAAATAAAAAAAAAATTGAGAGAGCTTATGTCACGAGATTTAGATTAAGAAAAAAATAAAAAATAAAAGTTTGTCTAGACACACCAATAAAAAAAAAAACGAACAACAACATTTTGGAAAATTCTTGGCCAACTAAAAATAGGAATGCAACTTCAACATGTAATATGTTTCATTTTTTATTTTTATTTTTTTGGCCTCCTCTAGGTTTGGGCAACATTCAATTTGGACTTTTCTTATAAGGGTTAGATCACCATACACTTCGATTCGGGTCAATTTCTTTCACAGACTCAAACTTGAGACATATATTTACCAAATAAATCATCTGAGAATACAAAAAAATCTAGTGCCATTGGAAAATGAAACATCGAACTAATGAAGATTTCTTCTATTAAATGAAAACGAGAGTTACTTAAAATGTTTTAGTTAACCAAAGCCCCTGTCCATTACACAACTTATGTAATGAAATCAACCGATCACATTGCCCCCATTACTACATCCCAAATTACCTTTTATGAATGAGTTTCGAAATCCGCTATCTATAATAGGCTTGCTTCTTAGCATATTATTGTCGCGTTATTTATCCAAAACATAAAATATGTTCTTCACCGCATTGACACACTCTTAGAGTAACACAAGACTACCATATTAAAAAAAGGTCAATACCACGAAAAACTCCAAACCGATACATCTATGAAAAAATTATCACAAATTAATTCTTTTATCGCCAAAACTTCCAAACCGATACACATGTAATAAATTTACTCCAAATTGATTTTTTTTTTTTTACTACCAAAAGTCTCAAACAGATATATTTGTGACAAATTTACTCTCTATTAGTTTTTGCTTAATTTGATTAATACCACGAAAAATACAAATTGGTACACCTATAACAAACAGAGGGTAAAACTCTAAATTGCTACACCCGTCAACTGTCATGTGTCATCCAACTTAGCAATTTGACAGTAAAATTTAACGGAAATTAATGGCGTGCAAATTTGTCACAAGTGTATTAATTTAATATTTTTTATGGTAAAAAATTAGTTTAAGATAAATTTGTCACTAATGTACCAGTTTGAAGTTTTTCATGATATTAATCCAAAAAAAATCTAGGCTTCACAATAGATAATCAAACCTTTCTTTATATATATATATATATATATATATATATATATATATATATTGTTAAGAATTTAATTGATTATTTTATTAGGACTGATGAGGGCTTAAGATGAAGATAACTCTAATAATTATGAAATGATTGGATGAATTACAAATGAATAGGTAAACTTGATCTCATCAAGATGGTTCCATCAAAAAGAAAGGTTGAGTGTAATATTGCCTTTTTTTTACCAAGTCAATATTGGTGGGATCCAAAAAAAAAGGAAAAGAAAAAGAAAAAGAAGTGTTATTAAAGAGGAAAAGGAGACCATTGAGAGCAAGTCAAGAAGAGAAAAGAGAGATAGAGATGGAGTGAGAAGGAATAAAGAAAGGGAAAGAGAAGTTTCGCATACACGCCATGGGTCCTCACCAAGCTGGAATTACTTTGATTCACAACGCTCAATAAGACTCACGCCCTTCGTTCGTCTAATCAGAGTAATTTTTGGGTTAGGTCTTAAATTCGAACTTTTGTGAAAATTGAACCGCAAAGTTAGATTGTTGAGTTATTGAGTTATGGGATTTCATGGAAATTGTGGACTATAGCATTGTGAAGCTGTGAGGTTTGATGAGAGTTCATTTGAAGCAACGGTTTAGACGGAGTGAAATTTTAGTGTTTCTTGTGTGACTTCCATGTTGCGTTTGGGTTTGAATAATCGCTTCAAATGAGCAATTTGTTAAGGCACCATTTTGTTAGCGTTTAGACGTAATTTAGCCGTTTTGTAGTTGAGGTAATGTTTTACTTGGTTTTAACGTCGATTCTCGTTTAATTGATAGGATTACAAGATTGTTGATTCGGTGAGCCACATTATTTAGTTTGGGTATTTCCAGATGAGTGGTGCTATATCTTTTTCGAGTTTATAAGCTCATACTTCAAAAGTGATATATTACAGGCTGTTAAAGCATGTATATTGCATTAAAAATTG
Source organism: Eucalyptus marginata (assembly GCA_014182565.1). Taxonomy (NCBI): domain Eukaryota; kingdom Viridiplantae; phylum Streptophyta; class Magnoliopsida; order Myrtales; family Myrtaceae; genus Eucalyptus; species Eucalyptus marginata. Next base: position 37,242,660 of record CM024592.1, on the reverse strand, counting down.
ATCAAGCATTTACTATGTTTTGGAATTTGAGAATGGTTCGGGATGTTTTAGGCAAGGAAAGGGAAAATTCCAAAAAAGGACCCGAAGTGCCCTCTTTTTCTCAAATAAGGGCCCAAAGTGGATATTGTTTCAAATAAGGATCCAAAGTACTTTCATTTTCTCAAATAAGGGCCCAAAGTGGATGTTGTTTCAAATAAGGACCTAAAGTGGTTATGTTTATTTCAAATAAGGACCTAAAGTAGCTATGTCCGTTTCAAAGAAGGACTTGTCTTTCTATCGGTCAAGGGTATTTTCGTAATTCCCCCCCTCCTCTTTTTTTTCTTTTCATTTTTTTTTCTTGGTTCTTCTTCTTCCTCTTTGCCAGTGGCCGGCCGGCCACCGGCAATGCCCACAAAGGGTTGGGCGAGGGATGGCCTCACCTGGGTATGGCAATCCTTGCCTAGGGACCATTTGCGAGGTCGGCCCGTGCTGGCCCTAAGCGAGGCTGGCGAGGGCTGGACAACCTCATCGGTTGCCCTCGCCTGGGACCGCCAAGGGCCGACCTCGCGAATGGCCCTTGTGCAAGGGTCACCACGCACAGGCAAAGCCATCCCTCACCTGTGGCCAGCATGGGTGGCCCTCGCCGACGGGGGTGACCCTCACTTAGCCCCTCGTGGGCATCACTAGTGGCGGTCGACCACCAACGAAGAGGAAGAAGAAAAAGGTGAAATACCAAATGACAAAAATACCTTTGATCAATCGGAAAATTTAGCTGGTCAGCGATCGGCAAGGTCGGGTCCTTATTTGAAACAACCAAAGCCACTTTAGATCCTTATTTGAAATAACTAAGGCCACTTTAGGTCCTTATTTGAAACAAAGTTCACGTCGGGATCTTATTTGAGAAAATAATGGGACTTTGGGTCCTTTTTGAAATTTTCCCTTTAGGAAATGTGCTCCAAAATGTTATATACACTGAAGTGTGAACTTGATTTATGAAATGGACTCCAAAATGTTTTGAGAAATGCCTTATGAAATGTATTTTGTTTGATGAACGGGTTGAAAAAGATTATATGCTTTGTTTTGTAAATCGAATTGTGATATCAATAATGGATTTGGCTTTGAGGATTGTCAAGGATGTTATTGTGGATTGGTGCTCAATATCACTATGAGTCCACTAAGGGGCTTGTGAGTGTCCATACTAGTTTAGGACTTGTGGGCCAAGCCACAAGCAATATAAGTGGAGACCTAGTCAAGAGGTGAATCTTGATCACCTTGTCAAGGAGTGTTATGCATTATCATGATTGATATCTAAGTTCGAGATTGGTCAATGAAATAAACCATTGACATGTGATTTAAGATTGGTCAATACAATGGGCCATTGGCTTGATTTTGATGAGATTGATCAATAATTGGACTATTAATATTTTTTTATATTATTGTGAAACGGATAATTCTGTTATAAATATAGCTATGTTGGAGTGTATATAACTCATTATCTTCTTATAATTTTGTTATGTCTTGAAATTTTAGTGTAATCAATTATGTTTTTGTATCTTAACATGCATAATGGAAGCTTGATCTACTTAGAAGAGATACATATTACTCATTAAGCTATGGTTGGTCATTCCATTCATTTTTCGTGCTTTTTCAGGTTCCTCAGTTAGTGGTTGGAAGAGCGAGAGTGTTATCAATAGGGACTTTTGGGCACTATAGTTTTAGGCTTCGTCTTTTGGGTAGAAGGATAGCTGTGTCACTCCTCCATCCCTGTACAATTTGGAGTGTGACATTTTTTGGTATCAGAAGTTAGGTTTTGATATTTCGGGTATAGATTTTATGGAATGTTAGGAGGTTGTATGTAAGTTTATATCACGTAGTCTTTTGTTAAGTACTAGGATGTATATTGGCAAAAGTACTTTTGGAGTGCCAAAACTTGACACGAGGGGATACTCAAGTGCCAAAAGTTACGAAAGTGACACTTAAGTAACATTTTTTTCAAAAATGGGACACTTGAGTGCCTAGTCTAGCGAAGATGGCCTGGAAATCCTACATAGCAACTTTTTAATAATATAACTCGCCTACATGGCATGCTGGAGAGCTAAGTCAGCGATGCAAAATAAAATAAAAAAATGTTGTTTTGTCTTTTTTTTTTAATTTTTTTAATATAAATATTAATTAAATTAAAATATTTATATTTAAATAATAATAATTTAATATTAAAAAAAAAATGAGGAAGATGAGGCAGAAAGCGAGGGCTCAGCCTTGCTACCTACAATCTCCATCTTCCTCTTTTTTAATAAATAATTTAGTTTTAAATTTAACTTAATTAATTTTTATATTAATATTTACCCACGTTAGCATTAAAACGACATCGTTTTTTTCACTTGCCTCATTGGAAAATCGTCACATCAGTATTTTAGCCGAATTTTCTCACCGTTGACACTTAATGGTGCATTTGGTAACGCTTCGTTCCCAAGTACAATTTTTTATCGAAATGATTCTTTTTTATTTTGTTCCCGAGAACAATTCTAAGTATTTTTAAGTTGTTTGGTAACCGTCCAAAATTTCAATTCCCAAAATAGAATTGTGTTTGGTACCGTTCTGAAAATTTCTAATTCAAATCATTTTTTATAATTTCTTAATAATTTTATTATATTTTTTTTTTTTTCTTTTCTTTCTCTTCTTCTCCTTCAAGGTCCGCCGGCCTTGGGATGACTAGCGATCGGCCAAACGAGGGCCGGTAACCTCATCGAGTGTCGCCAACCCTCGCCGAGGCCGCGTCTCATCGGCCGAGCCTCGCCGACAATTAGGTAAGGCTCAGCCGAGCCTTGGCTAGGTTCGACCTCGCCTTGGCCGAGCAACGCTGACCTTGCGGTGGCCCGACGAGGTCGAGCCCCGCTGGCGATCGGGCAAGCTCGACCTCGCCTTAATTTGGCGAGGTCGAGCCTCGCCCAACCATGGTTGGGCCGAGCCTCTAGCAAGCTCGAGCCTTGCCCAGCCATGGCTGGGCCGAGCCTTCGGCGAGCTCGCCGGACCTTGCCCAACTGATCACTGGCAACCGACGGCGATGGGCGGTAGATGGCGGCGGCGGCGAACGGCAATGGTGGCGGTAGCAGCATTTGAAGAACAAGAAAGAGGGAAGAAGAACAAGATAAAATAAAAAGAAAAGAGAGAAAATAGGTTAGTTGATTCTAGAATTGTTCTTGGGAGTAAAGAATCAACTTTTTTTTACTTCTCAATTCTATTCCAAATCTACTCCGGCAACAAAAAAATAGAAATTTGTTCCTGGGAACAAAAATTTCACCACACGTATATCTATTCCAAATCTACTCCCAGGAACAAAAGAGTAGAAATTAGCCTAAGTGACATATTTTGCTCCGATTTTGGCATTTAAATGTGACTTTCCTAACTTTAGACACTTCAGTATCCCTTTGTACCAAGTTTTGGCACTCCAGGTGTTCGGCACTTAATGTCTCTTTTGAGGTCGTGACACATGTCATGATATTTAAAGGTGTGGAGGACCTTGCGGATGCTATGAAGGTCACTATGCGGTTGAAGGGTCGTAACGTAGTGATTTAATAAAGTTTTGCTATACCAAAACTGACAAAGGATGGTGTTATCATGGCAAAAAGTGCTCAGATTAAGGACAAAACTAAAAACATTGATGCTAGTATTGTAAAGCAAGTTGAAAGAGAGCTGGAATTGAAAGCGGTCAGTGAATTTGGATTGGCTCTTGAAGTTATGAATGGAGGAAGCCCCTAAAAGAAGCTGTCATGTTGGAGTTTGTTCATAAAGAAGTTGTAGTGAGTGAGGGTAGAGTAGAGGTTGCTAAAGATGTCGTGGAAGTTTTGGTAGATGGATGTGTAGAATGCTTTCCTACACTAAAAGAGTGGCCACTTGAGAGCTCGATGAGAAGGCAAGACGCAAATACTCACATTTGATTAATAGTTAAGGTAAGTTAAATTTTGAGGATTAAATTTCTTTTAAGGAAGGTAGATTGTAATATTGCTTTCTTTTGACTAAGTCAACTGTTGGTGGGACCAAAAAAAGGAAAAGGAAAAGGAAAAGAGAAGCTATGAAAGAGAAAAAGGAGACCATCGGCAGAGAGCACGTCGAGAAGAGAAGAGAGATGGGGTGGAAGAGAGAAACAAGAAGAATAAGGAAAAAGAAATGAAAAGAGGGGTTTTGCATACATGCCCGATAAATGCTCCCATCCTTCGTTCGTCTAATGAGAGTACTTTTTGGGGGATAGGGCTCAAATTCGAAATATTGTCAAATTTGAGTCATGAAGTTCGATTTTTAGGGTGTTGAGTTAGGGATTTCATCTAAATTCTGGATTATGGCATTGTGAAACTGCAGAATTTGATGGGAGTTGGTTTGAAATAACGGTTTAGTTGAAGCAAATTTATGGTTTCATGTGCGAGTTCCATGTTGCAATTATGTGTGAATAATTGCTTCGAGTGAGCAATTTGTTAGTGCGTAGGAGCTACTTCATTAGCATTTAGGCTTAGTTTATAGTTGAGATAATGCTTTACTCAGTTTGATGTTGACTCGTGTGTAATTGATAGGATTCCAAGATCATCGGTTCGAGTGAGCCGCATTGTTTGGTTTGGGCATTCTTAGTTAAGTGGCGCTATCTCTTCTTTGATTTTGTGACCTCATATTTTGAAAGTGATATATTATGAGTTATTAAAGCATGTTTATTACATAAAAAAATGGATTGGGCATTTACTATGTTTTGGTATTTCATAATGGTTTGGGAAATGTTTTAGAAAATGTGTTGTGAAATGTTCTATATACTGAATTGTGAACCTAGTTTATGAAATGGACTCCAAAATGATTTAGGAAACATATTGTGAAATGTATTCTGTTTGATGAACGGATTGAGAAAGATTATATGCTTTGTTTTGTAAATCGATTTGTGATATCGATTATGGTTTTGGCTTTGAGGATTGTCAAGGATGTTGTTGTGGATTGATATTGATGCTCAGCATCAATGTGAACCCATTGAGGGGCATGTGAGTATATATACTAGTTTAAGATATCTTTTCGGGTTGAGCCACTGGCAATATAGATGGAAATCTAGCTAGTGGGAGAATCTTAGTTGTCTTGTCACGAGACATTATGGGTGATCATTGTTGATATTTGAGTTTGAGATTGGTTAATAGAATAGATCATTGACATGTGATTTGAGATTGACCGATGGACCATTCGCATGTGATTTTGATGAGATTGATCAATGGTTGTTCTGATTTTATTGTAAAATGGATATTTCTATTATAAAGATAGCTATGTTGAAGCGTATATAACTCACTCTTTATTAAATTCGTTTTGTCCTGAAATTTGGTGTAATGAGTCATGTTTTTGTGTTTTAAACATGCATAGGGGATGCTCGATCTACTTAAAAGAGATATGCACTATTCACTGGATTGTGATTGCTCATTCTATTCATCTTTTGTGCTTTTCAAGTTTCTCGATTAGTGGCTAATAAAGCAAGAGCATTATTGACTAGAATTTTGGCAACTATAGTTTCGGGCTATGTCATTCAAATGGAAGGACGGTCATGTCACTTTCCCAGCCCTATAGGATTTGGGTGTGACATAGAGAGAGAGAATCGTATTGATTAATCCTTCTTACCAGCTCATTAGTTGTCATGTTGTGGCCTTGGAGTACTATAAATAGGTCACTAGGGATCTCTAGTTTGCTCCACACAAGCCTTCCTTCTTCACTTCGCTCACCCCTTGAAACCCTAAACTTTCTCTGCTTCGCTTGTTCCTTTTAACTCTTCCCTACGTCCGAAAATGGCCGGAAACAAGAGCTTCATGACCAGCTTACTGGACCTCCTCGAGGACAACAACTTCATGAACAACATCATGAGCAAGCACTCTAGTACTAAACAAGTTGATGTCAAGGATTACTTGAGCCTCGTCAAGAAAATCCTTGACCCAAAGGTAAATTAGTGGACAAGCAAATTAAATGACATGCTATAATCTATTTTTCATTTACTTTTTAGTAGTGAATTTATCTCTGTGTACCTAACTAGTTTATGGGGCATGCAAGGTGTTCTATAGGCTTTCAAGTAATGTACCTCTATATGCATGCCCTTGAGTTATATAAAGCAGATGGGAAAATACATATTCTTGCCCGTAGACAATAAGCTGCGTCACTACAACATATTGCTTGCAAAAAACATGAAATTCGTGACAAATACTGCAATCTTTCCCATTTACTGGTTTCCATGGTTAATTGGTTGGTTGGTTCTTAACACGTGAATTTTTTTTTCTCAAATTAATTCCATGTTTCACTTTTGTCCGGCCAAACTTCACAAAGATACATAATTTTTTCATGCTCTTACGTTCATAATATCTCATTGGTGAGGACTCATAAGTTAACCCATTTTTCCAGGGTGACCAAGTTTATAACAAAAGCTCAACCTCACTATCGCCTGTTTCTTTGTCACCCACCATCAACGAATTGTGCTGCAAGGTAATCTCATATTAAGAGACTTATTCCTCTACAAGAAGTGGAAGGAACCATGCGGGAGCCCCGGACCATTTTAGTCCTTTTTTTAACATTACGTAGAGATTATATTTTCTTGTTGTGGATAACAACCGATACTAAAGAAAAAGCAACTTTTTACGTCATGTTAAAATTGTTCATTCTATCAAAGGAAAATAAAAGAAACAATTACCGTGTTTGTTAAATTTTGTCGTCACATCCTCAATGATGTCATTTCCCACATTGAATGTCCAAATCTATGTCCGCAATCAACAGATCACTTGCGAGGCCCTGCACACCAACAATGCGGGCCAAACAATGGAATTGCTTTTCGCCAAGTTGTCATCCTTTTCATGGGATGTCAAGGCTGTGCTGACACTGTCAGCTTTCTCGGTGTACTACGCTGAGCATCGGCGTCTTGCTCAAATGGAAGAATCGGACTACTGTCTTGGCTTAGCGGCCGCGTTGAGAGGGCCACGGGCTGGTAAGTTGGATTTTGGGGCGCTCAAGGATCTGATCGGGGAGACTTTGTATTTCACCGAGTACACTGTTGACTTTGCGAACTCAAAAGAATTCGCAGCATCGCGGACATCAATAGAAGCCAGTTTTTATCAAATCATTCTCGGTGTAATTGGCTGTTCAGTTACGTTCAGTGGCATGATTTGCACGAGAAATGAGTATGTTATACCAAGCTCCTCTCTCTCTCTCTCTCTCCCCTCTCTACCCACCCCCCCAAAAAAAAAAAAAAAAAAAAAACATTTCACTTCAATGCTCAACCTATTTCTCGATGACTTCAGGTTCCCAGGGCAAGATCTGTCGACCTTTGCAGACCGGGTCACGACAAAATATGAATCCTTCAAGAAACAAATGGAAAATCTCAGAGAAGAGCACGGTGAGATCATTGTTTGTTTTCAAACAAAAAGTCGCTCTCGTCATGGAAGGAAGCGTTCATGCGTCTCCTCCAAATTCCTTTTGTGGGGGCAGAAAATTTTTGTCACATATCAGATAAAAGTACTTAAATTTTTAAAGTGATTCACATTATGCAGAAGAGAAACGTCAATATAAGAAACTCAAGGACCTTTACAGATCTCCTGCTGGTATTGTAAAGCTTGTGGCTGAAATGTGCTGCACCAAGAATGATTCACTGACAGTTAATCAAGGTTTGGAGAAGACAACGGTTAGCTTCTCAGTCCCAATAATCTTCACCAACTTTGATTACCAGTCAATATTGTATATCAATGTCATGAGAAGGGAACGCATATCAACTTATGAATAATTAACTACGTTTGAAATTTTCAGATGTTTGTTTGTAGGCATTAAAAATGCAATAATCAGAGCATGGTTTGATCACTGCGTGTTATAGGTAAAGGTGGACCAGTTGCAGAACAAGAACGTGATGCTGCTTATTTCGGAGTTGAGCTTGTCGGATGATGATCTAGAAACCCTTAACAGCATCTACAATGATGGATTCAAATCCAGTAACTATGAAATTATGTGGGTTCCTATTGCGGATGTAAAAGATGATGAACATTTCCAAAAGAAGAGATCCAAGATGCGCTGGCACTCGTGCGACTCTATTGTCAGTAAGGCAGCAGCAAAGTTCATTAGGAAGTGGTGGCAATTTAAGCAGCAGACTAAGGTTGTCGTATTGAACGAAAAGGGGGAGGTGGAGAACATGGATGCACTGTCAATGATACGCCTTTGGGGATTGAAAGCCTTGCCGTTCACACAGAAGAAGGGCGACAAGCTCTTGGAAGAGCTCGGCAACAACTGGCTCAACCTTGTGGTGAACAACACGGTATTCTAGTTCAGTTTACGTTTAGGTTATAAAAATCAAAGTTCAGTCGGAGATCTTCCTCCAAATAGACAAAGGAAGACATAGCATCTGTTCTAATTTCGTCTGACAAGATTTTTTATTTTAAGTCTTTAACACGCTCAGCCAGGCACATACTCGCACATTATACACAAAATCAAGTAGAACGAGCTTCTATTATTGCAGAGTTCATGAAGAATTTACCCGATCTAAAAATTTAGATACTACCATATTCAAACAAGAATCATACGCAAGATAGATTAAGAATTTCCTGACTTCATCAATTTGTATTCTTGTTCTTTCAACATGTCCTCTGTCTTGACTGTTGGACAGTGGGAAAGGACGGAGCTCATACTCGTGTACGACTCAGCTGAAGACTCCGATATTGTCAGACAGATTACAAAAATCCTGAGCAGCAACACCTATACCTCCAACTTCAAGTTCTTCAACATCAACACCAATAGAAAGCAATTCCTATCCCGCCTCGAGAACTGCATATCCTGGAAGATGCGGGTGAAAAGGGAGATGCCCGATTCCCTGACGCTAAAGATGCTTGAGCTCTACACCAGCTACCAGAAGCAAAGTGGGTTCGCCATTGTCACGAGGGGGTCAAGCGTGATTGTCAACACTAGTCTCACGGATCTCTTGAAAGTGCTGTCGGACCATAAGGAGTGGATCAAAGAAGGGAGTAACACAAAGGATTTTGAAACCCTCTTCCTAGAGCACTTCAAGAAGGTCATTCCCATGCCACAATGCTACCAATTGTATATCCCCAACATGGTCGACGACATACCGAAGTGCATCAAGTGCCCCACCGACAATTGCACTTGGAACATGCAGACCGTCGTCACCTTCAAGTGCTGCCATGGTGAGCACTGACCAGCCAATCAGGCCACCGAGCCCAACCCCTTCATTTCGTGCTCCATAGTAAACAGGAACTGCTTAGCTCAGTCGCGTTTTCACGTCATCTCTTTCCTTTCCAGAGTGATATTGCTTTCCATTACGTGTGGTTGGAGTATGTAACAAAGTTGTGCGTGTGCTGTGCACAACTTGATGTACCGCGCATGCAGACACCGTGTGCAATGAATAAAACTTTTTATCATCTGTAACGGAGTTGTGCTTGTAATGTGAGGGAAAAATATTAGGTACATCAAATACATTGCATTGAACCATTTAAATATCCTCACGTGGCCATAATGGGCCCACTTTTTAAGATCTTTTCTCTTTCCTCCATTACCCTCTCTCTCCTTCGTTGCTCTCTCTTTCCTCCCACTCTTTTTGCCTTTTGAGGCCGTGGACGACGCTCCGTGTGTCGCACCGTCAACGGCCAGCCATGAAACTCATGAGCACACTGACGTGGTGGCGACAGCCATCAAGCCGGCCTACACTGAGCTCCAGCTGGCCCAGAGCCCGTACAACAGCGAGGCGATTCAGTAGGTGGACCAAGCCATCGTCAACGAGCTGAAGCGCAAGTTCCTCAAGGAGGAGCTTGACCTCTCCCCATAAGGGACGCTGATGCTGGTGGAGATTCAGGAGCAGCAAAGCCTCATGAGGACTCATGAGATCACGGTGAAGAAGATGGAGGCCGAGGTCGAACGCAAGGAATCGGAGATCTCCGCGGGGAGAAGGAAGGTCGACGAGCTCGTCTCCGATAACAGGTCATCGTAGAAGAAGCGCAACGAGAGCGGCGTATTGCCTTTGTTCGACAACTTCAAGCTCTCGTCTTTAAGCCCGGCCCACTTTGTGCAAGTCCTTCACTAGGCTCCACAATATTTAAAGCACTTCGCGAAATCCATGGTTCGCAAGATGGAGACGGCGAATTGGAACCTCGACGATCGAACAGATCTGAAAATAGTGAGAGGAGAGAGAGAGAGAGAGAGAGAGTAGAATAGGAGAGAGGGTAACCGAGGAGAGAGAAAAGATCTGAAAAGTGGACCCGAGTTTGCCACGTGTCGACCTTTGAATGGTTCAATGCAAATCCAATATGGTGTATTAATAAAAGACTTCATGATCTTAATAAGGTTCATTAGTTACATTCTCGAGTCATACAAAACAAGACTTTCTAGTGATTACATGAAGAGCTTGTCATGTCATCTCTCAAAGGCAACCGCAACACACAATTAGGAGAACTCTAGCGACTTTGGTCCCAAATTGACTGCGCCCAGTGCATAAGGCTCCCTAGACCCGATCGGACGGATCATGTGGTGACGCCAAAAACTCACATGATCCAGCGGATCACTGCACTCAGCCTATATATTTTCCATCGGTGTAGCCAATAAATTACCATGTAAGAGAGGACTATCAGCGCGTGAGAGCTCTGTGCTCTCTCTGTCTCTCTCCCTCTAGTAGAGTTGGCAATATGGGTCAAAAACCCATATTATGACCCATTTTTAGTTAAATGGGTCATATATGGGTCAAGTGAAAGTTAAATATGAGTCAAAAATGGGTCAAATGAAGGTTAAATGTGGGTTAGAAATGGGTCAAGCGAAAGTTAAACATGGATCGAAATGGGTCGTGAATATAAAACACAAAAATAAATAGTCCAAATGAGTTATAAGGAAACCCATTTTAAAGTTTAAACCCTTGGCTTTTTTAAATTTATAAAAATGTTTTTTAATAAAAATCAAAATTATAATTATTTTTCAATTTTTCAATTTTTTTTTTCTTTCTTTTTCTTCATTCCTTACCGGCGGCCGGCCGAGCGACGGTGGTCGCCGATGGCGACAGCCTCGCCAAATCGGCGAGGTCGAGGCCCGCCCGACGCCGCCGAGCTCGATCTCGCCTATGGTCGGTCGCCGGCTATCGTCATGGCGGCGGCCAGCTAAAGGAGAAGAAAAAAAAAAGAGAAAAAAAAATAAAAAATAATTATTAAAAAATAAAAAAATTATATTTTAAAAAAATAAAACATAAAAAAATTATATTTAAAAAAATTAAAAATTCGATTTTTTAAAAATATATTAAAAGAATTATAAAAAATTTTCCATTAAATTTGTATTGCATAAAAATTGTTAAAAAATTTGTAATTACATAAAAATGTTTTAATAATAAATAGGTTTTAAGCAATACGGATCGGGTCGGATATGGGTCGGATACGGTCGGGTCGAGTATGGGGTCACTAGATTTACACTATAAGAATATGGGTTAAAACGGATTAAATGGGTCAAATATGAGTTGACCCATTTTTGACCCGACCTATACCCGACCCGACCCACCCATTTGCCACCTCTACCCTCTAGTATCTTCAGGAAGAGTGTCGGAATGTACTAAATAGAAGTCCTTTCTTAAGTTTATGTTTATTGATTATTGATTCAGCGCTTATCTTCTCCTAGTGTGCGTGATAATGTGTCATTTTATCACCACATCCAAGTGAGGACTTTCGATTCGAGTCGCAAAAGAAACTGTGAGCTCTCTAATTTCATCCTTTACATCTTATAGCATTTCACTAAGCCCAATCAGTTGTAGTAGAGACGCTTTGCGGGTGCAAAAGAGTTCGCAGGACATGGTAAAAATCTATTGCACGCGGCTGAACAGATGCGCTACACCAGAGCTTTGACAGACGCTCCGAAAAGAGTCGAGCCGAGAGCATATGAAAATTCTCTGAACCCCGCATGTGTTGATCCTCCCGTTACTGCACCTTTGGAGTTACTATATATGAGCGTTTTGGGTTCCTCCAGGTAAGAACGTGATTATTCCGAGTAAGAAAAGAATTATCACCTTCAACCCAAAAGACAGACGTGAAGTAAGAAGATAAATTTTTTTTTTTTTTTCCAATCATGCTTGACTCCTTAAGATATATTGGGTTTAAAGAAATGATGTCTTCCAATTTCCAGATTGCATTCTCACTTTCTTTTCTTCCTCTTATCTCCAAACATACACGATTACTTAGGATGCCGGTTCAATCTACTTCAAAAGATTTAAAATCCCAATACATTCACATTTTTTAAATCAAGACGCCTTGTGATAGAGACGGGATAGAATCAAAATTACTCCTTGAATGATCATGGTGCTTCGAAGGTAATTCTCATAAGTCCCTCTTCAATCCGAGTTTAAACGTAACCTGGAACTTATGTTGAAATAGTCTTGAGCACAATTTCGATTAACCTTGAATTCGAATTAAATTTAAATCAAGATTGCACAAACAGGGTTTGTCTTATCTTCAAATTTAGTCGACTCAGCCAATCCGAACCATCCTTAATCGAAGTTGGTGACTGTAATATTTTTGGGCTTGCTAAATCTTCATAGTCTTGTGGGCTCATTCAAAAAATATTTTAATTAAATTCAAAGCCTCCCTGCTTGGATTCATTAGCTCCAATTTAGTAAAAGATGCAGTTTATGTGGGCTTAGTACTAATAAATGAAAAGGCTCTTAATATGCATGTACAATCTATCAATGTTTTTGCTTAGAGGTCAAGATTCATTCCTAATTTTCTTATGCAATAGTTAGTTAAATTAGTTGCCAAAATTTAGGTGTCGATATCAATACTATATATTATTAGCAAAAACATGAAATCCATGGCAAATACTATGACCTCTCTATTTACTTCTTTCTGTGGTTAGTTGGCTAGATCTTAAAAGCGCGATATTGTGGCAAAATGTCTTTGCCCCTGAAATTAATTTCATATTTCACTCTTGTCCAGTCAAAGTTTATAAAGATACATAACATGGACAAGCTCTTATGTTCATGACATTCCATGGTTAGGATTTACCTGTGAATTCGTTTTTCCAGGGTGACCAAAGGAAAAGCTTTACCCCGCCTTTTCATGGGAGCTTTGTTCTTTTGTCAACAATCATTAACAAACTGTACGGTCAGATAATCTCATATTAACGGAGACATTTCTCGATTGAAATTGGAAATATACAAATGCGGGAGATCTTCTTTTATCTTCGACAAGAAGAAACCTCCTCCATTTATGTGGGCATGGAAGATTTCATCTCCTCGTTTGTCTTCATGCAACTCATTTTTTATGCCAAAGAAGGGATAGCCTTCTTCATTAAATAAGTGTAGCATGTGGAAGTCTCCTTTTGCTATTTATCCAGCTAGCACGCATGCACAAAATTAATGCAGGAAAGAGGAAAAAAAAAACCAGTTGGATTTTATTTGGCCGGCCATACTTGCTCGCTTTAATTTTGGACCGTACTTATTCAATGGACTTAATCTCAAGACATAACTCAATAAAAGCCCTACTGTTCATGTAGGAGAGGGGTGCAAGTCCTGGAACGGTCACAAGAAAAATTGGCTCAAGCTTGTGGTGAACAACGTGCTCTGCCAAACTGTCGAACAAAGCGTAAGTTACAAATGCAGTATGGTTTGGATTATCTGGCCATATTTTTATCAAAAAAGATCGCGTGATAATCTTTAATTTGTTGTGAGAATAATAGTTTATTTTAGATCACAAAAACCAAATCACAAATAATTATAAATTGCTATTAGAACCACTTCTTCAATAATTTGTGACTCATAACAGACTATTATTTTTATAGTATTCCAAGGACTGTTATACTAGTAAATTCCTATTTTTATCATACATCCCTAGGTGGAAGGACTTTCTTCCTCCCAGGCTTCTAATTAGTGCTTTAAAAATCTAGACATATAACTCTATTTTTAATTGGGTTTTCATTTAGGTTATAACAATTAAAGTCTAGTTGGAGATCTTCCTCCAAATGGGGACGAAGGAAAACACAGCCTCTGTTCTAATTTCTGTCTGACAAGATTATTTGAGGGTTAAGTCTTTAACGCGCTCAACCAAGCACATACTGGCACATAATAGACAAAATGAAGTAGAACGAGCTTCTATTGTTGCAGACTTCGTGTAGAATTTACACTACCTAAAAATAGAGCCAAGGACATCGGTGAATGGCAAGCAATGAGATCGATAGCCTCAAGCAAGGCTCGAGCTTGCCAGCTTTGGCTAGGACAAGCCTCCTTCGAGGCCAGCGAGGTAGACCTTCGACTGCCTTGGGCGACCTCACCCAATGCGAGAGCAACTGTCACTTAGCAGGTGAGGTTAGTCATCGCCAGAGGCCAGTGAGGTCAAACCTTGTTTGAGGCTGGTCGTGGGCCATCAAGGAGCATGGTGACCACTGAGGATGAAGGAAAACAAAAAAAAAAAAACCAAAAAACAAAAAACAAAAAAAACCAAAAAAAAAAAAAAACAAAAATTATGATAAAGAATGAATAAGAAAAATTAGAAAAATTGTCCACGTTGATGAGTGCCATTTAAGATGGCCAGCATCCACATCAGTAATTTCCAACCAAAATTATTACATTGGCAAATTTTAAAGATATTTTGGAGTAAATTGGCCAAATTGAAAAGTTTATGGCTACATTGACACAATTATATTAAGTTTAGAATTTTTTTTTTATAATTATCCAAAGATTTCTTTCCTCCATAAGTTTATCTCCATGGTTGGATCTCTTTCAAATAATCAATTCCACTAATTGAAATTTAGAGTGCAAAGAATATGCCGTATAATCCGATGGTACACTTACCCTTGTGAAAAGATACAGCGTTAGTTTTATAATCCTAATAAGAAACCATTAACTTATGTTTACCAACGTATTTTAAAACATTGACCTAGGTCTGTCGTATCGGCAGGTGATTTTCCTTAGGAGTGGCAATTAAAACAGTTATGTCATGCTTTGCATGGCCACATAGATGTCACACATATCGACACCAATTGGCTGGCCTTCATGTATATACGAGGAAAATAACAAGCTTTGAATGAATGGACGACCATAGAAGAATTAGAAATTTTTGTGAAATTAAATAGTGAGAAACTCGAAAGTGACCAGAAAATGCACTAATTTAAAATACATAAATTTACAGTATGTTCAACAACCATTTAATATTTTGCACTTTCTATCAAATGTTTGATTTTTTACACTGCAGTAGAGATCGTGACTTCGTACCATTCACGACCCATGAATCTAATAAACAAGTTTGAATTCGTAATCTCACATTGATGAATACTAGGCCGCACCACTAGAAGACCAAGTGATCAATTCACTTGCATTCGATAATAAGTGATAATCATCCAAGGTACTTGGAAAGATTATCGATTATATATGTCTAGTTTCCATGCAAGTACACAGCGTGTGCACAACTACTTTTGAGATAATCTTGTAAATTAAGTTTGTTAGATGGTTCCACCTCCACACTATGTTACACAATATAATCTGAGGTTCAACTTGCGTTTATTTGGAAGCACTCTAAATAACGGCACAAGTTAGTACATATAGTACATATAAGTTGTTAAATATAAACTTGTGAAAAGAAAGACACACAAAATTAACATGAAATATGAACGTTGACCGACATGAAAGACCCGAATCAATGCCTTTGTCTTATTTTTTTCTTTTTTTCTTTTTTCTTTTTTTTGTAAACATGTGAATATTATTAATCAAAAGAGGTACAAAAGCTTAGGGGAATCCCCTAACATTTTAAATAGACTAATTATGTGAGAAGATGGAGGAAGGAAGCCTCCATATAGTAGTGAATAAAACATTTGTCAGGCCTACACTATTGGTAAAGTGATGCTCTACCTATTATAACATTTCAAATCCTAGCCAATAAAAATAAGGTTCAATCGACTTGTTTTGAAACCATATACCGTTTCATATTTTTCTTTGGTGAGCTATTTCCATTTTTTTTTATCCTTTCTTTATTGTAATAGTTAAATAAAAAGTAGAAAAGAGAATTGAAGAAATTTTTGTTATAATTAGATATATCAAAAAAGAGTACATGGAAAGCCTATTTATAAGCTTAGATAGAGGAAATCAAAGAAAATCAAAGAAAATCAAATCAAATATGCATAATCAAACATAGTCAAAATAAATATTGAAATAAGAGAAATATCCTAAATATCTCTAAGAGATATCTAAGTATCCTAATATTGCTAACATCCCCAAGTTAAATTGAAACAAATCAGCTTGAGTTTGAAAAATAAAGTTAACAATATCACAAAATCTTTGATTAATAAGCTCAATGGATCCAAGATGAGGTGACACTTATGATGCCTCTAAGCTTCCGTTGATGAGAAGATTTCAATATGTCGCTTATCTGGTGACGGCAAATTTGGTGATGGTATCGGCTTACTCATTAAAAGTTAAGAATCAAAGAATTGAAGCCGAGCGGCCTGCATCCTTTGCGGCCGACTTTGCTATTGGGACAATAACTTAAATAGAGCCGATATGGCTGGCGTGATTATAACTGAAAGAAAAATTTACTGTACAAATATGCGTCTTTGCATGTCGAAAAATACTTCTGTGGAAAAGCTCGACTTGGCGATGTGTTAGAAACGTTGTAACACAACACCATGGTGCTTACTCAGACGGTAATTGGGGCATTTGGGCAAACACTGTCAAGGGCGGCATGGATTTATTTTACCAAGGGTGCATGGGTATAAAGCAAGACTCGGGAAAGGAGGCTCTGATACCAAGTTAAATATAAAGTAGAAAAGAAAATTGAGGATTTTTCTGTGTAATTTGATATATTGAAAAGAGTAGATAGAGAAATTAGATAATGAAATTCAAAGGAAATCAAATCAGATATGCATAATCAAACATAATTAAAATAAATATCGAAATAAGAGGAAAAATCTTAAGTACGTCTAAAAGTATCTATATATCCTAATATTGCTAACAGTATTATATCGGTTTGGATAACATATAATAACCGTACTTACAATCAAAGTCAGTTGAACGAGTACTATATATCATGTATATTGGAACATAATTAAATAGTCACTTGTTTATTCGAATTCCAAATCATTGAGAAAATCCGTGTACTGACACACCACCATGCAGCTGCCCAGATCCCAGGAAAATTACATCCGCCACATGCTCTGACGTTGTCGTTCTGTTTCTTTTCTCGATTCTGTGTCAACTGTAAATGCCTCGCTTGATGTTCGTAGCCATGCTCCCCAAATAGAACTGACCCAAATCATCATCGACCGGAAAATTGTCTTAGTCTGAAAAAGTCGAATAAACATGTTTTCATGAAATTATATATTGAAAAAGTGGAACGCAATTAGAAAATAAATGAATTTAATATTATATAAGTTTACAATATGGTCAGCAAACATAAAATATTTCGCATTGTCTTCTCTCCCTCTAGAAGGTCGCACACTTGCTATCAAATGTAATTTTGATACTGCAGGGATTGTAACTCGGTTCCTCGAGCGACCTCGCACATACCAGAGCAACCCTCGCTCAACAAGCAAGGTCGGCCCTTACTAGAGGCTAGTCACATACCATTGAGGAGGTCGGTGACCACAGAAGATGAAAGGAAAAAAGAAAAACAAAGAAAGAAAACAAGAAAAATTATAAAAAATTCTTTAAAAATAAAATATATTATAAATTTAGTGGTATCACATAGAATAGCCGCTGTCCACATTAGCGATTTCTGGCCAAAATTGATCGGATAGATTACACTAGCAAATTTTCAAAAGATTGAGAATAAAATTGGTCAAATTAAAAGGTTCAAGGCTGAATTGACATAATTATAATAGATTTAGAATATTTTTGGTAATTATCCCAAGATTTCTTTCCTACAGAAATTTATCTCAAACGGTTGGATCCCTCTTTCAACTAATCAATTCCACCGGTTGAAATTTGGAGTGCAAAGAACATGCCATATTATCCGGTAGTACACTTAACCTCGTGAAAAGATACCATGTCAATTTTTTCATCATAACCAACGACTAAATAATTAACATAAGTTTAACAACGTATTTTAAAACATTGACCTAGATCTGTCGTATTGGCAGGTGATTTTTCTCCATAGGAATGGCATTTAAAACAATTATGTCATGCTTTGTATGGCCACAATGACGTCATACAGATCGACACCAATTGGCTTATGTAAATACGAGAAAAATAGCGAGCTTTAAATGAATGGACGATCATGGAAGAATTAGAGACGTCTGTGAAATCAGATAGTGAGAAACTCGAAAATGACTAGAAAATGCACTAATTTAAAATAAGTTTACAATATGTTCAACAACCACATAATATTTTGCACTGGTAATCAAATGTTCGATTTTTGATACTGCAGAGGAGATTGTGATTTGGTACCAATCACGACCTATGAATCTAATGAACAAGTCCGAATTCGTAATCTCTCATTGATGAAAAAGAGGTGGTATAGTAAGACAACTGGATCCACCTCCACACCATCTTACAAAAGACAACTCGGGGTTCAGCAGTGTCTGGAAGCACTCAAAATAATGACGTAAAGAAAGATATGATGATATTTTTATTTGTTTGCTTAAGATGTTTTTCTATGAACAAATTTTAAGGAAATGCCTTGGGTAATAAATGGGGAAAATTACTAAAAGTCTTAAACCTATTGTAATTGTATCAATTTAGTTTTAAACTCTCTTTTTTTATCAATTTAGTTCTAAACTTTTTGTATTAGTGCAAAATTAGTTCATCTGACTAATTTTGATTGGCTAGTGTTGACATGTGTCGCGACCTAATTTTTTCGAAGGTGAATCACCTAAAACTAGGTTAATGGATTACTAAGTCCGAAGACTTGGCACAGACTCTCCCAAGCCCTACCAATCACGACTTGATACTAAGAAAATGACCCATTAAAACATGCAATTATATTTCAAATTGGAGCCGCCACTAACCAATTAGGGGGGATACAGAGTCACAAAAATTGTTCCAGCATTTAGAGTAGTCTGAACAGTACCTAGGTAAAGTATGGGAGAATACTTTACCTTTTACGAACCAGAGATTTAATGGATTCGGGGACATGGTTACGCTAGATTAATCTAACGCCCTTTCGGTACCTAAAAAAAAAAAAAAACATTTTTGCAGGCAGTCTTGATTAATTTTAACCTAAGATACTAACATACAAATGGTGGTCATGCGGGTGCACAATCAATTAAATAACATTTAATAAATCAAAATGCTAAGAAATTATAAACTACAACCTTGTTGAAGTCTAAAAAACTTCTCAAAAATGTTAAAAATGCATGCCCTAAACATGATTTTCTAAATGACATGACGCCTAATTAAATGCATGACATCTAACTAGATGCAATCTTAGTCTATTTTTGATATGCATGACTTTTACTTTAATGATATGTGAAATGCAATTCATATGGCCTAATATGAACTATATATATGCAATCTAATTTATATAATTCTAATATGCATGCGTTTCATGATATGGGATGAATGACATATTAATTCTATATGCATGTTCTTTTTGTGATTTTTTTATGATTCTTTTTAATGTATACAACATACACTAAAAAATGATGACATGAAATGGGATTAATTATGAACTAACCTATTAATTAACCAAGAAAATAACTTTTTGTTTTTTTTTCTTTATTTTTCATTTTTTATAAAAAAAATTACATGATGGGAATAGTAAAATACAATGCCATCCTAATTTATTAATATGCAAACTCTAATTAAATGGGCCTATTATGTAAACTAGCTAAAATGCACCTAGTATTTTGTATATTCTTTATTGAAAGATAAAAAAACTAATTAAGCTATTCAAAATGGAATAATTTCCTAATTCAATTTCGGGATTAATTTGATTTAAACCTCATTTGTCTTAGAAAAACATTATTCTTTTTATTTTTTTATTATCTTTTTATATTATGAAAACATGCAAACTTTTCCTAAATACTATTTTTATTTTTTTTAAAAAGCTGTTTAAATCCAATCCTAACTAAAAAAACTAAGGATGAAATCCTAAAAATAATCCTAAAGGTCAATTTATTAAACCTACGTGTCTTAATTTAATAAACCTATATGACCTATGCTCATGCAAATTTTTAATATTTCACTATTCCCTTTTTTATAATATTTTTTAATTTTAATTTTCACGAAAAAAGACAAGTAATTATAAAAACTAAGATAAGAATTAAAATAACCGAAAAGATAATCCGTTGTCTCACGGATTAAATTAACAATTATTTTAACTCTATAATCACAACAAGGAAATCAAAATAATTACAAATTTGGTCCGAAGTCTCACGGACCAAATTAAATAATTATTGTGATTTAACAAATGAAATTCTACCAAAAACCATAAATTAGTATAATTAAAAAATGATCCGACATCTCGGATCAAATTAATAACTATAATAATTTAGGTGAAATCTACGGATAATGTCTATAGAAATTGCAAATATTAACACCCAACATTTAAATAATTAAACTAAACATGCTATCAAATGAAATAAATAGAAAAATTAACCTAAAAGATAAAACAAATAATGAAATAAACTAAACTCCAAAAATGAAATGTAAAAGTAAAAAAAAACAAACTACCTAAGGGGCGTGGACAACAACGTGGATGAGGTAACCTGAGAGAGGGCGGCAGCCGGCGTCGGATCTCCGGCAAGGGCTGGCCGGCTCGGCGGTGCGGCTGACTTGGGGCTCCAGTGGCGTCGGTGACGGAGGTGCTCGTCAAAAGGGCTCACGGTTTGGAGTCGATGCAGCTGCTGCGAGTGGAGACGTCGCACGGGCAAGGGACTCGGCGGCGTTACTTCAGGCAGGGGACTCGCAGACAGGGGCGCGGGATTCGGAGCGCCGGTGGCTGGTAGGACAGCAACTGGCTCGGATCTGCGGGCGTCAGGGCGCGCGAGTTGCAAGTCGCTCGGGCTTGGGGAGGCGATCGAGGGCTTCAGGCGCGGTCGCCGAACACCGGGCGCGGAGGTGCTCGCGGGTGGCGAATCTCGGGGCAGCGCGGCGACGATCGTGGCTCACAGACGTCGGCGTGGGAATCTCAGGTGGTTGCGGAGCGACGATGCGGCGTCCGGTGGGGTGGCAGAGCGGCAGCGCGAGCAGCTTCTTTTCGGGCGTCGGGTTGCTTGAGGCGGCGCGGGTCGGAGCGGCGGCAGCAAGCGGAGGCGTCGGCTCCAGGTGGCGTCGGCAGCAGCAGGCGGAGGCGTCGGGGTTCTTCTTAGGCGGCAGCTTGCAGAGGGGGAAGCCGCGAAGAAGACGATCCACAGTCCCCTCTGCCCCCTCTGTCCTTTTTTCCTTTTTCCTTTTGCTGTTTCTGCTCTCAAGTCTCACTCACCGGTCTCTCTCACTCCTCTTCGTACGTTCTCTGCTTCACTTTTCAGCAAAAGAAAAAGTGTTCCATTTTGCTAATTTTGAAACCAACAAAAGGAAGCTTTCACTTTTCTATATTTTTTGTCGATGGAAGACGAAACTAAGGCTGCGCATGACAAAATTTCAAACAGAATTGATTTACGGCTTTAAATTGATTTCTCAATTTCTATTAGGACAAAGTTTACGAAGTTAAAACCCGTTTGATAACACTCAAAATTTCTATTTCAAAGCAAATAGTTTGATAACGAGAATAAAATTTACATTTTAGGAATACAAATTAATTAGATAACAACATAGAAATCCTTAAATATAAAATAATAGTCGAAATAATACTAATACATTACAAAAGTTGAAAATACAATTTTATGGAATTTTCGACATATTATTATCCCTTGCCATTTTATTGGCATTGGTTTTCCTAAGCGTATTTATTTGGTTTCCCTCCTCGGTCAATGTATCGTTTGCAAGCTCATCTGTGTAGGTTCGAGACAAATGCTGCGGAAGCATGAATATGGGTGCCATCAATGACGCCTATACAGCCTTGTCATTTTATCAAAGACTAGTATTATACAAGATTATCAACAAAATAAAATTGATGGTGTAAAGGAATATATAAGAATTCTATCTTGAAGTAACGTTTATGGTTAGGAACCAATCTCGAATTGAATCGGTCTAGTTGCTCATCCCTAATTTCTTTATTGTTGCTCAATGAACCTTTAATGGCCCTTGCATAGCAAAGAGAGAGATTCTCTTGAATCTCTTGCCTTCGAATTAAAATAACAATTTAATTATTTTGATTTTACAAGAATTTTGAATCCGTAAAGAAACAAGGTTAAATTTCTAGGCACGTATTTTATTTATCTATTACGTAAGAACTTTTTCTTCAACTAGCCATGCGCGTGCCCTTTCTAGGAGGAAAGAGCCCCATTGTTTTAAGTAAGCACTTAAGAACTTTGGTCGTTTTTGAAAATTGGGGACCCATTCAATTGCATTTCATCCTAAAGAGGAAGTTATCAAAAAAAACAAAATTGAAAAAAAATGAAAAAAAAAAAAAAAAACACGAGCAAAATAAGAAAAAGAAAATTAGCAATAATTTGTGAAGTTGTGGTTATGAGTGAATTAAGTTAGCAAGAAAGCGCAAGATTATTTTATATGGTTTGATTTCGAACTTCCGATTTCTATTTAAAGCGAGAAGTTAAAAATTTCAGCTTACGATTTCTTCAATTTCTCTATTTCGGAATAGAAATCTATTTCAGAAATAGAGAAATCAATGCGTTACCAAACAATTTCATTGTTCCAAACCTGTTAGGGGAACAGAGAGAAATAGAGAAATCGAGAAATAGAAATTTTGTCATGCGCACCCTAAGCCCCCCTCGGTTCCGAAGCTCGCCTTCTTTATATAGAGGGAATACTCGAATTTGTTTCTGCCAGTAGAGATTTTCTCTCAACTTCTCAACAAACAAATGGCTCCAAAATCACACGGTTGTTGCATTTGTTTTTGAATTCAAAGTTTTTTTTTTTTTCAAAATTTCCCTCTATAATCAAAGATTATCTTTTTATTTCTAAAAATGAGTTTAAATTAGGTGTCAACAACATGGATGCCGACCATCTTACGTGTGCCACCAGCACTAACGTGAATAATTTTTGATAATTTTTTGATATTTTAGCAATTTTTTTAATTTTTCTTAATTTTTTCTTTTTCTTTATTTATTTTTTCTTGCCCTTCCTTCTTTCTCCAACGGGTTGCCAATCTGGCCTCCAACCAGAGGTGACGGCTAGCAAGATCAACCTTGCGACCTCTAGCAAGCCTAGCCTACCCTTGGCGAGGCTCGCCCTCGCTAGTGTTGCAAGGGCTACCTTACCTAGGTTGCCCACTAGGCTAGCATGGGTTGAGCGGGTAACCTAGTTGAGCTTGCAAGGTGAGGACTGGAGCCTCACCAACAGCTAGGATTTGGTGAGGTCGAGCTGGTTGTCAGCTATTGGATGAAGAAGGAGGGAATTTTGGGGGGGGAGAGAGAGAATAAAAAAATAATATAAAATATTACAATATTATTAAAAATTGTCTACATCAATGTCGCGACCTATTTTTTGGTGCACCACCTAAAACTAGGTTAATGGACTACTAAGTTTTTAAACTTAGCTCGGGCTCTCCCAAGCTCATACCAAATCGCTACTTAAGTCTAAATTTTTAAACATACAAAAGATTATTATCTAGGAGTTGCCACTAATCGGTTTATGGTAGGTCGATTAAACACCTAAGTAAAATAAATGGAGATTTATTTTACTCCTACGAATCAGGGACTAAGGGTACGGAGACTTGGTTACACTAGAATTTTCTAATGCCCTTTCAGTACCATTTTTTTTTTTTTTATATTTTTAAGAAAAATGTCTTTGCAAGCAACTTGAATTTATTTTAACCTAAATTACTACCATGCAAATATGGTGACCACACGGGTGCTCAACCATTATTAAACATTCAAATAAAAAATAAATAAATGAATTGCATCACACAAAGCAAACGTTTTTTTTTTTTGGGTTTTCTTAAGAGTTAGAATTCTTTTATAAAAAAATGCATTTTTTAGCTAAATGACCTAATTTTACTAATATGCAAATTCAAATTAAAAGGGCCTAATATGCAATCTAGTTAACATGCCCCTAGTATTTTTTGTATTTTTTACTGAAATTCGGAATTAATAAAAACCCTAATTAAACTATCTAAAAAGGGAATAATTTTCTAATTCATTTTTGGGATTAATTTGACTTAAACCCCATTTTGTCTTAGAAAACTATTTTTTTTTTATTTTTAAAAAAATGAGAATATAAAAATATGTCAATTTTATCTAAGACTCTAAAAAAAGGCTGTTTAAGATTGACCCTAACCTATTTTAAAAAGATATCTAAAAATGCAATCCTAAAAATATAGTCCAAAAATAATTTTCTAAACCTAGGTATCCAATTTACTAAACCTATATGCTCATGGAGAAATTTGATTTTTTTAAATAAGTAATTATTAAATAAATATTAAATCTAAACTATCAACAAAATAAAGGATTAAAAAAATCGAAAAAAAAAAAAAACATGTTGTCTCGCAGGTCAAATTAACGATTATCCTAACCCTAATTATCATGACAAAGAGTTCAAAATAATTAAAAATCTTATCCGAAGTCTTACGGATCAAATTAATAATTATAATGATTTAACAATTAAAATTCTACCAAAAAGCCCAAAATTATTATAATTAAAAAAATGATCTCGATGTCTCTCGGATCAAATTAATAATTACAATAATTCCGGACAAAATCCTTGCGGATAATGCCTACAAAATGCACAAATATTAACAATGACAAACCATATTCTAACTTAAACAATAATAACAAAATTTAAAACACAATAAAATAACATAAAATAAACAAAAGAAAGAAATAAAAATAAAACTAAAACTAAACTACCTAAAGGAGGGCACTTGCAGCGGTGTTGGTAGGCATATGGCTAGTTCTTGATTTGATCATTCGCTAGTCTCCTCCGAGAACTTTTTGAGTGGACGCCCCCCTTCTCTTGTCGTCTCTCTCTTGTCAATTATGGTGGAATATGGAATTGTGTGGCCTTTTGTTTGGCATTGAATTGCCTATGACCACAACATTAGAACAAAACAAAGTAAATACCGAAAATATGGAGTGAACAACTTTAATAGGGAGAGAAACAACCCAGTTTTATCACAGTGAAATCACTGGATGGCAATCAGCGCTTAGGTATGTTGGCCACTTTGATGTCTCGCTGCTGGAATTATCGTCGGAGATGTAGGAGTTTAATCTAGGCAAGAAACAAAAATAAAATCACCTTAGTTCGAATAGCAAATTGGAATCACACACAATCAAACTCAAAAAAGGAAGCTCGACTTAGCTTTATGCTTGTCGTTAATATCCATGACGCATGATGAATGTGGGACGTCATCAAGAGGACTGCACCATCCAATAGACCAATCGAAGAATTCTCAAGATCGTCAACTCCTGATGTCTGAGGGTGTGTACCTCCTTTTATAGCAAAAAGCCCCCCCACGTATCGTTGGAAAGTCTGGATCCGTGGAGCCGATTGATGATTCTTGGGAATTGCTGAGTTTTGGCTTTGATTTATCACCAAAAATTGATTGTGAATCTCTCTAATTTATTTCTAAATTAGCGCTCAGAATCTTTTGGTTTCATTTTCTACTTCTATTCATATTGCCTTGGACGTGTCCACATTTGCTCATCTCCATTCACAATTCCTGGGCTGACTTGATTATTTCCTTTCTCGCGAATATGGCCGGGTGGGCATTTATCATTTTCTCTCACTATTCTATAACCAACTCATTAGTCTCCTTTTATAAATTCCAGCAACCCACACCTTCCACAAATGCCTTGATTTCTTTCCTCCATTTTGTCTCTCAATTGCCGTGATTTCTTTTTCCTTCAGCCGATAGCTCATCATTTATCCCACGAATTCCTCCATCATCAGTCCCCTTCCTCATATCATGGGTGAGATTCATGGTCCCTCATTAGGCCGAATAAGGATTTTTGCTAATCCATATAACATCAACTGACAGCATGATGATGAAAATTATTGGATGTGGACACCATCAAGTCAAACATATCCATCACTAGACCAATGCAAATATATATATTTAGGGCTTAAAAATTAATCCCTAATTTTCTTATGTAATAAATGACTAAATGTGAAGTCAAAATTTAGGTGTCAACAATCAACATTAGTGGCACCACGTAGAATGGCTAGCGTTCATGTTCGCATTGGCCGACCAAAAATTAATCAAATGAATCGAATTTGTACAAATACAAAAGATTTAAGACTCATTTGGCAAAAAAAAAAAAAAGATTTAGGACTAAATTGACACAATGACAATAAGTTTAGGACTTTTTGATGATTTTCCTAATAAATGTGATACACCACTATGCAGCTTCTAGATCCAAGAAAAAGTTCATGGGTAACATTCTCCAACTTTGTCGTTCTGTTTTTTTTTTTTTTTTTCTCTCAATTCTACGTTAACTAGATATGCTTATGTCGGTGTAATCAGTATTAGATGTGGTAATACTTTATCTGTAGAAATTTAGATCCAATCAAGATAAAATCCAGTAAGTCTCCGCCTTTGCTTTGCTTGCTGTTGGCAATCATGCCCGATAAGGATATAAAGCATCTCTCAAATCGACCCGACCCAAATGATCTTCGATAGTAAATTTGTCTTGCCCATGAGATTCATAGGGAGTCATCATTTATAATGTTGCGCAAACAAGCGATCAAACACATTAACAAAGAGTTAGATCAAACATCATATTTATATTATTCAATCGATGTGATCTCCATCAATAGAGAGAGCAATACAACGTTTTGTTATAAGTCAAGTGATATGGCAAAGATTAGAAGAACTTTCAAGTCAACTAAGCAGTCTCAGTGATTTTCAATCCTCTATTACACATAATAACTTATACAATTTTTAACCAGGATACATTTTGCCAAAAATAATCTCTCTATCTCGTAAACAATTTATTTGAAATCTTCATACAAGAATTTCACAATTTCAAACACTCTTGAATTTGCTCCACTATATAATTGAATCATGATGACCCGATGCATATCGCCCGCAAGAAGTGCGGCCGCTCCGGTTGCATGCACACACGCTTCTTGACTAAACCCCTCAAGCTTATGTAAGTTCGCGTTTTTTGGGAAGGAAAGTTCAAATAAAAGCTATCTTTTATATTTCCCATTAAATTTTAAATTTTATCTAAATTTACAAAAGCAGTTTATTGAGAGAAAATGTATGTGAATATACGTGTGGATATCTGTATATTGTAGAAATTTGTGTTTAAAATTCTTTTTAAAAGGTCAGATTAATACGTCATAAAATTTAAATTAAACAAAAAGTAAAAAGATAAAAAAGCTTACAGACACGCCCATATTAAACAATACGAACCTGTTTTTGCCCCCATCGAATCATAAGATTGGGCAACAAAGTCTCCTTTTTAACTTTTTCTATAGGGGTTGAATAGCCACACACACTTCGATTTGGGTCAAATTTCATTCATGAATTCAAACTTGAAAGATATTTTCAACAAAAAATCATTGAAAAAGGCGAAAGTATGCAATGCTATTGGGAACATTAATCATCCGAACAATCGAGATTTCTTCCTTGAAATAATCTCTAAAAAACGGTATATTTTAGATGTTCCTCCAATCAATCATCGACCAACACGAACAAGTATGAGAGGGCAAAAATAAAAATAAAAATAAACGAAACAAATTGATTTGCATGGTTAAGTCATGGCCTACGACATAGACCCCATTAGAAAATCAAAACGATAATTACTTAAAATGTCTCACTAAATCAAAGCCAGTCAACTTTTGCGAATGAGCTTCGAAATCTCCCGTATATGCTAGCCTTGCTTCCTAATCTATTAACGCCACGTTAAGTAGCCGATACGTCAAATACCTTCATCCACTCTTACACCAGATCGCACCATATGTTTAGATGGCACTCCCCAACCGCGCCCTCCCTGAGTTACGACACAAATTGAACTTTCTTAGTATTGTGCACATGTCACTTCGCTGGCAGAATATACATTTCCAATACGACTCGTTAGTTAATCGTCCTTGCCAGCTCGTAAGCTGTCGTGTTGTGGCCTTGGAGTGTTATAAATAGGTCACCAGGTACCTGCAGTTTGCTCCACACAAGCCTTCCTCCTTTACTTCACTCACTCCCTTGAAACCCTAAAACTTTCTCTGCTTCGCTATTCCTTTTTCCCTTCCTTTCCTTCCGAAAATGGCCAGAAACAATGACTTCATGACCGAGGTGGCCGGAAATGTGGCGGAGGTGGCTGGAAGCGTGGCGGCCGAGGTGGCTGGAAGCGTGGTGGCCGAGGTGGCTGGAAGCTTGGTCGAGGTGGTCGGAAGCATGGTCGAGGCGGCCGGAAGCGTGGCAGCCGAGGTGGCCGGAAGTGTGGCGACTGAGGTGGCCGGAAGCTTGGCTGAAGCAGCTGATGAGGCCGAAAGTGTGGCGACTGAGGTGGCCGGAAATGTGGTGGAGGTGGCCGGAAGCGTGGCGGCCGAGGTGGCTGGAAGCTTGGTCGAGGTGGTCGGAAGCATGGCCGAGGCGGCCGGAAGCGTGGCAGCCGAGGTGGCCAGAAGTGTGGCGACTGAGGTGGCCGGAAGCTTGGCCGAAGCAGCCGAAGCGGCCGGAAGTGTGTCGACTGAGGTTGTCGAAAGCATGACCGAAGCAGCTGAAAGCATGACCGAAGCGGGCGAAAGCATGACCGAAGCAGCTGAAAGCATGACCGAAGCGGGCGAAAGCTTGTTCAAGGTTGTCGGAAGCATGACCCGTTTTTTAAATTAAACCCAATTCATAAATGTTGTCATTATCGAGGCTATCGATGAATAACTGCGTTGCCGATATTCCAGACTTGACATCGAAGACTATTCGGTATACGCATAGAAAAAAGAGTCATCATTGTAGCATTACTTTTGAGAGGTCTGTTCGTATTTCTATGTCGTGTTTGGTCATATTTCTTTCCTTTCCAGTATGATATTGCTTTCCATTATGTGTCGTTGGAGTCTGTAACAAGGTTGTTCCCGTGCTGTGCACAACTCAATGTGCCGTGCATGCAGACACTGTGTGCC
This sequence comes from Eucalyptus marginata, assembly GCA_014182565.1. Classification (NCBI taxonomy): domain Eukaryota; kingdom Viridiplantae; phylum Streptophyta; class Magnoliopsida; order Myrtales; family Myrtaceae; genus Eucalyptus; species Eucalyptus marginata. The sequence continues at coordinate 37,213,628 of CM024592.1, read as the reverse complement.
ATGAAGAAAACTTTTTATCATCCGTAACGGGATTGTACGTGTAATGTGCGGAACTTGATGTTCTCTGCATGCAGAAACTATGCTACGAATAAAAGTTTGATGGTCTTCTGTCAGGCTTCGTTAGTTACATTCTTGAGGGGTACAAAACAAGACTTTCTAGTCATATCACGAAGAGCATTTCATGTTATTTCCCGAAGGCAACCGCAACACACTATTACGAGATCTCTACCGACTCCAGTTCCAAATTGACGGCCCCTGGTGCGTTAGGCTCCGTAGCCCCGATCGGATGGATCATGTGGTCATGCTCTAAACCCACGTGATCCAACGGATCCTCTGCACTCAGCCTATGTGTTCTATTGGTGCAGCCAATAAGGCCCTATTTGTTTGTATTCTTTATTTCTGTTTATGAACACAATTCCTGTTTTTTTGTTCCAAGGAACAAAAAAAGAACAAAAACGTGTTTGTTTGCGTTTTTGTTCAAAATCTACCTTTTGTTTCCGGAACAAATTTGGAACAAAAACAAGAAATAAAAAAAAACTTGTTTCTTATTTCTGGAACACTTCTTAGAAACAAATTTTCTCTCTCCTCATTTTTTTTTCTTTTTCTTTTCTTCTTCTTTTTTCTTTGGCCGGTCGCCAGCCTCGGCCATGACCAGTGACCGACTGTCGAGGGCTGGCGACCTCGCCGGAGCGTCACCGGCCCCTGGCGAGGCTCGGCCTCGCCGGACCTAGGCCAGCCTGAGCTCGCCCAGCCATGGCCGAGGCCGGCGACCAGCCAAAAAGAAGAAAAAAAGTAAAAAGAAAAAAGAAAGAAAAAAAAGGAAAAATAAATTAAAAGAAACAAAAAAGAACACAAATTTACCAAACGTGTTTTTGTTCTTTTTTTTATTCGAGAACAAGTTTACCAAACGTGTTCTTCTGTTCAAAAATTGCTCCTCGGAATAGAAATAGTTTTTTCTATTTTTGTTCAATGGAATAATTTTTAAACAGAAACGTTACCAAATGCACCCTAATTTACCATGCGAGAGAGGACTATTAGGTATGAGAGCTCCGTGCTCTCTCTAGTATCTTTAGGAAGAATGTCCAACCGTACTAAATAGAAGTCCTTTCTTAAGTTTACATGTATTGATTATTGATTCAGCGCTTATCTTCTATGCGTAATAATGTGGTATTTTATCAGCACATCCTAGTGAGAACTTTCTATTTGAGTCACAAAAGAAATTGTGAGCTCTCCAATTTCATCCTTTACACCTTATGGTATTTTACTAAGCCTAAAGGTAGCAAAATTGTCCAATGAATCCTACATCTATTGCACTTTTGCCAATTGAATGATAAACTTTTCAATTTTGCCAATTAAGTCCTAAACATTTTCGCATTTCTCCAATTGAGTCCATTCAGTCAATTTTACCCAAAATTCACTAACATAGACTCATTGGTCGTCCTAAGTGGTGCGGCCGGCATTGACATGGAATTTTTTATACTATTTTAACATTTTTCAAATTAAATTTTTTACTTTTCTTGTTTTTTTTGTTTCCTTTTTTTCCTTCTTTATTTTCTTTTTTATCGTGGCTAGCGAGGGTTGTGACGCCCTCATTTGGATCTACGCGAGGCCAGCCTCATGGTGGTCTCGCCAGCCACAAGCTTGAGGTCTCGATGTAACGCCTTAGCACTAACTCACTGTGAGGACTCAGCTCACTGTCAATGGAGGCTTAGCTTGATCAAACTGTCGAGCAACTGTTTTGATTAGAGCGGATGAGTAGGGAGGGAGGGAGGGACTGTTTTTATTGGAGGGATGAGTACGGAGACAGAGGGAGAGGGAGAGGGAGAGGGAGAGGGAGAGAGCGTTGCGTCGTGGGACTAAGGACATTGGTGAGTGGCAAGCTGACAAGATCGCTAGCTTTAAGCAAGGCTCATTTGCGAGGACAAGCCTCACTCAAGGCCAACAAGGTTGACCCTCAACGAACTTGGGCAACCTCACCCAATGCGAGAGCAACCCTCGCTTGTCATGTGAGGTTGGCCCTTGCCAAAGGCCGGCGAGGTCGGACCTTGTTTGAGGCTGCTCACCACCCATCGTGGAGGTTGGCGACCACAAAGGATGAAAGAAAAGAAAAAAAGGATAGAAAAGAAAATTATAAAAATTCGGAAAAAAAATAAAATAAAAACATTATCCACATTAGCGTTAGCGGTGGCATGTAAAACAATCGGTATCCACGTCAGCAATTTCCGGCTAAAATTGATCGGATATAACATACTGATAAATTTTCAAAAGGTTTAAGACTAAATTAACTAAATTGAAAAGTGTAGAACTAAACTTACACAATTATAATAGGTTTGGTACTTTTTTGGTAACTATCCCGAGATTACTTTCCTCTAAGTTTATCTCAATGGTTGGATCCCTCTTTCAACTAATCAATTCCAGCGGTTGAAATTTGGAGTGCAAAGAACATGCCATATAATCCGGTACTACACTTAATTTTGTGAAAAGATACCATGTCAGTTTTTTAATCATAACCAACGACTAAATAATTAACGTATGTTTACCAACGTATTTAAAAACATTGACCTAGATCTGTCGTATCGGCAGGTGACTTTCCACGGGAATGGCAATTAAAACGGTTATGTCATGCTTTGCATGGCCAAAATGATGTCGCCCATTTCGACACCAATTGGCTGGACTTCATGTATATACGAGAAAAATAACAAGAAGCTTTAAATGAATAGACGACCATGGAAGAATTAGAGACGTCTGCGAAATTAAATAGTGAGAAACTCGAGTGACCAGAAAATGCACTAATTTAAAATACATAAGTTTACAGTATGCTCAACAACCATATAATATTTTGCACTGGTAATCAATTGTTCGATTTTTTATAGTGCAGAGGAGATCGTGACTTGGTACCATTCGCGATCCATGAATCTAATGAAAAAGTTCGAATTCATACTCTCACATTGATGGACACTAGTCCGCACCTTTAGGCTACCAACTTATCTTATTTTGATCACTTGCATTCGATAATTAGTGATAATCATCCAGGTACATGGAAAGATTATCGATTGTATATGTCTAGTTTCCACGCAAGTACGGAGCATGTGCATAACTACTTTTGGGATAATCTTGTAAATTCAATTTGTTAGACGAATCCACCTCGACACTGTTTATTTTTTTCCGAATTTTTGTTATTTTTTATTATTTTGTTTCCTTCTTTTTTTTTTTCCTTCATCCTCTGTGGTCACCGATCTCCTCAATGGGCGATGACCAGCCTCGGACAAGGTCCGACCTTGCCGGCCTTTGGCAAGGGCCAACCTCACCTACCGAGTGAGGGTTGCTCTCGAATTGGGCAAGGTTGCTCAATTGAAAGGTGTAGGACTGAACTTCCACAATTATAATAAGTTTAGAATTTTTTATTTTTTTTTATAATTATCCTCATATTTCTTTCCTCCATAAGTTTATCTCAACGGTTGGATCCCTCTTTCAACTAATCAGTTCCACCAGTTGAAATTTGGAGTGCAAAGAATAGGCCATATAATACGGTAGTACACTTAACCTCGTGAAAAGATTCTATGTCGGTTTTTTAATCATAACCAACGACTACATAATTAACATATGTTTACCAAAGCATTTAAAAACATTGACCTAGATCTGCCGTATCGCATTGGCAGGTGATTTTCCATAGGAATGGCAATTAAAATAGTTATGTCATGCCTTGCATGGCCAAAATGATGTCACGCATATCGACACCAATTGGCTGGACTTCATGTATATAATAGAAAAAAATAACAAGAAGCTTTAAATGAATGGACGACCACGGAAGAATTAGAAACGTCTGTGAAATTAAATAGTGAGAAACTCGAGTGACCAGAAAATTCACTAATCTAAAATACATAAGTTTATAGTATGGTCAACAACCATATAATATTTTGCACTTGTAATCAAATGTTCGACTTTTGATACTGCAGAGGAGATGTTGACTTGGCACCATTTTGTGACCCACGAATCTAATGAACAAGTTCGAATTAGTTCTCTCACATTGATGTATACTATTCCCCACCTTTAGGCTACCAAATTCTCTTATTTTGATCACTTGCATTTGATAATAAGTGATAATCATCCAGGTACGTTGAACGATTATTGATTATATATGTCTAGTTTCCATGCAAGTATGTAGTGTGTGCACAACTACTTTTGATATAATCTTGTAAAGTCAGTTTGTTAGACGAATCCACCTTGACACTCCTTTACATAATACAACCTGGGGTTCAACTTATGCGTAGTTAGAGGCACTCTAAATAACGTTGCAAGTTCGTACATATAAGTCATCAAATATGAACTCATGAAACAAAAAAAAAACACACACACACACACGCGCACACACACAAAAATTAAGATGAAAAATGAACACTGAGCGAGGCGAAAGACCCAATTAAATGCCTTTGTTTCATATTTTTCTTGGGTGAGCTGTTTTCCTTTTTATCTTTTACCCTTTCCTTATTGTAATAGCTCGGTTAGGATTACATTAATAACCGTACTTTTAATAAATCAGTTGAACGAGTATTGTATATAATGTATATTCGAAAATAATTAAATAGTCACTTGTTTATTCGATTTCCAGATCTTCGAATGCATCTATATCATGAGAAAAATCTGTGTAATGACACAACACCATGCAGATTCCCAGATCCAACAAAAAGTTTATGTGCAACATGCTCCGACTTTTTCGTCCTGTTTCTTTGCTCGATTCTGTGTCAACTGTCGATGCCTCGCTTGATGTTCGTAGCCATGCTCGATAAGACATAAAGAATCCCCCGAGTATAAATCATCATCGATCGGAAATTTGTCCTAGTCTGCAAAAGTCGGATAGACATGTATTCATGAAATTATATATTGAAAAAGTCGAACGCGACCAAAAAATAAATAAATTTTATAATTCATAAGTTTACAGTATGTTCAGCAAACATATAATATTTCGCATTGTCTGCTCTCCCTCTAGAAGGACGCACGCTATCTATCAAATGGAATTTAAATACTACAGAGGAGATTGTAACTCGGTACCATTCGCAACTTATGAACCTAAGAAGTGAGTTCAAATTCGTAATGTCGCGTTTATGGATGTTAGTTTAGGCTACCAAAGGATCTTGTTTTGATGGCAAGTCCCCAGGTACGTGCGCAGCGCATGCACAGTTACTTCTGTTCTGAGATAGTACTGTAAGAAAACCGGATCCACCTCCACACCATCTTACAAAAGATAACTCGGGATTCAACAGTGTCTGGAAGCACTCAAAATAATAATGTAAAGATATAATGATATTTTTATTTTGTTTGCTTAAAATGTTTTTCTATGAACACATTTTAGGGAAATGTCTTGGGTAATAAATGGGGAAAATTATTAAAAAGTCTTAAACCTAATTTAATTGTGTTAATTTAATCATAAATATTTTCTTTTTATCAATTTAGTTCTAAATCTTTTGTATTTATACAAATTTAGTACATTCGACCAATTTTGGCTAGCAAGTGTTGACATGGACACCAACCATCTTACGTGGTGCCACCAACACTAACGTGGATAATTTTTTATAATTTTTTGATATTTTTTCAAATTTATTTTCTTCTTTTTCTCTCTTTTTTTTTTTCCTTTCACTTCCTTCTTTCTCCAACCGGTCACCATTCGGCCACCAGTCAGAGGTGAGGGCCGGCAAGATTGACCTTGTAGCCTCTAGCAAGCCCGGCCTACCCTTAAAAGGTTTGCCTTCGCTAGAGGCTGCAAGGGCTACTTTGCCTAGGTTTCAAGCGGGCAACCTAGGTGAGCCTACAAGGCGAGGACTCGAGCCATGCTATTGGCTAGGCAAGGCACGACCTCATCGAATCTGGTGAGGTTGAGCTGGTTGCCATCTATTGGATGAAGAAGTTATGACGCCCCAGTATGCCACTTCCTAAAAATGGTCTTAGTCTCTTTTATATAATCATGCAAGTGGCAAGCAGAAGACGTTAATTCAATTTAAGCATTTATAAAGTCTAAGAACATTAACAATAACGGGAATCATGATTTCTTCTCAAACTTATATACATCAGGTGATGCACTACATAGCAAAAGGAAAGACCTATTTTGGGAGGAGGCTAATGGCTCGGGAGGCTAATGGCTCGGCTAATTAATTACGCCCGGACTCTCCCAAGTCCACCAATTCACGACTTAAATGGTGAAAGTTTTTAACCTGTAAGTTTAATTTTTAAAACGGAGTCGCCACTAATCAATTTAGGGTGGGTTGATTAGAAACCCATGCGAAGTATTGGGAGAAATACTCGCTCCGCGCAACCCAGAGAAATTAGGATCGGGGACTTGATTACACTAGTTAATCACTAATGCCCTTTCGGTACCTAATCTTGTTTAAACCCCGAGGCTTTTGGATGCTTTGGGGATTTTCCATGCATTTTTGGAGAAAAACATTTTTGAACCTTTTTCCAATTTTTTGGACATAAAAGGGACCTTTTTTTGGATTTTTGGCATTTTTTGGAAAAATACAAGTTTTTTTGGCTTTTTCTGAATTTTTGGCATATTTGGAAAATATGGAATATTTTTGATTTTTTTTTTTTTTTTTCGGAAAATAAAATATTTTTTATATTTTTTTTGGAAAATAAAGTATTTATTTTTTTTTTTATTTTTCTTGATTTTCTCGAAAATAAAATATTTTTTATATTTTTAAATTTTTTTTTTTTTTTTTTGGAAATTAAAATATATTTTTAATATTTTTTGAAAGTAAAATATTTTTTTTGGGATTTTTTTTTGGAAAATAAATAAAAGCCGATCGCACTCGGGCCCGCATTATTTTGGATTTTTTTCATCATTTTTCTTTTTTTTTTTTTTTTTTTATTATGAAACGGCGCCGTTTGAGGGTGGGGGGGAACCGGCGAAACCCTACCCGGTTCCCCAACCCGAATCCGACCCGGCGCCCGACCCGACCCCTTTTTTTTTTTTTTTTTTTTTTTTTTTTTTTTTTTTTTTTAAGAACCGCGTCGTTTGGGGGGGGAAACCCTACCGGTTCCCCCGACCCGGTCCGACCCAACGACCCGGGTCGCGACCCGGAAAAATCGGGGACCCTAGGGTTCCCGATTCGCGGCGCAGACGCGGCGGCATCGACGGCGGTGGCGGCGATAGGCAGCACTGAGGACCGGACGACCGAGGGTGGGGCTGCGATGGCGACGGCGGCGATACGTTACCTGTCTGCGGCGGTTTGAGAGGCGATGACGGTGGAGGGCGATCGGGCGATCGAACTCCTCTTCGATCTGGGTTTGGGGACTTCGGGGCTGCGGTGGACGGCGAGCAGCGGTTGGAATGGTGGCGGAGCAGCAGCTACGTCGGCGACGGTATGTCTCCCTCGGATCTGGCCCTATCCTTCGCTCGTACTCTCTCTCTCTCCCTCGGGTTTGCTTGTTGCCGGCCCTCCTCCGAAGTCTCGGAGGAAGGTTGGTCGAGCTTGCGACCCGATCCCTCGCGCACTCGCTCTTCGATTTCCCCTTGAAGTCTCTCAAAGGGGGGATCTCTGAGCTCGCCGTGCTCGTTGACGGAGCTTGCGGCCGCCTATTTATAGGCGAAGGAAATCCGGTCGACGGAGGTCCTCGGCCGCCGGCTTCCAGCTTGCCCACCGGTTCCCTTTGGCTGAACCGGTGTCCCATCAAGCTTTTCCAGCGAAGCCTGCTCGGCATTAATGGCGTCTGAGACCTTATCCTTTCCGGCCGACGTCGGCCTACCCTCCTCGGCCGTAGGCCGTCCTTCGCGCGTCGGCCTCCCTCGCGCGCGTGAGTTCCAGCAGCGAAGGAGATGGAATGAGGAAGAAGAAGAGAGAAAGGAGCCGGGCCGGGGGAGAGAAAGAGGGGGGAGTTGGGCTGGGCTTTTGCTTTTCTTATTTTTGTTTTGCTTTGTTTTTGCTTTGTTTTTATCCGAAAAGAATAAAATAAAAACTTAATTAATAAAATAAACCTAAATAAAATTAAGGCGTCAACAGCTGCCCCTCTTTGGAGGTGAGCTCGCAGAGGTTGCGTTCAAAGACAATCTGATGCCTAAATTTTATCCATGCATACGTAACAAATTATATTTTATTTGGGACTTATTATTCTATGCAAAAAGGGCAATATAACATTACATATACTAAGACAGCTAAGAAGATACCTGTAGTTACTTACCGGAAGTGAGTGAGATAGGGTGTGAACCCCGAGTTTGGCAAGTATCAAGGTGTCATCTTACCTGGTGATATGAGGAGGTTGCTTTTCCAGGGCTCGAACCATTCTTCGGTTGCATGTTAAAACAATCAACAATTCATCTAGGACCCGAACCTTTCTTCGGTCGCCTTGACGGGAAATTGCTCCTCCAGGACCCGAACTATTCTTCGGTCGCCTGTTAGAGCAATTAGTGGTTTGTCTCGAACCCGAACCATTCTTCGGTCGTCGTGACGAGAAATTGCTTCTCCAGGACTCGAACCATTCTTCGGTCGCCTATTAAAACAATCAATGATTTGTCTAGGACTCGAACCTTTCTTCGGTCGCCTTGACGGGAAATTGCTCTTCCAGGACCCGAACCATTCTTCGGTCGCCTGTTAGAGCAATTAGTGGTTTGTCTCGGACCCGAACCTTTCTTCGGTCGCCGTGACGAGAAATTGCTTCTCCAGGACTCGAACCATTCTTCGGTCGCCTATTAAAACAATCAATGATTTGTCTAGGACTCGAACCTTTCTTCGGTCGCCTTGACGGAAATTGCTCTTCCAGGACCCGAACCATTCTTCGGTCGCCTGTTAGAGCAATTAGTGGTTTGTCTCGAACCCGAACCATTCTTCGGTCGTCGTGACAAGAGATTGCTTCTCCAGGACTCGAACCATTCTTCGGTCGCCTATTAAAACAATCAATGATTTGTCTAGGACTCGAACCTTTCTTCGGTCGCCTTGACGGGAAATTGCTCCTCCAGGACCCGAACCATTCTTCGGTCGCCTGTTAAAACAATTAGTGGTTTGTCTCGGACCCGAACCTTTCTTCGGTCGCCGTGACGAGAAATTGCTTCTCCAGGACTCGAACCATTCTTCTGGGTCGCCTATTAAAACAATCAATGATTTGTCTAGGACTCGAACCTTTCTTCGGTCGCCTTGACGGGAAATTGCTCTTCCAGACCCGAACCATTCTTCTGGTCGCTTTTGTTAGAGCAATTAGTGGTTTGTCTCGGACCCGAACCTTTCTTCGGTCGCCGTGACGAGAAATTGCTTCTCCAGACTCGAACCATTCTTCGGTCGCCTATTAAAACAATCAATGATTTGTCTAGGACTCGAACCTTTCTTGGGTCGCCTTGACGGGAGATGCACCGACCTTTCTCAGGGCATCTCATTTGTGGGTGCCTTGATTTGTATCGAGGACACCAGTTGGTACCCGACCTTTCTCGGGAGATGCGCCGACCTTTCTCAGGGCATCTGTTTTGTGGAGTGCCTGATCTTCGTCAAGGACACCTGTTGGACCCGACCTTTCTCGGGAGATGCGCCGACCTTTCTCAGGGCATCTGTTTTGTGGAGTGCCTGATCTTCGTCAAGGACACCTGTTGGACCCGACCTTTCTCGGGAGATGCGCCGACCTTTCTCAGGGCATCTGTTTTGTGGAGGTGTCTGATTTTTGTCAAAGACACCTGTTGGAACCCGACCTTTCTCGGGGGATGCGCCGACCTTTCTCAGGGCATCTGTTTTGTGGAGGTGTCGATTTTTTGTCAAAGACACCGTTGGAACCCGACCTTTCTGGGGATGCGCCGACCTTTCTCGGGGCATCGATTTGTTGAAGATACCGGACATTCGGGTATTGAAAGAGTACCTGGATATTCACAAGTACAAACCTGGAGGATATTTGGGCCTTTGCAGGCGTTGAAGGGGTACTTGGATGATCACAAGTACAAACTCTTGGAGGATACCTAGATGTTCGCAGATATTGAAGGATGCCTGAACGTTCGCAGGCATTGAAGAGGTATTTGGATGATCACAAGTATGAATTTCTAAAAAAATACCTGGCCAATGGAATATCGAGGATGGGTCTCGCATATTCGTGGAGGTCTCTCACCTCCTGGTTATGGGGATATCGAGGACGTACCTGAGATATTCGTGAAGGTCTCTCACCTCCTGGTAGTTAGGGAATATCGAGGACATGCCCCGCATATTCGTGAAGGTCTCCCACCTTCTGGCAATTGTGAATATCGAGGACATGAATCATCTCGTAATGGGAATACATGCCCGAGATATTCGTGAAGGTCTCTCACCTCCCGGTAGGAATATCGAGGACATCATATTCGTGAATCCCACCCCGGTAATGGGAATATCGAGGACGCACTGGGTGATTGCAGGCGCAAAATGTGGTGGAATGCTTGAGTAGCTGCTAGAATTCGAAGATACAATTTTGAGGACAACTCGGGCAAGTCGAGTGTCACGGAAAGGGAGTACCAAACGATGATCGGTGCTCAAAGACAAGAGGATACTTGAACAGTCACGAGCGTCCAAACTTTAAGGACAACTCAAGCAGGTCGAGTGTCAATAGAGGGAGTACCTGAGTAATGGCAAGCACTCAAGAACAGGGGGATATCTGGACAGTTGCAAATATTAATATTCTGGGGACAACTTGAACAGGTCGAGTGTCGATGAGAGGGAGCACCCGGCAAATGGTGGGTACTCAAAGACAAGGGGATACTTAGACTGACGCAAGCACCCAAACTCAGGGGATGACTCGAATAGGTCGAGTGACAAGAAGAGAGTACCTGGACAGTGGTAGGTACTTTAAGACAGATGGGGATAGGGATATGCTTACCTGGCAATATCTCTGATTACTAAGAGTATGTTCACTATTTACACAATATGCAGACATGTACACAATGATTGTATATGCTGTAAACTCATAAATTCAAATGTGATTTATGCATGACAATTTCGTCAGTTTTGTATCATCTGAATTCCACTGGGGAAGATTTTGAAAGACAACCCTTATTAGAATGTAGATGTCTTGAGCATGCCAGATGAGGGACTTTCAGTCTGAAAGGACTTTTCACTCACTCTCGTGGAAATGCTGTTTTATCGACCCAGTGATGCGGGACTTATAAGGATCACACTTCTCACTTTGTCATCATGTCGCGGGGTCCGAGTAATCTCGCAGTGGTACGACTTTACCAATGTGAGAGGTCTTTGTTGAAATTGTGATGAAGACTTGGTTAGCAGCTCATCAAAGGGGGCCATCAAGGTTGAAGTCGATGGATGAAAATGTTGCACGATTCTCTCCGGGTTTACAAGTCAGGAACCCTGCGAAAAGAGATAGAGTAATCTTGCTCGTACTTCTTCGAGCGATATTTATGCACATATGAAATCTTATGTTAATTGAAGTGCCCCTAGTCTGAAGAGACTTTTACAATGGGAATATAATGTAGACTCGACTCATATGTAGAAGGGTGAGAGTTGGTGACTGTCTCAGCATTCATCACTGGTCTTTCTTCTTACTGTCAAATGGAGATTTTACAACCATAACTTTTTCTTGGCTGTATTTTTTTTGGTAGGGGGGGCATTGGCCTTGCTTTTACCGGGCATACGCTTTTTTATGCCCCCTTTTTTATTCCAGTTCCTCATTTATGGGCATTGACATTGCTTTTACCAGGTACACCGTTTTTTATGCCCCTACTTTTTCATTTTTGTTGCTTGAGGAACCGATCTAGGCGAGTTCAATCGAAGCATCATTATTTAGACTTTGAGTCTTCATCTTCAGCCAACACTCTAGGCTATGACAATAACTTCTGCTTTGTCTCAATGTGAGGGTAAAATTACAGACTCACTTGGGTTGTATAATGTATACAAATGCAAAGGAACTGCTCTTCGTCATTCTAAGGCACTTAAATTAACGTGAGTGTTCATATGTAATAAAGACGCTCGAAGATTGATGCAAGTGCGAGCAAGAGAATTTCTACCCCTCTTCTCACCTTGTAATGCTGATTTGCCTTGTCTTTGACATGCTCCAATGCGGGGTGATTCTTGATGAGAGAAGCTTCACCGGTGTATGGGGCTCAATAGGGGGTGAGCAATGAAATGCCTCTCACTATTTTGGTTATCGTACCATTCGCGAGAGAACTCTTTACCCTGCAGTCATGGAATTTTCTGCACTCATCTCACAAGTGTATAGATGGGGGACTGTGTGTAGGATATGGCTTGCCTGTCATCATTCTGACACGCCCCATCCAGCATGCTTAATTAATCTTGTATTCTTCACTTGGCTGTCTATTCTAGTAATCCTCAATGGAATCAGTGATTTAGACAGACAAAATCATCATGCAGAAATCCATTTGGAGAAAGGCATGCAGCATTTTTTGAAGTATGAGAGAGTTTGTACTCTCAAAACAAATGAATGATTTTTACCCAAGAGACCCTACTGACAACTTTAGGGTATTCACTTGGTGAAATTGTATTTACAAACGTGTTGAATTTTGAACATCAAAAGAGTTATTTACAAAGGGATGCCGATGGATCGTCCTCACAGAGAGATAATACATGAATGATCAGCTAAGGGTTGGGACTCTGAACGGGCATCTCTGCTTTTGCCTCGGGTTATGTAAATTGATCTGGATCACTTGATTTGCCATTTTTTTAACCATTAAGCTTGGTTCTTGAATCCCGACGCCTCCTGTCAATATGGCAAAGAAAATGAGTTTAGAGAGTGAGTGCTGGGGAATGATACCAAATTAGTTTTTCCCATAATCTATATGTGCTGGCCTCCAAGGATATTTGAACGTTGATGACGGTCTCTTTACAGTTCCATGCCTCTTTTGATTGGCATTTCTTATTTGTGGCCACGTATGCCTGATTACTGGTTGTTGATTATAGCAGCATGAGGATAAAGTCATGTATTTCAAGCCTCTATGGAATCTGAGATGGATAATCAAAACCTCTAGCTTTTGCTAATTACTTCCTGAGAGAACACGCGTCAGGAACAAGAAGTGAGGTTTCCCAGTTCCAAAGTTATCGTCTGGGATAGACGGCTTCTTTTATTTAACTGGACTGGTTTTTGAACGACACGTCTTTTATACCAAGTTCGGTGAATTTGACGTATGTCACTCCTATGCGCTTGCTTGGGTAGTATCGATTATCCCATCAAGTTTGCCGCCTGATTCTCCACACTCCCTTAAATGCTAGTGATTACCATTCATTCTTCTTCGCTGAATCAACCAAACACATTTTTATGATTGTGCAAATACATCGCTCATAAAAGGCGCATAGGCAATTTCACTTTGATAGAGAAATGCTTGGCAATGCCAGGTAATGAACATCTTTCAAGGGTAGTACTTTTTTACAGCATCAGAATTAACCGGCTTGGAGAATTCCCGCCCATCCATTTCCGTCAGGATCAAGGCTCCTCCGGGGAGTATCTTCTTTATCACATAAGGACCCTTGTAATTTGGGGCAAACTTGCCACCGGGCTCCGGGAAGATTGGCAGTGTCTTCCTCAAGACTAGCTCATTTACCTCGAAGTTCCTAGGTCGCACTTTCTGATTGAACGATCGGGCTACCTTCTGTTGATAACATTGACCATGACAGAGGGCTTTTAGTCGTTTTCGTCGATCATATTCAGTTGCTCGAGCCTTTGTTGTGTCCACTCTTCCTCGAGACAACCCTACCGGGATAAAATTCGTAGGGATGGGATTTCTACTTCTACGGGCAAAACCGCTTCCATGCCATAAACTAGGGAAAAAGGGGTTGCCCGGTGGAAGTTCGAATCGAAGTTCGATATGCTTTGTTAGTGCGAAGGGTAACCTTTCATGCCGTCGCGATAGTTTTCACTGTCTTGGCTAGGATTCTCTTGATGTTCTTGTTGGCGGCTTCCACGGCTCCATTCATTTGTGGACGATAAGGGGACGAGTTCGGATGTTGGATTTTGAACTCGAAAACAATTGATCAATCAACTTGTTGTTTAGGTTTGACCCATTGTCGGTGATGATAGCTTCGGCACGCCATATCGGGCGATTATGTCACGTCGATGAACTTCATAACGTTCCGCGTGATTACGCTTGCATAGGATGTGGCCTCGATCCATTTTGAGAAGTAATCAATTGCAACCAAAATAAACCGATGCCCATTCGATGCCTTTCGGATTGATTGGGCCAATTACATCAATGCCCCACATTGAAAATGGCCACGGCTCGATAATTGATGCAGTTCGGTTGGAGGGACATTTATCTTGTTTCCGTGAATGGCAACGATGATGACTTCGCACATGTCGGGCGCAATCGCCTTCCAAAGGGAGCCAATAATAACCTAATCTCATTATTTTCTTGGCCAACATGCGTCCATTCATGTGAGGGCCACATACTCCCTCATGTATTTCCTGCATTATCCGTGTGGCTTCAGTTGCATCAACACACCTTAGCAAGACTGAATCATATGATCTTTTGTACAGATTTTCACCGCTGACGAAGAACTTTGAGGCCATTTTCATTAGGTATTTTCGGTCAGAGTGAGTGCTTTCTTCGGGGAATTCCTCGCTTCGGACGTATTTCATGATATCGTAATACCAAGGTTTCCCGTCGGGTTCTTCGGTTATAGCCATGCAGTGGGCCTGTCTTGTCAGAACTTCAATCTTCAAAGGTTCTACTTCTAACCCTTTCGTTACTTGTAACATAGATGACAGCGTTGCTAGTGCATCGCCGAACCGATTATGAACTCTAGGAAGGTATTCAAACGAGATGTCTTGAAATTCTCCCACCAATTTTTCCAAGTAGTTGTGATAAGGCACAAGTTTGGTATCTCTTGTCTTCCATTCACCCACAGTTTGGAGGATGATTAAGGCGGAGTCACCGAATACTTTTAGTTTTGTCACTTCCATTTCAATAGCTGCTTGTAAGCCGAGGATGCATGCTTCATATTCGGCTATATTGTTGGTGCATGGAAAAATCAATTTTGCAGCCACAGGATAATGTTGCCCATTAGGAGATATCAAAACTGCCCCAGTGCCAGAACCTGACAAATTTACAGCTCCATCGAAAAACATAGTCCACGCGTCTTCTTCTATTGTTGAAATCCGGTCGTCTGGTGTATTATCCCCGTGTACCTCCTTAGGGCCATCTGCTAACATATCTGCAATCACTCGCCCTTTGACTGATTTTCGCGACATAACTTGAATGTCGAATTCTGAGATCAGGATTTGCCATTTGGCCAATTTTCCTACCAAGGCCGAGCGACCGAGCAAATACTTGATCGGGTCACTCTCAGTTACGAGGAACGTTTGGTAGTGCAAGGTATATTGTCGGAGCCTGTGCAACACCCATACCAATGCAGCGCATGTTTTTTCTGATTTGGAGTAGTTTTGTTCTGACGTGGTGAACTTTTTACTTAAATAGTAGATGGCTCGCTCCTTCCCGTCATGAGGTCCTTCTTGTGCGAGCATTGCGCCTAAGGATTCACCTTGTTGATGGTAAGGTAGAGGATCAAAGGGTGCCCCGGGACCGGAGGTACCAGAATCGGGGGCTTCATCAGGTACTGCTTTAGATTTTCGAATGCCAGTTGGCAATCATCATCCCATTTAACTTGTGCATCCTTCTTGAGAAGTTTAAAGAAGGGTTTCGCAGTTTCAGAAAGTTGGGAAATGAACCGCGCAATATAATTTAATCTTCCCAGGAGGCTTCGGACTTCCTTTACAGTTGAGGGATGAGGCATCTCAAATATTGCCTTGGTTTTTGACGGGTCTACTTCTATCCCTTCACAGCTCACAATGAATCCAAGTAATTTACCGGAAGTTGCCCCGAACACACATTTTCTTTGGGTTCAAGCGCAACTTGAACTGGCGGAGTCGGTTGAATAATTTCTCCAGGGTTTTCACATGGTCTTCCCCATGTTTGGTTTTGGCGATCATGTCGTCGACATACACTTCAATTTCTTTGTGCATCATGTCATGGAAAAGGGTGACCATGGCACGTTGGTAAGTTGCTCCAGCATTTTCAGGCCGAAAGGCATAACCTTATAATGAAAAGTCCCCCATGGAGTAATGAATGCCGTTTTTTCCTTGTCTTCTTCCTTCATCTTTATTTGGTTGTATCCTGAGAATCCATCCATGAAAGAGAAAAGCTTAAATCCAGCTGTACTATCCACAAGAACGTCTATATGAGGTAACGGGAAATCATCTTTTGGACTTGCTTTGTTCAAATCGCGGTAGTCAACACAAACTCGGATTCGACCATCTTTCTTCTTTACTGGTACAATGTTCGCTACCCAACTAGGGTATTGCGAGACTTCGAGGAAGCCTACTTCCAGGAGCTTCATCACTTCTTCTTCAATCTTTTTTGATAACTCTGGTTTAGTTCTCCTTAGCCGCTGCTTCTTGGGGGCTACATCAGGGTTGGTTGGCAAGCTATGCTCCACAATCATTGGATCGAGGCCTGGCATATCGGCATATGACCATGCGAATACATCTTGATATCTCTTTAGGAGGGCGATTAAGCTTGCAGCTTCTTCTTTAGGAAGGTTCGCACCGATCTTTATCTCCCTCGGATCTCTGTCTTTGCCTAAATTGACAATGACGGTGTCTTCAGTAGTAGGGGGCCTTGCTTCTTCATGTCGCTCCCAATTCCGTTGAACTTCGTCGAAATCATCAAAATCTTCATCTGAGTTATCATAATGGTTACTCACGGTGTTGGTTTGGACCGTTCCCATACCCTCGCCTGCTGCTAGATTATTCCTGTATCATAAAATAGATAGGTTAAGGGGACAAATAAGCTTAACAGCATGTATGCTTATTTCTTTTGAAAATGGGGATGAGTTGTTCTTTAAGATGAGGAAGCATGAGGAAACCCGGGCCTCAGATTTCTTCTTTCATTTTGCGGCTGGCTATCATCAACGGGCCGGTTTGGTGTATCTCCTCATGCCCTCAAAATGTTTTCAACTTTATTTATTAGTAGATGGATTTACAGAGTGGTTTCAAAAAAGGGGTTCCCTAGATGGAACTGAGGTTGAAAACAAGCCAAAAAAGATATGTACAGGCTCCCGCGTAGGGGAGTATGCAGAGGAAAATAAAAGGATTCTACTCGAGCGGGTCTGCACCCATTTCCCCGACGGTCCTTCATTGATAGCGCCCACGAAGAAGTCTTCATACCAATCGCCGGTTTCGTCTCCCGTGCTCGTGGCTTTGCGGACTTTAAATCATCCATGCCTTCCCACCCATCGGGACGATATGGTGATGATGATCATAGAAACTTTGGGGATTGAATAATTGACATAGTAGTCAAATTTACCACTTGGTTGGCCCAAAGTGTCCATGATCACCTCTCCTCTACGTGCTTCCTTAACATGCTCGGGAACATGGTACGGGTGCTGGGTACTACGAGGAGGCGATCTTCACCAAAACACAGCCATGGGGAGCGGAACGTGAATACCCCAGCGTCCAAAAGATCCTGAACCTTGTCTCTCAGGATGGTGCAGTCATCTAGCGAGTGTCCATATTCCCCCGAATGATAATCACATTGCTTGGACGGATCATAACCAAGGCAGTACTCGGGAGTAGGATGCCTTAATTCCCTGGTGATCATCCCTTGCTCTAGGAGAATGGGAAAAATGATGGCCATCGATTTAGGAAGAGGCGAATATGGCCGCGTGCTTCTTGAGGACTGGGGTAGCCGAGTCCCTTGCCAGCTTGTGTCAATAAGGTCTTCTTCATCTACTTTGGCTGCCAACTCCTCGTTGTGACGAGAAAGGAATGTATGGGCAATTTGGGTGAAACTTTCTGTCAAGTGGTGTACCGTCTCGTGTAGCTCATTGACTTGACGTTGAAGCTGGGTAAACGAGAAGTTATCACCTATTTCTTCTAATTGTTCCTCATCAATGGCACCTACAAAAAGGTCTCCAAAAATGGCAGTTACATTGTCTGGCTCTTCTTCCTTTGTAAGTACGGGCTGAATTGTGCTCTCATGGATTATGGGCAATTTCGTGCTTCTAGAGTTGAACCACTTTGAAGCATTCACTTCTTCTTCCTCATGCATCATCCTAGTTGGGCCTGGGAAAGTTTCTTCGAGACGGGGATATACAAGGCCGACTTTTTTCTTTGCTTTTCTATCCGGGGAAAATCCTAAACCGATAGTATATGGTCTTCTCAGGGCTTTAATAGGCTGACGGATGCCCTGGCCTCTCCTACCAAGCCCTTGTCCTGGAATGAAACCATGTCCAACCATGACTTTTCCTACCATGATTGCAGCACTTGATACCTCGGGGGTGAGGGGCAAAGTCCCTCGAGTTTCGTGTATAGTAGACACGAGCTCGAACGATTGATAGCTGGCTTCGCTTTTCTCACTAGGTTCAACATAAGGGATGGCCGTCTCATGGTAGATGCGGTGATCTTCTTCTCCTCGGACTGTGATCAGTTTTCCTCCAACCACAAACTTCACACTTTGGTGGAGGCTTGACGGTACTGCTCCTGCGATGTGTATCCATGGGCGTCCCAAGAGGAAATTGAACGCAGTGGGGATATCCATCACCTGGAACAAGATTTTGAATATAGTTGGGCCTATTTGAACATCGAGTTCAATCTCTCCCACTGTTTCCTTCTTCGTTCCATCGAATGCTCGAACGGAAGTCTTGGGTACCTGGATCCATGATCTCTCTATTTTAAGGCGACGAGTGTCGCTAGTGGACATATGTTAAGAGCAGATCCATTGTCAATCAGCACTCGAGCGACGTGAGATGCGTTGCACTTGACTGATATGTAGAGGCCCTTGGTGTGTCCTCTACCCTCCTCAGGAATTTCTTCATCAGAAAATGCCATCTGGTCCTTTAAAAGGATGGTACTGACAAATTCCTCGAGTTTGTCATACTCAATTGTTTTGAGGACATGTACCTCACTTAGTACTTTCATGAGGGATTTTTGGTGCTTGACGGATGTCGAAGCAATTCCAGCAGAGAGATCTCGTGCTGGTGATTTTCGAATCTTGTTCCACCACATTATATTCGCTGGCCTTAACTACGGCCAAAAACTCCTTGGCTTCTTCGTCAGTGACGGGCTTAGCAGACTGAGTGCTTGCTTGAGCATAGGTTCGCCCAGATCTTGTGACTAAACCAACATCAAGGTCATAAGACCATGGTACTGCATTGTTGTACTCGTATTTGTAAGGTTGGGGAATCTCAATGACTATAGCTGTTTCTGCTGTTGATGTTTGAACAATGGCTCCCTTCCTTTCAAAGACGCTCTCAGGTGAGGTGGAATCTTTTTTCTCCCTTTCCGCATTTAGCGCGGCAAATTCCTCCTCCCAGTTGATGAGGACTTGCGATATGGTAGAAACTATGTTGGCGTGGCCAGAGTATATGACTACTCCGGCCTCTATCATTCTTAATACCCTTTCCTCCATTACTGCAAGGGGTGGTATCCCATTGCTTGAATAATACCCAGCTTCTATCAGCCCTCGATAGATGTCAACGGTAGGTACTTTGACATTTCGATTTGACCGGCCTCTCGAACCGAATATTGCATTTACCTTGTCGGCGTGATCGGGGAGCGGATTGCTTTGGACATTTGGTTTTGTAGTTTGGAACGAGAATGCCTTAGTATCCAAGCAAGTTCGGATCCGATGTTTAAGGGTGAAACACTCGTCGGTTGAGTGGCCTATTTCTCCCATATGATAGTCACATTTTTTGGACATGTCATAGCTGGGGAAGCTTTCAGCATTGGGTCGTTTTGGCTCGGTTGAGAGGAGGCTCTTGTTTCGGAGGATTGCCAGAACTTGTGATGGAGATCCGGGAAGCGGAGTGAACTGTCTTCTGTAGTTGTAGCGCTGAGGCGGTTGACGATTGGTGGTCTGTCGCTGTCCCGTGCTTGTCTCGAACAGCGGTTGGGAGGTGACCGGTGCTTGTAGTGTAGGTTGCATTAACATCAACCGGGGAGTTCTTTGTCTTTTTCATGTTGAGCCTTCGTTGATGGGTGCGAGGCTCGGTGAACCAGCCATCCCTTAAACCTATCTCAATCGTTCTCCTACCGGAATGAGTTGATTGAATGATTCAGCGATCGTAGTTACCATACGGTTGCGGTATTCATAGGGGAGGGTTTTGATGAACATTTTTCTTAGTTCAAAATCGTTGGTTCGGGACGATTTGGGCGGCGATTCCTCCATCTAATGGCATATTCTTTGAAAGATTCCAGCTTTTTCTTTTCCGTGCGCTCTAGATCCTCACGAGAAGGAGTAATGTCCATTATAAATTTGTACCGCTTGAGGAATGCCTCGGTTACTTCACTCCATGCTTCGAGGAGGTTTATATTTTTGTGATATACCACCTCGGGCAGGGCCTACTAGACTTGACTGGAACAACTGTATCATCAATGGTGCATTATTAACGTATTGGGTCATTCGAACCAAGTACATTTGCAAATGAGCCCTTGGGCAAGTCGTGCCATCGTACTTCTCAAACTCAGGTATTTTGAATTTTTCTGGCATTTTGACTTTGGAATAAATGGAGAGATCTGTCAAAGTAGGATCCTGGAGGCCTTGCAGTTGTTTCAGTCTTTCCTCAAGCTTTTCGAGGCGTTTGTCATGCTCGATTTTAGACAAGCCGCCCGACTTAGCTTTCTCAATCACGGTTTGGTGCGGATCATCCTCCAATTCAGGCATGTTATCGTCGTATCTCTTCCTTGATCACCTCGAATGGATGATTGTGGTAACAAGTACTTCGATTGAGGCCGGGGGGCGGAGCCGTTTGCCCGAATGGAATCTATCTCGCTTTGAGAGTTCTTTGGAGCACATTGAAAACCTGCTTCATTTCATTTTCCATGATCTCGACACGGCTTGGTACGTTTTCTTCAGCCATTCTAGCTTTCGAATGCAGTTACGTCGTAATTACCTGTTCGCGCAAAATGGAAAGAACATAAGTGAGGGAAACAAATGGAACATTGGCCCATGGCGAGGGTCGAGTCATTTTTATTTATTAACAGGGGAATATATACAATGCCGAAAGGGCTCTTTAAACAAGGCATAAAAGGTAGAACGACCCTAACTATTCACATTTAGACATATTCACATCAAAAAACCGAACTGCCAAATTTCATATGTGATGGGAAGCTCCAGTCTTGTGAATCCACTTGCTCTTTCGTGCTGGCTTTGATATGTGTTTCCTGCTTGCCTTCAAACTTTTTTCAAGCGATTCAATTCGTCTTCGGAGAGTAAGTTTATCAGCTACATCGGGGATTACTGGTTGCAATTCTTCGGGAATTATGTGGTTGAGGATGTAGAACGTGGATGCGTGATGAGCTTTTTCTTGCCCCTTCAATCTTCGGGTACGACAATCTTTTCGTGTGACATCTACTCCATGCATCCTGGATTATACGGATCTCCCTCGAGTAGTCATAACCGGTGTGAGTGAAAAGGATTCGGAACAATCCCGGCTTGAGTGGCGGCGGGATTTCTGGAGGACCCTGATCGACGAGCCACCCTATGTGGATAATATGAGGTAGCTCGGAGAGGCCTAGCAGTGGGATGGGGTCGTAATAATCAAGCGCAAAACGTGCCTCTCCTGTAATGAACCACTTAGCTCGCCATAGGAATGCCTCGGGGACAGGGTTTTTTAACAAGTCGATCCATCGAGAATATTCTTCGTTGGGAGAGTATCTTTCCAAGCTTTGAAATTTTTGAAGTGGATGTTTGAATTTGTTGATTTCGAATATTTGCATGAGGTGCCC
This sequence comes from Eucalyptus marginata, assembly GCA_014182565.1. Classification (NCBI taxonomy): domain Eukaryota; kingdom Viridiplantae; phylum Streptophyta; class Magnoliopsida; order Myrtales; family Myrtaceae; genus Eucalyptus; species Eucalyptus marginata. The sequence continues at coordinate 37,191,950 of CM024592.1, read as the reverse complement.
AAATCCTTTGATATGAGAAAAGAACCACATTTGTAAAATTTCTGGGGCGGCCCTCATGATTTTTCTTTGTTTTCCTTAAAACGATTAAGGGATAAAAATGTTTCAGCTAAAACCATGTTCACATATCCTGCTCCAAAAGCGACCTGACTTACCACCCCCGCCATTAAAGGATTTATGGCATTCTTCCTATAGGGGAAGATAATAAATCCAAAGAATGCTAAGAGGAAGATTTTGCTTTTTTGGTTCATTGATTGTTTTTCAAAACATTCAGTTAAAGATGATAGGGAAATGCATTGTTGTTGGCTTTAACTATTTCTTTTACCGAATGATTTTTTAAAACCGTGATAGACTAACCACGGGGTCAATGCGGGTTAGTGGCTTGGCGAGCTCCTTCTCCGGGGGCATTCCTATGGCGAGACCGTATTCCTCCAAGGTCGGAGTCGGTTCAAATTTGCCGAACATGAAGGTGGATGCTTCGGGGCACCAGTAAATGTGGTAGTGCTTGCATGACTCCGGAGTGGATATTGATTTGGAGCAACGGAAGGAGATGACCGATGATTGATTTGACATACTCCCCGGCCGAGTTGATCTAACCGATTCCACCATCTCGAGGAGCTCTTTCTTGGGAGCCGGAATGAACTGGATATCGACTCTTCCCATCACATATGAGAAATGGAGTTACATGACCCGACCCTATGCCATGAGCCAATAAAAAGACTAAGTAAATAAATTATTTTGCTTTTAAAGAAAAAGCCAAGCACAAAGACATGCACATGAGATGTGTGGCTCGATTTCTAACTGAGAAGGCTTGTTGAAATTAAAAGGGTATCCGCCTATCGCAGTCTCGCGTTAGCAGCATACCCTCCTAACCTCGGCTAGAGAATTTCGGGGAAAAGAAAGGCAACCTCTACATCGCAGTCTCGCGTTCGAGGTCGTATCTTTCTTGACACCATCCTAAATATCCTATGGCGGCCTAGGTCCGGCGGCCGGGTTGTGTGTGCCATGTGTAGTGCTGAAATAATAAAACATGCACAACAATTCATAATCACAGGAAAATCTATTTTAAATAAAATTAAAATAAATTTCTAAGCTATTTGACCTGCATAAAAAAACCTAGGTCAGTGAAGGATTTAAACAAGACAAAGAAGGCCTAAGTCCTCAAATGTCCCCCGGAGTCGCCAAGCCTGTCGCGACCTCAATTTCTGTTTCCGGGAGGCTAATGGCTCGGCTAATTAATTACGCCCGGACTCTCCCAAGTCCACCAATTCACGACTTAAATGGTGAAAGTTTTTAACCTGTAAGTTTAATTTTTAAAACGGAGTCGCCACTAATCAATTTGGGGTGGGTTGATTAGAAACCCATGCGAAGTATTGGGAGAAATACTCGCTCCCGCGCAACCGAGAGAAATTAGGATCGGGGACTTGATTACACTAGTTAATCACTAATGCCCTTTCGGTACCTAATCTTGTTTAAACCCCGAGGTTTTTGGATGTCTTAGGGTTTTTCCATGTTTTTTGAGAAAAACATTTTTTTGAATCTTTTCCAATTTTTTTGACATAAAAGAACCTTTTTTTGGATTTTTGGCATTTTTTTTTTTTTGAAAATAAAGTTTTTTGGCTTTTTCTGAATTTTTGGCATTTTGGAAAATATGGAATATTTTTGATTTTTTTTTTTTTTTTTTTTTGTTTTTTTTTTTTGAAAATAAAAATATTTTTAAATATTTTTTGGAAAATAAAGTATTTATTTTTTTATTTTTCTTGATTTTCTGAAAATAAAATATTTTTATATTTTTAAATATTTTCTTTTTTTTTTTTGGAAATTAAAATATTTTTTTATATTTTTGAAATTAAATTTTTTTTTGATTTTTTTTTGGAAAATAAATTATTTATTTATTTAAACTATTATTTATAATAAATAAAATAAAAGCCGATCGCACTGAGACGGGCCCGCAACGCGGCCCGGCTCGGATTTTTTTCATCATTTTTCTTTTTTTTTTTTTTTTTTTTTTGATGAAACGGCGCCGTTTGAGGGTGGGGGAACCGGCGAAACCCTACCCGGTTCCCAACCCGAATCCGACCCGGCGCCCGACCCGTCCCGTTTTTTTTTTTTTTTTTTTTTTTTTTTTTTTTTTTTTTTTTGGGGGAACCCTACCGGTTCCCCGACCCGGGTCCGACCAACGACCCGGTCGCCCCCGAACCCTAGGGTTCCCGATTCGCGGCGCGACGGCGGCGATCGACGGCGGTGGCGGCGATTACAAGACCGAGGACCGGACGACCGAGGGTTGCGATGGACGGCGGCGACATTACCTGTCCGCGGCGGTTTGAGAGGCGATGACGGTGGAGGGCGATCGGGCGATCGAACTCCTCTTCGATCCGGGGTTTGGGGATTTCGGGGGCGGTGGACGGCGAGCAGCGGTTGGAATGGTGGCGGAGCAGCAGCTACGTCGGCGACGGTATGTCTCCCTCGGATCTGGCCCTATCCTTCGCTCGTACTCTCTCTCTCTCCCTCGGGTTTGCTTGTTGCCAGCCTCCTCCGAAGTCTCTCGGAGGAAGGTTGGTCGAGCTTGCGACCCGATCCCTCGCGCACTCGCTCTTCGATTTCCCCTTGAAGTCTCTCAAAGGGGGATCTCCCGAGCTCGCCGTGCTCGTTGACGGAGCTTGCGGCCGCCTATTTATAGGCCAAGGAAATCCGGTCGACGGAGGGCCTCGGCCGCCGGCTTCCAGCTTGCCCACCGGTTCCCCTTGGCTGAACCGGTGTCCCATCGAGCTTTCCAGCGAAGCCTGCTCAACATTAATGGCGCCTGAGATCTTATCTTCTCCGGCCGATGTCGACCTACTCTCCTCGGCCGTAGGTCGTCCTTCGCGCGTCGGTGATGATGCGCGTGAAATACAGAGGCGGGGAGGGAAGGCGCAAGGAAGAAGAAGAAGGAAGAAGAAGGAAGAGAGGGGCTGGGCCAGAAAGAAAAGCTGGGCTTGGGCCTGCGAAAAGGGGAAAAAGATGGGGGGGGCTGCCAATTTTGCTTTCTTTTGCTTTTACTATTATTTTTTTATTTATTTTTTATTTTTATTCTTTATTATCCGAAAAGGCAAAATAGATAATTAATAAAAAAAAACCTAATTAAAAACGAAATTTAGGTGTCAACAAACATGAAATAAGAAAAGTGAGAAAACCAATATTAAATAACATCGTGGAGGTATATATCAACCGATGTATCCTCCAGGAAATAATTTTCCATATTTAAAGATTACTGGGATAACTATCCATGCCCAAGTTGTGCACATGAATGCCTTATACTCAATTTCTGTTTTCTGATATGTGTAATATATATACTAATAGGCACACGAAGTAACAGAGGATAGCCAAACTATTAAAGAAGTGCAAATCGGTTGGATTAATATAAAATATCACAACTTTATATGTTATCCACGCACGACGCAACAACAGTAATGAAAGGACTTATGATTGGAACTACTAAGAAAGTGCAAATAAGCTGGATTGATATAAAATATCCCTACCTAACGTATGTTATACACATACTAAAGTAGTAAAGTAAGGAAAAGACTTACGAGCAACGAAATGATAATCTGTAAAATCCAATATTAAAGTGATAAAAATGGGATTTATTCATGCATCGTGTAAATTAATGGATCAAAAGGTCCAAATAAACAAAATCTACATGGGTATGCAAGTTAAAAAAGCATAGATGAAATATAATGTAACGAGTACACATTGAAGAGGAGAAATGATAAAATATTGAGAAGGTGAGTTGGTAAGTAAAGCCAATTCATCGTCTACTCTAACTACAAAGCTTGAGAACTGTCATTTCAGATATAGTTGATAGACATACCATATAAGCAAACATTATTTTCTGGTCTGTTTCCTTTTTCTACCTGTCTATAAGTAGACCTCGGTAACCGTGTAAAATATATTAAGAAGAAACCAGTAACTGCGAACCTCAACTGTGATTCATCTCAACAAACCCCGACAAGAGCCACAAATCTAGATCATTGGCCTATCATTTGCTGAGGACAAGGGAGGCAATCCTCTCCTCCTCACTTTTAGATCTAGAGACAGTAGAAAGGCCGTACAACACACATCGCATAATGCTTCATGAAGCGATCATCTGCTGTAATCCATAGCATATGCATAACCACGATGGCAGGTCAATTAATTCTAAAGCTCTATAAGAGTAGTACTAGACAAAATTACCTGTGAAAACACCAGTTTTCCATAAAAAGAGAGGGGAGTTCCCCAGCATCGTCCTCTATTCCTCTATAGCCAGCAACAAGGCCTTCGTCTTGTTCGGTTAGCATGTGCTGAAGCGCATGCCCAAATTCATGAAAAACAACTCTAACCTGCCAATTTCAGCAACACATATATTAAATGGCAGATATCAAACAGAGGATGAAGATATTTAATGATGGACAAGTAACCGCTACAGTGAGCATAAGGTCACAAGTCTCATCATTCATCTGAGCAACAATGACAAAATCATCTGAAAGGGTAAAATTATTGTGGCCCAAGAATGGCTCAATGGATCATATAAAACCGCATGGTCAATGACTGAGGACTCATTAAGAATCAGGTGTGAATCAGAACGATCTTAGATCGGGAGCAGGCAATATCGAAAGTTGAACAATAGACCCATTTTTAGATACAGGCATTGGAGGAGAGAAGTGCGTCTCTTTAGGCATTATACACAGAAATATATTAGCACTACGAGGATTCTGTGAAACCACATCAAGATATAGATTGTCATCACAAAATTCTCAAGCAAAAATTGCTTCGCATTTACATCATTAGTCTTCTAGAAACTAGTCTTCTCTTGCTAACAATGTTGTCGGACCTACTTCTCAATTCTTTCAGCAGTGCTGCTCCTAACAAGTGGAATGAGGACAAATATACATGTGGACTCATGAATGTCTTTACAATTGCAAAAACTTTGAACCCTATTTAAATTAGAACCGTCGAGAAGTCACCAAAATCCAATCATTAAAACTAAGATCGTCGAAACCAGACTAGAAGACCCTCATCTACTATTTCTGATTGCCACATTTCGTTCCAACTGTCTTGCATTATCTCGTGGCTACACTAGCTACCCTCCATCTGTTTAGTATTTCGAGCACACATGGTAGAAAAGAAGGTGAGTAGACAGAGGAAAGGAATTGAAAATCGACCTCTTGGAACGTCATAAGAGCCAGCTTGTTCCCCAAAGCTGGTGTTTGATTGCACACTATGATAGCAATGGGTAATCTTGCATTTGCACCATCTCGAGAGAGCACACGGCTTCGACCAACAACCACACTTGTCCAGTTTCCTTCCCTTTTCTCAGATGGTCGAGAAAACGGATCATGATAGAAGTATGCAATTGGATTTCCGGTAGAATCTTTCACATGGTAGAATCTAACATCATTGTTCCAGACCTGGAGAATAGATAAGCATTTTATCAAAATACATGGACGAACAACACAGGAAAGGCAGAAGCAAAGCATTACACTTATTTACCGGCGCTAGTCCATCAGCAGCCTCAATCTCAATTCCGAAAAGTGTCCTTGCAAGGTTGAAAAGGCCCTCCATCACTTTTGGCAACGAGAAATGCACGCGTGAATAATCCTGGAAATTGCAGAAAGTTGTGAGGCTATTCATATTCACATACATAAATCAAGGCACTCTTGCATTTATCACATCCACCCCCCACCCCCCCCAATCCCCGGGTTTCCTGTGAAGCCCTTCTCTCCCACTCTTGATGCCCCCAACCCCCAAAATTCCCCAAAAAGAAAAGGTACCCCATCTGGGCCCTACATGTACATACATGTGCATCTGTATATATATGTATTATGATGTATATTACAGCATGATTATTCAGTCAGTTATGCAATTTTCGCTATGTAAAACACTCTATATGCATGTGTGAGACAGAGAGTTAACCTCATCAATGTCATCTTCTGCTTCAAGCAGCCTCTCCCCTTGGTTCTCGACAATATATTCTGGGTACTCCTCATCTGAATAACCAATCTCAAACTCACATCCTCTAACAGCAATCTCAAGTTGGTCATGTTTTGAAGCAAACAGCCTTGCCTCCCAGAAGTCAATGTCCCAATTGTTCAAATCATCGCCTTCTTTTGCCCCTTCCTTCTTGGCTAAGTGTTTTAGGTCCTCCACGTCTAAATAATCAAGGCAATGCATATCAAGATATGGACGTTGAGTTGAAAGTGGACAGAAAATCTCTAAGCAACCTAATATTGGCCGTCAACGTCATCAAGTTCAGCCCTGCCCCCTTACTTTTCCCAGGCCCATCCAACTTATTTATCCAGCCGACAACCCTCATTACCACCATTTGCACATTCAAATTTGTATAAAATGCTATTGTTCCAACGACTGCATCGCTCTTGCAATATTCTAATGTGCTCTTAGTATTCCCAATCTCCTCACTATAACTAGGTTTGTCGAGTATGTGCTGGTGAAAAGTGGATCTAGTAGCTAAACAATACAGGTATACTATGCTCATTTGAAGCAGCAGAGAACCATCTTGAATATTCATCACACGGGAACACAAAAGGGAAACCTCAGATTTGGCAATATTCCCATAGAAACAAGCGATGCTAAGCCTTTAAATCATATTCCTTCCCCTAAAGTTTATTAGGTTTCTCGAAAGAGGGTAAAAAACAAAAAATCTTGTGAAGCACAAACCAACATCGATTACAAACTAAAAGTTTATGCACTGAAAAGACTTTAATATACCAGGTATATTCATCTACATCATACCTTGAACTGCAGCATCCCATGAAGCACCCCTAAGTTTTTCCAGAAACTCTTCTGCTTTATCAATGGTAGCCATTCTTGTTGCCATGGAAACCTGATGAGACTTTTGCATTAAAATGTGTTGATAAAGCACTAGCAATGAATTGCACACCCATGCAAATAGATTCTCCTCCAGGATGATTCGAGGAAAACGGAGAAAAAGAGACATTCAGAAGCGTACTTAAGAAATACATAATTTATTTTAGAGACATTACATGTATATAATTCCATAAATACCTACAATAACCATTTTTTCTGTCATAAATTTTCCTCTTTTCCCTTGCAAATCATATACTCATGACAGCAGCCAAAAGCAGTTGGAGTTGGTCTGCAATTAGTGACTAATTCGAACGGTATCATCCAAAGATGGCAAAAATATTTTGTCTAACGAGCGTCAAACTTATCCATTGAAACATCAAACAGAAAAAATAAAAAGAAATATAATTATAAATTGTAAACAAAAAAACTCATACCTCAACATAATTGTCATAACCCAAAAGCTTAGCTTTTTCAAATCTGAGCTTTAAGATTTCATCAATGATTAATGTGTTGTCAGTATCTCCGCTGGAGGCTCGAGTAGCATAGGCACGGTAGATTTCCTCACGTAAATCTCTGTTTTGAGCACTTGCAATGAAAGACTGATAACTTGGTTTATCCAAAGTGATCATCCATGGTCCATCTTCTGCCGTTGCATTTTCATACCCCTTGAATATCCCAAAAAATGATAAAGATCAGACAAATTTTTGGATAAAAAGTGCTTGAACAAATATAAGAAAGTAGCACAGCAAAATACGAGCTATTGTGTATCACCTTTGACACCGCCGCTCGTGCAGCCAAATCAAGAGATAGAGAGGACAATCCTTTGATCTTCTCCTTATCAGTGATCAATTTTCCGAATTTCCTCGTGGCGTCCTCGATATTCTCATCAAACTTTCGACATAATTTTTGAAGTCGCTGTAATCAACCAATTAATCAAGAGGCAGAGGTTGGGCAATTGAAATGTGAAAATAACATAATCTAATACTCTTCTACTTTCTTGCTCATAAAGAAAACAGAGTCGGTGCCACCAGAAAGCTTTATAACAGGTTTTCAGAATTTAGCAATTCCTATCACTCAGACGCCAGATTATTGAACAACTAATATCCGACACCCTCGAACCATGGCAAAAGTGCCAGACATCACATGCTGTTCGAGTCCACAAGTCACAGCAAATTTTAGTTTCTATACACATGAATTTAAAGCAAATTATCCCATGACAGCAGGATAATTTGCTTATCGATAGACCCAACAAAATCATAATCATGCGAGATAGGCGAAAGGACAAATTACATTATCAATATCGCCAACTAACAGATTTTAACAACGCTGCACACCTGCTCAATTTTGTTAAACTCTTCTCTTCTTCCGTCTTTCAAGGCAACCCCATTCACAACTCCTTTCCTTATTTGGTCTGCAACAAATAATTCCAAAACCCAGCGTCAACCAATCTAATCAGAAGGTGCGGGCGTCACTATGCAACTTGATAAGGGGAAACAACGATGAGATGATGATCATGATAAAAATTGAACTATCAAGACATGATACTATCAGATTACCAGGAAAAGCAACAAAAGGTGATCAAAGTACATATGTTCTACTCACTTTCCACCACACGCTTTCGAGCATCGCTCAATATCTTCCAATCAGGTGACTGTTTTCTTCTTTTATCGGGTCTGTTATCAAGCGACTGTTGAAGAGCTTTAAAAGCGCTGTGAATAGGTTCACTTTGGTCGAGTCTGAGTTCGAACCTAACCCTGTCTGCCTGCATTCCAAAATGGAGACAAGGAAAGCATCACGTGGAAAACCATGAAAGCTTTCAGCGCATCGCATGCTAGACTGGAAAAGCCACTCATCCGAAAGCAGCAAGAGTGGCCACCCCTTACTCCAGAACAAACTTAAAAGTCTTCTAACTTCGCCCCTTCTCATCACCCAACGTCATTTCAAGGATCGCACTCCAGGCGAAAGAAGTTACCTGCACTTCCTCTATTGCCGCACGCAGCTCGGCCGTGTCCCTGACGGTCTCCAGATGATCGATCATCCCCCAGACCACAGTCCATCGATCTTGTATCTTCTCAAACGGCTCCACAAGTTTGGGCCACGACGGCTCCAAGGTCCTCTCCAGTTCTTCCAAATCACTCTCCTGCAGCGGAAGACGAAGGCATTACACCTCAAACAACAATCGCAACAAACCCCGATCAAACAGAAGATCATGCTGTACCAGTTTCTTCACGAGATAGTCAATCGCAGGACGGATGTGCCTGGGCTCAATCATGTCGTAGGGAGGGAACTCAAAGTCCTCCAACAGAGGATTGGTCTCCACGTCGGCGTCGGCCATGGGCGGAGTTCGGAGAGCCATCGGCGGAGCGGAGGCAGAGGAGGAGAGAGAGAGCGCTATCGAGGAAAGGGAGAGAGGTCGAATGGGTTTTGGAGACGGAGGAGGGAGGACGAGAAACAGAAAAAGAGAGAGAACGACTTTTTGGAGAGAGAACGACGTCTGACGAATCGATGAAAACTATGCGCAGAGCAACAGAGGGCGATGCGAGTAGGCGTAGGATATGCAAGTCTGGAATCGGAAAATGGCAATATGCAAGCCTGGAATCGGAAAATGGCAACTTCCCGCGGTGGATATGCAAGTCTGATATCAGAAAATGGCAAACTTCCCGCGGTGGATATGCAAGTCTGATATCAGAAAATGGCAAACTTCCCGCCACCGCGAGAAACGAGAGCGTGTGGGTCCCAAAGGAAAATGGCAACTTCCCTTTGGGACGAGGAAGTAACAACCCCAAAAATCAGAAAATTGAAAAAATAAATAAAGAAAAGTTCGACGCCAGCTGTCTTTAATGTACGGAGCGGGGACAAATCCTCTGTCTCCGTGATTCTCCTGTTGAGGCTTGGGGTGACGAAGCATATAAGCACATGAATTATCAAGGAAAAAAAAAAAAAAAACTCGTATTCACGATAATGTTCAACTTACCAATTGCCATCGACGCATTTCCATTTGCTGAAAGTTTTGCATAGTTATTTCGTTCTGTATCGCACTAGATATATATTTTCTCTACATTGTGGCTAAATAATAATTTTCAATGAATATTCGTTCGTGATTTTCGTTATGAAGAATGACTTTTGAACGCGTTGTAGTAACGGATAAAATCGATGCTAACTTCGAAAATAAAATAAAGCAATATATATGCAGCATCTTTTTTTTTATTGGACAAATTTTTTAGAAAGCGCACTGAAAGCATCCAAAAATTAGTAGCGGAGCGCGTGTCTATGATATAAGTTTCAATTAAGCATCCAAAATCCACATGGCCTTATGATGATGTAACTATCTCTTAGTACTTGCATGCAGGAATAGTTATTCCATTTGCCACTTAACGCAATAAAGAGTAACTTAATCCGGAAGATTACACAATTTTACCCTTTTAGTTTGACGAAATAGTAAATCACGTGGTTTGTTTTTAGTTGCACTCTTTTACGTGCGAGCCGTTAAAAATTCTTTCTACTGATGACAAGAGCCTTCATGTCCCCTAGAAAATAGCTAATTTGTTGATTACCAAGGTTCTTAGGAAATGAAATCTCTTGCGCTGCAGAAGCTTTAAAGGTCGAGGATAATTCCCCATTTTTCTATTCAATAAAAACCATGTCAGGCCCGGTTCTGGCACCGAGAGTCCCCTAGTTAGTAGTTTGTCCTTGCTTGTGAAACTTCAGGAAAAAAGAAATAGAATAATTACTGAAGTCGGCGGCAAGTTAATGGGCTTTCCTAGATTGCTGAAGCAGAATGAAAACCTTGGTTTAAAAGCAAAACATGATGTAACCATTTTCGCCATTTGTTCGCTTCATTCCTATATGGCCAGGCTTTCTATGCCAAAGATCACTTGTATGATTGAAATATCAACCATTGCAATTTCGCTTCTAGCTGAAATGATTCTCCACACATAATTTAAGCTAGGCCGTTTCAAAATCCAGCTCAAACAAGGAATTAAGGAACAACTCGACCTAATCATTGCTTGTCCATTACGAGTCCCAAACCAACAACCATCCTAGGTTCTAAGTTTTGATAACCCTTCACACAGCCATTGCACGGAGATTTGGGAAGAGAACTCATGCTCATCTGAATTAGGCTTTCTATCCTCCGCATCTCCCGCACTGTCACCGAAATCGGCATTGGCCTTGAGATGAAAGCCTAATCAAAATACCAGTTGAAGATTTGTGTGTGTAATGTGAGATAGAACCCAGGGATTATGTAGAGCGGATTGAAGAATGGACGGCGATGAAGGAATCCATTGAATTGGAATTTGAACTAGCATTACATGCTAAAATTTTGAACTGAGATTCAATCCGTTGATTAAGATTTTGTATTTATACATGTGGTCGTGATTGTGTCAGCTTTTTCATTCTATACTTTGAAAAAATGATTATACTACCAAAAAAAAAAGATATGCTCATGAGGCTTGTGTAATCAATTTATCCTATGTAGCCTGAATATAAATTATTATTCTCCAAGAATGGATGGTTCTCCGAAATAATAACAAATAAAAAAAATCGGCATGTCTAAATACTCGTTGCGCCTTTTCATTACATAATTAAACAAATGGTGGAGGGCTGACAAAGTAGTCGGATGGACCGTGCGAGCCCAGTAGACGGGCCTATTTTCAACCCATTTAAGTAGTTAAAGAACACGTGGCATTTGCTCAGCAGGATGTGGGCCCACTAAAAGGCCCTCCTTTTGAGGGCCCGACACCGTTGAAATAGGAAAGTGCGCCACGGAAGAAATCCGTTTGCGTTTTGGATAATTCTTGCACCGCATTAAGAAGAGATAGAAATCGAATGCAAAGTTAATTTGAATGTGTCGATATGTGAAACTGTGATGGAGCTAGTCGATTTTTTTTTTTTTTTTTTTTGGAGAGCATATTTTTTTTTTTTTTTAAATCTAAGCTGGAGAGCATATTTCTTCCAAAGACTAGCTAATCCACTTAGTTTGTGAATTATGATCTTTTCATTTTCAGGGCTCAATATGTTATAATCTAAATTAATAGTCCAATAAATCTCACCGTTAATGTCTGAGTTTACAATGGTACTTGGTGAATTTTTTCTTATTATGAGAATGTTTAAGAAAGATTGTGTTACAAAATAAAAATGATGACAATATGGGGAAATGCCAAAATTGATGCCGGTCCATCACTTCCGTGTTGATTTATTTATTTATTTTTGCATCTAAGTACTTCAAATTATGGTCATCCTTCATGTTAGTCTGTTTGTTAGCTCCATTAAATTTTTATTTAATTTTCAGATTCACATTGTCAATGAAATCCCTTAAAATGAAAATGGATCGTCCTAACACAAAATGACATCAATTTATGTAAAAAAATATTAAAGTTCGGGTGGTAGGATGTCCACGTCTCAAAATGGAATGAAAGAGAGACGCCCAAAAACCGACTCGGGTGTTCGGGTCCCCGAACTTTTGTGAGGAACCGACTCGGACTCTTTGCCTATATAATGGATTTCGCCCGTTCCGTCGGTTTTTCAAAACCACCTCAGCGACGTCGATAGAACCGACTTGAGAGAGAGGATTTGGAGAGAAGATGCGGCCGGAGCCAGATTACGAGCCTTCGTACCTGCCTAGGGTTCGGAGGAGGCTCACGAAACAGCCGATTAAGGTTCGGATCAGGCTGCCGATGAGCATCCGGTGCAACACCTGCGGGAATCACATCTGCCAGGGGGCAAAGTTCAATTCCAGGAAGGAGGAAGTCGTGGGCGAGGTCAATGCTGCACACCTTCGATTCCGTGGTTTTCCATCTTCCTCCGAGTATCGAGTTTGTGGAGTTGATCGATTTGTGCTTTTCTTTTTTTTTGGCAGACGTATTTGGGGAACCAGAGATTCAGGTTTTACTTCCAGTGCACCGAGTGCTCTGCTGAGCTCGCGATCAAAACCCAGCCGCAGGTTCCCGATTGCGTGGTTGAGTCTGGGGCGACGAGGGTACAAGATTCTGCCTTGCCTTCCTTTTTGGTTTGTTGGGTTTCTCACTGTTGGTTGGGAGTTTGGGAAGAATTCATCCTGACTCGTGCGCTTTTCTATTTGCGCCAGGTCGTGGAGGATGAGAAAAGGAGGAGGGAGGCTGCTGATGAGACGGGCGATGTTATGAAGCCCTTGCAGAATAGCACATCCGATTCCAAGAGAAAGCCGGATATTCTCCCCGCCCCCGCCCTTGATGAAATCAAATCCGTCAAGGTAAAACTTACGTGCTACTTTTATTCTACGTTTAATCCATGGATATTTCTAATAGTTTGAGCTCGCTCGGAGATACCCTGTCGCGAATTCTCTGTTTCTCGTGACCGTCAATCCCTGATTCCGTATCTTCCAAACTTCTCAGAAACAGCGTGGTTTACTGGTTTGCTGACTTTGTATGCTCTGTCGATAAAGCCGATGGTACCTCGATTCGATAATATAATAAGGAAAGGTGGCCGTGCCTTGCGGTTTAGATTGTCTTCCATGTGCTTTCTTGAGTCTTCTCATAAGAATTACTGGTGTTCTTTCAATCTCCCCTCTGCCTAAGAATACGTGTTACCGAGTTGGTTTCTTTTACTTCATGTGATTTGTGGGGATAATTTTGCGGGCGTTTTAGATCTGGTGGGAGCCTAAGTTGCTGAGTTAACTGGAATTGTCTTTTGCTGTTGAGGCCGCCTAGAGAAAAGCTTACTTGTGCGCTGGTTTGATTTGAAATGCAGAAGGGAAATTTTTCTGAGGAATTGTCGGACAAGCTAGCAGGTTCCTTGTCTAAAGCTACTATCAGTGACGTCTCGAATGACATAGGTATGTTGCGTTCTTCCAACGTGTCTACTTCATTTACGTTACCTCTCTTTGGTTGGGATTTATGGTATTAATGCCTGTCCGAATGATGGGTGTGTGGAAATAGATAGGCTCGGCACTTCCCTTTTCATGCAATTGCTGCGGATTGTATCAAATGCACCCTCCCTTCGTGGAAGTAGACTTGATTTTTAGAAAGTAACTTTTTCCACGTGACGGTGGTTGTTTCTGTGAGTTTTCCGGTTACGTTTCCGTGTCTTTCCATCATGTTTGTGGTGTCTCTGTTTCCAGTTAGAAATAGATATTGCTTGGTCGTTGCATGAGGACCTATATTGTATGGAAAAGCATCTTAGTGATTATTCTAGTCTGATGGAGTAACTCATGTCTTTGCTCCTTATTCATTGACTCATAATTTTGCTCTGTTTAACAGGAAATCCTGTTGGATCATTCGACCGGAGCGAGTAAAGAATGGTGGTCTAAGCAGTGATGCCGGGGACTGAGTTGCAAATGATGCCATCCATTTTCTCGCTGTATAAACAGAAAGCTTTTTTTATTCTATCTCGGCTGTAATTTCTGACTGAAGTAAGGATTATTATTAGATGGGCGATGTTATGATGCCCTTGCAGAATAGCTAATCAATCAAATGAGCAATGAAACATCTACACTAAACACGATATCAAAACGAATAGTTCACAAACGGAAGCATCAGCTAGTAGGTACCATATACCTTCCAAGCAATAGCCAGAGACGCATGTAACTGCAAATGCTCTGATCGAATAATGTTGTTTTGAACGTATAATTATTAGATAAACATCCCAGTGCCACCCAGAACTCATGATTATCACCCTCAAGAAGCAATTACCCCAGAACTAGAGAAGATGGCTATGGGGAAAATGTTCAAATTCCTTGGAAAGAGAAGTGGAGCAATACGATGCATTAAAAATGTTAAAAGAGATTTCACGCAAAAAACAATTTTTTTATACCGTGCAAATAGATCAGAAATTCTATGAATATCTTTTGCGTCGCCTAAATTGAGACAATATTTCGATGAAATAAACGAAAAGAATAAACAGTCGACTTGGCTGAACATTGTTTGTCCAATAAGTTGAGAAAACACTCGCATTCGAACATAAAATTTGGTAGTCAATGTGCAAACATCCAATTAAAACTTTGAGTTAGGCAAAAGTATCTAGACATAAATTAGACAATTCCGGTGTTGGTCATGTGATTTTCATTTCATGACTCAAATTTTCAAAGTAACCAATCTTGCAAGCTACGGGTAGCGAAAGCGTTCATGTGCAAGTACATAAAGTACAATCCATCATCTGTGGATTGCAATTTGCATGCGGAAGCAGATATATTTAATTCCCTAGACCTTTCTAAAGGAACCTAGCATCATGTGCGGTTGTGTTTTCTTGAATTTTCAAGGGTAACTACCGGAACGAAACAATGTAATTGAACGAAATGCCTATAACAAGTCTATCACTTGTTGAAACGTGCAAAATGAGAAATATTATGGTTTAAGAAAAAAAAATCCAACAAAGCCTTCTTTTAAATGCAAAAAAGATCTACAACCTTTTCAAGTAATGTAATGAAATTTGAGTTGATATCATATTCCCTAAGTTGGCATTGCTACTCCTCGGGATAATTTGCAATCTTTCTCGGCAGGTCGATATCATCCATTCGACTTTGGATCCATTAATAACTATGAGATCAATTGTTCTAAAAACATAAGTTGTTAGATGATGGTGTGATTTATTATCTAAATATTCTAACATTCCTCCTCATGTTTAGTATGATCTTTTGCCTAATGCTAAACGTGGAAATTTAATTGGAGAGGCAAATGGGGCCTAGTAAAATTTGAAACTCAGAACCTTCGGTTCGATATCATGTAAGATTTTGGTGGGACTACAATCAATTATTCTAAAAGTTTAAGCTATTAGATGAATATATGGTTTATTATTTAAATATTCTCACAATAACTCATTGTAGTGGTTTTTGTGTCATTGGTTCGAGTCAATTTGAGATAGCATGAAATACTCAAAAGTTAAATTTGGAAATGCAAAGAGATATATCCAATGTTCTCACATGTCTCTCATCTCTAAAATTATAAGAAAAGACAGGCAAAAATGAGGTAATTGTGGAAAATCTCAATGTGACGGGAGACGCGAGTTGAGAGAATAATCTATTCTGGTTTGCAAGAGGGAGAAGATGGAAAGGACGTGGTTTATGAGCCTGGCTAGGTTGAGATATTTTGGCTTCCAAGATGGTGAACAACACCAAAAGCCTTCTTGGATTGTTGGAGGACGCGATTTGTGTCTTCAAGGTTTCGGTTAGAAGAGAATACAAGTGAGTCAATTTCTTAAAAAAAAAAAAAAAAAAAAAAATTGAGTGTGTTGCCTCTCGATGTTTGGAAGATAATCAACCAAGTTAGGCTTATTCCATTCAATGGTTGTCAATCAACAAGTAACACTTGAACTTATGTTGATACTAACGTATCGATGATAACTGATAAAATAGATAAAGTAAAGTTCGATAACGGTTCGATGATCTGATTATGAGGTGCTAAACTCAGCTGCCACATGTAATGTATCGATGAGAACCGGCAAAATTGGCCGGATGGACTAAATTGGTACAAATATTAAAAGGTTTAGGATTAAATTAGTTAAATTGAAAAGTTTAGGACTGAATTGGTACCAATGCAATAGGTTTAAGACTTTTTAGTACTTTTCCTCTCATATCATGAAATTTGAGTTCAGCTTGTATCACCTGAATTTCTTCTAAAGGATAAAATAATTTACCATTGGCTTTTTCTCTCTGTTTTTTTTTTTTTTTTTTGGCCCAAACTTTGTTAACTTCTAGGTTTAAACATTGGAATGAACAAGTAAATTAAAATCTTGAAATTGAGTTTTGAGTTGCATACACATTCGGTTTTTCTTTTGCTATTTTGGAGGAAAAGAAATGAATAGTTTCTTCGGGCCAAGTTCAAGAAAGAATAGAAAAAGTAAAACTTTGTATTGAATGGAGATAGGAAGCTAACAATTCATATATCACTAATTTGCCTAGAAAAAAAGGGTCTGGAAATGCTAACAAGTCAATTCGACTATTTAATGTAAAAATGGTATGTTTTAGTTAAAAATGGCGTGGAAATGATGGCAGGCTTTAAGATATGGTACAAGAGGTGATTCACACTTTTGACCGTCAAGCAAATTAAAACATCCAATCAAATTATATAGGCGCTAGTAAACAACAATGTAAATTTGTCTCAAAATTCCAAGATTGCATAAATGTTTGAGTAAATGAACCCGACACACCGCACTGATATATTTCTAAAACTTAGGGGTATAGAATTTGGTCCACACACTGTAAATGAATATATAATTGTTCAAGGTATATGTAGATACAATATCTAACTTAGAAAAGTAGTACAAAAAATGACGTGATGAGACTAGAACCCAAAATTGTTACTTGAGATTCGTGAGTACCTGAAGTGAGTGAACTTTTCTTAAGCACTAGATCAAGGTCTATTTGATTACTAAGGAAATCAATTTTTGTAAGTCATTTGCCCATCTTTATTTTTGAATAACGAGTAAGGATTTATCAGACATCTTTGTGAAACGCAGTACTGCAGAAGGTTGTTACCCCTACCAGAAACGATGGGAGCAAGAGGAGTGGGAAGATCTGGGCTGCCGTAGTGGGGCCCAGGGGGAGGAGGCAAATAGTTTTGCATAAGTCAAATAATTGGAGGGAAATGCTTTGAGATCCAATGTGCTTCGTTAGCCCATTCCTAAGACTTGAAGAGTTAAAAGGAGTTTTGAAATAAACAATCATTTGGGAATATATTAGAGCTCTGATCATGAAATTAAAATTTTCGTGCATTCAACATGTGAACTACAGGGTTTATAGATGGATTTCTTCTAATGTATTGGCCATTTTAGCTTCTTTTGTTTTTTTAATTATTCCATGGCAAGATCAAAGTGATGTTGAGTGGTGATGATCCAATCATTAGTTAGAATCATTACACAAGGGCGTACAATTTCCTAGAAAAGTAGAGAAGGAGAGATAAAATATAAAGACAGCAATGATAGTTGGTTGAGAAGAACGATACTCTGATGGATCAAAACATTAAACAATCAATATAGGCCAAGAAGGTCACGTGGCTGCTGTGTGCATGAATTGTGTGTGTTTCAGAGAGAGTTTTTAGCATCAAAGTAGTTGGAGATTTGAAAGAGCAATACAGTTTTAAGTTCCTTCCTCTACAGTACTCTCGAAGAACTACTCAGACAACAAACGTTCTTGTTCAGCTCCAAGTTCACGGCTTTGATCAGACCAAAGCCCTTTCCCCTTCACATGAATACATGCAACAACCATCGCAATCAGGCGAGCTTCAGGGATTCCCATGACAACGATTCCAGTGACTCCTGGACGTTGTAAAAGCACTGGCTCCACCTAGGTTCTGAAACGAGAAGAGGTCCCCCAAAAATGAACTGCGAGTACATCTTTCCATATCATATAGCTAACCATGATTTGGAGAAAATAAAACAGGTTCAGCATTGAAGACAGAAATTATGCATCACCCATTCGAACCTATCAACAAATCCTCCCAAGAAAAATAATGTCATTGCCAAGCCAATTCATACACTATTCATTCTGTACCTCTTCAGGGTAAACATTTTTTTTCCCAGTCTTGATCTGACCACTTTCTCGACCATGACCCACACCCAACCATGCTCATCGATGAAACCGACATCACCCATGTCAAACCAGGAAAGACAGCTAGATTTTCATGCCAGAACTTGATTCCAGTATCCAATCATCAAATGTGGACCTCTAGAATTTTCCCAATGCCAATAGAATCATCACTATCTGTCTTCAAATTCAACATGTGGTGCAGGTTTGCCAACCTAGATGGCCCGTGGTCTTTGAACTGAACTAAGATCTGTTCTGATATGAAAATGAGGGGGCTGGTAGGGAAAAGGGAAATTTGGGTCATAGAGAGTCATGGACGTTAAAGAAAGATAGGTCTCTGTCATCTCTGGATATTGAAAAAAGGACAAAGAAAGGTAGCATAATGAGCACAGTTGTTCAACAGACATTGCTAGCGGGTACTACCAACTAGCATTGAAAGTACTGAAATTAATTGCATATACGCTTGTAGAGGATGCATACCACAGGCTGAGAGAATCTTAGCTCTTAGGAAGAAGTTGCCAGCTTCCTTGATGAGATCGATCGACAGACTTCCTCTGCCATTTAATATCTCTTCCACGCAGTCTTTTCCTTTCCACAGTCCTTTCTCCCTGAGGAAACTCGGAATTAAGCAAAAGTACCACTTCAAGAGCATAACTTTGAACTCACCCCATGTAAATGGCCGATGCTCTTTACACATAATATTCAGTATTTTGATAGCTCATGAAAGATCACTCTTCGTAGATAACCTGAGAAAGGTGTTAGATCAGTGACCATGGCTAGAATAGTGATCAAAGCAGTGACGTCGTGTTTCTTTATAACCTCAATGGTGGAATTAGCTTCGAACTTGGGTATTCAGACATGGCAAAGCTCCAGCCAATAACATCGCCATGGCTGATGACAGACACCAATGTGGCACAAATGAGCAGTGTGCAAATAATCCTGCAAGAATCTAATAAAAAGAATTCTATTGTCATATTACCCTGACTTAAATTGCCTGCAGACCTTCCAAATATGGAAACAATCGCTCAAGACTTACTGTGATGATGATTGTAGAATTTCCACTTGCCAATGAAGCATGAAGACTATAGAAGAGAAGAAACATGGAAAGGGCATATATCATCCCAACTGTGGCTTCTTTTGCCATGGATTGTATGAGCAAATCTGGCTGGCTTATGGAGACTCCTTTAGGCTTCCCTGTAGTAACTGAAGCCAACAAGCCCAGCACAACTAAACATCTGGAAATGAACACTTGGGATGTGACATCCATCCCTAACAAATTCATCTCACCCTAGTCGCACATCCATCGTCCGTCACTTAATCTTTCCTTTTTCCCTTTGCTGACCAGCAATCGTTCATCAGTCAACTACCTCGTCAACTCATCAAGAATACTGTCATCTCGTGCTCTGCATCAATAAGCTAGATCTAATCCAGGAACCACCAAATCACGGGACAAAACCAGCTCAGATTCACAAATTTGAGAAAAATCAGAACACCCGTGCATTGCCCAGAAAGGGAGCGAATCAAACCCAAAAAGAGTGAATCTAAAAAACCAAAGCTTTAACGAGAAAGATTCCAAAGATGGATCGAGCGAGACAATGCAGAGAGAGAGAGATAGAGAACGAGACAATCCATAACTACGAACTACCAAAGCCACATTGCTCCAAACTTAAACATCAGTGTGGTGTATAATTGACACATTGACCCTGCCCATGAAAATCACAGAGAGGAAAGAAAATGTATAAACAGAACCTATATCCAAAGAGATCTGTTGAGTACTGGAATGCAAGACAACCTTTTAACTTAGAAACCAATATCACATAATGTAATCCTCATTTTGAGAAACTGTAAAATATTGCCAAGGAAGATGGACAAAGAAGCTTTTCTGGGGAGTCTTGGTAAGAAGTAAGGTCAGTAAAGTATCTTAAGCAACAGGTGATCAGCCAAAAGGAAAGTCGTCTATATTTACAGATCTGATATTGTCCTATCTATGGAAAATCTGATATGATTGAAATGTTTTGAGCGGGTAATCAAACCAAAAAGACCCATTTGGTATCGGTTTGAATGACAAAGACTTTGAATTGAAGAAGGTAATAAAACCTACAAAGTGCCTTTTTTATATCTCTGTGGGTGTACGTGTGTGCTTGCACCGTCACACGTCTCTAAATAGGATATATCACTTCATGGAAGAGTAACAGAACTATCTTTCTCAAAAAATCACCCACTGAAGACTACCAAAAAAACAAAAAAAAAGAGTACTTGTTATTGGCAATAAGAGGAAGTAAAGACTATACAGAGGGGAAGCATATTATAACGGCACCATCACAAGCCCAGACATAGTCAGTAGTCGAAAAGGAACTTGGAGGAGTTATTGGATGCAGATCCAGCATGGCCATAGTTGATACTAGCATATGAAAAGAAAGGATGGATCAATGGTACTAAGAATATCATCATTTTGTAGATTGCATGATGGGTAACATTAACTTTTCTCATCTTTCTCATCTTTCTCATCCTACAAATTCGGACTTTGAGAAAGCAATACACCATTCACATTACTTGAAAATGGCCAAGAAAGCGAGCCCAAGGAAACGTGCCATTTAAGAGAAGGTATACTATCCTTATGGAGCACAGAATACCAGCTGATACAGTTCTCATCTGTAACCAACATCACAGGCCTTATGGCTAACATAGCCGATCTAGCTTCATCGGCACTCTACAATCAAGATTTTGATATGAGTTAACGCCGTCAAATAGATGTAACTATCACAAAACAATCGTCATCATGCCATGTAGCGGTATGCCCCACTTTCATAATTTTCTGGCTGACAAAAGAGAAAATGAAGGCACTGAGATCTGATAATTTCGGCAACTAAGGATGTGCATGACAAAATTTCTGGAACAGAAATTGATTTCTGCCCAGAAATTGATTATTTCAAAATTTGAAAAGTTAAAAATTTTAGCTTCTGATTTCTTTTTCAAATATATTTCTAGAATAGAAATCTGTTCCAGAAATAGAAAAATCAAATTACGTTATCAAACGGAATTTTGTTCCAAACCTGTTCCGGGGAACAGAAAAACAGAAAAATAGAAAAGTAGAAATTTTATTATGTGCGCCCTAAGCTACTGAGATTGGCTAATTTCTCCTCCAACATTATAGAAGCAGAGACCTGATCATCCTGTCTGTTTTCCATTTCTACGGAGTCACGACCCACAGTTACACTTCAACATTGCATTCATGAGTGGGTTAGGTTAAGATTTCACTTGATCATTAAAAAGGCAGGGTGGTCTTGCTTGTCGCGAAGGCTGCTGGTTCAGGGGTGCCTTGAAATTTATAACGGCAAATACCCATTGATCGATTCATCCAGAGAAGAAGCAAATATCAGCACAAAAAGTAAAGAAACTAACTAAAACATGGTAACCACAAAAGACTAGCACCCTGATCAATAGAGTGAACAGTAGCTCACTAGTTGTGACAACTTTTGTATCCATGAAACAGATAAACACACGCTAACCACAAAACTACCAATTTTCATACGCAAGAGTAAACATGAAGAGGAAAGAATGAGAAAGGAGTACATCTACACGCGAATAACAAGAGTGAACGTGTTTGATAAAATCCCGGTCTAAGTATATGCTTATAAGGTAATATTGTTCTGACATTTTGCCCGTTTAATTCTAAGAAACTGCAATCTCTCGCGATGAATGATTGCGGTTCCTGCTAATAAAGCCTTACCCTTTTGCATGTGGTTATTTTATTGGGATCCCCACGATCATCTCCCAGAGAGAGGGTGGGCAATTACTCAAGGCAATTCAGAAACAAAGTGTGAAACAATTAGTTTAGTGTTCAATTCAACTCTCTCAGTGGTATTGGTATTGGTGAAAAATATCATGACGTGATTCTTTAATTGGTCCCGTGCCAGCGTTAAGAACAAAAGCCCAAGGTAAATTGCAGGATTGTGAAAAGTATGCACCAAGACGAAAGTCTCAAAACGAAAATGTCGTCATACGAGATGAGAGCAAAGTTCCCATCAGAAAATACTACTTCGCATTTCTATTTCCTTCTGTCAGAAATTACGGGGAAGATAGACTCAAGAAACTGCTAATACAACGGGATAACGAATGGAATCCAATGTTCAATCGCCATCTTCAGTACTTCCGTAATTTTGACATAACAACTGCAGTCCATTGCTGAAGGTTGGAGCAACTTTCTTCACAACATCAATAGGCACAGAGGAAGGACTCCGGTCTCGTGATCCCATATAATTTCCTGTCAAACATAACAGAAGTGTGAGTCAATGAACAAAGAACAGAGACATGAGTTTGTCACAGCCCAGCAATAATTATCTCTATACAATATAGATCCAAGCGATACTTATTTCTAAAGGAAAATTGAAAGACCACAAGCATGATGGTAAGACACAGAAATAACCAGAAAACTTGCAAAAACAACCACCATCACATGGAAAAAGTTACTTTCTAAAAGTCAGGTCTACTCCCATGAAGGAAGTATGCATTTTAATACAATCCAAAGCACTTGCAGGAAAAGGGAAGTGCCAAACCTATATATTTCAACACATCCATCATTCAAAAGAGCTTTACGTAATTGAAAAGAACATGTTCGAAAAATGTGGCATACCTCTGTTATTCGACGAGTCACTAGAAGTAGCTTTCATCAAGGGATCCGTTGGCTTGTTCGGAGATTCTTCAAAAAAATTTCTCTTCTAAGTAAGCTTTTCTCTAGGCCTCAACCAAAAAAAACAATTCCATATTAAATCAACAACTTATGCTCGCCTCAAATCCAAAACTCCTGAAAGAATATTCTACTTGCGCAAAGAATAGGAAACCAACTGGGTAATTTTTATAAACCAACTGAGTAATTTGTATTCTTCGGAAGAGGTGAGATTTAAAAAACAATAGTCTTACTTTTAAGAAGAATCGAGAAATCACTCAGAAAATGATATATACCACAAAGCACGTCCACCTTTCTGAATTATCGAATCAAGGTACTGTCAGTTTTTATCGGCAGTGTATACACAATCAGCAAACCAGTAAATCATGCCCCTTCTGAGAAGTTTGATAGATATTTCCATAAGAGTTGGGGATACATGCGCATAGTGGCAATTAACACTATTTTTTTGGCTGTATGACGTGATTCGCGGGCTATGATATGACAACTTCAATAACATCTTTTGGTGTATCCATGATTAGGTCCTAAAAGTTCTCAAGCAATTTTTCATAACTCCGTACTCTTCAAAGTTGCCGATTCTTCTGTTGGATGCAAAATGTGCAATTCCAAGATCTCCATAACCAGAACAAGAACATAGATAATCGAGTAGAAAGATTAACGCACTTGTTTTGGGATCCATTGTTCTTGAAACGGAAGCAGAAAATCGATGTTCCACACGCAAGTCATTCTCCTCTATTGCCCTCCGTATCATTGTCTCCCCTTAACCTTTATAGAGTTTCTAACTAGTTTCTTATTACGGGCACGTGAGAATTAGGGTTAGAGGAGAGAGCTCAACTCGGCCCATACTAGCTCATTAGCCCCATATTAAACTAATTAAACTAATTAAGAAACCTTCTATCTTATCTTAGACCAAACCCCGTAAAAACAATAATCGTAAAACGATAAATTACAATATCAATTAATATAGTTCACATTAAGAAAACTCTTACATTCTCCTACTTTGACTATATTAATTGAAATTATACCGTAACCACTGCCTGCGGTGGTCACGATGGTTAGAGCTTTCTCCCCCATCGAGGGGGGAGGGGTTTGAAACTCCGCATCCCTATTGCGCGACTCACCTGCTGCTGGGTCTGTGGTGGCGGCCCAGTTTGCCCTGGGTTTACCTTGCCGGCTGCCGGCTGTACCAGGGTTTCCGGGTCATTAAAAAAAAAAATGAAATTGTACTATATATGCGCACATTGGTCCAAAGATAATTCTTAATAGTCAATCTTATCCCATAAAATCTCAAATACTGAATTATGGCAGAATCGTATATATACATAGAGCCTTCCATGATCACAAGTGTTTTCAACTTTATTGATATGGATTCAATATGATAGTGTGGCAAATAGATAACATTTCTCATAGAGAGATTCCATTTGTCAGTCACCATTCTCTCACCTTATGCATCACAAAAAAACTTGTGTCACTAGAGAATATCTTTATGGTTCCAATGAACCGACATATGCCTTGTCCTTACGATTAGCCTTTCTTTATATATAACAAGACATATGCATAAGGCTAATAATTGAATGCCCCTAGCATTCACTCAAGGTTTATACAATTTCTCGAGACTCTATTAATATGTATTCAACATAATAACAACACATTCAAAAAAATATTTTATTGAATGCAAAAGTTGATACATATCAAACCGTTACTAAATGTAACGAGCACAGATGTAACCTTTATTAGAGTAAAATCAAAATAGCTCCCACTAAATAACAACATCTCATAATGCTCTTAAACTCATATTAATGACATGTCATTCAAGAACAGAAGATCAAAGTCCTTTAGATAGTGGATCTACAATCATATTATCTGTGAAAATATGTTATATTATAACGTCGCCTTTCTGTACTTTTTTTTTATGGTAAAAAATTTGACTGCCATATATTTAGACCCATTGAGACCTCTGTCACACCCTGATCCTCAAGCGCACGCCCATCCCTCAATGGTTGATACAAATGCGACATTCCCAAGTCTCGTTGCCAACCTAATTCGTTTTAATGCACATGCGGAAGTGAAATATTAAACCCCTAACAACAAACAACATGAAATAGGAAAGCAGGGCGCATTTCACAAAAGCCAACTTTTATAAACAACGGGGTTTAGTTACAAATCGAGTATGGTCAAAAGTTTACAAAAGATCGACCCTCAAAAGGAAGCTGTCCTACGACCTACTCATCAGACACAAATGTCGATTCTTCAAACTCCACCTCCACAGACTTAGGGCTTCGGTCCTCTACCTACGGACCTGAAAAATGAGCCCACGACGGGGTGAGACAATGTCTCAGCAATTAGAAAGAATACTAATGTGGAATACAATTGATTTAGTAAGCGCTTCATTCTCTTCCTCCAATTTCCCTTCTTGTCGTACCAACAAAGTCAGGGATAATCTGACAATCAGGTCGAAGTCGAAGTAAGAAGAGCAATGAATTCTACGTAGTGACGGCGGCCGAAGCTTTGATCCTCGTCACTATATTCAGAATCTAATGTAAAGCAGATGGGAAACAACTCACACCTTCGCAGCAGATGTATGTTGTAAGACCTGCAGCATTGCATCTATGCTAACGGTTGCATGCCTAGACTGGAAAAAATAATGCCCACCCGTTAGCACCACAAGAATACAAAGTTCTAAGCAACAGAAAAACAAGGAAGTTAATAAGCATATAATAATATCGGTACAAATACATATTCTAATCAAGAAACTCACAATTCATAGATTGCATTTCATGAAGCGCCGCCAGAGTGTCCATCTCCCTCTTGGAATCTAAAGTTTTATTTTCCAAGCACTTGATGCGACCATGCATCTCTTCAGCCTCCCTTTTTCTTTTCTCACCCTTCCTCACCTCCCCAAACCCAAATGGAAAGGCCCGAGTCAAATACTTAGCCAAAGACCAACAAACTCTAAAAGAAACCCAGAAAATTCAAAAGACAAGATCTTGTACCTCATCCTGCAGACGCCAGGGCTCAAAAGTTCTCGTGGCCACTGACTCCATGAGGTAATCAGAATTGCGTGGATCAGTTTTGATGGTGAGCTCAGCAGAGCAATGGGTACATTTAAAGTAAAACCTCAATATCCGGATACCCAGATACGTCTGCTCGCGAAAACAAAAGAACACCGAGAATTAGAACAAACTCGACGACTTGGAATTGGGAAACATAGTCGAAGGTGTGCAACTGACCTCGCCGACGATGTCCTCCTTCCTGGAATTGAACTCGGTGCCCTTGTAATGTAATTCCCGCAGGTGTTGCATAGGATGCTCATCGGAAGCATCATCCGAACCTTAATCTGCCGATTCTTGGACCTCCGAAGCCTGGGCAGCTTCGAAGGGACGATATCCGGCGGGTAATACTTTTTCACCACCTTTCTCTCCCTCATCGCCTTCTTCTACTCCTCCTCTCAACTTGAAACGAAAACGAGCTCGTCGACCCTAGATAGAGGAAATCTGAAACAGGCCGGAGTCGAGCCACAATCCGCCGCCAAAAGCCCAAGAATCGGACAGCGGTCGAGTTGGGTGGCGCTCGGGGAAGAGGAGGGCGGTGATGGAGGTCGAGACCCTGCGGCGGTGAGGAGGAGAGTAGCGCGCGCCCCTGCCGGAGGAGGTGCTCGGCGGGAAGCTGGTGGTTCAGGGACGGCACGCTCAAGGAGGCGGAGGCGGAGGCGGGAATGTGAAATCTTAATTTTTCCGATTTGTGATTATTATTGGGCCGGCAGATTTCTGATGTATTTATATATTGATATTGATGAGGGTCTTGTGGATTCAATTAATTCAAATAAACCAAAAGAAAATCACTTATCCGAATGAGTAAGGAAGGCAATACTTAATTTTCGTTAAATAGAAAAGTATCGACCACAGTTAAATTTTGCCAATTACCTTGCTAAAAATACCTAAATATTATAAAATTCGTGCATGATTAGAAATTAATAGTTTTAGTTATTCCAATCAACTGTTCAATTTTTTTTTTCTTTTTTATTGTCAGCACTTAAAAAATTGCTAACCCTTGGTGAAATTCTCCCCATTTATTTTCAATTTCATCGAATGATCTCAAGTCTACATCGTCAATTCGATTACACAAAATTAACCTAAAATCAAATTAGGTGATTAAATCGAACAGATGCACACATATCATCTACCAAAACAGGAAAAAAAGATAAAGTTATTGCCAATATATTTTATTGAATGGATGAAACCGAATGAGCAGATTTAGCAAGTTCCTTTTTCTCTTAAGCACAATAGTAATTTCCATGATTTCATTGTTAAAAAAAATTAAATTCTTCTATACAAGAATTTTGAAGTATGGAATCATGATTCGTTTATCTTTTATGGCATCAATCAATTCACGATAGCACTATAAATTATCATATTAATACTAACACCATGAGAGAATCACACCACCTTAATTAGCTAAGAGCCTACGGCCACATAAATCATGTATCAAAGTTCCATACCTTGGATGACCTACTCTAATTCTATTTTAATATCACACAACCATATAGGATCATACAACATACAACATGAACACATGAACTCAAACAAGGACAGTCAATACAATGAATTTGGGCAAATGCACTCAACTAATCAAACATAACCTCATGATCGGCCTTTAATTTACATGTATTACGAGCTGTCCTATGACCTCTATTTGATTAATTATAGTCATCGATATTGACCATTCCTTACGTTCATAACTGGTGGTCAAGATTGAGTGACTCCTAGAATTAGGATCTGGGTATATCCATTTGGTTTATCCCATGTACATGCATCGATCCTAGAACATCCACCTAAAAATCACATGCAAAGGAAATATGGATTCATGCCCATAGGTCCTAAGACCTTGATTCTCAATCAATCAATCCATAAAAGTCTCTTGATAGTCTATGCCATATGTTTGAGACCCTCATGATTCTTCTTTTCAAACTCCGTCGCCCATCTCTTTTGGAGTGTAGAGATCTCTTCCACGTCATCCCCTACAATAATCATGTCATCCATATAGATTATTAAAGCCATTACCTTTCCCTATTGTTGTTTCAAGAATAGAGTATAATCTAAGTTACTCTAGTAAAAACCATACTTTTTTATAGCCAAGCTAAATTGTCCAAACGATGCGCGGGGTGATTGTTTTAAACCATACAACAAATATTGCAAGTTACACAACCCATGTTTTTCAGGAAACAACGTACCCTGGTGAAATATCCATATAAATCTCCTCCTCAAGGTCACCATGAAGAAAGGCGTTCTTTACATCGAACTAGTGTAATGGCCAGTATAAATTTGTAGCAAGAGACAATAAGACCCTGATAGTGATCAATTTCGCTACCGGTGAAAAAGTCTCTTGATAGTCTATGCCATATGTTTGTGTATATCCCCTTATATCTTTCAATAGATCCATCCACCTTATGTTTAATGGGGAAAACCCATTTACAGCCAATTGTCTTTTTTCCATTTGGCAATAGAACAAGATTCCATGTTTTGTTTTTCTATAGCGCATCCATTTCTTCTTTTATCAATTGACTCCACTTCGAATCTACTAAGGCTTCTTGTATTCCAATGGGAACAAGGAATAAAGACACACTGTATTCAAATGCCTCAAGAGGTTTTGATAATCTCCAAGTTGATACATGATTTGCAATAGGATATTTTGATCTCCTTTCCTCAAAATTTGTTGACTAGTTATTTAGGGGCTTTCCATGGATTATTTCTAAAAGGTAAATGGTGACTGACAAAGGTATCTGAGTCATCAAGAGAAGAAGGTGTAGTAGGAGAGCTTACCTTAGGAATATTCTCAGGAGACGAATCATTGGGTACTTAAGAGTGAGGGGGTTAAGCAATCTATGTAATACCATCATTGTCAGTTCTTACTATTTGCCCAGTGTCCTGCTCAGTCCCCTGCTCAATATCAATTCTATCCTCCTCACTAACCATTACTTCACTTTTTCACTCACTAGGCTGCCCGATTGTCTAGTTTCAGTTTGTACTAAAGTGTCTTCAGATACAACACAATCCCACCAATTCTGCCTTTGAACTAGTATCTCCCTTTGAAAGGAAGAATTGGATGCTAATAATGATTAAAAAAAGAACTTTTAGAGTCCATGAAGGTTACGTCCATGGTGACATAGGTACACTTGGTATCAGGATTGTAACATCGATATCCCTTTTTTCGTGTGCCATAGCCAAAAAAAAAAAAAACACAACGAACTGCACAAGAGTCAAGCTTAGTATGTTGATTTTAAGGGAGATGAACAAAAGCAACACATCCGAAAACTTGAGGAGGAATCAACAAAATAGATGGTATAGTAACATTGTTGGAAATGACTTATAATGGAGTCTTGAAATTCAGCATCTTTGAAGGCATACAGTTCAACAAACATATTGTTATGACCACATCATTGTCCTAATATCTATTTAGTACATGTGAACCAATCAATAATGCACGAGTAGTTTCTAAGATATGTCTGTTTTTCCATTCGACAACTCTATCCTGTTGTGGTGTTTGAGTACTAGAGGTTTCATGAAGAAGACCATGATTCATGAAATAATTTTGAAATTCCTTATCAACATACTCTCCACCATTGTTAGAACGGATAATTTGAGTTTTAGCTGAAAATTGAGTCTGAATCATAACATGAAAAGTTCGAAACATACCCAACACATCATCTTTGTGCTTCAGCAAGTATAACCAAGTCATTCGAGTACAATTGTTAACAAATATTAGAAACCAACAACTTCCGGAAACAGTAGTAATTGGAGAGGGTCCCTAAACATCAAAATGAATTAATGCAAAGGGAATATCACTTTATTGCAGGCTTATTGGGAAAGGTGCACTATGACTTTTAGCCAAAATGCAACTTTCACATTTAAAAGCTGAATCATGTAAGTTGGAAAATAGGTCAGGACATAGGTACTTCATATAAGTGATGCGGATGTCCCAAACGACGATGCCATAGCCAAATATGTCTCTCGTTGATACTAGTTGAGTGTTGCATGCTGGAGTAGGACTAAAATCATCCATGTGGCATGACCCCCTCTCTTAGTACCATGCCCATTGATCTCCATTGTGAGAATATCCTGAAAGACAAAAAGTATGATAGATTAAAGTAACACAATTTAGCTCTTTAGTGGGTTGGCCTACAAACATTAATTTATTTGAGAGAGATGGAACCAACAAGGTATTGGATGAAAAGAAAGAGGGTGAGAGAGTAATAGTCCCAACTCCTGTAACAAGGTGTATGACCCTATTAGCATTGGCAACATTACTCCGTCTTGGTTGGTAATCTTGACAAATTCATTTGAATAGAATGCCACGTGGTCAGTTGCTCCCGAGTCAACTGTCACACCCTCGTTCCATCCTTGGTACGAGAGCATGACCCGGCGAGTTAGCATCGACGCCTCAGGCAACGTCAAACATCCTGAAATTTTTTTTTTATCTTTAGTTAAGCACATGTGAAAGCGATCATAAACAATCCCCGTACAAACAAACATGGAAGTCAGGCAAGACATATGCAAGCTAAGCAAATAAAAGCAACTATATTCATATAAATATTCACATATCAAAAGCTGTTTTGATTACATGCCTATCCTAGTCTTGGGCTACTTATTTTCATTTCCATATATAGTCAATCAAAAGGCGGGGGTAGCCTAGCTCCTCTACCAAGCTGCTCCCAAAAATGGCCCCCATGCTAGGCTCATTCTCTTCTTGGACCCATAAGGTAATAGTTTTCTTTCGATAAGTGATGTCCCCCTCTAAGTCTACTACAAGTATAACAATACAAAGCCAACACAAGCAAACGATGACATGACCCTAAAATCGATACATGTAGCACATCACCCTATCGAAGAGTTAAAGTTTACTTACTACTTTTTGGACCTAGCTCCAAGATGCTTCTTTGGTAGTCGGTCGGGTCTAGGGCGGTTGGGAGGAGAAGGGCGTAAAGAGAGGAGAGGAAGTGAGAGGAAAGGAGAGAGGCCAAGCCTTAAAATGTGAGAATGGCTCCTCCTATTTATAGGCTTCTTCCTCTTAGACTTTTATTACAAGCTCATGATTACACCTAAGAGGCAAGTTGACCTAGCTATCCTCTTGAGTTGGCGCCTAAGTCCCTTGCTATTCACTTGCGATTGGTTTACATATTGACTTGTTCTCCAAGACTCATTTTAGGTTCGTTATTACCTATAGTGCCTAAGGAGACACATAAACATTTTGATGCATCATATCCTCTTCTAATTGGCTGGTCCTTGACTTGTTCACCGAGGCTTTAATCTAGGGCTATCATACCCTAAGATTTACCTAAGATTCTAGAGGATACCTAGGCTGATGATTTATCATGGTCATTAATGAACTAATGTCTAGAATTTTTAAATGAGGCCTAGATATTTTTGCCGAGCTACTTAAGAAGCAAGTTTTCTCATTCTCTCTTAATGTGGCCATGTGGCACTTAAATGGATAAAGATGGACTAAGTCGAAAAGTTATGAAAGATTTTAGAACTCCAATCAAATCTTGACATTTGTCCAGCGACTTGTCCTCGCATTAATTAATTTGTGTCCAAAAATTCATTCAAGGCATTCATAAAACTAATATAGGGTGCCACCTCATTGGAGGAGTTGTTCATATTTGTACACGATCGAAGGTTCTATGAAAATCGAGGTCCATGCCAAAATTTACTAAACTTTAATCAAATGAGTATGACTAAGTTTGCAGCCTTCTTAAACTTGTCAATGACCATTTTCAATTAGAATTGGTCCATCGGATGTCTTAAAATAAACCTCGTGGTTGGTCTTGGTTATTTGCCCTAGCCAGGTCTCGATCGGCTGGACCGAGTCCATGGCCAAACATGCCATGTCTTGGGCTATCGAAGGTTTATGTCATCGATTCCCATGATTGACCCTCAAACCTTATTCTCATGGCTTGGAATTCGAGGATGTTGCATCAACAATTCATCCACTGAAATTATCTTGATTATAGTTAAGCAACACCTAACCACAATGACCTTAATTATTGAGAGTAGTTAAATTACTTTATGATTCCACTAGTGGAATCAAAGATAAGTGAGGTTCTGCATTTACCAAAGAAGCTTGTCCGAACCTACTATTAGCATCTTTTCACGCCTCGAGTTTTTTCCCTTATTCTGGGTACCCATGTAACTTAAAGCAAGTTTCACGAGTATGCTTCATGTTTCCATAGTGCGTAAAGCTTCCTTCCAATTGTGCCTTGCCCTTTGATGTTGTATTCACCTTTCCACCTCCCAGAGAGGAAGAACCATTTTTAAAAATCTGGAGTGTCAATAGTCACTGAGGTTCCATCTTGACTCCTTTGGAGGCCATGGAATTGGCATGTGTAAATTTTGTGCTTGCTATCATAATTACTTATCTTACATCCTCCCTTCGGACATGAGCACAGACTTGTTCAACCATAGGGAATGGTCGAATTTGAAACACATTGGTCTGTATGTTTTCTAGACGATCATCCAACCCATCAAGAAAAACATAGACTCTATTTTCCTATATGACATAGTAGACTCGACATGCACTCATAACCATATTTATAGCCATATAAAGATGTATATCATCAGGAGAAAATAATCTTGCAAAAATTTTGAGATTTTTCCAATATCACATGAAAGTATTTTGTTAAATATGATTGGCATCCAAGAATACATTTGCAATTGTAGTTCCAAACAAATATAAAAGGTAGTTGACTTGGAATTGGGCGTTGGATATACTGTTTTTGACTATCAATCAATCAAGGGAAAATGTAAAAAGTAGTTGGCTTGCTATGAGAGTTATAATTGCAGCACATATGATAATACTAATTGGGCGAAAGTGACCGCCAGTTGAAAGAGAAGAACGGACGGAAAAGTGATGAGTCAAGCCGTAAATTCGAGGAGGAGCTCAATGCCACAGATCTATCCAGAGTAGAGGACAAACCAGTGGCAGAGTAGAGAGCAAGGGGAGGACCGCCGGTGTAGGCCAAGGATTGGCCGGCGCACAAGAGACAGGAGGGAGAAGGGCCTCCACCTTGGAATGTTCAGCAAGCCGAATTGGGGAGGAGTACTATAAAAGAGGAAGAGGGAGAGAGAGAGAGAGAGAGAGAGAGAGAGAGAGAGAGAGAGAGAGAGAGAGAGAGAGAGAGAGAGAGAGAGAGAGAGAGAGCTCGACGCACGACCAAGAGAAAAACGAGGAGGGCGAGAGAAGAAGAAAAAAGGGTCGTTCCTAGTTGGGCGTTGTCCAGCCGCCCTCGTTGCGAACCGGCATCCTTTAAACGACACCACCGAGCTTGCGGCTTTCCCCTTCCTAACAGTGTTCGGTTTATGGCATGTGGATCTGTCGGTTTGATCCGCCATCTTCATGAGGATCCCAGCTTGGCAGCACAGGGACAGCCGCCTATAGCTCGATTTGTGTTGAGGTCGTCATCGCCAAGCCAGGTAGGGACCCCGTGGTTAAACGCTCATTCCCTCGAAACCTTTTTGCTTCGCCCTATTTTGGTTGAAGGGGAGGCTACGACCTGGCTTCTCTGGTTCATGCGTGTTTTACTTCTATCTTGTTGGCATCGAGCATTTCCTGGTGATTTTCTTTGAGTTTAGATCTAAGAAGGGTCCATGTCTTCTTCTCGATCTGTGCCCACCACGTGTTTGAGGGAACGCTCGAACCAAAACTGGCCGTTTTATTAGCCTTGCATTCCAAATTGTTTCAAGGATTCGTAGATGTGTTTTGTCTTGTACAACATTTTTTTTACTGATGGCTGAATACATTTCTTTAGCCAGGTTTCATCTCTATAGAGTCTAAAAAAGCCCCGGCTTTTCGACATGGTTTGCCTCGTGTTCAGACATTTCTTTAGCCGGATTCGGAAGTCATTTCCCGGTTTGGTTTGGGGGGTCTTGGTCGTGAGCACTCGATGGTGGAATCTGTATCATGCGATATACTAATGTGTTAGTCTAATGATGAGCCTTAATTGTTGAAGTCCTCATGCAGTCGTCTTGCATTTTGGTGTGCTCTGGGCTCGTTTGGTTCAGCTTTGGGGAAATGCCCTTGGGAGAATGCAAATACCTTTGAGGTAAAGGTGTTTTCCAAAAGGTGTTTTAAACTATAAAAATGCAAGGGAAATGCAAGACTGTTTGGTAAACTATAATTTGAAAAAAGTGCCAAATTAAGTATTTTAGTTTTAGTATTTTTAAAATTGCAAAAAATAAACAATGACTATGTAACCTTTTACATTTTGTAAAAGATAAATTATATATTTTTGAAAAGAATTTAATGTGACCAAATTAAGTATTTTAGTTTTAGTATTTTTAAAAGTACAAAAAATAAACAATGACTATATAACCTTTTATATTTTCATGTTAAGAGTAATGTAAAAGATATATATTAGTAAATTTATTTAAAAATTATATTAAAATAATTTGATTATAGATTAGATGCAAAGCTCAACTTTGGCCTAGGGTTCTTTTAGGTTTGTTTTCAACTTTGAATAATTTTTTTTTTAATTATTGTAGTATTAATCATCTTCGTTAATTAATGATTATTCTAGTGTATTGATAAAAAGTTGGGCTATTGATTGTCAAAAGATAAAAATGACCAAAAAAAAAAAGGTGAACCCAACATTTGCAAAGGGTTTTTTTATTATTTTTTTAAAAATAAAAATAAAATCCGATGAAACTCCGTCGCCGATCAACGGCGGTTGGGGTGTGGGGAAGATGATCGGTTTAAAAAAGAAAAAAAAAGAAGTCAACGGATGAACAGTAGAGGTGGACTTGCATTTCGAAATGCAAAGCCTAAAAGCAGGTCCCATCTCGCTGGGCAAAGCATTTCAAATGCAAGATTTGCCAAGGACACCTCCAAATACTGAACCAAACACCTAAAATTTTTCCAATGGGCTTTCAGCCCTGAAAGCCCATTGGGAATGCTGAACCAAAATGGGCCTCTGTTTGGGTTTGTCTTGGGGTAATGGAAATAGGGAGGAGATGTTGAAGGGCTTAGGGAAATAGAGAAGAAAAAAAAAAAAAGAGGAAGTGGGCTTGAGCTTAGTATTGGTAGATCTGGGTTGGGCTTAGGTTAATTGAATTTGGACTCGGTTCAGGTCGTGAACAAATTGGGCTTGAATCATTGAGCCCATTTATTTTAGTACAGTTGGTATCACTAGCCTAGGTCCGCGAGGCCCAGGTCAGATCCACATTCGGACTGGGCCTAGTTCGAGTCCCTATTTTCCGGATTAAAAATTAATTTACAAAAAGATTTTAAAAAAATCCCGAAAAAAATTATTCTTTTTAATGTTAGGAAAAAGCTTAAAAATTAGTTTTTGAATAGTTTTCTCTTAAAATTTGTGAAAGTGCTGAAAAAAATTTTATGCTCAAAATTGAATAAGCCCTCAAAACTTTACAATAGGGATTGAATATTCATGGAAACAAATGTTGGCTTGTTGATTGCACATTTTCACTGTTCTAATTGCGTCCTTTTGATGCATAAATTGTTGTTTCCTTAGCCTAGTTAGGAATTGAATCTCAAAACTCACGATTGCTATAAAATGTAGGGCACTAGATGATTAATTAGTGTAATCAAGTTTTCAACCCTAGATTTTTTTGTACATAGGAGTAAAGTAATTCTCCCATTACTTTAGGTGGGTATCTAATCGACTCACCATAAACCGATTAATGGCTCTTAGATAAAAATAATTTTGTATGTTAGTTGCGAATTAGTACGAGCTTGGAGAGCTTGAATTAAGTCTAGACTTAATAATTTATTAGCCAAATCTTAGGTGGCTCACCCAAGATTAGGTCGTGACAATATTGAATCGGAACTTTTGCACAATGTACAATTAAATTTGTAATGTTATTTTGGACTAGACCTTAAAGTTTTTTTTTTTTATTTGTATTGGCCCATCTATTTAAAATATTGATGAAAGCGTTGTAACATGGTATTAAGTTGTAGTTAATTGCCATTCTAGCCCCACAAGTGCTATCCGGCTGTCAAACGCCTTAAACAATATGAAAAACAAATCTATTTTTTAGAAAAATTCAAAGATGCTTTACTCAAAGGTAATCTACAAGAAAAACTATCAGAAAAAAGCATCCTACTAAAACACACTTGGGATGTCTTTGCGTTCGACTAGAATTTTAGCCTTAGCACGGGACCGACAAAATCTGGTGAATATTTTAATATTTCTCTCCCCATAATTTCATAATTTTTTTTTTTAATTTTCAATCTCTTGTTGAGCGATGCTTTCTTGAAATACTTCGTAGAAAACAAATGCCAAGCTTAAATTACTCTTAAAAACGAATTAAAAGTACATATATTATCTTTTAGTCAATTTTGTTCATGACTATTCGGTAGAACATAATTGCGACAGGTTTTTACACTGTCATTTTGAGATATTACTTAAAATCATGGTCAATTACAAAAATAATAATTTTCTATGCCTTTTTTTTTTGCTTGAACAATTGTCTAAGCCTTTAATCTGTAAAATTTAGGCAGAAATGAAAAAAAGTTTTATTGACGATAAAAGAGATTAGGTATTCCTTGCTAGTTAGTGTCTTTCATCATGGTTTTTAAGTATCAAACTTATAACACAATACAAGTTCTTTCATCTTAAATGGCAGATTGTATGTCTTGCTGTTAATGTTGTAAAAGTCATTTCTTTATCTTTCTAAAAAGAAAAAAGAATCCGCTCTACGATAAAGTTATTATCAAGTAAATTCCCTTGCTCGATCTTATGATCCTCTCACAGGTTTGGATAAGATCTTTTTGTTCTTATTGAATTAACTAAGATAATGTAGATCTAAGAGTCCAATAGGTTTCACTATCACCCTTTATCATATTTATGAGTAATCTTATCACGGTTGGAATATGTGGCATTTTTTTAGTTTTGAATTTGTTTGTCTTTCCCCCTCTCACTCCAAATTTGATATCTAATGTAAGGACCCGGACCTCCCATTGTGTAATATTGTCTGCTTTGGGCCTTGGCCCTCATGGCTTTAAAACACGTTACACAGGTTAGAGAACCCAAGCCTTATAAACTAGTCACGTGCCCCACCGCCATCCCTCCTCCCTGCGCACCGCCGCCTGGGCCGTCACACTCTCCCCCCCTGGGAGCATAGCGCCCTCGCTGTCGGAACCCAAGCCTTATAAACTAGCCTAGAGATGCACCCCACCGCCATCCCTCCTCCCTGCGCACCGCCGCCTGGGCCGTCACACTCTCCCCCCCCCTTGGAGCATAGCGCCCTCGCTTGTCGGGAGTCGACTCTGATACCATTTGTAAGGACCTGGGCCTCCCATTATGTAATATTGTCTGCCGTCCCTCCTCCCCACGCACCGCCGCTTGGGCCGTCACATCTAACCTCAAATTAGATTATATGAACTATAAATTAAGGGGAAGTAAAGTAAATTGAGATTTCATTTTTTTGCCATCATGTCAAATTAAGATCAAATTATGAAGAAAAAAAAAAAAAGAGTGAAGGTAAATATTTTTCTAGCCTATTTTTGTCTTACAATTATTATCTTTTTTGGAAATGAAAATTTTATTAAGATTAATTGCAATATAATTAGGGAAAAGCAAAGACTGAAAGTGAATGGAGATTTTACTTGCAATAAGAGTGAATTGGGATAAGATTACGAAGAAAAAAAGATATAAAGGAGTGAGTAGATTTTGTCTTGACCTATTATTATTATTATTATATGAAGGGAAAAATGAAAAATTAAGAAAAGATAAAGGGAAAGAGAGATTATTATAAAGCCAAAATGGCCATAAGATAAGTCTACTTCAATGCACAGCTTCACATATAGTATATTAAATTCTCACACTTAAACTAGCCCAAATGCTTGCACAAACATAAGACCATAGCAAATGGCAACATAACACATGTTCAAAGCACACAATCAACCCTATAAGTCCTTATAGGCAATTACTACACGTTACTATAGGAATAAAGGATCAAATGCAGGAACATACTTAATCCAATCCCAGACAAGAAAGACAGTCAGTCACTGAAATCTTAACAGTGGGACAGATTCTAGCCTCTTCGAATATGGGCTCTGCATTGTCTACTTCAACCGTCGAGCTCTCTGGTTAATTGGGGGGGAGTTGCTGAGCCACTTCACTCATTGTTGGCCTCTTTCTACCGCTTTGGTCCAAGCACTCCACTGCAATCTTAGCAACCGTTTCTACTTGCTTGATTTCATCTTCACCAGCGGCCTTAAAATTTATGACATCAAAGAGTGTCCCGTCGTTCACGGAAGAGATGAAATGAGGGATAATATTGATTGGCTCCTCGGATTTATTAGCAACAAAACTTGTAGGCTTCTTTCCGGTGAGCAACTCCATGAGGACAGCTCCAAAATTGAATACATCACTCTTAATTGTTAGCTTACCAGTGGTTAAATATTCTGGATCAATGTAGTCCAATGTGCCTTCTATTTCAGTGGCTACGATGTGACTATGCTGCAGTGATTTAAGTACTGAAGTTCCAAAATCAGATATTTTCACTGAGTAATTTTGATCAATAAGTATATTCGCTGACTTGATGTTGCCATGAATGATTTCGCTGGAATGCATTTCCTTGAGTGCAAGTGTAGCTTCAGTGGCTATTTTGAGCCGGTTTTCCCACGATCTCAAGAAGGTTGACACTTTCGGATGGATGTGTTTGAAGAGGGTATTGAAGTGGGTATCATTCGAAATGTATTCATAAACCAGCAAGGGTATTCTAGTCTCCAAACATATGCCATAGAGCTTCACCATATTTTTGTGGTTTGTTTGCGTCACAGTTTTAAGTTCATCTTGGAATTCTTTCTTCATTAGAGGCTTGTGCATATCTTTAGGCTTCTTGACCGCGACCTCGATATGCATTGCTATTCTTCCTCTATTGACGGAATTGGAACCACCCTTGCGCACTGCTACTCTCCCTTTGTAGACGGAACCGAAACTACCCTCGCCTAGCTTCTTGCTTTCATCGTAGTTGTTGGTTGCTTTTGCCAGCTCTGCCTCCGTAAAGATTTGAACTCCTTGACTTTTGAAGAACTTTCCTCCATTTCGTTTGAAGTTTATCTTTCTAATTCTCCACTTCCACGTGACTGAGGCTGAAGCACCAGCATATATGCAGACGACAGGTACAAGAATCACTGCCAAAGAATATATGTTACTAGATTACTTATTCAAGCATGTAATCCTCATACGCTCCCCATACTTAACCAAAAAAGATTAATTTCAAACGCACAACCCATTTAATATTTTTTAAATATATATTTATATATTTAAAACATATAAACATATTGCAAAATCATATGTTTATGATTTAGCCTAGGACTGAATAGGGACACCTGGCAGCCTGTGGCTCATTGCTTGTGTTATTGGGATTACACCAACTAATATAATAATCTTTAAAACATATAAACATATTGCAAAATCAAGAATGGGCGATAGAATATGAACTATTAGGTGAATGATGAGGAGATAGACTTACTTGCAAGAGCTATATCGCGACGATTATCACCGTCGCAGTCACATCTGTAGCTCCCGGGCAGATTCTCGCACTTTCCATGGCATGGGTATTTCTGTGGGTCCTCGCACTCATTAATGTCTACATTATGCAGAAGACAAATTGAACCTTTATCTTGGTTAATGGCAAAAACAGATTGAACAAGTTGGTGCATGGATTATTAGACGGGCAATGCTATCCCATTCAAGTTTTGTTCATAGTATTGTGACAAATATTTACTCTCTTTTAAGATATCTCCTTTCCATATCCTTTGTCTCTCTCCCTGTGGAATTCGAGCTCAACAATGGCGTCGTTCTTTGCCATCGATGGAGATCATCGCTGCCTCGAACTCTATCTACGTGACCTCATTGAGGGCACAAGAGCTCAGAAAGGATCTGCATAGAAAACTTGCAGAAATCGAGCTTTTGCAGCGATGCATGAACCCCACGTTGCAAGAGCAAGGCGAGGGGTTGCTGTTTTAATATCATTTACCTAGGAATGAGAAGATTGATCTTTACAAGCATGAGTGAGGTGGGTGTGCTGATATGTATACCTATCACTAAATACGATGGGCTCATTGGATCTTTTTATTTAGATACATTTGAGTACGTGTAGCAAGTTTAGTGAATATATAATTAAGAGGGCGGCGGGACAGAGTTTAAAGAAGAAGGGAAGATTATTGTCGAAACGTGGGGATGGAGCTGCTAGAAATACAAGCCATCGTAGGATGGTGGCAAGGCCTTGACTTATTCTTTTAGGTAAAGAGTCCAAAACTTAGGAGAAACACGTGTCCAAGTTTGAATTTATTCGAGCGGGCTTTATCACAATTATTGATCATGTGAATCTTACATTCCACATGCTCAATACAAGATATAGATTTGGGTCCTAGGAAGATTACCTAAACTTACATAGACCTCCCATTAAAATTATTTGGTGGTACAAATCAAAACACACTGTCCCCAAACTACAGGAGACCTCGAGGATGCAGGGATTGACGGAAGGCTTGGGCTTGTAGACAATGGGGGCTTGGACTTGTACTTAGACCCGGGGACGGCGGACGACCAGTGGAGGGAAGCGACGTCATCCAAGCTGCAAGCGACCTTGAGGATGGAAGGGCTGAGGGGAGAGCCTAGGGGTCACAGGTGATGACGGCTGGGGATATGGGCTAGGTTTTGGACCTAAGGGTAGCCGCAGGGGGCAGCGGACGACCTAATTGGTGAAGCCGTCGCTGGAG
Organism: Eucalyptus marginata; assembly: GCA_014182565.1. Taxonomy (NCBI): domain Eukaryota; kingdom Viridiplantae; phylum Streptophyta; class Magnoliopsida; order Myrtales; family Myrtaceae; genus Eucalyptus; species Eucalyptus marginata. The sequence goes on along the minus strand of CM024592.1, from coordinate 37,151,193 downwards.
GGGCATCGTTGGACGAGGCGATGGTGGAGGCAACGGACAAGGCAGAGGCGGCGGCGAGAGAGAGCAGATCGTGAGTCGAGAGGGGGAGTGAGAGAGCAAAGCGTCGTCGGGGAAGGAGAGAGCAGAGAGCGTTGTGTGAGATAGGGGAGAGAGACAATTTCAAAATTTCTGACAGTGGACCCAAAGGATGACACGTGTCATTCATTTAATGGACTATTGTAAATCTGAGCTGGTATTCTAACATTTTCTCCCACTTCCCCACCAGCAGCTGCAGCAGCACGCACGCACCATTGCCACGTCGCTCTTTCTGAAATGTTGCAGCAGTTTTGTCTTCTTCGTAGGAGACCTATAGATATGGTCTCCTCCGTTAATGGAAGAGACTAGCAAGCATATCTCATCTCCTGAGACGTTCGGGGGACTTGTCAATGCTGAGATGAGGTACAAGACAGACTCGGGGAGAGAGAGAGAGTCGTCAAAGTCGTTGCTTGGAGTGGAGCAACTGTTGCCGTGGAGGACAGGGAGTGTGTTTTGGTATGGTAGAGAGAGAGAGAGAGAAAGAGACGGCTGTGTGGTGGTGGGCGAATGATGTGGCGGCGGCAACGTCGTGAGGTGGCACGCCAGAGAATGGAGGTAGAGGTTGAGGAGAGAGAGAGAGAGAGAGAGAGAGGGTGGTGAAATTCAAACGGCGCCTCACTAAATGGGTAAACTGGATGGGAACCATGCATAAATTAGTTATCCACACAGTTCATTCAGAGGCGATAATGCATGAGTCGCATGTGTTAATTACCTCGACACCCGCGGGAGCGATCATAGGGATTCCCCTCGTACCCAGGCTCACAAAAGCAATGGTAACCCGGTCCATCCCCCAAGTCGTCACAGCGAGTGTTGTTGCCACAGGCGTAGCTCGACTGGTTCAACTCGGCCTGTGCGCAGGTGACGTCCCATCCGATCATCCAGTCCAGAACAAGGTCCGCCGTCTTGCCCAAATCATTCGGGGTCGGGGGACTCCTGCTGGAGGTATGGAATAACTCTGGGTCCCCCACGAAGGCCACTATACAGGGGTTCGATTTCGAGACCGACACGTGTCTGGGGAATGTTCCAATGTGGAGCTTCTTGAGCCCCTTCGGAATGGATACTTGACAGCAACCGAGACCAAGGCAAGTGGTCTCCTTCGCCAAGTCGACGTGCCCGCTGCAGTTGGAGATGCAGCCGCCCAAGGAATGCCCATTTTCTTTCATGAACACGTAGGTGCCACAGCCGAAGACTATGAGGGTGTTCTGGGTGGCCGACAATCTGTACTGTGGATATGAAGATAGTTCGATGAACAGATCATTGCTTCCGTTTACTGACTGGCCGGTCTCGTTGTAGCAAATGTGTAGTTCGGGGAGTCTGACGACCATGGTCGAGTCCCTGACTGAGATCTTGCTTATCGAATAATTCCCCAACTGTAGTCGACCACCTCTCCCTTCGGTCTTATTGCAATGGAGCAAAAACTCTTCGGAACTCGCGCACTGGAGTTCGAGCCCGAAGGGATAAGGTATGGGCACTCTCCCACACCTGTGTGCACAATGTCCAGCCACGGTGGGAGCGCCGCCTTGTCGCAACCACCAGGCTACAGCCACCAGTAGAAGCTGCCGCACTATCTTCATTTCCAAAAAACTCTCTCAGACTCTCTCTCTCTCTCCCCCTCTCTCTCCTTTTTGGGACCTTTGTGCTTCTGGTCCTTGTTCACAGAGTGGGAGTCAAGTATGAGATGCTCACCCCAACCCATTATATTGGGAAATGATTGTGCGATAATCTTTAATGTACTGTGAGAATAACAATCTATTTTGAACGACAAAAAATCAACTCACAAATAATTACAGATTATTACGAGACTCATTTCTTTAAGAATTTATAACTCATAATAAACTGTTATTCTCATAGTATTCAAAGACTGTTATGTTAGCAAAATCTCATTATATTCTCACATGGACAAATAGGTGAAATTAAGTATAGTAATAGAGGGCAAGAGTGCTAATTGTGTCAATAGGACAAAATTGAAGGATCCAATTGCATATATGAAGAAATGCAAGACAAAATAATTATATATATATGAAAGACATATAAAGGTTTTATTATCACAATTTTGAGTAAAGCTTACTTTCTAGTTGTTTTGGACATCTCAAGCCACCTTGGTCACAAGCTCAAAACTTCCTAATTGCTTGTTGGCCTTGAGAAATCTTAATATGTTTGTTAGTATATTTGACTGTGCCATGATATAAAATTATCATGATTATACTTTCACTATAGCGTGGTGAGTCAACAGTAATGGGCCCACTCAAATTAGCAGTAGTTTAAACGGAACATCATATTATGCGTTGGGGGAGCTCTTATGATAATCCTTAGTGGGAGTTAGTTACAAGTGCTTGCTGCAATTTCCTTTCACTTTACCTATCCAATATACTATAACAGTAATGCTATTACGATGTACAATAATATTTTTTATTTACACAAGTATCCTCGTTGTCAAGGTACATAATCGCAAGCTACCAAAAGCTATATTGGACAAAAGATAAGAGTAATTGTAGCATATGCAACCGGTGTAAATAAATTTTACAAGAACGACCTCATATACCATTGATTTAAAAGATTGATAGTAATAATCTTTAAATCAAAGATGCTGAGATTGCTTATATGAAACTTCTTTTGTGTTGGTGATGTATGATCTATTTTTGGATAATTAAATGAAGGCATGCTTTGTGTTGGGTCTCATGCTTTCAGCAATAAATCGACTACAAGAATGTATGATGTCTCAATTTTTTCTAATGTAGTTTGTCATAAATAAATCGTTGAAACGGTTTTTAATAATTTATTTTTTTCAGAAAAATGATAAGTTTAACATGATTTGAGAACATAAGTCAATTATTTAAATTCTAACACTCTCAATTTTCTCTTGCTTGATATTCCCATTATTCTCATATTTGGTCAATTCTTCCACTCATTAATTATCTCAACTACATATAAAATTGTTTATATAGAGAAAATTTTGTAGTTGTGGTGTTCTTATTAGATTCTTGCTGTTGTTGAGAACACAATGGAAGAAAAGACACTTTAAGACGTTGCCTAAATAAACATAAGAAATATTGTTATTGAGTTCTTAAGAGCAGGGTGAAGTATACTGTTTGGAAAAGGATTTGATTGATAAATATTAATTACATCTATTACGATAAAAATATTATCAATGTACATCTTCTTTTGTCCGACTACTTAATAAGTGTCATAAAAGTGCCTCTTTCTTAATATGTGACAATTCATATAACTGTATCGCATGCTAGTTTTATTCAAATCTCTAAATTATTAGTAAATATTATGCATAGTAATTAAGATCACTTATAGGAGAAAACCCATATCAAGCAATGAATAGAACAAAGATTTTTTTTTTTTTTTAAATTTTGATTGAATCTTCTTAAATTAAATGGTAATTGACTTGCCATCAAAACCTCGAAAATCTCCAACGTAGTTCAAAACAAAATATTGCCTTTTTTTTTTACTACGAAGAATATGGACTATATGACTTAAACAAATGTCACAAATACGTGCAATTCGCATGTTCACATATATCTAGTAAAGCTCTATATATTCGGGGAGACAGACGAGATTACTCTGAACGTAAGACTCTATAATATAATATATCGCATTCAAATTAAATGTTTAATCATTCAATCAATAATTCAAGAATTTAAAACAAAATGATTAGGCGGGGAAAATTGTAAACAAACTATTTTGATCATTGATTCCTCTTTCTTTTTGAAAACTTTTTTTGGTTTTTTGAAAGCGCTCATTGAGTCCTCTTTCGGGCAGTCGTCTTTATATTATGCATTGCGCACCTCTATCGAGGCCAAAAGTAATGTGTTTCACGGCAAAAGCGAAACATAGGAAACAACCTTTTTATCATCCTTTCAAGCTTTTCCTTTCCAGTTGGCCTGAACCTGCGTCCCAACAGTAACAACATGTTATGCACGTTGATGAGTCCAATGGATCTCCAACGTTGATTTGCATGGGCTCCACATGCAACTAATTCATCTAAATGCTGAAATTCATTGGGATTTTGTGCATCCGGTTCAGGCACGTGTGGCTTGGGTTGCACACTAAAACCTCTAGGCCCGATGCCTGGTTACCGCATGATCCTAATATGGGAAGACTTGGTGACGACAGTGGAAGAAGACTCGTGAGTCGTCTTGGAATCTTTCTAAGAAAACAATAATATGCGAGAGAAAAGTAAAGACATGAGATATGTTGGGATTCCCAAGAAAGTAACTAAGATTATCTCTACCTAGAATTATCTTTTCTTTAATCGAGAACCATTGTTTTTTTTATAAAAAAAAAAAGACTTACTTTTCACGTTACAAATAACAGAGATAATGATGTTCTAGTGTTTGAAAAAACAATCCCCTTATTTGTATGGTTAACATATATTGTGTACTCTTTGCATAGACTCGACGTGTATTTGTAATCATATTTAGGGTTATACGAAGATGTATTAAAATCATCAAAAGCAACAATCTTGCAATAATCTCAAGAATTTTCTAATGATATGCTGTAGTAATTGATTCAGGCATCCAAAAGTACATTTGAAATCTCTGGATAACTACATTTTTAAGCAAAACTACTTATTAAATGTGTTTCTTTACTAGCAAAATTTTTTCATGCACCTAAGACCATTGGATTAGATTCATCATAGCCATTGATCATGTAGACCACATAAGTGAGCCCCACAATGTTTTAGTTGGAAAATCGCCTCTATTTAAAGTTGTGAACCAATGAACTTGGGAGTCATGTCCTTTTGTATGCAATACTTCAGTGTTTAGTGATTAATATGATTAAGTATGCCTAAAAGATGGAATACTCTTCTTTTTCTAAAACTTTCTTGTTAATATCATAAATTGGTTGCATATGGATATAATGTGATAAGTCAATCACAAAATCCATGTCATATGAATTCTAGTTAACTTTGTGTTTGAGTTTTGAAAAATTAATGCCACCTTCTAATGGAAAAGGATTTGATTTATACACGGTCGGTACACACATAACAATAAAAATCGGTATTAAAATTATTAATATATATACTTTTTTTGTTACTTAACTAGTGTCGTCATTCTTAATATTTGAAAATTTATATAATTGTAGCACATGATGGCGCAATCTAAATTTTCTAAACTATTAGTGGTACTATGTAGTAATTAAGATCACCAATAGGAGAAAATCGTACTTAGGTAAACCTTGAATAGAATAATGATCGTATGTTAATTTTCATTAAAACCATCTTATTTTAAAAGGGTAATTCATTTGCTATCACGACCCAAAAATTCTTGACACTTAGTCCAAAACAAGTTAATAACTTTTTTTTTCTTTTTACGGTTCAAAGTATCCAAACTATTCAACTTAAAAGAATGTCACATACACACGCAATTCGTGTGTTTACATGCATCTAGTAAAGCTCTGTGGCGCAATTCGGGTGGGACTTAATCTCTTGTATTGGCTTTGGACCCAACTGACCTGCCCTGCACTCAAGGAAAAAAAAAAGAAAAAAAGAATACAATCTCCGTACATAAATGAGCCTAGTTGATCGTGGACGTTGATCTATGTGATTCTCATATAAGATTGACCTTATCTAAGAACTGAAATTCATTGAGATCTTGTGACCTAGTTCATGTAAGTGCGGCTTGGATCCACACTAAAATCACTAGGCCCAAACTGCAAGGTGATGGCAACACGAGAATCTCTCTTGCTACAAGAAGAACCACAAGTCGTCTCAAAGTCTTTCGAAGAACATGACAAATGCCAAAGAAAGAGCATCCAGAAAAGACGTGGTGGGGTTCAGCCTATCCATGCGGAGGATGACCTTTCTCGATGACGATATGTCTGCTACGCGAGGTGGTCCTCACTCGACCATTCTCTATCGCCATGGACGTCCAGGAGATGAGTACATGGGCTCCACAGAGTGTCTTTCTCGGTCTTCTTAAACATGACCGAGAAAAATAATGATGAATTATAACAACAGCAGCATCCAAAAGAAAATAATGATGTTTTTCTCATTTCCGCAGATTCATATTCCTATTTTTGCATTTTTATTTCAATGAGGTCTTGTCATTTAATTTAAGGATAAAAGCCACAAAAAAACCTTAGATTATGCCGATTGTGACGTATTTATCCTAATTTTTTTGTGATACTAAAAATATCAAACTTATACCATGTGACATATTTAATTTAAATTTGTACAGTGTAACACATTTATCCCAAACTCTTGTTTTATGACATTAAAAAACCCCAGACTTTTCTTTTGTGATACCAAAAACCCCAAACTTTCTTCTATGACACCAAATTTAGCATTTGTTAGTTTTATAAAACAAAATTTTACGGTTTTGGTGTCACACAAGTATAAGTTTAGGTTTTTGGTGTAAAAAAAATTAGGTAAATATGTTACGGCTAGTAAAATTTGGAGTTTTTGTGGCTTTTTTTCCTTAATTTAATTATATACTACTTTTATATGTTTTTAGTTCTAAAAATGTTGAATTCATATAGTATAGATGTATCTCTATACTAGAAGAAAGTATCAGCCATTATCTTTGTGGAGAATTACTTTTCTCATTTAGGAACTATCAGTTTCTAAAAGAAGTCATTCTTTATATCTCGAATTACAGAGGTAAAGACATTCTAGTGTTTAAAAAAACAAGCCTCCCATTTGTATTTAGAAGAAGAAGAAAAAAAAAATAGCTGACATACGATAATAATAATTTTCTTCATAAAACATGCTTGACTTACATAAAAAATTGGCCATTAACCGACATGTTTGTTCATGTGCCAACAGATGAATATACAGTTACTAGAGTCTCTAGTATGTGTTTTATTCTCATTAGAACTTTTTTTACAGTGTTCAATCAAGCTCATAATGTTTTTATTTTGACTAGGTCCTTTAAGTGTGTGTTTTCACTTGTATTTGGCCATCTATTTGAAAAATTGACGAAAGTACTCATAATATGGCTTTAATTTGCAGTTTATTGCCATTTTAGCATCAAATGTGGTGTTACATTTTGTCATCAAAAACCTTAATCAATACGAAATAATAAATATTTTTGAAAAATTCAAAAAACTAGAGTCGTCCAAGTGCAATGAGGGGTCTTACATCTTGTCAAGCTTTGGCGTGGCCTAGTATTTCAAGAAAATTCATGGAACTTGTGGAATCTACAATGGTAGTTGCGTGGCATACTTTGCAATAGTAATCAAGAAAAACTAAAAAATGTCGGACCCGTTGATTTTTGTTTTTATCATTTACCAGCCACACCTGATTCCAACCAATTAACATTAGAAATATCAAAGTAGAATTTCTATCATTATTGCTCTTGATTCTAACTCTCTAAGGAAGGGCAACTTCCTTTGCTCCTTTAGCTTTAAACAAAGATGCGTTCAGTGCCATTCCTTGTCCAACCAGCAGATGCAATTGACAAAAGCAGCGCCGTATTCCAAATGGTGGGCCCAAGACAGCCATTATCTTCCCTCTTTAGGAAGGAATCCTTGACAAGATCGTCCGTCCAATCATGACGCTGGTCTTGACCTGGAAAGCAAAGCAACAACTTACATGGCTGACTCATATCTCTATGATTCGAGCTTCAATAATTGCTCCATCCGACTGTGGAGGCTTTCTTTTATTAGAAGTCTGATTCGCATTATCATGTTGCAATCTATCATAGAAATTTTGAAACTCAGTTTAAAATGATTAAAATCGTGAATAGAGACCTTTTTTTACTTTACTTGTGAAATAAATTAGTTTCAAATGGATTGACCATATATACAAACTCGACATCGTATTTAGATCTTTACATACAAACTATTATTTTGATTTATAGTAGATAGAATTAAAAGACAAAGATAGATCAATTGATAAACGCTAATGATTCAATTTGCTCTGTGTTAACACACTAATCCTAAACCCAATAACTATAACCCCCTGCTTTTGTGGGAAATATAAAATAGCAATAATAAGAACAAGAGACTTTATGCGAGCTTATGCCTAAGTCTCTTTAATAACAGCCACTTTCGTATGAAGTACCATGAAAAAGATGTCTTGTTTTTGGTGTGCCTCTCGAAGGTGGACAATAGCATGTCTTTTAATGAAGCAAATTTTCTAAAATTCCACCAACGTGTTCTTTGAGGTAAGAACGCAAATTTTGCATGATGGACCTGTGTTTTTTTAAATTGTGATCTTAGTTTGCAAATTCAACCTTTCTATTCAACACGATCTCTCACAAACATATGTTATTTTCAAGTTATGAGTCATGTGGACTGTGAAACTCTAAACAAATATAAAAAATTGATTCATTTGTAGTGGTTGATATTCTTGAGATCTAACACTCTTTTTGCAGGGACATATTTTTTAAATGAATGCTCAAAATTATGCTTCCCATGCTTTTGATGAGTACAATAAAGTATCTGGACTGTTTGACTTGAACAAATATGACAAACATATGTAGTTCATCTATTCAAACATATTTAGTAAAGCTTCTCCACATTGTGGTTGGTGAGACTTATTTTGAAGGCGAGACTTTATTGTGAAATTTTCCGCATATAAATTAAACGTTTAATCATTCGATTAATAATTCAATATTGCAAAACAAAATGATTTAATAGAAGTTATCACCAAATGGTTTTGATCACAGAGGCCTCTCGAACCGTCTTTTCTTATATTAAATGCAAAGTCCATCACGTTGAAATAATAGTTGTTTATTTTTGCACGTTTTGCTAATTTGGTTTTGTCGCGACTCGATTTTGTTGTCCGATCCCTCTTGCGAGGAAAATAAAAGGGGAAAATGTCAGATTTATGGATACTTGAGTATAAAAGTTTCCTTACAGTTCTCAAGCATAGGGATGTCATCACCTCATCCCCCGAACGAACCTCTTGTGAGTTCCCTTTACAAAGTTGCGAGTTTTCCCAAACTCGTACCCCATGTGAAAGTGGAGTGTCGTGACCCATATCCACACAAGTAACACACCTCGAGAGAGGAGGTTGGGTGTGAACTTCATATTTAAGGGTACATTTACCATAGTAGCCCTCCCTCTGGTACTTCTTCCTAAGAATGGCATCACTTCATCCATTAGGAATTTTCTACATGCGGGTATGCTAAACCATGGTAAGTTCTATTGGGATCCACACCCTGCGCGACGGGTTCATTTATACGATCTAGTTGTTTAGGGCAACCTAAAAATAAGACGGGAGTTGCCACTGACATCATTTTTGGGGGTTGGTTGGAAACCTAATCAAGGGTCGAGAGTGTTTCCTCAATTTCTACACAACCAAATATCTAGATTCTAAGACTTGGGTTACGCCAATATTTTTATTAGCACAATTTTGGTACCTAAACAGTATATTGTGTTTACCTAACATATCCATGTATTTCTTCTTATATTTTCAGGATCGTTAGCTCTAAACTAAGCGATCATGCATGGTTGGTCATTTTCGTGCTAATCTATTTCTAAAAAAAAAAAACTGAAAAGGAAACATCCAATTGAATTGAAAATTACGATACATAAAGTAAACAATCAAGGAAAACGACCATGTTATCCTAGAAAATATAAAAGGAAAACACAATTGAAAAAGATAAGAACCAAAAGAACCCGCAACTCATTGGGTTTTTATATAAACGATGAGAATTCGAGACATATGTCAAGGATGAATGATACAGAATAATGGTTAGAATGGACATCGACTTTCACCGTGTCATCATTCTTAATATTTGAAAATTTATATAATTGTATCGCATTATGGCGCAATCTAAATTTCCTAAACTATTAGTGGTACTATGTGTAGTAATTAAGATCACAAATAGGAGAAGGTCCTACTTAGGCAATGAATAGGATAAATATCATATTTTAATTTTGATTAAAATCATCTTATTTAAAAGGGTAATATCACAACCCAAAAAATCTTGACACCAGATCCAAAACAAGTTAATAACTTTTATATATATATATATATATATATATATATATATATATATATATATATATATATAGATAGTTCAAAGTATCTGAACTGTTCTATTAAAAAGAATGTGCAAACGAATGCAATTCGCCTATTTACATGCATCTAGTAAAATTCGGTCACAATGTGGTTGGTGAGAGTAATTCATTACATACAAATTAAACGTCCGATCACTCAATTAATAATTCAATATCACAAAACAAAAATTTGACTAAAAGTTATCACCATATATTTTTTTTTTATCAAGAAGTCCTTTGGAGTCTCTTTTTTATATTATATGCAAAGTCCATTGCGTCCCTCTCTCTCGATTCAACCTAAAGTAACACGTGTTGCACACAAAAATTACAGAAACGTACGTTGGATTTTCTTTGGTGTTTGCTTTTTGTACGGGCGGGGGAACCTTTACCTCTTTATGTTGGGTTTGGACCCAGTAGACCTGGCCCAAGACTCAAAAAAATAATAACAATCTCCGTACGTAAATGAGCCTAGTCGATCATGGACGTTGATTTATATAATTCTCGTATAAGATTGACCTCATCTAAGAATTGAAATTCACTGAGATCTTGTGACCTAGTTCATGCAAGTGTGGCTTGGATCCGCACTAAAATCAATGGGCCCAACGCCTGATGGCTGCAAGGTGACGGCGACATGAGAATCTTTCTGGGTACAAGAAGAACAGCAAGTCATCTCAAAGTCTTTCGGAGAACACGACAAATGCCAAAGAAAGAGCATCTAGAAAAGACGTGGTGGGGTTCAGCCTGATCCATGCGGATGATGACCTTCGATGACGATATGTCTGCCACGCGAGATGGTCGTCACTCGACCATTCTCCATCGCCATGGCCGACCGGGAGAGGAGTACAGGGGCTCCACAGAGTGTGTTTCTCGTTTCTTAAACTTGACCGAGAAAATAATGATGAATTATATAACAACAGCGGCATCCAAAAGAAAATGAGGTTTTTCGCATTTCCGCAGATTCATATTCCTATTTTTGTATTTTTATTTCAATGAGGTCTGTCACGTGACATCACTATTTAATTTAATTATATACTACTTTTAAATGTTTTAAATCATTTGAATAATGAAAAACTGAAAATGTTGAATTCATATGGTATAGATGTAAAAAGTATCAACCATTATCTCCGTTGGAGAATTTCTTTTTTCATTCAGGGAACTATTAGTTTCTAAAGAAGTCATTCTTTATATCTCAAATTATAGAGATAATGACATTCTAGTGTTTAAAAAAAAGCAGTCCTCCTATTTTTATATTAACAACAACAACAACAACAACAACAACAACAACAACAACAACAACAACAACAACAACAACAACAACAACAACAACAACAACAACAACAACAACAACAACAACAACAACAACAACAACAACAACAACAACAACAACAACAACAACAACAACAACAACAACAACAACAACAACAACAACAACAACAACAACAAGGACGACTTTGCAATAATCTCAAGAATTCTCTAATAGTGTACTGCAATATTTGATTAAATAAGATTAGCATCCAAAAGTACATTTGCATTTATAGTTCCAAACAAATATAAAAGCAGTCAACTTGGAATTGTGCGTTGGATATGCTGATTTGGACTATCAATCAAAGGCAAATATAAAAAGTAGCCGACTCATTGTAAGAGTAAAAATTGACAACGCATATGATAATAATAATTTTCATCATAAAACATGCTCAACTTACATGAAAATTGGCAATTAACTAACATGTCTTTTTTCATGTGCCACATATGAATATAGCAACCAGAGTCTCTAGTACATGATTTATCCTCATCAGAACTTTTTATAAAATGTTCAATCAAGCTCGTAATGTTTTTATTTTTGACTGGGTCCTTTAAGTATATGTGTTTTTCTACTTGTATTTGGCCATCTATTTGAAAAATTGACGAAAGTGCTCATAACATAGCATTAATTTGCAGTTTATTGCCATTCTAGCATCACATGTGGTGTTAGATGTTGTCATCAAAAACCTTAAACAATACGGAATAATAAATATTTTTGAAAAAAAAAAAAAAAAAACGGAAGAGTTGCCCAAGTGTGATGAGAGTCTTGCATCTCTCGTCGGGCTTTGGAGTAGCCTAATGTTTCAAGAAAACTTGTGGAACATGCGGAATCTACAATGATAGCTGTATAACATACTTTGCAGTAGTGGTCAAGTAAAACTAAAAAGAGTCGGACCATTGATTTTGATTTTCATCGTTTACCAGCCACACCTGATTCCAACCAAATAACATTAGAAAAATCAAAGTAGAATTTCTATCATTATTGCTCTTGATTTTAACTCTCTAAGGAAGAGCAACTTCATTTGCTCTTTTAGCTTGAAACGAAGATATGTTTAGTGCCATTCCTAGTCCGACCAGCAGCGCTGTATTCCAAATGGTGGGCCCAAGACATCCATTATCTCCCCTCTTTAGTAAGGAATCCTCGACAAGATCGTCCGTGCAATCATGACGCTGGTCTTGACCTGGAAAGCAAAGCAACAACTTTCATGGCCGACTCATATCTCTATCGGTTACGTACTAAAAACCTCCGGGCCCGACGCCTACTGACCGCATGATCCTCGTGCGGGAAGACTTGGTAACGAGGGTGGACAAAGACTCGTGAGTCGTCCATTGATCAAGCAGATCACACAAGTGAGTTCCGCATGACCAATGGCTGCAATTGCATTGGGTCAATGAACGAGGCAAGATATCCTTTATTTGCCACAATGTTTTAGTTGGAAAATCACCTCTATTTAAAGTTATGAGCCAATAAACCTAGGACTCTTGTCTTTTTGTATGCAATACTTCGGTGTTTAGCGACTAATATGGTTAAGTATGCGTGTATTATGGAATACTCTTCTTTTTCTAAAATTTCCTTGTTAATATCATAAATCAATAGCATACGGATATAAAGTAACAAATCAATCACAGAATCCATGTCATGAATTCTAGTCAATTTTGTGTTTGAGTTTTGAAAAATTAATGCCACCTTGTAATGGAAAAGGATTTGATATATACATAGTCATTACACACATAACAATAAAAATTAGTATTAAAATTATTAATATATATATATATACACACACTTTTCCGTTGCTTAAGACACTTTACTGACCTTATTTCTGAACAAGACTCCCCAGGGAAGCTTCTTTATCCATTTTTCTTGGCAAATATGTTACGATTTCTCAAATTAAGGTTTACATTATGTGATATTGGCTTCTAAGTTCAACGGTTGTCTTGCATTCCAGTACTCAACAGATGTCCTTGGATGTAGGTTCCGTTTATGAATTTTCTTTCCTCTGTGATTTTCATAGGTGGGGTCAATATGTCAATTATGTCCATGTTGATGCCTAAGTTTGGAGAAATGTGGCTTGGTAGTTCGTAGTTTTGGTGTTCATTTCCAGATGTTTAGTTGACTCAAGACCATGAAGCTGAACCGAATGACATATGATTATATATCCCTCAGCTGCAATGAATAACATTCAACATAATCGATCCAAATTAATCATCAAACTACAAATTTGATTGATGTGAGTGCATATGTCCGACGAGCTGATGGTATCATACTTTGTTTCCAAAATGACAGAGTACCTATTCAAATGGAATTGGAATGATATTATATGCTAAATTTTTTTACTAAAATTCATTCTATTGATCAAGATTCCTTGTGAATACATGTAACTTAGCTTTGTTTTCAAAATGATTATTCTACCGAAAAGTAAAATAAGTTTATCAGGTTTATGTGATCAATTTTTTTTCTATGTAGCCCTATATATTGTTAACGCCTAAAATTTCATTTTAATTAATTAGGTTTTACTTTATTTTATTTTATTTTATTTTTATTTCATCTTTTTTCGGGTAATAAATAAACAAATAACAAAAAAACAGAAAAAACAACAAAAAACAAAGGCAGCCCCCCTCTCTCTCTCGTGCAGGCCTCCACAGCCCGCACAAGCTGGCCCGGCCTAGCTCCCTTGGTCATCTTCTTCCTCCTTCCTCTGCAATGCACGCGCCGGAAGCAGGACGCGCGCAATACCGGACGAACAAGAGGATGGCGACGCACGTGGAGCAGCTGGCGTTGGATGGGACGCGTAAGTGGGTGGAAGGGACGCCGGTTCGACTGCACCTAGGGCCGGTCAACGCACGTCAACCGACGGCCGAACCTCCGTCGACTAGCACCACCTCCGCCTATAAATAGGCCCCCGACGAAGGCCAAAGGGGGGGGGCCGGAGACAGATGCCGGGATCGAAGGCTCGTGAGCGCCAGAAGCTTCCCTTGAGAGACTTCAAGAGAGGCCCGAACACCCACGAGCCCAGATCTAATGGCGGAAGAGGTCGACAGCGAGCGCGTCGGAGAGACGAAGAGGAGAGTAGAGATCTGAGCCCACAGATCTGAAGATCTGAGGGCAACGGTCGGCCGAGGGTCAGATCCAGGAGTCGATCAAGCTCTGCCGTGACCCCAATCCCACCTTGACGCTGTCGCCATGACCCAGTGTTAGACCGGCCGCTTCGGTGTGCAGCCACCATCCGCTTCAAAAATCAGGTCAGTTACCGTCGTGTCGCCTTCATCCTCCGATGCTGCTCGATGCCCACCCCCGATCGCGTCATCACGGTCGTCCTCACTCTTTGCCCGAAACCCTAGCCACCGCCATCCCCGCTCGCCGCGTCGCCGTCCCTCCTCCGGCGCTGCAGACTAATAAAAAAGCTGGTAGCTGCGAGCCAAGTCACGACTCGGGTCGGATCCGGGTAGGGCTCCACGAGTCGAGTCGCGGCTGCAAACCGGGTCAAGGAGCGGTTCGGACCCGAATCAGGGAAGGGTAGGGTTTCGTCGGTTCCCCCCCAAAACGACGCCGTTTCAATAAAAAAAAAAAAAACAAAAATAATCCAAGTCGGGCCTTTAAAATAATATTTTAAATAAATAATTTATTTTCCGAAAAAAAGAAATAAAAATAATAATATAATTTATTTTCGAAAAAAATATTTTAATTTCCAGAAAATCGAAAAAAATATTTAAAATGTTAAAAAATATTTTATTTTCCAAAAAAAAAATAAAAAATATTCCATATTTTCCAAAAATGCCAAAAATCCGAAAAAAGCCAAAAAAGACTTATATTTTCTAAAATCCTAAAAAAAAAATCCAAAAATCCCTTTTATGTCCAAAAATAGAAAAGACCCCAAAAATGTTTTTTTTTCCCAAAATGCATGAAAAATCCCTAAAACATCCAAAAAAACCTCAGGGTTTAAACAATATTAGGTACCGAAAGGGCATTAGTGATTAAATAGTGTAATCAAGTCCCCGATCCTAATTTCTCTAGTTGCGCAGGAGCGAATATTTCTCCCGATATTTCGCATGGGTTTCTAATCAACCCACCCCAAATCGATTAGTGGCGACTCCGTTTTAAAAATTAACTTACAGGTTAAATACTTAGACTATTAAAGTCGTGAATTGGTGGACTTGGGAGAGTCTGGGCTTAATAAATTCAGCCGAGCCATTAGCCTCCGCGAGGCGCCCGACCCAATCGGGCGCCGAAAAAAAAGAGGTTGCGACAGCTTGGCGACTCTGCTGGGGAGTTTGAAGACTTAGGCCTTTGTTTTTCCTTGTTTAAATTATTTACTGACTTTGGTTTTTCTTTATACAAGTCAATGGCTTATAAATTTATTTTAATTTTGCTTAAAATAGATTTTCCTATGATTATGAATTGTTGTGCATGTTTTACTATTTCAGCACTACACATGACACACACAACCCGGCCGCCGGACCTGGGCCGCCATAGGATATTTAGGATGTTGTCAAGAAAGATACGACCTCGAACGCGAGACTACGATGTAGAGGTTGCATTTCTTTTCCCCGAATTTCTCTAGCCGAGGTTAGAAGGGTATGCTGCTAACGCGAGACTGCGACGGGCGGATACCCTTTTAATTTCAACAAGCCTTCTTAGTTAGAAATCGAGCCACACATCTCATGTGCATGTCTTTGTACTTGCCATTTTCTTTAAAAGCAAAGTAATTTATTTACTTTTACTCAGTTTTTTTATTGGCCCATGGCAATTTAGGGTAGGTTTTTTTCGAGTCCTAGTTTATATGCGATGGGAGAAGATGACACCCAGCTTATTCCCACTCCCAAGGCAGAGCTCTTCAGGTGGTGGGGTCAATTGGACCAGTATGCCCAAGAACGTGTGAAAGCCAAAGTCGGTCATCTTTTATCATTGATCCAAGTCCGTGTTCATCCCGAAGTCCTACAAGCCATGGCATATTTCTGGTGCCCGAAGATGACCACTTTTATATTTGGTGGGTTCGTGATGTGGACATCGAGCCATATCGAGGAGGAGGTGCTAAGGACCCATTGTCTATTCCTACTGGTTCGATCACTCGATCGCGGGCCAAGCAATTTAGGCAAGTGTTGGCGTCATGGTTCGTGATCTTCAACGTGGAGATGACCTTGGATCAAATCTTGAAGAATCTTGGAAATATTGGCGCAATTTGATTATATGGACACCAAATATTTGACCAAGTCAAATATATATATATATATATAGATATTCTTGTTTAGGAATATTCTAGAATATGACGCATTATATTTCTAGGGTTGGTTTTAGGGTTTGTGTGGCGGCTAGAAGGCACATATATAAGACCGACTGAATTTCTTTGGGGATAGATATTTTTACTTTGAGAAATAATTGAGAGATTCTCTTTTATTGTTCTTTTGAGGACTTGACCTAATCAAGATTCCCTTGTGACGGTCGATTTGACTTATCGAGCGAGATAGCGAATTCTTTCGCTCGTGGCGTCTATAACGTTGGTTGGTTGACACGTGTTCGTCAACGGGTCACGTTCATACCGAGGTTGCCAATCACAGGTTTGATTGGAGGTCGAGGATTGCAATTCGCACCCTCTAGGCCTTCGTAGAACGATCCTTCCGCAGCGATTCACATCAGTTCGAGCTAACCCCAACTCTGGAAGAATACAGCATCATCACTGGAATGCCTCTCGAGAAAAGGCTTGTTAGGCCATCAATAGGCGTTATCCCATTGCGTGGGTTAGCACGACTGTTAAGAACAAAAGTCCATGTTATGAGGCAAATTCTTGAAAACAACTATAATACCTGTCCCCTAGCATTTTTGACTGCCTCTTTTGAAAATCAACCTATGACCCAAAACAGCGAGATTTTTCTCTTGGCCTTTTTCGGGTTCATCATTTTCCCCCATCAAAGAAATGTCATAAGTCCAAAGACGGCATGGATAGTTGATCAGATCTCAAGGGGGCAAAATTATATCAACATGATTTTAGCTGAAACATTCTTGTCCCTCAATTGTTTTAAAGAAAACACGGAAAAGGCCATGCGGGTCTCCTCGGAAATTTTACAAGTCTGGTTCTTTTCTTACCTAAGCGAATTTCGATGCTTCATGCAATCGTCTGAAATAAATGATTTCGAAAATTCATTTTAAAAATTTATGGTTTTAGGACCATACATTCCTAACCAAAGTTGTTTAAATTGGATAAACTTTCTAAGAGACCCAGCTCCTGAGGCGTTCCAATGGTGTGCTAGTTGATTCCATGAAAAGAGAGCTTACTTTGCTTACAGACGCCGCCATCCAATTCCATTGCTTGGTTTCACCAATGCCATTTCTTATTTCCCATATCGGGTGGCACGGCAGTATGGAGCCCTTCAAAAGATCCCACCGCCTTTCAAGAGGAAGGCCCCTCCACTCTTTTTCACCCATCAAAGTAGTGAATACACATTCGAGATTGACATTATCGAGGAAACATGGAACATGTGTCATCGTAAAAGAATTGTGATACCCGAAGGGCTTGAGGGACATGAAAAGGACCATCACGCCTCTGAGTCCTACATCCACAACCATCGTATCCTGACAAAATGGAAGCCATCAATCCCTCACCCAATCAGTGAGATCAGCCAGCATGAGCAAGCAGAACCTATGCAAGGGGATTTGGGAATAGGCTGGATACATGTCTCAGAGCCGGTTCAGGAAAGCAAGCATTTGCGCAAGAGCAAGGCTCCTCGTCGCATATAAAATAGCAATCATGTGTCCCCTTGTGTTGATATCATGAAAATTCCGTCCCATTGTTTAGGGACTTTTGTTTAATACATAGTATTTCCTTCTGTCATTTTAATTTCAAGTTTTAAATGTCAGAAGTCTGTGGTCTATAAAATCCTCTTTTGATAAATAAAGAAGCAGTTAGACCATTGCCATGGGTCATCCTTGTTTACTTTCGTGCTCATTCATGATTTTTGCGACACAGGTAATTATGAATCGTCAACTATCAGCCACTCGCGAATGGCCTCACGTGATAGGACCTGATCAGAATGATGTACAAAATCACCTCACCAACATTGAAGACAACGTAGGACAGATGTCCATTGTCCTTCAACAACTCTCAAGACAAATGGAATCCACTCAAGCTAAACCCAACTCCATAACTGCTTTAAGCACACTCCTGGCACCTGCAAATTTGCCAGGGGATGACTAACAAGATAAAGAGCTTGAAAAGATCATGAAAAAGTTGAGACAGCTGCAGGGGCATGATCCCATGAACTTGTCTTAATGCGCTGGCATTAAAATCCCCGAGGAGCTCAAAACACTGGAATGCGAAAGATATGCTGATACCTCCCACCCAGAAACCTACCTACAGGCCTACCTGGTCCGAAGGATGATTCAATCATACTAATCAAACCTGACTGACCCTGCCTTGCGATGGTACATTGTCAGGAAGATTAGTCCCCTTAAAACTTGGAGGGAACTAATCCATGTTTTCCACCAAGAATATAATATTGACATCAGCCCTGACATCGTCTTGCCCTACGAAGAATCGATAATCCCGGAGCACGAGGAGCCGTCAGTTGCTGAGATAGGAGAGGAAGATGTCAATGAAGCCTTGCATGATAAATGGACGACTGAGCAACACCATATTATTGAAAAGTTTCCCACTCGGAAAGGCAAGGAACCTATGTACGAGATCAAAGACACATGGCCTGTTCAAGACCAGGACACGACAGGATAGCCCCCCAAGCTTACTACAAGAGCTAGGGTTCAAAGAATACCAATCCCTATCAACCTGGAAAGTGAATCAGACAGTGAAACTCTAATGTCCCTCACTTCCCTTGACAGAATCAAACTGGTGAAACGAAGAGCCTTACTCAAAAGGTCTAGACTATGAGCCAAGAAAAGAAAGCCTAAACAAATCAATTCGACATCTACCATTGAGTACAGGCAAAATTTGATAACTGGTGAGCCGCTGCACCAAAAATTCAAGTATTCTCTGGAATACAACTCCGAAGGCTACCGCCGTCTAGAGTACGACCCTGATAACTTCCAGTCCCTAGAATACAATCCCAAGGACTTCCAACGTTATTTCGATGAAACTGATGATTCATCGTATAACCGTTTCCTACTCTCACCAGGGGATGAAGGTCCGTCAGAAAAGGAAACGTACGTCTTTATCCTCTACAATCCTAATGAACTACTAAGCTTGTCCTCTGACCATGAGGATAGCTTCAATACTTCATCCTCATTCGGAAATTTTGACCTAGAAGAAAGCAATGGAGTAATCTCGGTAGAGTCCAACTTCCCTGAAATAGAAAAATTCACCACTACAACGAATATGCAGTGGGAAAACCAGTGGCCTAACCAAGACATGTCAGGCCCGTCTTTCCCTCATATGATCATGACCCCCAACGAAGTGTGGATACCTAATCTTTGCAAGTATAACGACACGACTTGCCCCGTGGCTCATTTGCAATATATCCATACTGAAATGAGTTAGTACTATGGCCTGATGTCATTCACAACTCAGGCATTCCAAGAAACTCTTACGGGGTCTGCATTGCAATGGTTCGTCACCGCAAATATTTACCTCATAAGGATTGGAATGAACTGTCTTCCACATTATTGCATCAGTACCAAAATCAGATTGGAACTGAGCTGCCTTGCGAGAGTTTGGCCCACTTCGAAAGAAGACTAATGGAGGATTTCCGAGCACATGTAGGGAGGTGGAAGGCTTTTATGATGCAAACCCACCCTCAACTAGCCGAAGAAGAATTGATAAAGCAGTTCATAGAAGCTTTGCCCCACGAACTTCACTATTGGCTGCATGGGTTACACTTCCATAGCTTCAACGAAATAGTCATCGCATGCGAATATTTCGAGTTTACTGGAGGCGAGGAATTCAAAGACGCTTGACTTTAGGACCAACACTATCAAAACGCTCCTTTTCATAGGAGTTTTCATTAGTTTTGCTTGTTTTTATGTTTCTTATCTAGTGTGCTACTGTTGTATTTTTCATTCCGGTACTTTAATGTACAGTTATAATATTTTGTTTTGAGAACATGAGGCGGTATTCCAAACTAGCCCAGTGATGCTATCCAACCATGAAAAGAAAATATCATCCAAGGAGAATACTGAGGGCTGGGCTTCCTCATGCTTTTTCTTCCCCGAAGACATATTCTGAAATTAAAAAAATACTTCATCACCAAAAGCTTTCGTCCAAATAAGATGATAAATTCAACTATGTTTGTCTTTCTGACTCTCTCACTTTGTGTCTCAGAATATCATCCCCTTTGACTTAGTGTGACATGAGGCATTTGAAGCTGGCACATCATGTGAACTCGCCAAGTTCAAAGACACCCTTTTAAGGAAACAGGAAACGAAAGATAGGAGGTAATAGGCATAGGCATACAATTAAACTCAAAGTATGCACATCATGGTAACTCGAGGCAGGATAACCTCCCCCATGCTGCTTTCGACCTTCCCATGTTTGCAAGCCGTCCTCAGGAGCTCTATGCATTCCACCTCACTCCTATCCAACTCCTTCTCAAGACGGAGCAAATATCTCCTCCCCCCGACATGCCCGAACAATTAGACGGTACAGTTTCATTAAAGGGATTTCCAGCTTCGACAAGCCAAGGAGCACAAGGAAGAAATTTCTTCTCTTCCTTTGAATTTGTTACTGTCAATAGGGAGAAAATCCAGACAGTCAAGGTGATCTATAACCCCCACTCCGGAAATGACTCTAGGGTCTGGAAGCTTTGCTCCGTGTTCCAGACACGTATTCTTCCAAAAAAATAATTGCCATTAGAAAACTGGAGGTTTTTGATTGTCCATCTTAGATTCCATAAAAGCTTGAGGTACATGACTTTTTTTGCTTAATGCAGCTATAGTCAAAGACTGAAGAAAAAAATCCACAAAAGGAAGGCGTTGAAGATGAATTAACGACCAACAATCATGCATACAGGGCCACAAATGAGGAGGGCCAATCAAAAGAGACATTGAACTGTGTCAAAGACAAAAGGCCTTCATTGACACTCAAATATCCCTAGAAGTCAACAAATATAAACTTTGGGAAAGAGTAATTTGGTATCGTTTCCAATACTCCCAGTATTCGAACTCATTTTTGACACATTTTCTCCTATTGACAGGAAGCCTAGGATTCAAGAAACAAGCTTAATGGTTAATTTGGGCAAATCAAGTGACCCACATCAATTTACCTAGCTTGGTATGAAAGGACGTGTCGTCCAAAAGCCGGTTCGGTTAAATGGAAAAGGAAACTCCTCCCACAGACATTGTCGGTGCCTTTGGCCGAGTGGTAGCTAGGAAGGAGCAAAATGATCCAAAGTTGAGGGTTCAAATCCCCAACACGACAGTTAGCCGCTTAAAAAAAATAAAAATTTGCTTCTCTTGCACTTGCAAATTACAAGAAAGCAAATGACCTAACGAAGTGAAAATTATAGGAATCCATACCCTTCTCGTACTTCAGGTCTATTCAAACATTTGTAAACCAATGAAGGGTAATGTCGTATCACTTCCAAGTTATTCGACTCTTGAAAGAGCTTTTGACTAACATGATCCCTCTCGTCTGTTGCAGGATCAACTGATCGTCAAAGATGCAGAAAACAAATCAATGAAAGGCATGTCAGACCATGATAAACTCTCCCAAGCCAAATGGCGTCTCAAGTATCGCCAAAGCAAATAACATAAGCCTTTCAGGCCTCAAATCACGCGTGATATTGACCCTACTAATTGATCTATTTCCACATCTTCTCTTCTGCAGGGGCAAAAGCAGAAATGCCGTCAAATCAATGGTCAGATCCCCAATCCCAACTGATCCTTCTTGTGTCATTTCCCTACTTAATAAGGACAATCCATTGACACCCATTTGTGAATAGCTCTTTTGATATTCAAAATTCAGCACATTTGTAAATACAATTTCACCAAGTAAACACCCCTAAAGTTGTCAATAGGGTCTCTCGAGTAAAAAAACCATTCATTTACTTTGACAGTACAAACTCTCTCATGCGGGCATGCTTTCTCCAAATGGATTTTTGCATGATGATTTTGTTTGTCTAAATCACTTATTCCATTAAGGATTATTAGAATAAACAGCCAAGTGAAGAATACAAGATTAGTTGAGCATGCTGGATGAGGCGCGTCAGAATGATGGCAGGTAGGCCATATCCTACACACAGTCCCCCATCTATACACATGTGAGATGAGTGTAGAAAATTCCATGACTACAAGGTAAAGAATTCCCTCGTGAATGGTACGATAACCAAAATAGTGAGAGGCATTTCATTGCTCACCCCCTTTTGAGCCCTATACACTGGTGAAGCTTCTCTCATCAAGAATCACCCCACACTGAGGCATGTTAAAGACAAGGAAAATCAGCATCACAAGGTGAGAAGAGGGATAGAAATTCTCTTGATCGCACTTGCATCAATCTTCGAATGTCTTTATTGCATATGAACAGTCGCGTTAATTTAAGTGCCTTAGAATGACGAAGAGCAATTCCTTTTCTATGCATTTGTATACATCGTACAACCCAAGTGAGTCTGTAATTTTACCCTCACATTGAGACAAAGCAGAAGTTATTGTCATAGCCTAGAGCACTGGCTGAAGATGAAGACTCAAAGTCTAAATAATGGTGTGTGTGCTTCGATTGAACTCGCCTAGATCAGTTTCTCAAGCAACAAAAATGAAAAAAGCTAGGGGCATAAAAAAGCAGTGTAACTGGTAAAAGCAAGGTCAAATGCCCATAAATGAAAAGTTGGGATAAAAAAATAGGGGCATGAAAAAGCAGTGTGCCTAGTAAAAGCAAGGCCGGTGCCCCAAACAGAAAATACAGCCATTTGTATTCCCAAAAGAAGTTACTGTTGTGGTTCAATTGATAGAACCTTCATCTGATCATGAGAAGAAAGACCAGTGACGAATGCCGAGATAGTCACCAACTCTCACCCTTCTACATGTGAGCCGAGTCTATGTTATATTCCCATTGTAAAAAGTCTCTTCAGACTAGGGGCATTTCAATTAACGTAAGATTTCATATGTGTATAAATATTGCTCGAAGAAGTACAAGCAAGATTACTCTATCCCTTTTTGCAGGGTTCCTGACTGGTAAACCCGGAGAGGATCGTGCAACATTTTCGTCCATCGACTTCAACCTTGATGGTCTCCTTTGATGAGCTGCTAACCAAGTCTTCATCACAATTTCAACAAAGACTTCTCACATGGTAAAGTCGTATTACTTGCGAGAATTCTCGGACCCCTGCTAACATGATGACAGTGAGAAGTGTGATCCTTGTAAATCCTGCATTAATGGTCGGGATAAAACAACATTTCCATGAGAGTAAGTGAAAAGTCCTTTCGATCGAAAGTCCCTCATCCGGCATGCTCAAGACATCTACATTCTAAATGAGGGTTGTCTTTCAAATCTTCCCAGTGGAATTCGGATGATACAAAACTGACAAATTGTCATGCATAAATCACATTTGAATTTATGAATTTACAGCATATACAATCATTGTGTACATGTCTGCATTTTGTGTAAATAGTGAACATACTCTCAGTAATCAGAGATATTGCTAGGTAAGCATATCCCTATCCCCATTTGTCTTAAAGCCTACCACTGTCCAGGTACTCTCTTCTTGTCACTCGACATATTCAAGTCGTCCCCTGAGTTTGGGTGCTTGCAGCGGTCTAAGTATCCCCTTGTCTTTAAATACCCACCATTTGCCGGGTACTCCCTCTTATTGACACTCGACCTGTTCGAGTTGTCCCTAGAGTATTGATATTTGCAACTGTCCAGATATCCCCCTGTTTTTGAGTGCATACCGTTACTCAAGTACTCCCTCTGTTGACACTCGACGTGTTTGAATTGTTCTTAAAGTTTGGATGCTCATGACTGTTCAAGTATCCTTTTATCTTTGAGTACCGATCATCGTTCGGATACTCCCTTTCCGTGACACTCGACTTGTCCAAGTTGTCATCAAAATTACACCTTTGAATACTAGCAGTTACTCAAGTATTCCACCACATTATGCGCCTGTGATCACCCAGGTATGCTCTCTTACACTTGGACTAGTTGAGTGGTCCCCGATTATATCATTAAATATTTGTGTTCATCCAAATATTCCTCTACTTTGTACACCTTTGCCTTTTGCTACATTCAAATTCTCAATTACCAAGAGGTGAGAGACCTTCACGAATATCCCAGGTACGTCCTCGATATTCCCTAACTACCAGGAGGTGAGAGACCTTCACGAATATCTCAGGTACGTCCTCGATATTCTCAATTTCCGGAAGGTGAGAAACCTTCACGAATATCCCAGGTACGTCCTCGATATTCTCAATTTTCGGAAGGTGAGAAACCTTCACGAATATCCCAGGTACGTCCTCGATATTCCCTAATTACCATGAGGTGAGAGACCTTCACGAATATCTCAGGTACGTCCTCGATATTCTCAATTTCCGGAAGGTGAGAAACCTTCACGAATATCCTAGGTACGTCCTCGATATTCCCTGATTGCCAGGAGGTGGGAGACCTTCACGAATATCCAAGGTACGTCCTCAATATTCCCCAACTATCGGGAGGTGAGAGACCTTCACAAATATCCTAGGTACATCCTCGATGTTCCCTATTTGCCAGGAGGTGGGAGACCTTCACGAATATGCGAGGTACGTCCTCGATATTCCCATTTTCTAGGAGGTGAGAGACCTTCACAAATATCTTAGGTACGTCCTCGATGTTCCCTAATTGCCAGGAGGTGGGAGGCCTTTACGAATATGTGAGGTACGTCCTCGATATTCCCATTTTCCAAAAGGTGAGAGACTTTCGCGAATATGCGAGGTACGTCCTCGATATTCCCCATAACTAGGAGGTGAGAAACCTTCACGAATATGCGAGACCCATCTTCGATATTCTGTTTCCCAAGTATTCTAGAAATTTGTACTTGTGATCATCCAAGCACCTCTTCAACGCCTGCGAACGTTCAGGCATCCTTCAAAGTCCGTACTTGTTAACATCCAAGTACTCTTTGACACTTGCAATCAATCGGTATTTTCTAGCATCTAGTACTTGTGATCATACGGTACCCCTTCGATATCTCCAAACATCCAGGTATCCTCTAAGATTTTGTACTTGTGACCATCCAAGTACCCCTTCGACGCCTGCAAAGGCCCAAATATCCTCCAGGTTAGTACTTGTGAACATCCAAGTACTCTTTCAATGCCTGTGAATGTCCAGGTATCTTCCACAAATCGATGCCCTGAGAAAGGTCGGCGCATCTCCCGAGAAAGGTCGGATACCAACTGGTGTCCTTGACTGAGATCAGGCACCCCACAAATCGATGCCCTGAGAAAGGTCGGTGCATCCCCCGAGAAAGGTCAGGTACCAACTGGTATCCTTGACTGAGATCAGGCACCCCACAAATTGATGCCTTGAGAAAGGTCGGTGCATCCCCCGAGAAAGGTCGGGTTCCAATAGGTGTCATTGACGAAGATTAGGCACCCCACAAATTGATACCCTGAGAAAGGTCGGCGCATCCCCCTAAGAAAGGTTGGGTACCAACTGGTGTCCTTCACTGAGATTAGGCACCCCACCAATTGATGCCCTAAGAAAGGTCGGTGCATCCCCCGAGAAAGGTCGGGTTCCAACAGGTGTCCTTGACGAAGATCAGGCACCCCACAAATTGATGCCCTGAGAAAGGTCGGTGCATCCCCCCGAGAAAAGTTGGGTTCCAGCAGGTGTCATTGATGAAGATCAGGCACCCCACAAATTGATGCCCTGAGAAAGGTCGGTGCATCTCCTGATAAAATTCGAGTACCGACTGGTGTCATTGACTGAGATTAGGCACCCCACCAATTGATGCCCTGAGAAAGGTCAGTGCGTCCCTCGAGAAAAGTCGGGTTCCAACAGGTGTCCTTGACGAAGATCAGGCACCCCACAAATTGATGCCCTGAGAAAGGTCGGTGCATCCCCCCGAGAAAGGTTGGGTTCCAGCAGGTGTCCTCGACGAAGATCAGGCACCTCACAAATTGATGCCCTGAGAAAGGTCGATGCATCCTCCCGAGAAAGGTTGGGTTCCAACTAGTGTCCTCGACAAAGATCAAGCACCCCACAAATCAATGCCCCGAGAAAGGTCGGCGCATCCCCCGAGAAAGGTCGGGTACCAAATGGTGTCCTTGACAAAGATCAGGCACCCCATGAAGCCGATGTCCTGAGAAAGGTCGGTGCATTCTCCCAAAAAATGTTAGGTTCCAATAGGTGTTCTTAACAAAGATCAGGCACCCCACAAAGCTGATGCCATGAGAAAAGTTGGTGCACCTCCTGATGTGGACATCGAGCCATATCGAGGAGGAGGTGCTAGGACCCATTGTCTATTCCTACCGGTTCGATCACTCGATCGCGGGCCAAGCAATTTAGGCAAGCTGTTGGCGTCATGGTTCGTGATCTTCAACGTGGAGATGACCTTGGATCAAATCTTGAAGAATCTTGGAAATATTGGCGCAATTTGATTATATGGACACCAAATATTTGACCAAGTCAAATATATATATATAGATATTCTTGTTTAGGAATATTCTAGAATATGACGCATTATATTTCTAGGGTTGGTTTTAGGGTTTGTGTGGCGGCTAGAAGGCCTATATATAAGACTGACTGAATTTCTTTGGGGATAGATATTTTTACTTTGAGAAATAATTGAGAGATTCTCTTTTACTGTTCTTTTGAAGACTTGACCTAATCAAGATTCCCTTGTGACGGTCGATTTGACTTATCGAGCGAGATAGCGAATTCTTTCGCTCGTGGCGTCTATAACGTTGGTTGGTTGACACGTGTTCGTCAACAGGTCACGTTCATACCGAGGTTGCCAATCACAGGTTTGATTGGAGGTCGAGGTTTGCAATTCGCACCCTCTAGGCCTTCGTAGAACGATCCTTCCGCAGCGATTCACATCAGTTTGGTATCGAGCTTGCTTCTACAAGGTCTATTTATCTTTAATTTTTGTTTATATTCAGCAATTTGAGATTTATTGAGCTAGGGTTTCGGTTCTAGCCAATTTAGGGATCCGATTGGTTTTGTGCTTCCATACGTAGTTGTTTGCTGTTAGTTTTAATTTTTTTTCCTAGCATCTTAAATTGTATCTGAGTTCGTCAAAAAAAAAAAAAAAAAAAAGAAAGTTCTTCAAAAAAAAAAAAAAAAAAAAAAAGAAAGAAAGAAAACGCACAAAAAAAAAAAGTGCGCAAGAGAAAAAAAAACAGATTCGGCAAAAAAAAAAAAAAAAAATATAGCCAAAAAAAAAAAATCAAGAAGACGACTCGTTTGTTAGTGGACCGAATTGAAAAAAAATCAGTAGTGATTTGCGTTTCAATTGGAATTTTGAAAGTTGTACTTGTTGGTTTGAAATTGTTACTTGCTGAAACAAAATCGGTAGTGATCTAATCTTGTTTGATTAGTTTGATTGATTGTCGTGAGAGGGTTGAGAGATAGGTTTTGAGTCCAATAAAGAACTTGTGAAAAGAGAATACGAGAGGAAAAAGGCAAGAGTGTGTGAGTTTAATTGAGGAAAAAAAAAAAAGCCTAGACTTGAGTTAAACACGAGGGGAGTGACAAACACCTTGAGAGAAACACGTGAGGGAGTGACAAACACCTTGAGAGAAACACGTGAGGGAGCGATTGGTGAGGATTTTTGTGACTAACATTTATTTGCAGGTCTAAAATATGTCGCGCGAAGAAAGCGTGAATCAAAGGGAGGTTGACTCCATACGAAGGGATGAAGCGCTCGTGGAAAGCATCCAGCAATTGAGGGTCGTAGTGGAGGAGCTTAGTGGCCGAATGATGGGGAATGGCATGAGGGTTGATGGTGACCGAGAGATACCTCGAGGAAGGCCGCAACATCAGCGAGATGCCTCTAGAACACAACCTAGAAGGCAGCGGCATTATGATGATGATGAGGCCGACATGGAGGATGATCGAGATGCTCGATTTGGAAGGTGGAATGGAGCCCGAGGGTTTAGACACCGAGAAGATAATGAACTTGGCAATATTAAGATGAAGATTCCTTCTTTCCAAGGAAAGAATGATCCCGATGCGTATCTAGAGTGGGAGAAACGCATGGAGATGGTATTTGATTGCCAACGATACTCGAGCTCAAAAAGGTAAAAATTGCAGCTGTTGAATTTACTGATTATGCTATAATTTGGTGGGATCAACTTGTGACTAGTAGGAGCGCAATGGTGAAAGACCGATAGAGACGTGGGATGAGATGAAAGCGGTGATGAGGAGGCGTTTTGTACCAAGTCATTATCATCGAGATTTGTTTCAAAAGTTACAAAATCTCACACAAAGCAATAAGAGCGTGGAAGAGTATCACAAGGAGATGGAGATTGCCATGATCCGTGCTAATGTGGTGGAGGATCGTGAGGCCACAATGTCAAGATTTTGAGTGGTTTGAGTCGAGACATAGCAAGGGTGGTGGAGTTGCAACACTATGTTGAATTGGAGGAATTGGTGGACAAAGCCATCAAAGTTGAGCGGCAATTGAAGATGGACCGAAATCACAAAAGTGGAGGAGGTTCCAATCAAAATTGGAGATCCAATTGGAAGAGAGATGAAAAGCCAAATTGGAGAGGAAACAACACCAAAACCGAAACCTCAAAGGAGAAGGAGAGGGACGGTAAAGTTGGAACGAATTGGCTTCGAGGTAAAACCGAAAACCTAACACTAGAACTCGTGAGATTAAATGTTTTAAGTGTTTGGGCAGGGGTCATATGGCGAATCAATGCCCTAATAGGAGGGTGATGATCATGATTGGACATGGTGATGTTGAGTCCGAAAGTGAGAGGGAAGAAGAAGATGATGAGATGCCACCATTGGAGGATTGTAGTGATGGAGAAGTGGCTATAAAAGGAGACTTATTGGTGGTTAGGCGTTCTCGAGCGTGCAAGTAAAAGAGGAGGAGCATCATCAACAAAGAGATAACTTGTTTCATACAAGATGTGTGGTGAATGGTAAGATCGTAGTATGATAATTGATGGAGGTAGTTGTGCGAATGTGGCAAGTTGTACTATGGTGGATAAGTTGGGTTTGAAAACGACAAAGCACCCTAGGCCTTATAGACTTCAATGGTTAAATGATAGTGGTGAGGTGAAGGTGTCGAAACAAGTTCGAATTCCATTTGAGATAGGGAAATACAAGGATGAGGTAGAGTGTGATGTTGTACCTATGCAAGCGGGTCATGTCTTACTTGGAAGACCATGGCAATATGATCGAAAAGTACATCATGATGGATATACTAATCGTTATTCATTGGTGATGAATCAAAAGACTTATACCTTGGTACCAATGACACCTAGTGAGGTGTATCAAGATCAATTAAAGTTACAACGAGAAGCTGAGAGAGAGAGAAAAGGTGAGAAATCCGAGGGCTTGCGTGGTGTGTCTGAGACGCAAGGAAAAGGAGAGGCCGAGAGAAAGATTGTGGTAAAAACCGAGGGAAAAGAAGAGAGGAAAGAAAAGAGGCAAAATAATTTTTATGCAAAATCAAGTGAAGTGAGGAGAACCTTAGTTCTAGATCGACCAATGCTTGTACTTGTGTACAAGGAGGTTTTATTTTCTACTACCGATCTTGACCCAAGTTTGCCTAGTCCTATTGTGTCTTTATTGCAGGAATTTGAAGATGTCTTTCCTGATGAACTTCCTAGAGGGATACCACCGATTCGAGGCATAGAACATCAAATTGACTTGATTCCTGGTGCGTCATTACCTAACCGACCTGCATATCGAAGCAATCCCGAGGAGACAAAGGAACTTCAGCGGCAAGTTAGCGAACTATTGGAGCGAGGGCATGTGAGAGAGAGTCTTAGCCCATGCGCTGTCCCTGTTTTGTTGGTGCCAAAGAAGGATGGAACTTGGAGAATGTGTGTCGATTGCAGAGCAATCAATAATATTACGGTAAAGTATCGACATCCTATTCCTAGGTTAGATGACATGTTGGATGAGTTGCATGGTTCTTGCATTTTCACTAAAATCGATTTGAAAAGTGGCTATCATCAAATTAGGATGAAAGAAGGTGATGAATGGAAAACTGCATTTAAGACCAAGTATGGGTTATATGAGTGGTTAGTCATGCCATTTGGATTAACTAATGCACCGAGCACGTTTATGCGACTTATGAATCATGTGTTTGCGTGCTTTTATTGGTCGATTTGTGGTTGTCTATTTTGATGATATCTTGATATATAGTCAAAGCCCTGATGACCATATTAAGCATGTGCGAGCTGTCTTGCAGGTTTTAAGGACCGAACAATTATATGCTAATCTAAAGAAGTGCTCTTTTTGTTACCAACAAATTAGTATTTCTAGGATTTGTTGTTAGTGCTGATGGTATACGAGGTTGATGAAGAAAAGGTCAAAGCAATTCGTGAATGGCCAACGCCTAAGACCGTAGGAGAGGTGCGTAGCTTTCATGGATTGGCGAGTTTTTATCGGCGATTTGTGAGAAATTTTAGCACCATTGCCGCACCTTTAACTGAGGTTATCAAGAAGCACGTGGGTTTCACGTGGGGAGAAGAGCAAGAGAAAGCATTTAATCTGCTAAAAGATAAGTTAACTAATGCTCCTTTGTTATCTTTGCCAAATTTCAGTGCTACTTTTGAGATAGAGTGCGATGCTTCTGGTACAGGAATTGGAGCCGTGTTGATGCAAGGAGGGCGTCCCATAGCTTATTTCAGCGAAAAATTGAGTGGAGCAACATTGAATTATCCTACCTATGATAAGGAGATGTATGCTTTAGTGCGAGCTTTGGAGACTTGGCAACATTATTTATGGCCAAAGGAGTTTGTGATCCACACCGACCACGAGACCTTGAAGTACTTGAAAGGGCAGCAAAAGTTGAATAAAAGACATGTCAAATGGATGGAGTTCGTTGAGACTTTTCCATATGTGATCAAGTACAAGAAAGGTAAGGAGAATGTGGTAGCCGATGCACTTTCTCGAAGGTACGCGATTCTAACTATTTTAGAAGCAAAGTGTCTAGGTTTTGAGCATATCAAGGGCTTATATACTGATGATGATGACTTTGGGAGAGTGTATGAAGCATGTGAACACGCTGCATTTGATAAATTCTATAGGCGTGAAGGTTATCTTTTCCGTGAAAACAAGTTATGTTTGCCTAGGTGTTCTTTGCGTGAATTGTTGGTGCGAGAAGCGCATAGTGGTGGTTTAATGGGACATTTTGGCATTAGTAAGACTTATGAAGTACTACATGAACATTTTTATTGGCCACATATGAAGAGAGATGTTACACGTGTTTGTGAGAGATGCATTGCTTGTAAGCAATCGAAGTCTACAACTAAACCACATGGCTTGTATACACCATTACCTATTCCAACCCATCCTTGGACTGATATTTCTATGGATTTTGTGTTAGGATTGCCTAGGTCTAAGTATGGTAGAGATTCTATTTATGTGGTTGTTGATCGGTTTTCAAAGATGGCTCATTTTATACCTTGTCATAAAACTGATGATGCATCTCATGTTGCTGATTTGTTCTTTAGGGAAGTTGTACGTTTGCATGGCATGCCTAGATCAATTGTTTCAGATCGAGATTCTAAATTTCTTAGCTACTTTTGGAAAACATTGTGGAAAAAATTAGGAACACGGTTGTTATTTTCTACTACTTGTCATCCACAGACCGATGGTCAAACCGAGGTAGTTAATCGAATTTTAGGGGTATTGTTGCGAGCTATTATTAAAAAGAACATAAAATCT
This sequence comes from Eucalyptus marginata, assembly GCA_014182565.1. Classification (NCBI taxonomy): domain Eukaryota; kingdom Viridiplantae; phylum Streptophyta; class Magnoliopsida; order Myrtales; family Myrtaceae; genus Eucalyptus; species Eucalyptus marginata. The sequence continues at coordinate 37,119,097 of CM024592.1, read as the reverse complement.
TGGGAAGATTGTCTACCACATGTTGAATTTGCATATAATAGGAGCATGCATTCTGCTACTAAATTTACACCATTTGAGGTTGTCTATGGTTTTAATCCGTTAACTCCGTTAGATTTAACCCCTTTACCTATTGATGAGCGTGTGGATTTAGATGGAGCAAAGAAAGCTGAATTTGTCAAGGTGTTGCATGAGAAGACGCGCGCAAGACTGAGCAATATGCAAGGCAAGCCAACAAAGGGCGTAAGGAAGTGGTGTTTGAACCTGGCGATTGGGTTTGGGTTCATATGCGCAAAGAGAGATTTCTGAGCAGCGACATTCAAAGTTATTACCGCGAGGATGGACCATTCATGGTTTTGGAAAGAGTTAACAATAATGCCTACAAGCTTGATCTTCCAGGTAAGTATGATGTTAGTGCCACATTTAATGTTTCTGACTTGACTCTTTTCGATGCAGTGATGATTTGAGGGCAAATCCTTTGCACGGGGGAGGGAATGATGTGGACATCGAGCCATATCGAGGAGGAGGTGCTAAGGACCCATTGTCTATTCCTACTGGTTCGATCACTCGATCGCGGGCCAAGCAATTTAGGCAAGCTGTTGGCGTCATGGTTCGTGATCTTCAACGTGGAGATGACCTTGGATCAAATCTTGAAGAATCTTGGAAATATTGGCGCAATTTGATTATATGGACACCAAATATTTGACCAAGTCAAAATATATATATATATATATATATATATATATATATATATATATATATATAGATATTCTTGTTTAGGAATATTCTAGAATATGACGCATTATATTTCTAGGGTTGGTTTTAGGGTTTGTGTGGCGGCTAGAAGGCCATATATAAGCCTGACTGAATTTCTTTGGGGATAGATATTTTTACTTTGAGAAATAATTGAGAGATTCTCTTTTACTGTTCTTTTGAGGACTTGACCTAATCAAGATTCCCTTGTGACGGTCGATTTGACTTATCGAGCGAGATAGCGAATTCTTTCGCTCGTGGCGTCTATAACGTTGGTTGGTTGACACGTGTTCGTCAACGGGTCACGTTCATACCGAGGTTGCCAATCACAGGTTTGATTGGAGGTCGAGGTTTGCAATTCGCACCCTCTAGGCCTTCGTAGAACGATCCTTCCGCAGCGATTCACATCACCTCCCGAGAAAGGTCAGGTACCAACTGGTGTCCTCAATACAAATTAGGCACCCACAAATAAATGCCCTGAGGAAGGTCGGCGCATCTCCCGTCACGGCAACTGGAGAAAGGTTCGGATCTGAGACAAACCACTTACTGCTCTGACAGGCGACCGAAGAAAGGTTCGGGTCCTAGAAAAGCAATTTCCCGTCAAGGCGATTGAAGAAAGGTTTAAGTCCAAGACAAACTACTGATTACTCTAACAGGCGACCGAAGAAAAGTTCGGGTCTTAGAAAAGTAATTTCCCGCTAAGACGACCGAAGAAAGGTTTGAGTCTAAGACAAACTACTGATTGCTTTAACAGGCGATCGAAGAATAGTTCGGGTCCTAAAGAAGCAACCTTCTCATAACACTAGATAAGATGACACCTTGATACTTGCCAAAACTTAGGGTTCGCACCCTATCTCACTCGTTCCCGATAAAGTAACTCCAGGTATCTTCTTATTTGTCTTAGTATATGTAGAGTTATATTGCTCTTTTTCTGCATAGAATAATAGGTCCCAAATAAAGTATAATCTGCTATGCTTGTATGGATAAAATTTAGGCATTAATTTGTCTTTGAATGCAACCTCTGCGAGCTCACCTTTAAAGTGGGGCAGCCGTTAACGTCTAAAATTTCATTTTAATTAATTAGGTTTTACTTTATTTTATTTTATTTTTATTTCATCTATTTCGAGTAATAAATAAACAAATAACAAAAAAACAGAAAAAAACAACAAAAAACAAAAAGCAGCCCCCCTTCTCTCTCTCATGCAGGCCTCCTGACCCACACAAGCTGGCCCGCCCAACTCCCTTGGTCATCTTCTTCCTCCTTCCTCTGCAATGCACGCGCCGGAAGCACGATGCGTGCAATACCGGACGAACAAGAGGATGGCGACGCACGTGGAGCAGCTAGCGTTGGATGGGACGCGCAAGTGGGTGGAAGGGACGCCGGTTCGACCGCACCTAGGGCCGATCGACGCACGCCGACCGACGGCCGAACCTCCGTCGACTGGCACCCCCTCCGCCTATAAATAGGCCCCGGACGAAGGCCAAAGGGGGCAGGGCTAGGAGACAGACGCCGGGATCGAAGGCTCGTGAGCTCCGAAAGCTTCCCTTGAGAGACTTCAAGAGAGGCCCGAACGCTCGCGAGCCCAGATCTGAGGGCGGAAGAGGTTGACAACGAGCGCGTCGGAGAGAGGGAGAGGAGAGTAGAGATCTGAGCCCCCAGATTTGAAGATCTGAGGGCAACGGTCGGCCGAGGGTCAGATCCAGGAGTTGATCAAGCTCTGTCGTGACCCCAATCCCACCTCGACGCTGTCGCCATGACCCAGTGTTAGACCGGCCGATTCGAATCGTGCAGCCACCATCCGCTTCAAAAACCAGGTTAGCTGCCGTCGTGTCGCCTTCATCCTCCGACACTGCCCGACGCCCACCCCGGTCGCGTTGTCACGGTCGTCCTCCCTCTTTGCCCGAAACCCTAGCCACCGCCATCCCCGCTCACCGCGTCGCCATCACTCCTCCGGTCCCTCCTCCGGTGCCACAGACTGATAAAAAAGCTGGTAGCTGCGAGTTGAGTCACGACCCGGGTCAGATCTGGGTAGGGCTCCACGAGTCGAGTCGCGACTGCGAACCGGGTCAGGGACCCCGAGATCGGGGAAGCTGGTTAGGGTTTCGCGGTCCCCCGCCCGGGCGGAAGAGGTTGACAACGAGCGCGTCGGAGAGAGGGAGAGGAGAGTAGAGATCGAGCCCCAGATTTGAAGATCGAGGGCAACGGTCGGCCGAGGGTCGAATCCGGGGAGTTGATCAAGCTGTCGTGACCCCAATCCCACCTCGATTGTCGCCATGACCCGGTGTTAGGCAGGCCGATTCGAATCGTGCGGCCACCATCCGCTTCAAAAACCCGGGTTAGGTTTGCCGTCGTGTCGCCTTCATCCTCCGACACCCGACGCCCACCCGGTCGCGTTGTCACGGTCGTCCTCCCTCTTTGCCCGAAACCCTAGCCACCGCCATCCCCGCTCACCGCGTCGCCATCACTCCTCCGGTCCCTCCTCAGGTGCCACGGGGCCCGATAAAAAGCTGGTAGGCTGCGAGTTGAGTCACGACCGGTCGGATGGGTAGGGCTCCACGAGTCGAGTCGCGGCGCGAGCCGGGTCGGGGACCCAGATCGGGGGGCGGTTAGGGTTGCCGCAGGTTCCCCCGCCCCCTTCCCCAAAAGAAACGACGCCGTTTCAATAAAAAAGAAAAAAAAAAGGAAAGAAAAAAAGAAAAAAACCCGAGTCAAGCCCACTACGGTCGGCTTTTTTTAAAATAATATTTTAAATAAATAATTTATTTTCCGAAAAAAAAAAAAAAAGAAATAAACAAAATAATATAATTTATTTTAGAAAAAAATATTTTAATTTCCAGAAAATCGAAAAAAAATATTTAAAAATGTTAAAAAATATTTTATTTTCCAAAAAAATAAAAAATATTCCATATTTTCCAAAAATGCCAAAAATCCAAAAAAATCCAAAAGGACTTATATTTTCTAAAAATCCAAAAAAAAATCCAAAATTCCCTTTTATGTCCAAAAAATAGAAAAAGACCCCAAAAATGTTTTTTTTTTTTTCCAAAATGCATGAAAAATCCCTAAAACATCCAAAAAAACCTTAGGGTTTAAACAAGATTAGGTACCGAAAGGGCATTAGTGATTAACTAGTGTAATCAAATCCCCGATCCTAATTTCTCTGGTGGCGCGAGAGCGAATATTTCTCCCGATATTTCGCATGGGTTTGTAATCAACCCACCCCAAATCGATTAGTGGCGACTCCGTTTTAAAAATTAACTTACATGTTAAATACTTAGACTATTAAAGTCGTGAATTGGTGGACTTGGGAAAGTCCGGGCTTAATAAATTCAACCGAGCCATTAGCCTCGCGGCGCCCGACCCGATCGGGCGCCGAAAAAAAAGAGGTTGCGACATATATAAGTTATGACTTTCCAAGCATGGTTGGTTATACGAAATATAAAAATATTTTGGCATGTCTAAGTATTCGTTGCACTTTTTCATTACATAGTTAAAGAAATATTTTTGGAATACCAACATGGAGGGATGACAAGTGAGTCAGGATGGGCTGTGCGAGCCCAGTCAATGGGCCTATTTTTTTCAGCCCATTTAGGAAGAAACTGTGCAATTTGAGTATATATTCCCACAAAAATTAATGGACAGCTAATCCATGCAACTTAGGGAATCACACTAAGCTAGTCATTCGACAGGAACATCTTTGTCTTCATTATATGCCCATCACCAATTTTGGCCAAAAGTAAGTCATTCTTCAAGGAAAGCAGAAAGAACGAAGATACCATAAGCTCAATAACATTCACATATTCTAGCACAAGAAAAGAAACTCTTTCGGTCCTCCAAGGGCCGCCCTTGCCAAATTCAACAAGTTTAGTGGGCCTTGCCATCGGCTAGCGATGGTCGTGATCCTCACCGGTCACAATGAAGAAAAAGAAAATTAAAAAAAAAAAGAAGAAAAGAAAATTAATAAAAAATTTGTCCATGTCAATACAAGTCAAATTACCTAGGACAGTTAGCATCTATATCATCCCTTTTCGATCAAAATTGACTGGATTGATTCAGTTGACATAAATGCAAGAAGTTTTAAGACTAATTTAGTTCGATTGAAATATTTAAGATTGAATTAATATAAATACAATAATTGCGGGTAAGGGCCAACAAGGGTCATCAAAGTCTTGACTGTAAGCAAGGGCCACAGCCCTCCACTTAGATCTGCCCTCGCCAAGATCAAATGGCCCTCGGCTAGACCGCAGCTACGATTGGCCGATGCAAGGCGCCCTCGCCATGGTCTGCTTGAGGGCCGCTTGATCCGGGTGGATGGCCACAATCCTCGTCCAACCCCACCGACACTTTTTGGCGATAATAAGATGGCAGTGCCGAGGGTGCTTGCCCTTGCTTATATATATATATATATATATATACCTTTTTTTTGTGTTTATGTAAAATACATATTTTATATTTTTAATCTAACTTTATTAATATTTAAGTTTAAAAAAATCAGATGTGGACAAAATGATATCATTTTAACATTACCTTTCTTATTTTAGCCATGTCAGCACCACATAAGAGTACAAACGTTAGCATATTCCATTATGACAAATTGGATGAAGTTAATGAAAAGACATAATTGTACCAATTTGATAAGTTTTGAATTTCATTGCACTTTTTGTTAGTTTTAGAATTCAATTATATTTTTATGATAAGTTTTAAGATTTGCAGTACATTTGTTCCTAAAAATTTAGAAAGAAATTCAATCCCCTCAAGTTGACACAATTGATTGAGGCGTTAAAAGATTACAACCTAGGAATTAAAAAGTTGCATGTTCAAATTCTGGGCAAAATCTTCAAAATTGGGGTTACTAACACAAGTCAAAAACTCTAATGCCCAGATCTCTCATAAACAATAGCCTAATGACCCACACAAATCTTAAATATTTTCGCCACCCACCCAGCTTCTACGGTGGCTTACAAACTTCAACCAAAATAGCGACAACTTTTTAAACATTCGTTGCGGATCGTCCATCCCTGCATGAGAGAGAGAGAGAGAGAGAGGGAGGGAGGTGATGATGTCTCGCGTCGAGCGGCATTTAGGGCGTGTCATGTGGGGAGATCTAGTCAGGATTTGGATAGTAAGTCGGCGACAAGGTTACTTTAGGGGAAATAAATAGTGATGTGATATCTAAAGACTCTTGTTATTTGTTGTGGTGTTTGATCACACAAAAATGGGGGTGGGGGTACAAAGGAGTTTTGGAAATGAAAGATGCAAAAGATGGTGGTGCAAAATTGTGGCTTTCGAAGAGAAAAATTCAGTAGGGTTTCTAACTTTTTCCACCAAATTGATAAGGAATTCTCTTTTGACCACGTCATTGCGATGATTGGGGAGTGGAAAATTCATTATGCCGAATGAGGGGATTGAACTACCAACTTCTCATTTTTCAACCCGTGAAGGAAGGAACTGTTGACTTTGGTTCACTCGCAAAAAGACAAGCACACCCCGCCGCCAATTGGTTAGATAAGTCTCGCGTTTTCTGCGTTCAGACAAAAAACCTCGACAGTTAGGGATAAAAGAAAGAGAAATTCGAAAAATAACATGCTCCAGATAATATTTATATAATTTGAAATAATTGAATTTTTAAGGTATTAATTAAACATTATGTGCGAATATTCTAGGTGTAAATATTTTGCAAAATTACGTTGGTTGATAACTTAAAAAGTGTTTTTGATGCACTTACTAATGAAATTTTGAAAAGTTTTTGTGTTTCCTACTTGTTTGAGAATGATGTTGAATGCCCCTTCTAATTAGTTGTGCCATGGAGCATTTAATTCGATGCGGGTTATCACTTGTTCAAATCAATTCTCTCTAAGAGGCGCAATCTCGCTGGATATGTGGACGATCCAACATACGTGTATTTACAGAGAATAGTCGAATCAAAATATTCGAATCCTTTTTATTCAAGAAAAGTGGAAATCGGTTCATTAATAACTAGCACCTGTTTTTTCTTATTCATCCAAGGGATGCTGTCCCCTGCCGCATTAGATAACCAAAAAAGAAAAAAAGGGAAAAAAAAATGTAGGATCCACTTAAGATGAGCCTATTTGGAGGCAAGTTCTGGGATCAAACCTCGAAAGATATGGCGTCGTTTAATTAATGAGCAACGACGACCAAATTACGTATATATGATGTCCAATATATTTTCTTATTATGTCTATTTTGCTGTTCGATCGCTTGCTTCTACAACATGTCATTTGGTAGATTTTCTTGGGGAAACTTACCAAAATACTGGAATTTTTTAATTTTCTTTTTCTTTTTCCTTCTTGCGATCGGATATAGATGAGGGATGGGCTCACACAAGGCCAGCAAGAGCTAAGCTCTCCCTAGCCTTGGACAAGCTCGTCTCTCACCTGTAGCCAGTCTCTAATGCCTTGGCCAACAACAGTCGAAGAAGAAGGAAAAAGAAAAAATGAAGAAAATAAATAAATAAATAAAAGAAAATTTTAAAAATATAAATTCGATTTTTTGAATGAACATTTCATTAACTAAGGCCTCGAGCTCTAAGGACACGCGTATGGCCTTTGTGGACCCGAGCCTAAGTGCTAGGGTCTAGAGATTGAGCATTGCATTTGTGGACTCGAGTTCGGGTGTCGAGGTATCGAGCACGAGCATTAGGGCTTTGGGTTTGACCTCGATGGACTCGAGCTTAAGTGTCAAGGGCTAGGCCCGGCTTTGAATGGACTTGGGCTTGAAGGCCAAAGACCTAGTCTTGAACATTGGGGACTCGGGAACCAACTTTGGGGTTCTCGTGTCTAAGTGTAGAGTTTCGAGGTCCAAATATCGATTCCTAATCATATTTTGAAAAATGTTTTATGATTTTTCAAAGATGAAATCATTTTCTTGAATATAAGTATAGGTTTTCCATTGAGTAGGAAAATATTTTCATTACCTCATTTTTTTAAGCGAATTAAATATAAAAAATAATTAAAACATTTTCTTAAAAAATATTTTCCGCAAAGCAAACATAGCCTTAAGGACAGGATAATTTACTACTGGGTATTTTTTTTGTCGGACCTAATGGGTATTAAAGAAGTTCAATTCACGTTTGCTTCATAAACCAATTAAAACTTGGCACATTACTTAGCAAGTAAATTTTTATGAAATCCCTCAATACATCCGCTATCTTCCGAAATCCAAGAGTGTAAAAGATCAATGAGGTGGGCCTTCTTGATTTTCTCGTGGGTTAAGATTGACATTCTCCTCGTTGTCTTTCGGCCAAAAGCATCTCCTCTCTTACTTAAACTTTTTACACCAAGCCACACGTGACGCAGCACAATAAGCAGTGCTACTTCGACCCCATCCATGTGTTTCGAGTTCGAATCCTCCAATTTACGTTTCTAGCATCATCAAAGGGGTTTATTCATTATAATGGACACAAGTCAAGACGGTAGGAATTACCTTCGTGGCCACACACAGAAAAGAAAAAGAAAAACTTTTTTCTCCACTAAGATCACTATTGTAAAAGAGAAGTACAAGCAACGGAAAATCCATAAATATTTTTGTTAGGGAGCGTACATAAACTTATTACTAAATTCAACATTAGATTGCTTATAGATGATTTGACATTAAATCTCCTCTTCTTCTTTTTTTTTGTAGTTAAATCAAATGCGCACAGTGCAGATGAACAGACTAAATTCCAAGACTCCATCTATAATTTTCGAGAGAGAGACAGAGAGAGACAGAGAGATGGCGTCCTCCCGAGGAATATACGCCCTTCTCACTCTATGCGTCCTCTTCTCCACAGATGTTACTCAATCGGTATCGAGAGAATTGCGACCCTCCGATCACGGGCTGCAGTTCCAGGATCCGCCGCCAGCCAGAGCGAAGCTGCCCCGGGAGACGGTGTCCTTCTTCGGGGTCTCGATCGTCGCCTTCTTCTTCGAATCCATCCGTGTCGTCGTCTCCGGTGGTGCCACTCCTGAACGGGACGAATTCGAGCGACGACCGGTGGTGGCGAGGAGCAGGATATGGCGGCGGCGAGGGAGGAAGAGGGAGGAGAGAACATGTGAGAAGGGTGCTCTTGGTGGCGAGCATCGTGTGCGGAATCACTGGCGCCGCTCTGTTGTTCGCTTCCGGGCTGGTTTTTCTCTTCAAGTTCCGAAAGCAGAGGTCGGCAGGGGCGGCAGCCCCATCACCACCTCCTCCTCCGCTCCAGCCACCGCTTCTGCTTCTGCCGCCGGCGTCCAGACAATCGGGAGATTGCAACAAGTGAACCGATTCGCTGTTATCATTGCCGATGATGTAGTGTTGTAGTTGATTCTTGCCAAACGACGCCATGTAAATTATGTGAAGAATATCACAAAATCATTCATTGCTCCAAAGGAAAAAGCAACGTTGCTATGATAACCCCTTTCCCTTTCTTCTAGACTTCGGTTTTCTGTGTCTTTTTTTTCCCCTTAAATTAGGTGTAGCACTATACAAAAAGCCTTGAATGAAAACTTCTCAATTAAGATTGTGTGGGGATTAGCACGGGTCTGATTCTCCACCTCCTCGAATGTGATCAATATGTCCATCGAATCATAACCCCATGCCGTATTTGGTGACTGAGGTTGATGCAGCATTTCATTACTCTGAACGACAAAACATACGACTAAAATCGAATCTATATAATTCGAGTTCATCATAACCATTGATTATATGAATCATTTGTAAATTTTGCGATGCAAAGCTCAGGCTTAATGAGCTCAAGCCAGTCAACTTGGATTTTAAATTTTAATCCGAATTTCATTGGTCGATACTTTTTACAGTTTAAAGTGGTGTTTGCGTCTTTATTTAATGAGACAATTTTTCCTTTGATGAAATTCCTATTTCCTCGACTCAATTGACTGTATGTTTGGTCAATTTCGAGGAATGGCATGATCCGCACTCCTCATGATTTAAATTTCCCAACTTGGGTGTTTTCTTTTATTGATTGATGTTAGAGAAGTGATTTATATGAAGTGATTCATATAGAATTTCACGTGTTTTTCCATCATTAGTGTGATCGTGTTTTTTCATCCTTTCACTCTCTTAACTGGTTTTTTTGATCGATGAGTTACAAATATAAATATCATCCAAATTTCTATTGATATCTAAAATTTTGAGGAAACTGTGCCACTTTGCAGTGATTTTCAACAAGCGAGGAAACTTAAAAGGAGGATTTTAAAATCTAACTCCAAACCCATCCGAAACCCTTTTACGAAAATTGTGCACAAAAAAGGCAAGCGGTAGGTAGGGCCATGATTTTGCCCCTGCATAAGAAGTCCTTTTAAAACATACGAAAACGAAAGTGGCCTGCATTATTTATATGCCGTGTTTTGTTTTTCCTAATATAGAAAGAAATCACCAAAGACAATCTATTTTTTAATTTCAAGAATAGGAAAATAACAAAAAATAAAGAAAGGAATAAACTATCTTAATTGTGGTAATACTATCTTTCTATGCATGACCCTTCTTTTCTAATGCCTAAAAAGAACTCTCATGAAGGGGACAAGATGTGGATGCAAAATTTATATTTATGACATTATCAATACGCTTTGTCTCATTTTGATATTTTCAAATTCACCAACAAATGCCCTTGTCATGGATTTGTAGCAGGTTATTCCAACGTGAGTATTACTTGACTTGCTGGCGATAGGATGCTGGACTGTTCATATCCAACTAGGATGTTTAACAAAGTTCTAACTCGTTAGGATCAGGGTAGGAATCGTTAGGGTAAATTCAGCCTGATCCCTCACCTTTTATAGTGAAGGGTTAGGTATAGTCTTGTATCCTCTTCACTTTCGACAATTATCCAACGCTAATTTCTTAAGCTAGGACAGTCACATGGTTTGATCTTGTCTGCTAACCATCTCAGTGGTTGATCAAGTCTTGAGGTTGAGCCCTAACTAAGATTATAACTAAGATTATATGTAGATTAAAGTACCATTTACATTTTATGAACTGCCACATAAGCACCTTATTAAGCACATGACTAGTTCAACTAGAAGTTATGCATAACACATTCAAGACTGTTCTCAACAAATTCACACCCTTAAAGGTAGCCGACGGGGAAGCAAATATGCTGACAATTAGAGCATCACTAACCTTGAGAGTCTTGTTCAGTGATTCAACATCACTAGCGTAAGGTTGAGTCAAATCTTCATGTTCGATCCTACGGACGAAATTTTTGGATGTCTGCAAGAAAGTTTCAGGGAAGCAATAAGTATAAATGCAAAGAATGAAAAAAAAAAAAAAAAAAAAAGTTCAATGAAATGTAGGAAGAATACTAACATGGAATACTACTGACTTAGTAAGCACTTCGTCCTCTTCCTCCAATTTCCCTTCCTGTCATACCGACAAAGTCCGGGATAATCCGACAATCAGGTCGAAGTCGAAGTAAGAAGAGCAATGAATTCTACATAGTGACAGCGGCCGGAGCTTTGACCCTCCTCACTTTAGTTAGAATGCTAATTTAAAGCAGATGGGAAACAACTCAAGACTTTCGCAGCAGATGTACGTTGTAAGCCCTGCAGCATTGCATCTGTGCTCACGGTTGCACGCCCAGACTGGAAAAAATAATGCCCACCCGTTAGCACCACAAGAATATAGAAAGTTCTAAGCAATGGAAAAACAAGGAAATCAATTACCATATATCGATATCTGTACAAATACATATTCAAATCAAGAAACTCACATTCGCAGATTGCATTTCATGAAGCGCCGCCAGAGGGTCCATCTCCCTCTTGGAATCTAAAGTTTAATTTTCCAAGTACTTCATGCGATAATGCATCTCCTCAGTCTCCCTTTTTCTTTTCTCACCCTCCACCGCCTGCCCAGACCAAAATGAAGAGGCCCGAGTCACACACTTCCCAAAGATCAACAAACTGTTTAAAAAAAAACTGTAAATTCAAAAGACAAGATCTTGTACCTCATCCTACAGACGCCAGGGCTCAAAAGTTCTCGTGGCCCCTGATTCCATGAGGTAATCAGAATTGCGTGGATCAGTTTTAATGGTGAGCTCAGCAGAGCAATGGGTACATTTAAAGTAAAATATCAATATCCGGATACCCAGATACGTCTGCTCGCAAAAACATAAGAACATCGAGAATTAGAACAGAGTCGACAATTTGGAATGGGAAACAGAGTCGAAAGTGTGCAACCGACCTTGCCGACGACGTCCTCCCTCCTGGAATTGAACTTGGTGCCCTTGCAATGTAACTGCCGCAGGTGTTGCATCGAATGCTCATCGGAAGCATCATCCGTACCTTAATCTGCCGATTCTTGGACCTCCGAAGCCTGGGCAGCTTCGAAGGGAGAAATCCGGCGAAAAAATACTTTTTCACCACCTTTCTTTCCCTCATCGCCTTCTTCTTCTCCTCCTCCTCCTCCTCCTCCTCCTCCTCCTCCTCCTCTCAACTCGAAACGAAAACGAGCTCGTCGACCATAGAGGGGGTCTGAAACAGGTGGGAGTGGAGCCGCGAATCCGCCGCCAAAAAACCCAAGAATCGGACAGGGTCGAGTCGGGTGGCGATCGGGGAACAGGAGGGCAGCGATGGAGGTCGAGACCCGGCGGCAGCGAGAAGGAGACCCTGCTGGAGGTGGTGCCGGACGGCGGGCAGCGGTGGTTCAAGGACGGCACGCTCAAGGAGGCGAAGGCGGGAACGTGAAATCATGAATTTTTCCGATTTGTGATTATTTATCGGGTCGGCAGATTTCTGATGTATTTATACATATTGATATTGGTGAGGGACTTGTAGATTCAATTAATTCAAATAAGCAAAAAAGTTACTTATCCGGATAAGTAAAGGAAGGCAATACTTAATATTCATTAAATAGAAAAATATCGACCACAATTAAATTTTGCGAATTACCTTGCCAAACATACCTAAATATTATAAAATTCGTGCATGATTAGAAATTAATAATTTTAGTTATTCTCAATCAATTGTTCCATTCTTTTACTTTATTATTATCAGCATAAGAAGAAGATAATGTTATTGCCAATATATTGAATGGATGAAACTGAACGAGCAAATTTAGCAAGTTCCTTTTTCTCTTAAGCACACTAGTAATTTTCATGATTTCATTGTAAAAAAACTTAAATTCTTCTATACAAGAATTTTGAAGTATGAAATCATGATTCATTAAAATATATCTTTTATGGCATCAATCAATTCACAATAGCTAGCACTATAAATTAATTATCATATTAGTACCAACACCATGAGAGAATCACACCACCTTAGTTAGCTAAGAGCCCACGGCCATATAAATCATGTATCTAAGTTCCATACCCTGTGTATCAATTAGGGTCTAGGTGTATCCTTTTGGTTTGCACCGTGTATAGGCATCGATCCTATAAATCCATCTAAAAATCACATGCAAAGGAATTATGGATTCATGCCCCTATGTCCGAAGATATTGATTCTCAATTAATCAATCCATAAAAGTCTCGTAATAGTCTATCTCATATGTTTGAGACTGCCAAGATTCTCCATTTCAAACTCCGTTGCCCATCTCTTTTGGAGTCTAGAGATCTCTCCCACGTTATTCCTTGTGATAATCATGTCATCCATATAAATTATTAAAGCCATTACCTTTCCCTATCGGTGTTTCAAGAATAGAGTATGATCTAAGTTACTCTAATAAAAACCATACTTCTTCATAGCCAAGTTGAATTGTCCAAACCATGCGTGGAGTGATTGTTTTAGACAATACAATGTTGCAACTTAGACACAACCCTTTTTAGAAAACAGTGTGCCCTAGTGGAATATCCATATAAATCTCTTCCTCAAGGTTGCCATAAAGAAAGGCGTTCTTTTACATCGAATTGGTGTAATGGTCAATCTAAATTTGCACCAAGAGACAATAAGACCCTGATAGTGATCAATTTCGTCCTCAGTAAAAAAGTCTTTTGATAGTCTATGTCATATATTTGTGCATATCCCTTTGCCACAAGTCTCGCCTTATATCTTTCAATAGATCTATCCGCCTTATGTTTAATGGAGAAAACCCATTTGCACCTAATCATCTTTTTTCTATCTAGCAAGGAATAAGATTACATGTTTCATTTTTCTTTAGCACCTCCATTTCTTCTTTTATCAATTGCACCTCCATTGGGAACATGGACTTAAGACATACTGTAATCAAATGCCTCGAGAGGTTTTGATAATCTCCAAGCTGATACCTGATTTGCAATATGATGTTTTGATCTCCTTTCCCAAAATCTGGTGAGTTAGTAATGTGGGGACTTTCCACGATTATGCTTGAAATGTAAGTTGTAACTAACAAAGGTATCCGAGTCATCAAGAGAATAAGGTGTAGTAGGAGAGCTTACCTCAAGAATATTCTTAAGAGACAGGTTGTTGGGTACTAAAGAGTTAGGGGTTCAAAAATCTGTGCAGTACCATCATTGTCAATTCTTACTATTTGCCTAGCTTCTTGCTCAATATTAGTTCTATTTTCCTCACTAACCATTGCTTCACTTTTTTCACTCACCATGTTGTCAGGTTGTCTAGTTTCAGTTTGTACTAGAGTGTCTTCGGATACAACATAATCCCACCAATTCTGTCTTTCAACTAGTATCTTCCCCCAAAAGGAAGAATTGGATGCTAATAACGATTAAAAAAAAAAAAATAGATTCCATGAAGGTTATGTCCATGGTGACATAGGTATGCTTGGTGGTAGGATTGTAATATCGATATCTCTCTTTTTTTTTTTTTTTTTTTTTGCCATATGCCCCAAAAAAACACAAAACGAACAGCACAAAGGTCAAGCTTAGCACGTTGATTTTTATGGAGATGAACAAAAGCAACACATCCCAAAACTTAGGGAGGAATCAACAAAATAGATGGTAGAGTGATATGGCTAGAAAGGACTTATAATGGAGTCTTGAAATTCAACACCTTTGAAAGCATATGGTTCATAGATATATTGTTGTGACCACAGCATTATCCTAGTATCTACTCAATATATGTGAACCAATCAATAATGCACGAGTAGTTTCTAAGATATATTTGTTTTTTCATTCGACAACTCCATTTTATTATGATGTTTGAGAACAGGAGGTTTCATAAAGAAGTTTAGGATTCTCGAAGTAATTTTGAAATTCCTTATCAACATACTTTCCACCATCGCCAGAACGAAGAATTCGAGTTTTAGCTAAAAATCAAGTCTCAATCATCACATGAAAAGTTTGAAACATACCCAACACATCAACTTTGAGCTTCAACAAGTATAACCAAGTCATTCAAGTACTAACTATTAACAAATGTCACAAACCAATGATTTTTGAAAACAGTAATAATTGGAGAGGGTCCCCAAACATTAGAATGAATAAACGCAAAGGGAATATCACTTTTACGCAAGCTTATTAGGAAAGGTACACTACGACGTTTAGCCAAAATGCAAATTTCACATTTAAAGGCTGATTCCAGTAAGTTGAAAAATAGATCAAGAAATATGTACTTCATATAACTGATGATAGATGTCCCAAAAGACGATGGCATAGCCAAATCTATTGCTCCTTGATACTAGTTGAGTGTTGCATAGTGTTTGCTTTACTAGGACTAAAATCATCCATGTAGTATAACCCCTCTCTTGATACCACGCCCATTCATTTCCTTTGTGAGAATATCCTGCAAAGGATAAAAAGTAGGATGGATTAGAGCAAGCAATTTAGCTCTTCAGTGGCTTGGCTTACAAATATCGATTTATTCGAGAGAGATGGAATCAACAAAGTATTAGATGAAGAGAAAAAGGGTGAGAGAGCAACAGTCCTAGCTTCTGTAACAAAATGTATGACCCCATTAGCATTGGCAACACTACTTTGTCTTGGTTTGTAATCTTGACAAATTCATTTGAATTGAATGTAATGTGGTTAGTTGCTCTCAAGTCATCAATCCGAGCTTTTTCTCAGCATCCCATCTCAAAAGGCTACGCACCTTGCCTAGCCACAACCTCTTTTGCATTGAGAAAGAGTAAGAATCAATATCTTCGCTGATTAAACTAAACAATCGCTATTCTTTTTAAACAACAAAAAAAAATTAACAACAGTCGTGAAAAGCAAAGACCTCCAGAGGGCCAGATTCCACTTGCGGAATTACAAATAAGTGAGGTTTTGCATTTACCAAAGAAGCTCATCCCAATCCACTATTAGAATCTTTTCATGCCTTGAGTTTTTTCCACCATTCTGGGTACCAATATAACTTAAAGTAGGTTTCACAAGTATGCTTCATGTTTCCATATTGCATAAAGCCTCCTTCCAATTGTACCTTGGCCTTTGAGGGTGTACCTCCTAGAAAGGAAGAACCGATTTTAAAAATCTAGAGTGTTGGAGGTCGCTGAGGTTCCATCTTGACCCTTTTGGAGGTCATGGAGCTGTCATGTGTAAATTTCATGCCTGGTATCATAACTACTTGTCTTACATCCTCCCTTCGAACATGAGCATGGGCTTGTTCAACCATAGGGAATGGTTGAATTTGAAGCATATCGGCCCGTATCTTATATAGACAATCATCCAACCCATCAAGAAAAATATAGACTCTATCTTCCTGTATAGCCAAGTTATACCTCTCTATGCCAGTGGAACATTCCATCAGGATAGTGGCACGGGTCGGTCGAACACGAACGATTAAACACCGTGCGGCCTTAGGATCGGTGACCCCTAGTCAGCCTTTTCACTCACACACAACCCAAGGGTCGGCAGCATAAAGGGGCAAATTGTTCTCACTATGAAGGAGTTGAGCTCAAATGAGGGGGAGAGACCCCTTTTATACAAGTTCGGATCTAATCTCGGCCGTGGATCATCCCTCCGATCCAACGGCTGTGTTTGAACGATGGCCATAATTACAAGTCAACTCAGCAAGCCACTTAAGGGCTGCAAGCATTGGGAAACAACCACAGGAGCAGGCACAAGTCAAAAGCAAGATCAAGGTCAGCATGGGTGAGTCAGGGTCAGCATGGGCGTGCAAGGCGAGCCTGACGGGAGCAGGTGAACCACTCCAGGTTTGTGCAGGGGTTGGCCAAGCATTGATCAGGTGTCAGCCGTTGGTCGTGCATGGATCGACCCCCGTATTGCTTAAGGACGGATCAGGCACGGATCGTGGATCGTGCAGGGGCTGATCGGTGATCGGTTAGCGATTGATCAAGGATGGATCGGGGCTGCTGCGCATCGATCAGGGAACGATTAGCGATCGATCAGGGACCGATCAGCGATCAATCAGGGATCGATCATGGACTGATGCGGGATCGGTCAAGGATCGGTCGGGATTGGGATCGATCAAGGCTGTCCCCAACAGCGCCTTGATGCGTGACACAGCCGAGCACGGACAGTCTTGGTCATTCTTCATCCGTCGGCCGTGTCAATAGGGTGACGGAAGTCAATTTCTCTCCATAAACCTTGAAGACCATTATAATATGCTTCAATCGACCTTCCAGCTTGTCTCATTCTAGTCACACGTATTTTCAGATTATACACACGAGAGGTGTCAGTTCCATCAAACAAAGTTGTAGAAATTGAATGACATGCCAGCTTTGCGATTGGAAAACAAATAAAATTGCTTATCAGGGTTGGATCCACGGAATTAATCAACCATCCCTTCATAACTGCAGTTTCAATTCTTTATCTCCTAAAGGTTGGATCGGTCGATTGAGGTTGTGGAAAGTCCCCATTGATATATCCAAACTTGTATTTATCGGAGATATACAACTCAACAACTTGGGACCATAAGCATAGTTGGTGCCGTCCAACTTAATACCAATATGTGCAGCTGAAGAATCGTTGTCTAACGCCTAGATGGAGTCTGATTTTAGGTCAAGACTTGTGTTATTCGAGTCATAAAATCCTTAAGGATGGCAGTCATAAAAGGACTCTCGCCTTGTTATTGGTGCGCCACTAAATCAATTGTTTTTGAGATAGTTTTTTTATCAGGTTTGGTTCCTCCATGTTCTAATTTTTGTGTCTAGGTTTGATCATAGCAAAAAACTTTAGGATCTCTGCTTCAATACCACGACGAATAAAGATGTTTTTCTCTCTTCAATATCTTTTCTAAATGAGTACAAAATATATATAGTTGTACAGAGAAAAAAACTACCAAAAAAATTATTTTAGGCTATGCACTATCTTTGGTTAAGAATTTGGTTGATTCTCAAAATAAAGATACAATACAACATAAACTTAGCAACTAATCAGCCCTACAATTTTTCCAATTAATCAAAATTGACAACTCACGCCAACAATTTCAGATCTTCGCTGTTGATTAAATTATGGTGTTGCATCTTTATGTCTTCAAGCTTTGTTGTCGATTACATTCTAGCAAAGTTTATGTATTTTTAGTTCCGTTTGAAGTGAAATTATCAGTTTCCTTGTGTTCCTATAATATTTATTGTCCTGAGTCATCATAAAATCTGTCTCCTCTTATAAAAAATCAAAGAACAAGTTTTGGTGAAATGTATTTTATCATGGAAGGAATTTCGACGGAACAGTTTCACAGAAGTGTTTGTCAATTTTCTTAAGCTAGCTCACGGGATTTTGTGGATCATCACAAGATGAGGAAGTACAACTATAGCAGCGCCCAAAAAAAGATAACATGTTTTTCGCAATGCCATGGATATGCATTCCTATGTTTATGTCTATAAGGTTTTGTCAGATAAGATCGTTGTATATTCAATTATGCTACTTCTATAACTTTTAAGTTGCCTAAATCTTGGAAAACTGAAAATGTTGAATTTATATGATATAGGTGTATGGCTATACTAGAAAAAGAATTAACAATTATCTCTATAGAGATTTTTTTTTTTTTTTTTCACTCCAAGAACTATTATTTTCTAATAGGAGTCCCTTTTCACATCTCATATTGCAGATATAATGACATTAGAGGGTTTAAAAAAAGTAGCCTTCTTCTATGAATTTTAGAAAATATAGTACGCTCATTGTGTAGACTCAATATGCACTCGCAACCATATTTATAGCTATAAAATCATCAAGAGAAAATAATCTTACAATAATTTTGAGATTTTTCCAATAACACATGAAAGTATTTGACTAAATAAGATGAGCATCCAAGAGTACATTTGTAATTGCAGTTCCAAACAAATGTAAAAGGTAGTCGACTTGGAATTGGACATTGGATTTGCTGATTTTGACTATCAATCAATCAAGGAAAAATGTAAAAATTAGTTGGCTCGCTGTAAGAGTTATAATCGCAATACATATAATAATACTAATTTTCATCATCAAATATGCTTGACTTACATGTTTTTATGTGCCAATAGATGATTAGAGATTATTTTATGGCTTGATGGAATGACATAAATATTATTGACACCTAAATTTCGGAGGCCCATTGGAAAATTAGGTATTGACTCGGCCCTATCAAAAAGAATTTTCATTAGATTACACAGCATGTAGGAATTGGAATAATTTACATCAATATTGCTAAATTTTACTAATTTTTTAATGAAAAATAATAAAAGAATAACAAAACAACAAATAATAATTAAAATTTTAAATAATAAAAAAGGAGCAGGAGCGGCCCGGCCCGGCCTACTCCCCCTCTCCTCTTCTTCCCACCCGCCCGGGCCAGGCCCATTCTCCTTATTTCTTCCCCGGCCCGGCCCCTCCTTCCTTCCCTCCGGCTATTCACGCGCGCGACTGGGGACGGCGAAAGCGACCGCCAGTTAAAAGGGAAGAGCGGGCGGCGAAGTGACAGGTCAAGTTGTAAATTCGGGGAGGAGCTCAACGCCGCAGTTCTGTCCAGGGCAGAGGACAGACCGGTAGCAGAGTAGAGAGCAAAGGGAGGACTGGCGGTGTAGGCCAAGGACCGGCCGGCGCGGGGCACGGGAGACCGGAGGGCAAAGGGCCTCCGCCTTGGAACGTTCAGCAAGCCGAACTGTGGAGGAGTACCATAAAAGAGGAAGAGGGGGAGAGAGAGAGAGAGAGAGAGAGAGAATTGGACGCACGACCAAGAGAAAAACGAGGAGGCCGAGAGTAGAAGAAAAAGGGTCGTTCCCGGCCGAGCGTTGTTCGGCCGCCCTCGACGCAAACCGGCGCCCCCTAGTTGACACCACCGAGCCCGCGGCTTTCCACTTCCTCACGGCGTTCGATTTTTGGCGAGTGGATCTGTCGGTTCGATCCGCCATCTTCCCGAGGATCCCAGCTTGGCAACGCAGGGACAGCCGGCTATTGCTCGATGTCTTCTTCTCGATCTGTGCCCACCACGTGTTCGAGGGAATGCCCGAACCAAAACCGGTCGTTTTATTAGTCTCGGATTCCGAATTGTTCCAAGGATCCGTAGATGCGCTTTGTCCTGTACAACATTTTTTTACCGACAGCCGAATACATTTCTTTAGCCAGATTTCATCTCTACACAATCTGAACAGCCCCGGATTTTCGACGTCATTTTGCCTCGTGCTCAAACACATTTCTTTAGCCGGATTCGGAAGTCGTTTCCCGGTTTGGTTTGGGGGGTCTCGGTCATGACCGCTTAATGGCGGAATCTGTATCATGCGATGTACTGATGTGTTAGTCTAATGATGAGCCTTGATTGTTGAAGTCCTCGAGTGGTGGTCGTCTTGCATTTTGGTGTGTTCTGTCTGGGTTCTTGGGGCTGGGGGAGTGGAGTACGGTGGAGACGTTGAAGGGTTTAGGAAAAAAGAGAAAATAACGAAAAAAAATAGGAAGTGGGCTTGAGCTTAGTGTTGGTAAATCTGGGTTGGGCTTAGGTTAATTGAATTTGGACTCGGTTCAGGTCGTGAACAGATTGGGCTTGAATCATTGAGACCGCTTCTTTCAGTCCAGTTGGTATTACTAGCCCAGGCCCGCCAGGCCCAGGTCAGATCCACATTCGGACTGGGCCCAGTCCGAGTCCCTATTTTCCGGATTAAAAATTAATTTAGAAAAAGATTAAAAAATTCCAAAAAAAAATTATTATTTTTAAAGTTAGGAAAAAGCTTTTAAAATAGTTTTTGAATAGTTTTCTCTTAAAAATTGGGAAAGTGCCAAAAAAAAAAAGGTTGTGCTCAAAATTGAATAAGCCCTCAAAGCTTTACAATAGGGATTGAATATTCATGGAAACAAATGTTGGCTTGTTGATTGCACATTTCCATTGTTCCGATTGTGTCCTTTTGATACGTGGGTTGTTGTTTCCTTAGCCTCATTAGGAATTGAATCTTAGAACTCATGAATGGTATAAAATGCATGGCACTAGTTGATTAATTAGGGTAATCAAATCCCTCAATCCTAAATTCTTCTATATGTAGCAATAAAATAATTCTCCCATTGCTTTACATGGATATCTAATCGACCCACTATAAACTAATTAACGGCGACTCTTAGATAAAAATAATTTTGCATGTTAGTTGTAAATTGGTATAAGCTTGGAAAGCCCGAATTAATTCTATACTTAATAATCTACTCACCAAATCTTAGGTAGGTTACCCGAGGTTAAGTCACCACAATTATTAGATCAGAACTTTTGCACACTGTATTATTAAGTCTGTAATTTATTTATTTTTTGGACTAGGCCTTGAAGTCTTTTTTTTGTTTTTATTTGTGTCGGTCCATCCATTTAAAATAATGACGAAAGCCCTGTAACATGGCATTAAGTTGCACTCAATTGCCATTCTAGCACCACAAGTGCCATCAGATGTGGTTGTCAAACACCTAAAATAATATGGAAAAAAAAAAATCTATCTTTTTGAAAAATTTAAAGATGCATTATTCGAAGGTAAACTACTAGAAAAACTATCAGAAAAAAGCATCCAACTAAAACACACCTAGGTGTCTTTGCGTTTGACTAGAATTTTAGCCTTAGCACAGACCAACAAAATCTAGTGATTACTTTAAAATTTCTCCCATAATTCTGTAATTTTTTTTTCAATCTCTTGTTGAGAGATGCTTTCTTGAAATACTCCGGAGAAAACAAATGCCAAGTTCAAATCACCCTTAAAAACTAATTAAAAGTACAGTGTTTGTCTTTTTGTTAATTTTATTCATGATTATTTGGTAGAACATAATTTCGACCGGTTCCTTACGCTGTCTTTCTGAGATATTACTTAAAATCACGGTCAATTACTAAAAACTAAATTTTCTAAGCCTTTTTTTTTCATTGAAAAATTGTCCAAGTTTTTAATTTGTAAGACCTAGGCAGAAATAAAAATAGTTCCATTGACGATAAGAGAGGTTAGGTATTCCTTGCTAGTTAGGGTGCGCTTGGTAACATTTTGTTTAAAAATTGTTGGGAACGAAATAGAAAAAAGTGTTTGTTAGGGGAACAATTTTTGAACAAAAACGTATTTGGTAAACTTGTTAGGGAATAAAAAATGAAAAAACACGTTTGGTAAATTTGTATTCTTTTTTTTGTTTCTTTTAATTTTTAATATTTTTCTTTTTCTTTTCTTTTTTTCTTTTTTCCTTCTTTTGGCCGGTCGCCGGCCTCGGCCATGGCCGGAGACCGGCCGACAAGGGGCGGCCTCGCCCGCCACGGCGAGGCTCGCCGGCCCCGTGAGGCCGAGCCTCGCCAAGGGCCGGCGACGCTCGGCCTCGTCGGGGCCGGCGACGCTCCGGCGAGGTCGCCGGCCCTCGACGGCGGCCATCGGCCCTCTTTGGCCGGTCGCCGACCATGGCCGAGGCCGGTGACCGGCCAAAGAAAAATGAAAATGAAAAAATGAAAAAAAAAAAAAAAAAGAGAAGAAAAAGAGAGGAGAGAGAAAATCTGGTTTTAATTTTTGTTGCGAAACAAAAACAAGTTTTTATCGTTTCTTGTTTTCGTTCCAAAAGTATTCCTAGGAACAAAAAAATAGATTTTGAACAAAATGCAAACAAACGTGTTTATTCTTTTTTTTTGTTCCCTGGAACAAAAAAACATAAATTTTGTTTATAAATAGAAAAAAGAACATTAACAAACAGCCCCTTAGTGTCTTTCATCATGGTTTTTAGGTATCAACCTTTTAACGCAGTTCAAGTTCTTTCATCTTAAATGGCAGATAGTGTGTCTTGCGGTTAATGTTGTAAAAGTCATTTATTTATCTTTCTAAAAAAAAAAGCAAGTAATTTCCCTTTCTCGATCTTATGATCCGCTCACAGGTTTGAATAAGATCTTTTTGTTCTTATTGAATTAACTTAGACCGACCAAAAAAAAAAAAAAAGAATTAACTTAGATAATGTAGTTCTGAGAGTCCAATAGGTTTGACTATCACCCTTTATCATGTTTATCAGTAATCTTATCACGGTTGGAATGCGTGGCATTTTCTTTTTTAGTTTTGAATTTGTTTGTCTTTCCCACTCTCTCTGCAGATTTATTATTCAACCTAAAATTAGATTATATGAACTATAAATTAAGGAAAAGTAAGGTAAAATGAGATTTTCCTTTTTTGCCATCATGCCAAATTAAGATCAAATAATGAAAAAGATAAAAACGAGTGAAGGTGTATATTTTTCTGGCCTATTTTTGTCTTTTTAACCAACAATTATCATCTTTTTTTTTTTCTGGAAATGAAAATTATTTTAAGGTTAACTGCAATATAATTAGGGAAAAGCAAAGACTAAAAGTGAATGGAGATTTTTACTTGGAATAATAGTGAATTGGGATAAGATTATGAAAGAAAAAAGGTATAAAGGATTGAATAGATTTTGTGGCCTATTATTGTATGAAGGGAAAAATGAAAAGCAAGAAAAGATAAAGGGAAGAGAGATTATTATAACGTCAAAATGGACATAAGATAGGTCCACTTCAATGCACAGCTTTACATATAGTATATTAGATTCTCACACTTGAACTAGCCCAAATGCTTGCACAAACATAAGTCCATAGCAAATGGCAACATAACACATATTCAAAGCGCACAATCAACACTGAAAGTCCTTATGGGCAATTACCACACGTTGCTTTAGGAATAAAGGACCAAATGCAGGAAGATACTGAATTCAGCTAGGAAAGACCGCTTGACGTCGCATCTTGGCTCACTGGAATCTTAGCCGAGGGACCGATTGTTACAGTCACTTCAATGTTTTCTGCAACCGTCGAGCTCTGGTTAATTGGGGCAAGTTGCTGAGCCACTTCACTCATTGTTGGCCTCTTCCTACTGTTTTGGTTCAAGCACTTCACTGCAATCTTTGCAACCGTTTCTACTTGGTTGACTTCATCTTCACTAGCGGCCTCAAAATTTATGACATTGGAGAGGGTCCCTTTCTTCACGGAA
This sequence comes from Eucalyptus marginata, assembly GCA_014182565.1. Classification (NCBI taxonomy): domain Eukaryota; kingdom Viridiplantae; phylum Streptophyta; class Magnoliopsida; order Myrtales; family Myrtaceae; genus Eucalyptus; species Eucalyptus marginata. The sequence goes on along the minus strand of CM024592.1, from coordinate 37,095,144 downwards.
AGGATGAAATGAGGGATAATATTGATTGGATCTCCAAATTCATCAGTATCAGAAGTTGTAGGCTCCTTTTCGGTGAGCAACTCCATGAGGACAACTCCAAAGCTGTATACATCACTCTTAATTGTTATCTTACCAGTGGTTAAATATTCTGGATCGATGTAGCCTAAGGTGCCTCCTATTTCGGTGGCTACGATATGACTATGCTCCGGTGACATAAGTACCGAAATTCCAAAATCAGATATTTTCACCGAGTAATTTTGATCCAAAAGTATATTCGCCGACTTGATGTTGCCATGAATGATTTCGTCGAAATGCATTTCCTTGAGAGCAACAGCAGCTTCAACAGCTATTCTGAGCCGGTTTTTCCACGAGCTCAAGATGGTCGACACTTTCGGATGGATGTGTTTGAAGAGAGTACCATTCAAAATGTATTCATAGACCAGCAAGGGTATTCTAGTCTCCAAACATATGCCATGGAGCTTCACCACATTTTTGCGGTTTTTTAGTATCACGATTTTAAGTTTATCTTGGAATTTCTTCTTCATTAGAGGCTTGTGCAAATCTTTAGGCTTCTTGACCACGATCTCCATGTCCACTGCTATTCTCCCTCTATAGACGGAACCAAAACCACCCTCGCCCAGCTTCTTGCTTTCATCATAGTTGTTGGTTGCTTTTGCTAGCTCTACCTCTGTAAAGATTCGAACTGTTGGATGTTTCAAGAGCTTTCCTCCATTTTTTCTAAAGTTTATATTTCTAATTCTCCACTTCCATGTGATCGAGGCTGAAGCACCAGCATATATGCATATGATAGGTGCAAGAATCACTGCCAAAAAATATATTTTACTAGATTATTGATTCAAGCATGTAATCCTCATATGCTCCACATACTTCATTGAAAAGATTAATTTCAAATGCACAACACATTTCACTAATATATATATATATATATATATATTTATAAACATCACCATTGATTTGGATGGTCAGTCAATCTTTCAATATTGGTGATAGAAATTGTTTTGGTGACAAATGGGTTACACATATTACATACTATGTAACAATCCTTATGAAAGCCCTTGTTTGAAATTTGACATGTGTCATTATAAAGTGAATAAGCAATCGAATGAACTCAATTTAATATATATTACCAGCATCTTCTATAACGTCTTTCCTTGATTATAATGAAGAAGGATTGTAATAAAAGAGAATGAGAAGGCATTCACCTCACATTGTTTTAGATCTTTCCATCTACTAATGGTATCAAAACTTGGGGGGATTGTTTAACCAATTATGCACCTTATAGTTATCACGCTTAAATGTTTTTTTCTGTCCATTCTATTGGTGGAAACTCTAATTGATGTGTTGCAAACATATATATCATTACCCAAATTTATATTTAGTTGAGTTGACACGTGGATAATTTGTATAATATGTAACTCACCAATTAAAAGCACGCTTGAAAGACATTTCCTCTAATTAGAGATGAAAGAAAATGTAACCATTTATTTACAGATTGACTATTAGTCTAAAGCTAGTTTTAACTAGGGATGGGCACGGTGAGGGGTTGGGACGAGGATCACGTTCCTCATCCCCACCCCTTAGAATGAAATGCCTCCGTCCCATGCGAGGCACTGCCACATAATTTCTTTTCCTTCTAAAAAAGATATAAACCGTTTTCTAGATGACAATTTGACATTTTTCTTATTTTTATAAAAAGGAATGGCCTCATGGGTGAATTTTTAAGAAAGGAGTGGCCTCGGGGATTGCTTTTATATGGTCAAACAAATTCCAATCTTAACAAATTAGCCAGTGCGAGACAATGTGAAGATGAAATATTTGAAATAAAATTGTGCCACATTACTTGTCTAAAGAACTCGCCAAGCTTGCATCTCCTATAAAACCAAGATTGATAAGGAGAAGATATTGTCTTTAAGGATTTATTATTATTTCATATTTTTAAAATAAATTATTGTCATAAAATTAAAGAAATAAATAAATATACATGTACATATAAATATTTATATATTCTTCTTCAAAGTGTACGTGGGGCGGATTCGCCAAGTTTTTCACGCACATACATATATAATGACAGTATCTGTAAATATGTAGAATAAATAAAAAATAACTTTTTATATCCTAAGAAAAACTAATACATTCACTGCTTTTTGGGCCAACATTTTTTGTCTCGCTTGGGCCATCGGGTCCATCTAATTCTCAAGAGGGACTGTCACTTCAGGAACTCACAAGAGGAGCTGAGAAAGTTCGGAAATAAATCATCGTTTAGACTCAAGAGTCACTAGGCTCTTCCCGTGCTGCTTTTTTGGCCAATATATTCACAGTTCAGATTTTAAGGAAGCTCAACCGCTTTGCATTCTTCAACAATCACCTTCATATGTCATTGGTTAATTCGGTGCTCCATTTTTCCTTTTTCTTTGTCTAGTCCAAATTTGTGCTCACTTTCGCTTTAAATTTTAGGGTTTTTTTTTCCTCGTGAAATCTGCAGGCCTAGCTTTTCATTTGGCCCAAGATTTGCAGGTTTGGGTTGAGGAGGAATTTTCATTTAGGTCTGTTGTGTATCCCCCACGCACGTAGTTTCAAAGTGTTAGCCGTTGAAAATTTCCTATAATATGGGCTTATATTAATTAATTGATTTTCTATTTTAAATAATCGGGTTAATGGATATTCCAATATTTGTTGAACCCTAAAGTGATTTGATTGAATTGGGTATTGGCATCTATCGATAACGGCCAGTTGAGCGGCCAAAGAAAGTGTAGACAATTGTGTTTAATCAGCTCGTAATGGGAATACCCATTTGACACTCTGTTGACAGGGTTTCAGTCCCCCCTAGCGCATAAAAGGGTAGGTTATACCTATCAATTGCTTTAATCCCATTGAAAGCTGCTATATCGAAATAGGTCATAGAGAGAAAGATCTGATATTCCAATAGATCCCTGATTATCAGAGTGATCTACTTTTCTTCAAGTGAAGCAATGGCTCAAACAGGTACGTTTTAATTCCGCTGTGTTTATTGACATCGGTGTTTTACAATCATATATGGATCCGTTTCTTTTTGATTGATTAGTTATTCATGAGAATAATTTTCTACATTAGCTTCAGAAGAAACAGAAAACAAAAAAGGGCGAGGAGGGAAGTTAAAAAGAAAAAAACAAAGAAAATATGTAAATAGCTTTAGCCTAGGAGACACCTGGCAGCCTGGGGCTCATTACTTGTGTTATTGGGGATTACACCAACTAATATAAAAATCTTTAAAACACATTAAACTACTATAAAATCAAGAATAGATTGATAGAATATGAACTATTAGGTGAATGATGAGAAAATAGACTTACTTGCAAGAGCGAATTCGCGACGGTCGATGGTATAACATTCGTAGTTCCCAGGCAGATTCTTGCACCTTATGTGACATGGGTATCTCTGTGGGTCCTCGCACTCATTAATGTCTACATTATACAGAAGACAAATTGAACCTTTATCTTGGTCAATGGCAAAAACAGATTGAACAAGTTGATGCATGGATTATTAGACGGGCAGTGCTATCCAATTCAAGTTTTGGTCATAGTATTGTGACACATATCCACTCTCTTTTAAAATATCTCCTTTCCCTACCCTTTGTCTCTCTCCCTGTGGAATTCGAGCTCAACAATGGCGTCGTTCTTTGCCATCGATGGAGATCATCGCTGCCTCGATCTCTATTTAAGTGACCGCATTGAGGGCACAAAAGCTCGGAAAGGATCTGCATACAAAACTTGCAGAAATCGAGCTTTTGCAGTGATGCATGAACCCCACGTTGCAAGAGCGAGGCGAGGGGTTGCTGTTTCCATATCATTTACCTAGGAATGAGAAGATTGATCTTTACAAGCATAAGTGAGGTCGGTGTGCTGATATGTATGCCTACTACTAAATACGATGGGCTCATTGGATCTTTTTATTTACATAAATTTTAGTACCTGTACCAGGTTTAGTGAATATATAATTTAGAGGGCAGCAGCACAGAGTTTAAAGAAGAAGGGAAGATTGTTGTTGAAACGTGGGGATAGAGTCGCTAGAAATATATGCTGACGTCCGTAGGGTGGTGACAAGAGCCTTGACTTATTCTATTAGGCAAAAAGTCAAAAACTTAGGAGAAACACATGTCCAAGTTCGAATTTATTGGATCGGGCTTATCACAATTGTTGATCATGTGAATCTCACATTCCACATGTTCAATACTAGATATAGATTTAGGTCCTAGAAAGATTACCTAAACTTATATAGACCTCCCGTTAAAATTATATGTGGTGGTACACATCAAAACACACTCTCCCCTCCCTCTATCACTTTCCACAGAACTCACCATCCACTCCACCACCACCAAGGCCCAGCAATGCAACTAACATTATCCAACCATGGGCTCATTGTCTCCTTGTTGAGATTAATATTCAGGTGAGTTAAGGCCACTTCCTCGAGAAAATATTAGGTACACAAGTGATACCATGCCAGATTTGCAATGGTGACACATACCAATCTCGAGGCCCACCATCAAATATTTTGAAATGGGATTTGCTAATATAATAATCTTTGAACTATTATGAGAACAACAAATTATGAATCGCAAATTTTTAAAGAAGTGGTCCCCACAATAATTTCTAATTATTTGTTATTTGTTTTTATTGTCTAAAATCAAACTGTTATTCTCACAACATGTTAAGGACAGTTCATAAACATTTCTTATTTGAAATTATCTTTCTCTCCCTTTGTCTCTCTCTTCTCTTTTGCACTTGTCACTTCTCTTCTTCTTCTTCATAGTTTTTTTCCCTTTTTTTTCCTTTTTTTTTTCCTTTCTTTCCCTTTGGCCTGTGGCTAATAGTTGGCCATTCGGCCACAAGGAAGGGTCGCTTTCGCTAGAGTCGACAAGGGTTGGACCCTCGCAGCTAGCGCGAGGGTCGCCCTCACCTTGACAGCCTTGCCATATATAGAAGCTGTGAAGGGAGGCAACGACATCGGGGCTACAGGAGACCTCGAGGATGCAGGGATTGACGGAAGGCTTGGGCTTGTGGACAATGGGGGGCTTGGACTTGTACTTAGACCCGGGGGACGGCGGACGACCAGTGGAGGGAAGCGACGTCATCCAAGCTGCAAGCGACCTTGAGGATGTAAGGGCTGAGGGAGAGCCTAGGGTCACAGGTGATGACGGCCGGGGACATGGGCTAGTTTTTGGACCTAAGGGTGGCTGCGGGGGGCAGCGGACGACCTCATTGGTGGAGCGGTCGCTGGAGGGGAATCGGTGGACGAGGCAATGGCGGAGGCAACGGACGAGGCAGAGGCGGCGGTGAGAGAGAGCAGATCGTGAGTCGAGAGGGGGAGTGAGAGAGCAAAGCGTCGTTGGGGAAGGAGAGAGCAGAGAGCGTTGTGTGACACGGGAGAGAGACAATTTCAAAATTTCTGACAGTGGACCCAAAGGATGACACGTGTCATTCATTTAATGGACTATCGTAAAACTGAGCTGGTATTCTAACATTTTCTCCCACTTCCCCACCACCAGCACGCACGCACCATTGCCACGTCGCTCTTTATGAAATGTTGCAGCAGTTTTGTCTTCTTAGTAGGAGACCTATAGACATGGTCTCCTCCGTTATTGGAAGAGGCTTGCAAGCCTATCTCATCTCCCTCATTGCGAGGAGACGTGCGGGGGGACTTGTCAGACTCGGGGACAGAGAGAGAGAGAGAGAGAGAGAGAGAGAGAGAGTCGTCATAGTCGTTGCTTGGAGTGGTGGAGGCACTTTGTTGTCATCTCCGATGTGGAGTAGCTTTTGCCGTGGAGGACAGGGAGTGTGTTTTGGTATGGTAGAGAGAGAGACGGCTGTGGGGTCCGAAGCGCATGAAGGCCGACGCTAGGCTCACCTAAGGTGGTGGGCGAATGATGTGGCGGTGGCAATGTCGTGAGGTGCAAGCCGGAGAGTGGAGGTGGAGGTTGAGGAGAGAGAGAGAGAGAGGGTGGTGAAATTCAAACGGCGCCTCACTAAATGGGTAAACTGGATGGGAACCATGCATAAATTAGTTATCCACGCAGTTCATTTAGAGGTGACAATGCATGAGTCACATATGTTAATTACCTTGACACCCGCAGGAGCGATCATAGGGATTCCCCTCATACCCAGGCTTGCAAAAGCAACGGTAACCCGGTCCATCGGCGTAGTCGTCACAGTCAGTGTTGTTGCCACAGGCATAGCTCCACTGGTTCAAATTGGCCTGTGTGCAAGTGACGTTCCATCCGATCATCCAGTCCAGAACAAGGTCCGACCTCTTGCCCAAATCATCGAAGGTCGGGAGTCTCTTGCTGGAGATATTGAATGACTCTTTGTCCCCCACGAAGGCCACTCCACAGGGGCTGAATGACGAGACATTCACGTGATCGTTGATGGATAAGATTCTAACCTGGAGCGTGTTGAGCCCCTTCGGAATGGATGCTTGACAGCAACCGGGACCAAGGCAAGTGGTCTCCTTCGCCAAGTCGACGTACCCCCTGCAGTAGGGGCTGCAGCTGCTCCAGAATGGCCTAACTTTGTCGGTCATGGACGCGTAGGTGTCACAACCGAGGACTGTGAGGGCGTTCCGGGTGGCCGACAATCTGTACGGTGGATATGAAGATAGATCGATGGACAGATTATCGATTGTGTTTACTGGCAAGTCAGACTTGTTGTAGCAGTCGTTTAGTTCGGGGAGTCTGATGACCATGGTCGAGTCGCTGACTGAGATCTTGTGTATCGGATAATCCCCCAACAGTAGTTGACCACCGCTCCCTTCGGTGGTATTGCAATGGAGCAAAAACTCATTGGACCTCGCACAGTGGGGTTCGAGCCCGAAGGGATAAAATATGGTCACGCTCCCACACCTGTGTGCGCAGTCTCGGGCCACGGTGGGAGCGCCGCCTTGTGGCAACCACCAGGCCACAGCCACCAGTAGAAGCTGCTGCACTACCTTCATTTCCAGAAAACTCTCTCTCTCTCGCTCCCTCTCTCTCTCTCTCTCTCCCCCTCTCCTTTTTGGGACCTTTGTGCTTCTGTCCTTGTTCACAGAGTGGGATTTAAGTATGAGCCGTTCACCCTAGCCCATTATATACTCAATGGACAAATAGGTGAAATTAAGTACAGTAATGGAGGGCGGAAGGGCTAATTGTGTGGAACAAATTGAAGGATTCGACCGCATATATGAAGAAATACAAGACAGAATAATATATTAAAAAAAAAGACATGCCAAGGTTTTATTTATCACCATTTCAAGTAAAACTTACTTTATGGTAGCTTCGGACATATAGAGCCACATTGGTCACAAGTTCGAAATTTCCTAATTGCTTTTTGGCTTTGAAAAATCTTAATTTGTTTGTTGCGTATGTTTGACTGTACTATGACATAGGATTATCCTAATTGTATTTTCACTATATCGTGGTGAGTTGACGGTCATGCGCCCGTTCAAATTAGTAGCAGTTTAAACGGAACATCATGTTATGTGTTTGGAGGAACTCTTATGATAATGCCTAGTGGGAGTTAGTCACCCGTGCTTGTTGCAATTTCCTTCCACTTTACCTATCAAATATACTATAACAGAAATGCTATTGCGATGTACAATAATATATTTTATTTATGCAAGTATCCTTGCTGTCAAGATACATAATTGCAAGCTGCGAAAAGCTATGTCGGAAAAAAGATACAGTAATTGTAGCACATGCAACCGATGTAAATAAAATTTTATAAGAACGACTGCATACACCGTTGATTTAAAAGATTGATAGTAATAATCTTTAAATCAAAGATGCTAAGACTGCTTATATGAAACTTCTCTTATGCTGGCGATGTATGATCTATTTTTCCAAAAATATATAGTGAACTATACTTGCTAGATGATGTATTATATGATTTCCGGATAATTAAATGAAGGCATGCTTCGTGTTGGGTCTCATGCTTTCAGCAATAAATCGATTTCAAGAATGTATGATGCCGCATTATTTTGTGATGTAGTTTGTTAAAATAAATTGTTGACACGGTTTTTAATAATTTAAATTTTTCAGAAAAATGGTAAGTTTAACATGATCGAGAACATAAGTCAATTATTTAAATTCTGACACTCTCAATTTTCTCTTGCTTGTTGTTCCCATTATTCTCATATCTTGTCAATTCTTCCACTCATTAATTATCTAGTTGGAAAATAAGCACGAGTCAACTACATATAAAATTGCTTGTATAGAGAAAATTTTGCAGTTGTGGTGTTCTTATTAGATTTTTTTTTTTTTTTAGAGCACAGTGGGAGAAATGATACGTAAGACGTTGCCCTAAATAAACATAAGAAACCGACCAAAAATAAAAAATAAACATAAGAAATATTGTTAATGAGTTCTTAAGAGCAAGGGTGAAGTATACTGATTGGAAAAGGATTTGATTAATAAATATTAATTACACCTATTACAATAAAAATATTATCAATGTACATCTTCTTTTGTCCGACTACTTAAGAAGTGTCATAAAAGTGCCCCTTTCTTAATATGTGAAAGTTTATATAATTGTATCGCATGCTGGTTTTATCTAAATCTCTAAATTATTAGTAAATATTATGCGTAGTAATTAAGATCGCTTATAGGAGAAAACCCATCTCAAGCAATGAATAGAACAATAATTTAATTTTAATTTTAATTGAATCTTCTTAAATTAAATGGTAATTGACTTGCCATCAAAACCCCGAAAATCTTCAATGTAGTTCAAAACAAAATATTGCTTTTTTTTTTTTTTTTTTTATACTACAAAGAATATGGACTATACAACTTAAATAAATATCACAAATACGTGCAATTTGCTTGTTCACTTATGTCTAGTAAAGCTCCATATATTCAAGGAGTTTAGCGAGATTATTCATAATGTGAGACTCTACAATGGAATATATTGCATTCAAATTAAATGTTTTATCATTCAATCAATAATTCAAGAATTTAAAACAAAATGATTAGGCGAGGAAAATTGTAAACAAACTATTTTGATCATTGAGTCCTCTTTCTTTTTGAAAACTCTCTTTTTCTTCTTTTTTTTTTTTGAAAGCGCTCATTGAGTCCTCTTTCGGGCAGTCGTCTTTATATCATTGCGCACCTCTATCGATGCCAAAAGTAAAGTAATGTGTTTCACAGCAAAAGCGAAACATAGGAAACAACCTTTTTATCATCCTTTCAGGCTTTTCCTTTCCAGTTGGCCTAAACTTGCGTCCCAACATTAACAACATGCTCCACATGTTGATGAGTCCAGTGGATCTCCAACGTTGATTTGCGTGGGCTCCACATGCAACTAATTCATCTAACTGCTGAAATTCATTGGGATTTTGTGCATCCGGTTCAGGCACGTGTGGCCTAGGTTGCGCACTAAAACCTCTAGGCCCGATGCCTGGTTACCGCATGATCCTAATATGGGAAGACTTGGTGACGACATTGGAAGAAGACTCGTGAGTCGTCTTGGAATCTTTCTAAGAAAACAATAATATGCGAGAGAAAAAGTAAAGACATGAGATATGTTGGGATTCCCAAGAAAGTAACTAAGATTATCTCTACCTAGAATTATCTTTTCTTTAATCCGGGAACCATTGTTCTGTTTTTTCAAAAAAAGACTGTTACTTTTCACATTACAAATAGCAGAGATAATGATGTTCTAGTGTTTGAAAAAAATAATCCCCTTATTTGTATGGTTAACATATATTGTGTACTCTTTGGATAGACTCGACATGTATTTGTAATCATATTTAGGGTTATACAAAGATGTATTAAAATCATCAAAAGCAACAATCTTGCGATAATCTCAAGAATTTTCTAATGATATGCTGTAGTAATTGATTCAGGCATCCAAAAGTACATTTGTAATCTCTGGATAACTACGTTTTTAAGCAAAACTACTTATTAAATGTGTTTCTTTACTAGCAAAAATTTTTTCATGCACCTAAGACCATTGGATTAGATTCATCATAGCCATTGATCATGTAGACCACATAAGTGAGCTCCGCAATGTTATAGTTGGAAAATCGCCTCTATTTAAAGTTGTGAACCAATGAACTTGGGAGTCATGTCCTTTTGTATGCAATACTTCAGTGTTTAGCGATTAATATGATTAAGTATGCCTAAAAGATGGAATACTCTTCTTTTTCTAAAATTTTCTTGTTAATATCATAAATTGGTTGCATATGGATATAATGTGACAAGTCAATCACAAAATCCATGTCATATGAATTCTATTTAACTTTGTGTTTGAGTTTTGAAAAATTAATGCCACCATCTAATGGAAAAGGATTTGATTTATACACAGTCAGTACACACATAACAATAAAAATCGGTATTAAAATTATTAATATATATATATATATACTTTTCGTTACTTAACTAGCGTCGTCATTCTTAATATTTAAAAATTTATATAATTGTCGCACATGATGGCGCAATCTAAATTTTCTAAACTATTAGTGGTACTATGTAGTAATTAAGATCACCAATAGGAGAAGATCGTACTTAGGCACTGAATAGAATAATGATCGTATTTTAATTTTCATTAAAACCATCTTATTTTAAAAGGGTAATTCATTTGCTATCACAACCCAAAAATTATTGACACTTAGTCCAAAACAAGTTAATAAATTTTTTTTTCTTTTTACAGTTCAAAGTATCCGAACTATTCAACTTAAAAGAATGTCACATACACACGCAATTCGTGTGTTTACATGCATCTAGTAAAGCTCTGTGGCGCAATTTGGGTGGGACTTAACCTCTGTATTGGCTTTGGACCCAACTGACCTGCCCTGCACTCAAGGAAAAAAAAAAAAAAAAAAGAATACAATCTCCATACATAAATGAGCCTAGTTGATCGTGGACGTTGATTTATGTGATTCTCATATAAGATTGACCTTATCTAAGAACTGAAATTCATTGAGATCTTGTGACCTAGTTCATGCAAGTGCGGCTTGGATCCACACTAAAATCACTAGGCCCAAACTGCAAGGTGATGGCGACACGAGAATCTCTCTCGCTACAAGAAGAACCACAAGTCGTCTCAAAGTCTTTCGAAGAACACGACAAATGCCAAAGAAAGAGCATCCAGAAAAGACGTGGTGGGGTTCAGCCTGATCCATGCGGAGGATGACCTTTCTCGATGACGATATGTCTGCTACGCGAGGTGATCCTCCCTCGACCATTCTCTATCGCCATGGACGTCCAGGAGATGAGTACATGGGCTCCACAGAGTGTCTTTCTCGGTCTTCTTAAACTTGACTGAGAAAAATAATGATGAATTATAACAACAGCAGCATCCAAAAGAAAATAATGATGTTTTTCTCATTTCCGCAGATTCATATTCCTATTTTTGCATTTTTATTTCAATGAGGTCTTGTCATTTAATTTAAGGATAAAAGCCACAAAAAACCTTAAATTACGCCGATGTGACGTATTTATCCTAATTTTTTGTGATACTAAAAATATCAAACTTATACCTGCGACACATTTAATTTAAATTTGTGACAAAGTGAACACATTTATCCCAAACTTGTTTTGTGACATTAAAAACCCCAGACTTTTTTTTTGTGATACCAAAAACCCCAAACTTTCTTCTATGACACCAAATTTAGTGTTTGTTAGTTTTATAAAACAAAATTTTACGGTTTTTGGTGTCACGCAAGTATAAGTTTAGGTTTTTTGGTGTAAAAAAAAATTAGGGTAAATATGTTACGGTTGGTAAAATTTGGAGTTTTTGTGGCTTTTTTTCCTTAATTTAATTATATACTACTTTTATATGTTTTTAGTTCTAAAAATGTTGAATTCATATAGTATAGATGTATCTCTATACTAGAAGAAAGTATCAGCCATTATCTTTGTGGAGAATTACTTTTCTCATTTAGGAACTATCAGTTTCTAAAAGAAGTCATTCTTTATATCTCGAATTACAGAGATAAAGACATTCTAGTGTTTAAAAAAACAGGCCTCCCATATGTATATAGAAGAAGAAGAAGAAAAAAAAAAGTAGCTGACATATGATAATAATAATTTTCATCATAAAACATGCTTGACTTACATAAAAAATTGGCCATTAACCAACATGTTTTTTCATGTGCCAACAAATGAATATACAGTTACTAGAGTCTCTAGTATGTGTTTTATTCTCATTAGAACTTTTTTTACAATGTTCAATCAAGCTCATAATGTTTTTATTTTGACTAGGTCCTTTAAGTGTGTGTTTTTCTACTTGTATTTGGCCATCTATTTGAAAAATTGACGAAAATGCTCATAATATGGCATTAATTTGCAGTTTATTGCCATTTTAGCATCAAATGTGGTGTTACATTTTGTCATCAAAAACCTTAATCAATACGAAATAATAAATATTTTTGAAAAATTCAAAAAACGAGAGTCACCCAAGTGCAATGAGGGGTCTTACATCTTGTCAAGCTTTGGCGTGGCCTAGTATTTCAAGAAAACTCATGGAACTTGTGGAATCTGCAATGGTAGTTGTGTGGCATACTTTGCAGTAGTAGTCAAGAAAAACTAAAAAATGTCGGACCCATTGATTTTTGTTTTTATCATTTACCAGCCACACCTGATTCCAACCAATTAACATTAGAAAAATCAAAGTAGAATTTCTATCATTATTGCTCTTGATTTTAACTATCTAAGGAAGGGCAACTTCCTTTGCTCCTTTAGCTTTAAACAAAGATGCGTTCAGTGCCATTCCTTGTCCAACCAGCAGATGCAATTGACAAAAGCAGAGCCGTATTCCAAATGGTGGGCCCAAGACATCCATTATCTTCCCTCTTTAAGAAGGAATCCTTGACAAGATCGTCCGTCCAATCATGCCGCTGGTCTTGACCTGGAAAGCAAAGCAACAACTTACATGGCTGACTCATATCTCTTGATTCGAGCTTCAATAATTGCTCCATCCGACTGTGGAGGCTTTCTTTTATTAGAAGTCTGATTCGCATTATCATGTTGCAATCTATCATAGAAATTTTGAAACTCAGTTTAAAATGATTAAAATCGTGAATAGAGACCTTTTTTACTTTACTTGTGAAATAAACCAGTTTCAAATGGATTGACCATATATACAAACTCGACATCGTATTTAGATCTTTATATACAAACTATTATTTTGATTTATAATAGATAGAATTAAAAGACAAAGGTAGATCAATTGATAAACGCGAATGATTCAATTTGCTCTGTGTTAACACACTAATCCTAAACCCAATAACTATAACCCCTGCTTTTGTGGGAAATCTAAAATAGCAATTATATGAACAAGAGACTTTATGCGAGCTTATGCCTAAGTCTCTTTAATAACAGCCACTTTCGTATGAAGTACCATGAAAAAGATGTCTTGTTTTGGTGTGCCTCTCGAAGGTGGACAATAGCATGTCTTTTAATGAAGCAAATTTTCTGAAATTCCACCAACGTGTTCTTTGAGGTAAGAACGCAAATTTTGCATGATGGACCTGTGTTTTTTTAAATTGTGATTTTAGTTTGCAAATTCAACCTTTCTATTCAACACGATCTCTCACAAACATATGTTATTTTCAAGTTATGAGTCATGTGGACTATGAAACTCTAAACAAATATAAAAAATTGATTCATTTGTAGTGGTTGATATTCTTGAGATCTAACACTCTTTTTGTAGGGACATATTTTTTAAATGAATGCTCAAAATTATGCTTCCCATGCTTTTGATGAGTACAATAAAGTATCTGGACTGTTCAACTTGAACAAATATGACAAACATATGCAGTTCACCTGTTCAAACATATTTAGTAAAGCTTCTCCACATTGTGGTTGGCGAGACTTATTTTGAAGGCGAGACTTTACGGTGAAATTTTCCGCATATAAATTAAACGTTTAATCATTCGATTAATAATTCAATATTGCAAAACAAAATGATTTAATAGAAGTTATTACCAAATGGTTTTGATCATAGAGGCCTCTCGAACCGTCTTTTCTTATATTAGATGCAAAGTCCATCATGTTGAAATAATAGTTGTTTATTTTTGCACGTTTTGCTAATTTGGTTTTGTCGCGACTCGATTTTCCTGTCTGATCCCTCTTGCGAGGAAAATGAAAGGGGAAAAGGTCGGATTTATGGATACTTAAGTATAAAAGTTTCCTCACAGTTCTCAAGCATAAGGATGTCATCACCTCATCCCCCGAACGAACCTCTTGTGAGTTCCCTTTACAAAGTTGCGAGTTTTCCCAAACTCGTACCCCATGTGATAGTGGAGTGTCGTGACCCATACCCACACAAGTAACACACCTCGAGAGAGGAGGTTGGGTGTGAACTTCCGATTTAAGGATACATTTACCATAGTAGCCCTCCCTTTGGTACTCCTTCCTAAGAATGGCATCACTTCATCCATTAGGAATTTTCTACATGCGGGTATGCTAAACCATGGTAAGTTCTATTGGGACCCACACCCTACGCGACGGGTTCATTTATACGGTCTAGTTGTTTAGGGCAACCTAAAAATAAGACAGGAGTTGCCACTGACATCATTTTTGGGGGTTGGTTGGAAACCCAATCAAGGGTCGAGAGTGTTTCCTCAATTTCTACACAACCAAATATCTAGATTCTAAGACTTGGGTTACGCCAATATTTTTATTAGCGCCATTTTGATACCTAAACAGTAAATTGTGTTTACCTAACATATCCATGTATTTCTTCTTATATTTTCGAGATCGTTAGCTCTAAACTAAGCGATCATGCATGGTTGGTCGTTTTCGTGCTAATATATTTCTAAAAAAACTGAAAAGGAAACATCCAATTGAATTGAAAATTACGATACATAAAGTAAACAATCAAGGAAAACGACCATGTAATCCTAGAAAATATAAAAGGAAAACACAATTGAAAAAGATAAGAACCAAAAGAACCCGCAACTCATTGGGTTTTTATATAAACGATGAGAATTCGAGACATATGTCAAGGATGAATGATACAGAATAATGGTTAGAATGGACATCGACTTTCACCGTGTCATCATTCTTAATATTTGAACATTTATATAATTGTAGCGCATTATGGCACAATCTAAATTTCCTAAACTATTAGTGGTACTATGTGTAGTAATTAAGATCACCAATAGGAGAAGGTCCTACTTAGGCAGTGAATAGGATAAAGATCATATTTTAATTTTGATTAAAATCATCTTATTTAAAAGGGTGATATCACAACCCAAAAAATCTTGACACCAGATTCAAAACAAGTTAATAACTTTTTTTTTTTGTATATATATAGTTCAAAGTATCTGAACTGTTCTACTAAAAAGAATGTGCAAACGAATGCAATTCGCCTATTTACATGCATCTAGTAAAATTCGATCACAATGTGGCTGGTGAGACTAATTCTGAATACTAGACGTTGTAACAAAATTCATTACATACAAATTAAACGTTTGATCACTCAATTAATAATTCAAGATCACAAAACAAAAAATTTGACTAAAAGTTACCACCATATATATTTTTTTATCATGAAGTCCTTTGGAGTCTCTTTTTTATATTATATGCAAAGTCCATTGCGTCCCTCTCTCTCGATTCAACCTAAAGTAACACGTGTTGCACACAAAAATTAGATACAGAAACGTACGTTGGATTTTCTTTGGTGTTTGTTTTTTGTACGGGCGGGGGAACCTTTACCTCTTTATGTTGGGTTTGGACCCAGTAGACCTGGCCCAAGACTCAAAAAAATAATAACAATCTCCGTACGTAAATGAGCCTAGTCGATCATGGACATTGATTTATATGATTCTCGTATAAGACTGACCTCATCTAAGAATTGAAATTCACTGAGATCTTGTGACCTAGTTCATGCAAGTGTGGCTTGGATCCTCACTAAAATCAGTGGGCCCAACGCTTGATGACTGCAAGGTGACGGCGACACGAGAATCTTTCTCGGTACAAGAAGAACAGTAAGTCGTCTCGAAGTCTTTCGAATAACACGACAAATGCCAAAGAAAGAGCATCCAGAAAAGACGTGGTGGGTGTTCAGCCTGATCCATGCAGATGATGAACTTCGATGACGATATGTCTGCCACGCGAGATGGTCGTCACTCGACCATTCTCCATCGCCATGGCCGACCGGCAGAGGAGTACTGGGGCAGCACAGAGTGTGTTTCTCGTCTTTTTAAACTTGACCGAGAAAATAATGATGAATTATATAACAACAGCGGCATCCAAAAGAGAATGAGGTTCTTCGCATTTCCGCAGATTCATATTGCTATTTTTGTATTTTTATTTCAATGAGGTCGGTCATGTGACATCACCATTTAATTTAATTATATACTACTTTTAAATGTTTTAAGTCATTTGAATATTGAAAAACTGAAAATGTTGAATTCATATGGTATAGATGTATGTCTATACTAGAAAAAAGTATTTACCATTATCTCTGTGGAGAATTACTTTTTTCATTTAGGAACTATTAGTTTCTAAAGAAGTCATTCTTGATATCTCAAATTACAGAGATAATGACACTCTAGTGTTTAAAAAAAGCAGTCCTCCTATTTTTATATTAACAAGTTTTGCATACTCTCCATGTAGTCTAGTCATGTATCTATAACCACGTTTATGATCATCTAAGATGCATTTAAAAACATAAATAATAATAATAATAATAATAATAATAATAATAATAATAATAATAATAATAATAACAACAACAAGGACGTCTTTGCAATAATCTCAAGAATTCTCTAATAGTGTACTGCAATATTTGACTAAATAAGATTAGCATCCAAAAGTACATTTGCAATTGTAGTTCCAAACAAATATAAAAGCAGTCGACTTAAAATTGTGCGTTGGATATGCTGATTTTGACTATCAATCAAAAGCAAATATAAAAAGTAGCCGACTCGTTGTAAGAGTAAAGATTGACAACGCATATGATAATAATAATTTTCACTAAAAACTGTTCACTCACTCGTAGTACATGCTTTATCCTCATCAGAACTTTTTAAAAAATGTTCAATCAAGCTCATAATATTTTTATTTTTTATCGGGTCCTTTAAGTATATGTGTTTTTCTACTTGTATTTGGCCATCTATTTGAAAAATTGACGAAAGTGCTCATAACATGGCATTACTTTGCAGTTTATTGCCATTCTAGCATCACATGTGGTGTTAGATGTTGTCAAAAAAAAACTTAAACAATACAGAATAATAAATATTTTTGAAAAAATTAGAAAACAAGAGAGTTGCCTAGGTGTGATGAGCATCTTGCATCTCTCATCAGGCTTTGATATGGTCTAGTATTTCAAGAAAACTCATGGAACTTGCAGAATCTGCAATGTCAGTTGCGTGGCATACTTTGCAATAGTACTCGAAGAAAAACTAAAGAGAGTCGGACCCATTGATTTTTGTTTTCATTGTTTACCAGCCATGCCTGATTCCAACCAAATAACATTACAAAAATCAAAGTAGAATTTCCATCATTATTGCTTTTCATTTTAACTCTCTAAAGAAGAGCAACTTCCTTTGCTCCTTTAGCTTGAAACGAAGATATGTTCAGTGCCATTCCTTGTCCACCAGCAGATGCAATTGACGAAAGCAGCGCTGTATTCCAAATGGTAGGCCCAAGACATCCATTATCTCCCCTCGTCCCTCTTTACTAAGGAATCCTTGACAAGATCGTCCGTGCAACCATGACGCTGGTCTTGACGTGGAAAGCAAAGCGACGACTTACATGGCCAACTCATATCTCTATGGTTCGAGCTTCAATAATTGCTCAATCCGACTGTAGAGGTTTTCTTTTATTAGGATCCTGATTCACATTATCATGTTGCAATCTATTATAGGAATTTCGAAATTGAATTAAAAATGATTAAAATCATAAACGTAGACCTTTTTCTTCTTCCTTCAATCTTCTATCCCTAAAATAAATCAATTTCAATGGATTGACCATATATACAAACTCGACATCGTATTTAGATCTTTGTGTACAATCTATTATATTGATTTACAGTAAATAGAATTAAAAGACCAAGGTAGATCGATTGATAGACACTAATGATTCAATTTGCTTAGTGTTAACGCACTAATCCTAAACCCAATAACTATAACCCTCTGCTTTTGTGGGAAATCTAAAGCAGCAATTATATAAACAAGAGACTTTATGCAAGCTATCTCTATGTCTCTTGAATAACAATGACTTTCGTATAAAATACCATGAAAAAAATGTCTTGTTATGGCGTGCCTCTCGAAGGTGGATAATAGCATGTCTTTTTACTGAAGTAGATTTTCTGAAATTCCACCAATGTGTTCTTTGAGGTAAGAACGACCACTTTGCATGATGGACCTATGTTTTTTTAAATTGTGATCTTAGTTTGCAAATTCAACCTTTCTATTCAACACGATCTCTCACAAACATATGTTTTTATCAAGTTATGAGTCATGTGGACTGTGAAACTCTAAACAAGTACAAGAAATTGATTCATTTGTAGTGGTTGATATTTCTTGATATCTAACACTTTTTGCAAGGACAATTTTTTTTTTTTAAATGAATGCTCAAAATCATGCTTCCCATGCCTTTGATGAGTATAATAAAGTATCTGGACTGTTCAACTTAAATAAATATCATGAACACATGCAATTCACTTATTCAAATATATTTAGTAAAGTTTCTCCACAATGTGATTGGCAAGATTTATTTTGAATGAGAGATTTTATGATGAAATTTATTGCATATAAATTAAATGTTTAATCATTCGGCCAATATTTTAAGATTGCAAAATGAAATGATTTGACGGAAGTTATTACCAAATGGTTTTGATCATAGAGGCCTTTCGAACCGTCATTGGTAAAAAAACAATTTGCTTCTTTAAAATGCTTGGGCATTCCGGATGGTAGAAACCTAATTATTCTAGTACGTCGGATTCAAGATATGGGCATTCTGATCAAAAAAGAAAGAGATCGGGATGGGCCTCCAAAATCCTACTTCTATATTAACTTCAAATCAAGTTAATCGTATCGTGTTTGCATTTTCCTCGCTCCTTCATTGGAATTATGCATATGATGAGTTATCACGCACGTGTAAGCTAATAATAATTTCCAAAAGCGATAATATATAGGAAGGTATACACGTGCTTTATAAAATTTATATACATCATTCCCACACCAAATTCTTCCTAGAGGATTATTGAATGTGTTAATGCATCGTTCAGACAGCATTATCATGATACTGGTCAGGATCAAGATTATATGCTAAAGTTTTTTTACTAAAATTCATTCTATGGATGAAGATTCCGAGTGAATACATGTAACTTAGCTTTGTTTTCAAAATGATTATTCTACCGAAAAGTAAAATATGCTTATCAGGTTTCTGTGATCAATTTTTTTCTACGTAACCCTATATATAATTTATGACTTTCCAAGCATGGTTGGTTATACGAAATGTAAAAATATTTTGGCATGTCTAAATATTCGTTGCGCTTTTTCATTACATAGTTAAAGAAATATTTTTGGAATACCAACATGGACGGATGACAAATGAGTCAGGATGGGCCGTTCGAGCCCAGTCAATGGGCCTATTTTTCAGCCCATTTAGGAAAAAACTGTGCAAATTGAATATATATTCCCATAAAAATTAATGGACAACTAATCCATGCAACTTAGGGAATCACATTAAGCCAGTCATTCGACGGGAACAACTTTGTCTTCATTATATGCCCATCACCAATTTTATACAAAAGTAAGTTATTCTTCAAGGGAAGCAGAAAGAAACGAAGATACCATAAGGTCAATAAAATTCACATATTCTAGCACAAAAAAAAGAAACTCTTTTGTTCCTCGTGATCGGGCAAGGGCCGCCCTCACCAAATTCAACAAGTTTAGTGGGCCTTGCCATTGGCTAGCAATGGTCGTGATCCTCACCGGTCACAATGAAGAAAAAGAAAATTAAAAGAAAAGGAAAAGAAAATTAATAAAAAAATTTGTTCATATCAATACAAGTCATGCCACTTAGGACGGTTAGCATCTATGTCAATCCCTTTCGATCAAAATTGGCTGGATTGATTCAATTGGCATACATGCAAAAGATTGAAGACTAATTTAGTTCAACTGAAATATTTAGGACTTAATTAGTATAAATGCAATAAGTTTGTGACTTTTTTGATACTTTTCCCCTCTTATGTGGCATTTTAAAAATGTTTTCTCTGGTATTGGCCTTACCAAAACATGAAAAATAAAAACAAAAACAACATCATTTTGGCCCAAATTTTTAATCAAAATCTTAATTAAATGAAATTACAAAAAAGGATTTTAAAAAATACCAAAAAAAAAAAAAAAAAAAAAAGGGCAAGGGAATGGCAAGGGCCCTCGCCTGCGCCACACCATAGTCGCCGGAAAGGGCCGGCAGGAGTTGTCAAGGCCTTGGCTGTAAGCGAGGGCCACAGCCCTCCACTTAGACCGCAGGCCACGATCCGCTCAAGGGCCGCTTGATTTGGGTGGATGGCGACAATCCTCGCCCAAATCCAAGTGGCGGGCTGCAATCCTCGCCCAAACCCACCAACACTTTCTGGAAATAATAGGACGGCAGTGCCGAGGGTCCTTGCCCTTGATTTTTTTTTTTTTTTTAACTTTTTTTGTGTCTATGTAAAATACATATTTTACATTATCTTTCTTATTTTAGTCACATCAACACCATGTGAGAGTAAAAAAAAAAAAAAAACGTTAGCATCTTCCATTATGACAAATTTGATAAAGTTAATGGAAAAAACATAGTTGCACCAATTTGACAAGTTTTTAATTTCATTGCACTTTTTTTTTTAGTTTTAGAATTCAATTGTATTTTTGTGATAAGTTTCAGTACTTGCAATGCACTTATTCCTAGAAATTTAGAAAGAAATTCAATCCCCTCAATTTTATACCGTTGATTAAGGCGTTAAAAGATTATAACCCAGGAATTAAAAAGTTGCACGTTCAAATTCTACCAATTCGCACAAAATGTTCAAAATTGGGGTTACTAACACAAGTCAAAAACTCGAATGCCCACATCTCCCATAAACAATAGCCTAATGACCCACACAAATCTTAAATATTTTCGTCACCCACCCAGCTTCTATTGTGGCTTACAAACTTCAACCTAGATAGTGACAACTTTTTAAACATTTGTTGGGGATCGTCCATCTCTGCATGAGAGAGGGAGGTGATGATGTCTTGCGTCCGGCGGCATTTGGGCGTCTCATGTGGGGAGGTCGAGTCAGGATTTGGATAGTAAAAGTTTGCAACAAGGTTACTTTAGGGGGAATAAATAGTGATGTGATATATAAAGACCCTTTTTATTTGTTGTAGTGGGGCTGGGGATGCAAAGAAGTTTTGGAAATGAAAGATGCAAAAGATGGTGATGCAAAATTTTGGCTTCTGAAAAGAAAAATTCAGTAGGGTTTCTAACTTTTTCCACCAAATTGGTAAGGAATTCTCTTTTGACCACGTCACCGCGATGATTGGGGAGTGGAAAATTCATCATGCTGAATGAGTGGATTGAACCACCAACTCCTCATCTTTCAACCCGTGAAGGAAGGAACCATTACCGACCAAAAAAAAGGAAGGAACCGTTGACTTCGGTTCAATCGCAAAAGGACAAGCACACCCCGCCGCTGATTGGTCACAAAAGTCTCGCGTTTTTCCGCGTTCAAACAAAAAACCTCAACAGTCAGGGGAAAAAGAAAGAGAAACTCGAAAAGTCTCATGCTCCGACTAATGTTTATTTAATTTGAAATAATCGAAATTTTGTAAAATTACTTTAGATGATTACTTGATAAGTGTTTTTGATGCATTTTCGATAGGTTTTTGTGTTTCCTACTTGTTTGAGAATGATGCCAAAAGCCCCTACTAATTGGTCATACCATGAAGCATTTAATTTGAGGCGAGCGATCACTGTTCAGATCACACTCTCACTAAGAGGCGCACTTATGATTCCAAGAATAGAATCTCACTAGATATATGTGGATAATGTAACATATGTGTATTTATGGAGAATAGTTGAATCAAAAGATTATACTTTTTATTCAAGAGAAGTGGAAATCGGTTCATTAATAACTGGCACTTGCTTTTCTTATTTCGCCAGGGGGTACTGTCACTTGCCACCTTAGAGAACCAAAAAGGAAGAAAAGTAGGATCCACTTCAAATGAGCCTATTTGAAGGCAAGTTATTGTTCCTAGGATCAAAACTCGAAAGAGATGGTGTCGTTTAATTAACAAGTGTAATGTCACTTTAAAAAAAAAAGTAGGATTCATTATGATCGAATTACATAAATCTAACATCTGATTTATTTTCTTATTCTGTCTATTTTGTTGTTCGATCACTTGCTTCCACAACATGCCATATGATAAATTTTTCTGGGGAAAAGTATCAAAATACTTGAATTTTTTATTTCTTTTTTCTTTTTTCTTTTTCCTTCTTGCTATATGTCATAGATGAGGGATGGGCTCACACATGGCTAGCAAGAGCTAGGCAAGCTCGTCTCTCACCTATGGTCAGTCGCTAACGGTCGCCTTGCCCGATGACCAGTCAAAGAAGAAGGAAAAAGGAAAAGGAAGAGAGGAAAAATTAATAAAAAAAGGAGAGAAGAATTTTAAAAATAAAAATTCGACTTTTTCTAACAAACATTTCATTAACTAAGGGCCCAACTTCTGAGGACTTGCATATGACCTTAATGGACCCGAGCCTAAGTGTTGGGGTCTAGAGATTGAGCGTTGGGGACTTGAGCATTGCCTTTATGGAATTCGAGTGCCAAGGCATCGAGCACGGGCATTAGGGCTTTGGGCCAGATCTGGATGGACTCGAGCATGAGTGCTGGGGGCTCGATGGACTCAAAGTCAAAGGCCGAAGACCTGGTCTTGAATGCTGGGGACTCAGGAACTAGGTTTGGGGTTCTTGTGTTTAAGTATAAAGCTTTAAGTCAAGTGCTGATACCTAATCATACTTTGAAAAATATTTTCAGATTTTTCAAAGAGAAAATCATTTTCTTGAATATAAGCATAGGTCCTCCGTTAAATAGGAAAATATTTTCCATTACCTAATTCTTTTAAGCAAATGGAACATCAGAAAAGAAGGGAAAAAATTTCTCGAAATATGTCTTTTGTGAAGCAAACAAAGCCTTAATTTCATGACAATTTTCTATTAGGTATTTATTTATTTTTGGTCGGACCTATTTTGTACTAAAGAAGTTCAATTCACGGGTCTCGTTTGCTTCATAAACCAATTAAAACTTGGCACATTACTTAGCAGGCAAATTTTAATAAAATCCCTCAATACATCCGCTACTTTCCTTGTTGTCTTTTGGCCAAAAGCATCTCCCTTCTTACTTTACTTGACTTTTTACCCCCAGCCCCATGTGGTGCGGCACAATTAGTAGTGCTGCTTCGACCCCACCCATGTGTCTCAAGTTCGAATCCTCCAATTTACGTTGCATTTTTCTGGCATTATCTAAGGGATTTATCCGTCGCAATGGACACAGGTCAAGACGATAGGAATTACTCTCACGACCACAACCAAAAAAAAAAAAGTTTTTACTCCACGAAGATAATAGAGAAATACAAGCAACGGAAAATCCGTAATTTTTTTCTTTTTCTGGGAGCGTGAATAAAACTTATGACTAAATTTAACATTAGATTGCTTATAAATAAAGATGATTTAACATTAAATCTTTTTTATATAGTTGAATCAAATGCTCACAGTAGAGAGAAACAGGCTAAATTCCAAGACTCCATCTATAATTTTCGAGAGAGAGAGAGAGAGTGAGAGAGAGAGAGATGGCGTGCTCCCGAGGAATATACGCCCTTCTAGCTCTGTGCGTCCTCTTCTCCACAGATGTTACTCAATCGGAATCGAGAGAATTGCGACCCTCCGATCACGGGCTGCAGTTCCAGGATCCGCCGCCAGCCGGAGCGAAGCCGCCCCGGGAGATGGCGTCCTTCTTCGGGGGGTCTCCGTCAGTGTCGTCTCCGGCAGTGCCGCTCCTGAACGCGACAAATTCGACCGACGACCCGTGGTGGCGAGGAGCAGGATATGGCGGCGGCGAGGGAGGAAGAGGAAGGAGAGATCACGTGAGAGGGGTGCTCTTGGTGGCGAGCATCGTGTGCGGAATTGCTGGCGCCGCTCTGTTGTTCGCTGCCGGGCTGGTTTTTCTCTTCAAGTTCCGAAAGGAGAGGTCGGCAGGGGCGGCAGCCCCACCACCACCTCCTCCTCCTCCGCTCCAGCCACCGCTTCTGCTTCTGCCGCCGGCATCCGGACAATCGGGAGATTGCAAAAAGTGAACCGGTTCGCTGTTTTCACTGCCGATGATGTAGTGTTGTAGTTGATTCTTGCCGGACGACACCATGTAAATTATGCGAAGAGTATCACAAAATCATTCATTGCTCCAAAGGAAAAGGCAACGTTGCTATGATAACCCCTTTCCCTTTCTTCTGGACTTTGGTTTTCTCTGTCTTTTTTTTTCCCCTTAAATTAGGTCTAGCACTATGCAAAAAGTCTTGAATGAAAGCTTCTCAATTAAGATTGTGTGGGGATTAGCACGGGTCTGATTCTCCACCTACTCGAATGCGTTCAATATGTCCATCGAATCATAACCCCATGCCCTATTTGGTGACTGAGGTTGATCCGGCATTTCATTACTTTGAAGGACAAAACATATGACTAAAATCGAGTTTATATAACTCGAGTTCATCACAACAATTGATTATATAGATCCTTCGTAAATTTTGCAATACAAGGCTCGGGCTTAATGAGCTCAAGCCAATAAACTCGGCTTTTAAATTTTAATTCGAATTTCATAGATTGATATTTTTTGCAATTTAAAGTGGTGTTTGCATCTTTACTTAATGAGACAATTTTTCCTTCGATGAAATTCCTATTTTGCCTACTCATTGACTGTATGTGTGGTCAATTTCGGGGACCGACATGATCCACACTCCTCATGATGTAAATTTCCCAATTTAGGTGTTTTCCTTGATTGATTGATGTTAGAGAAGCGATTTACATGAAGTGATTCATACGGAATTCCACATGTTTTTCCATCATTAGCTTGATCGTGTTTTTTCATCTTTTCACTCTTTTGAATGGTTTTTTTGATCGATGAGTTACAAATATAAATATCATCCAAATTTATATTGATATCCAAAATTTTGAAGGAATTGTGCCACCTTACGGTGATTTTCAACAAGCGAGGAAACATAAAAGGAGGATTTTAAAATCTCACTCCGAACCCATCCGAAACCCTTTTACGAAAATTGTGCACAGAAAAGAAGTCCTTTTAAAACATACGAAAACGAAGTGGCCTGCATTATTTATATGTCATGTTTTGTTTTTCTTAATATAGAAAGAAATCACCAAAGACAATCTATTTTTTCATTTCAAGAATAGGAAAATAACAAAAAATAAAAAAAGAAATAAAGAAACTATCTTCATTGTGGTAATATTATCTTTATTGCGGTGAGAAAAACTTTCTTTGAGCTAAGACTATCTTTATTATTATGAGATTGTCATCGTGGCATCGTGATTATTGCATCCCTCACATGAAGTGAGTAGAAAAGAGGCTACTCGTGTCTAAAGTATGCATGTAGGAATATTTATCATGGTAATCTTAGAGAAATTTCTATTTCTAGTGCAACTCTCTTCATTAAAGCATTCTTATTTCCTGCTTTAACATATCCATTTTGTAGATAATCCTTTATTAGTTCAGTTTCTTAGTTTGATAATGTATAGTTGCTTGACTTTGTCTCGTAATTCGAATTGATTTAATTTTTTATGACGTTTTTGATTGATTAATGTTAGAGAAGTTTCCTATCTTGTTTTTCAAATAAAAATTGATTCAACATCTTTTAGTCGATCGAGTCTTGCTATGATTATTTGTTTTCTTTTTAGTTACAAAGTCCATCAATTCTGCTTCAAAAAATTTAGTTATGCACGTCACACATATGTATTTTTGTTAAATGACATCACATCGTTCCATTAATAACAAATATATATATATATATATATATATATATATTAATGCCTAAAAAGAACTCTCATGAACGGGACAAGATATGGATGCAAAATTTATAATTATGACATAATCAATATGTTTTGTCTCATTATGATTTTTTCAAATTCACTAACAAATGCCCCTGTCATGGATTTGTACCTGACTTACTGGCGATAGGATGCTGGACTTTTCATATTCAACCAGGATGTCTGACAAAGTTTTAAGGATCGGAGTGGGATTCATTAGGGTGAATCAGCCTATTCCCACACCTTTTATGGCGAAGAGTTAGGTATAGTCTTGTATCCTCTTGCCCGCGACAATTATCCAACGCTAATTTCTTAAAGCTAGGACAGTCACATGGTTTGATCTTATCTGCTAACCACAGTGGTTGATCAAGTCTTGAGATTGAGCCCATATCATGACAAATTTCATTATCTCCCACATCTTTTTGGCATTAAATGGGCTGCAGTTCACATTAATTGGCAAAGATAAGAAAAAATATTATCCCACTTGCTCTGACACGATGTTCCCCGAACAATACGTCAATATTAATGTACATATTTTATTAGCTTAGATGTAATTTGATAGAACGGTTAAAACATGTAAATTCATCTGTTGAGAATCTTATTTTGTATTTTTTTTTTCTCACTCATTTGATCTATTACTTAGGAAAATAAGACGAAAAATTGTGTAGCATCGTATCTACTCTTTTTATAAATTTATTAATTGATCTACAAATCTATGTGTGCACAAACATGAGCTTAAGCCCTTATTTGAAACAGTTTTAACCACTTCAGCCCTTCTTTGAGACTAATATACCATTATTCTTATTTGAAATAAAATTCACTTTAAGCTTTTATTTAGAATTTTTCTTTGATCTTATTTCATTAGTATATAACACGATTTGATTTAGGTTTCTATTTGTACCTTCAACCGGATCAAGCACTTGTCCTTTTTCTTCATCGATCTTTGTCTAGTTCAGCGTGAGACGCTCACATTTTGACCTTTAGTATTGGCTGCCGCTGCAAGTTACACTGCCCATACCACTATTAAAGGGTGTAAGCCATGCAGTATAATTTATAGCAGTTGACCGATTGTAGTGCCTGACAAATCTCGTAAGTAGCGAGAGACTTCAATTTATTGTTTATTACATCTTTCATCTCTCTGTTTATATCCTCTAGAGACTTAGGAATCTGATGGCTCATTTCCTTTTGGCTAATTTTCCTTTGCACAGGGAATGCTCGAGACTGATGGTGACTTTCCATCAAAAAGCGAGGAGTGTCAAGAGTGTGTAGTGTATAATAAGTATTGCACGAGGAGATACGACTGCTTAGCTAAAGCTAAAACGGCTCGTTTTCTCTTGAAGACCGAGTTTAGCATATCCTGTGTCTTCAAGCTTACCTGTTTGTTCAAGTTTTTTTGTGTCTTGAGAGAACTAAGAGACCTTTAACAGATCTTGTTTTGGTGTCTGATGAGGTATTTGTGTTAAGCGGCTCTTTGGTTTTAGAGGGTTCTGGTAATAGCCGAGTCTTGTTACTGTACAGGTGATTTCGAGCTTGTCAGCTCTTTCAAAGCCCTCGAACAGAAAGCCTCAATTCCCCACCATCTTTCTTCCTAAATTTCACGGCTGATGCAAAATCCTATTCCAAAAACTTGATGCAGAATCTGTTTGGGAGGGAGTTTTGCATTCAAGAATGATAAGAAACAGACCGGAGTCATTTCATTTTTCATCATTCAATTGGGAAGTCACAATGTCAGCAGTCATAAATTGCTTTGGATGAACCGAACATGAGAAACAGCTTCCTGGCGAACAGCATCCCTTCGTATTTTCCCTGTAGTCGTGGTTGGGAAAGGCTTCTTCCAAGGAATGAAAGTTTTTGGTATCTTAAACCTGCAAAGAAAGTAATGATATAATATTTTGGTTGAGAAGATTAATTATGATGGATAAACATTGAACAATCAATATATGCCTAGAAGTTCACGTGGCTGTGCGCATGGGTTGTGTGTTTGAGAGAGAGAGAGAGAGAGAGAGAGAGAGAGAGAGAGAGAGAGAGAGATTTTAGGATCAAAATAGCTGGAGATTTGAAAGAGCAATACCCTGTTAAGTTCCTGTCTCTGCAGTACTGTCGAAGAATTTCATCAGACAACAAACGTTCTTCTTTTTCAGCTCCAAGTTCATGGCTTTTATCAGACCAAAGCCAGTTGTCTTTCACACGAATACACCCAACAACCATCTCAGTCAGGCGAGCTTCAGGGATTCCTATAATGACGATTCCAGCTACTCCTGGATGTTGGAATAGTATTGCCTCTACCTATGTTGTGAAACAAGAACATGTCCCAGGAAAATGAGCCAAGAGTACATCTCTTCATGGTAACTAACCATGATTTTGAGAAACTAAACAGGTTCATCATTGAAAACATAGAAAAATAAAACAGGTTCATTATTTGCCTCTACCTATCACAAATCTATGCTTAGTTGAAGAGAAAAAAAAAATCATTTCCAAGCCAATTCGTTCATGATAAATTGTATTACCTCTTCAGGGTAAACATTTTCTCCCCCGGTCTTGATCCGACCACTTTCTCGACCAATGAGCCACACCTGACCATGCTCATCAATGAAACCAACATCACCCGTGTCAAACCAGGAATGACTGCTAGAGACTGATGACCGAACTTGATCCCAGTATCCAATCATCAAATGTGGACCTCTGGTTAGAATTTTCCCAATGCCAATTGACTCATCACCATCTGTCCTCAATTCAACATGTGGGGCAGGTTTGCCGACACAAATGCCTCGTGGTCTTTGAACTGAACTGAGATCTGCTCCAACATGAAAATGATGGGGCTGGTAGGAAAATGATAAATGTGGGTCATAGAGAGTCATGAACGTTAGTGAAGAACAAGTCTCTGTCATTCCTGCATATTGAGAAAACAAAGGAGAAAAAATAGTATAATGAGGAGAGAAGTTCAATGCACTTTTGCTAGCAGGTTCCACTCCAATTAGCATCAAAGTAGTAAAATTAACAGCATTATGGTTTCGAGGTTGCATACCATAGGCTGAGAGAATCTTAGCTCTTGGGAAGAAGTTGACAGTTTCTTTGATAAGATCGATTGACAAACTTCCTCCACCATTTAATATCTTTTTCACAGAGTCTCTTCCTTTCCATGGTCCCTTCCCCCTGAGGAAACTAGGAATTCAGCAAAAGTCCCCACGAAGAGCATTACTTGGAACTTAGATAATGTAAGTGGCCAATGCTCTCTACACTTTATGTTTTGTATTAACATTGCTCGTTAGATATCACTCCTTGTAGATAACCTGAGAAAGGATATTAGATCAGCAACCATGGCCGGAACAGTGATCAAAGCGGTGACGTCCTGTTTCTCTATAACCTCAATGGCTGTTTTGGATTCGAACTTGGGCATTAAAACATGGCAAGCTCCAGCCATTAACATGGCCATGGCCGATGAGAGACCACCAATGTGGCACAAAGGAGCAGTATGCAAATAAACCTGCAACAATTGAATAAAAAGAAATTCACTTGTCATATTACTCTGACTCTGATTGCCTGTGGACCTTCCAAATATGGAACCAGTCACTTGAGACTTATCTTGACAATGATTATAGAATGTCCGATTGCTAAACAAGCATGAAGACAATAAAAGAGAAGTAACTTGGAAAGGGCATACATCATTCTCACTGTAATCACATATGGCTATTTTAGCCATAGATTGTATGAACAAAGCTGAATGGCTTATGGCAACTCCTTTTGGCTTCCCAGTAGTCCCTGAAGCCAATAAGCCCAGTAAAGCTAGACATCTAGAAATGAAAACTTGGCAAGTGCCATGCATAACTACGAACAACTAATGCTACATTTTTCCAAACTTGGGCATCAAAGTGGCATATGATTGACATACTGACCACACCTGTGAAAATCACGGAGAGGAAAGTAAATCTATAGCCAGAACCTACGCCCAAAGAAATCTATTAAGTAATGGAATGCAAGACAGCATCTGAACATAGAAAGCAATATCACACAATGTAATCCTGTAATTTGAAAAACCCTCAAAGAAATTGCAAAGAAATATGGACAAAGGAGCTTTATCTAGGGAGTCTTGTTCAGAAGTAAGGTCAGTAAAGTATCTTAAGCAACAGGTGATCAATCCAAAAGAAAGCCGTATATATTTACAATATCTGATATGGTTTACTCTATGGCAAATCTGATATGGATGAAATATTTTGAGTGGGTAATCAAACCAAAAAAGAGCCATTTAGTATCGTTTCATATGACTGAAACTTTGAAGTAGGTAATAAGATGGACTAAAGCGCCATTTTTATATCTCTGTGGGTGTATGTGTGTGCTTTCACCTTCACACGTCTCTAAATAGGATCTATTACTTCATTAAAGAGTAAAAGACCTATCTTTCGCACAGAATCACCCATTGAAAACTACAAAAAATACTTGTTATTGGCAATAAGAGGAAGTAAAGAATATACCAGATGTGAAGCATATTATAACAGCACCATCACGAGCCCAGACGTAGTCAGTAGTTGAAAAGGAACTTGGAGGAGTTATTTGATGCAGATCCAGCATGCCCATAGTTGATACTAGCACATGAAGGGAAAAGCCGGTTCAATGATACTAAGAATATCATCACTTTATACATTGAATGATGGGTAACATCAATGTTTTCATCCAGCAACTACTTCAGATTTCAAGAAAGCAACTCACCGTTCACATTGCTTGAAAATGGTGAAGAAATTGAGCGCAAGGAAATATGCCATTTTAGAGAAGGTATACCATCCCTATGGAGTTCAGAATACCAACTGATGCAACTCTCATCTGTCACCAACATCACAGGGCTTACAGCTAACATGGCCCATCTAGCTTCATTAGCACTCTACAATCAAGATTTTTAGAATGAATTAATACGGTCATATAGATGTACATATTATAAAATCACCATCATGACCTGTAGTGGTTTGCCCTACTTCTTCAATTTTCTGGTTGACAAGAGAGAGAACTAAGTCACTGAGATCTGCTAATTTCGGCAACTAAGCTACTGAGATTGGCTAATTTCTCCTCCAGCATAAAAAGATGCAGAGACTCGATCATCTTTTCTGTTTTTCCACCTCCACATAGCCATGACCCTCGGTTACACTTCACAAGCACACTTGCAAGAATTTTAGTATGCCTTGCTTTTTGGTTCCAATGCACAACATTGCATTCACGCACTGGTTAAATTAAAATTTCACTTGAGCATTCAAAAGGTAAAGCATATAAAAGAGCTGTTCATCATACTAAAATTGTCATGAAGTCAGCTCCTGATGGACTGATGTCTCATCACAGGGAGCCCTGCTTATGTACCAAAAATTTTACATGTTACTTTCCAATGTCGACTATGAATTTTGGTTCTCTCCAATTTATGCATTCAAATGTATAATTGCCAATACAGAGGACTGAAACCCTTGATTCGTTAGTTCTGCAAAACTTCACTCACCCATCTGTAGTTTAGAGGAGCGACGATCCCTCCAACGAATGCAACAGCAAGTAACCACTCCAAGTAGCAGTCACTAACATTAGAAAACCATAAAATTTGAGAAAAAAAAACACGGAAAAAACATCTCACGCTAGTAAGAGAAGAAATGGATGATCAATTCATCATAGCAAGAAGCGAAGTTGATGATCGGTTCTGCAACATCGATTCTAGTAATCTCATAACTCATCTCATTGGCCCTCTACCCCACTTCAACTTTAACCCAACTACATTGACTCATCGAAAAATAATGTCTGTCACTCATTACACATAGTGCTTGATAACTCTTTCCTGGATAGGACACTGACATTCCGTGGTAGCAGAGTCAATACTAAGAACCCAGAAGATAAGACATTCTGCTGAACTCTTTGCACCTCCTACGGATGAAAGCTGAGCAAAAAGAATCACAACATCTACACGAGTGAAGAAAAAAACCGGACCTGTTGTATGCAGAGATTGCGACGACGTCACCGGGCTTCAGGCCGAGCCGAAGCAGAGCATGAGCGAGCCTGGAAACGGCTTCCACGAACTGGGGTCCGGTCATTCGGCGGCCGCCGGCGACGGTGACCGGGGAGTTCCGCCTCGCGGTGGCTATGCGGCTCAAGCACTGGCATACATGTGGCTCCGAGAAACGGCCCATTTCTTGGCCCGCTCGGAGACGGAAGGCAAATTCGGGAGGCGGGGTCCGGCGACGGCGTTGAAGAAATATGGGTGGGGGTCGCGCCCGTGCGTGGACCGGCGTCGCTAGTGGATATGGGAAAAGCAAAGCTTAGGACAAAGACAAAGCAAAGACAAGTGTTATCCACAAAATCGTTACCACATCGTGTGTAGAGCCGCATCACCCCAATCCTAATTTCCCACGTCATGCATGGAATCTCCACGCATTCGATGTCAAATTAATTAAGAAAAGAGAGAAAAAAATGTGCTCAGTTGGATATGCTTTGCGGGTTCTTTTTTTCTATCGTAAATTAGTAAGGTTAAAGGGAAAAAATTTTAAATAAGGACCCGACGTATCTTCATTTTCTCAAATAAGAATCTAAAATGAATTTTATTTCAAATAAAAACCTAAAGACCTAAGGACCTAAAATTTCCTTATTTTCTCAAATAAAAGTCGAAACAGCTATGGCTACTTCAAATAAGTGCCTCACCTCGACGACCGGCAATTAAGAGCATTTTCGTTCAAAGACAATCTTTACCTAAATTTTAGTTAAATTTGATGAAAAATTTAGAAAGATAAAAGTTTTTTCTTTATAAAAAAGGCAAAAATATATGTGGGACGGCTTGCTAGCCGCCACCCCACCGTCGGTGGCATGGCGACGATGGTTGGCAGGGTCACCAATGCATCACTCTAGTCTAGGCAAGGGTTGCTAGCCCTCGCACGGGTCTGCCCAGCTGTCTTCTCCCAAATTAGGGCGAGAGCCAGCAATCTTCACTTAGATTTGGGAGAGGGTCGTTGCCCTCTCTCAGTTCTAATGAAAAAAGCAAAAAAAAGAAAGGAAGAATGCAAAAATATATATAAATTAAATGACGAAAATACCCTTGACTATTCAGTGAGATCAACCTTTTTTGATACTGATATGGCTATTTCAAACCCTTATTTGACAAAATATGAGTACTCAAGATCGTTATTTGAAACAATGTCTACTTCAAACTCTTATTTAAAAAAATGATGGCACTCATGCCCTTATTTGGGATTTTCCCAAGTTAAAGAAAAGATATGGACCTTTACCAAAAAAAAAGAAAAGATATGGACATAAAAGTGATAAACTTAAATGTGATTAAGAAAAGTTACAATGAATATGAAAAATCATTGACACGAGTTACAAAACTCTACAAAATGTAAAGTTACAATCAACTAAATGTTATACCAACAACAATACTAAAAGAATTTACTATCCACGTAGGTACATTGACAATTTTTGTGGAATATTAAGACCAATAAACTTACAAACTACTGATGGACAATTACACCTTCGAAAGAAAAGTCAAGGCAGGATATTTCACGGATGAATTACTAGTGAGGACACTTACACGGGCCAAAGGTAAGTTATGACCTAATAGGTAATTTACTAACAGTAGGAAAAGAAATTTACTATCAAGTTGGGCTAGGTTACTATTTTTTGTGGAATATTATGAATCACATGATCTATAGAAAATTTACGAATGTCGAGAGAAAGTTACCATCAATCAATCAGGACTAGGCATCAACTTTTGCAGTCGGGGAAAATCTAGCCGACCATTTTTTTTTTTATTTTTTTTATACCCAAGGAATCCCGTACAACCGGTAACCCGGCGCCACACTTAAAACACCAAATGCCTCCACTGGATTTTGAACCCCTTAATTTTGGAAAATGATCAATAGAGTTATTATCCAGCAGAGCCACCACTGCCTGTGGTGTGGCAGACCGGTCTTTATAACCTCTTTGTCCTATGGACCTTTACACATTTACTATTTTATGCTTTCTTTTTAGGAAAAATGACACAAATAATTCAATACGCAATATCATTACTAAATTTTTAATTTATTCAATGTGATTTTTGAACTTTTGATATATATTCAATTTAGTCATTAAACTGAAGAATCTAGGGACTAGATTGAATTTAGGGATGTAATAATGAAGGGACTAGATTGAACATTTACCAAAAGGTCAGGGACCTGTACCAAACAAATTAGAAGTTCAATGACGGCGTTGCTCCTTGAACTAAAGTTCAAAGACCCCAATAAACATATCAAAAGTTTAGGAACGACATTATATATTGGGTCAAAATTTAATGATCATTTGTGTAATTATTCATTCTTATAGAAATTTCAAAAATATTTCCAACAATTACATGAGTAAACTTTTCACGAATCAATATGATATCTCTCTTCCTCATGAAAAATTAATATGGTGACTAAAAAACCAGAGAGAAAAATGCGACCAGGAAAGGATGTGCTTCTTACAATTGAAGCACTGTGAACCCTTTTCAATTGAAAGTAAAATTTTGCGATGGTTTTCTTTGGAACTAGAAGAGACAAACAACAAGACAAAGATGAGGTACAAGAATAAAATAACAGAGGAATTACAATTCGGCAGCTTCAAAGGTTTGAGACTTTTAGAGTCAACAAATGAAACTGAAAACGGAAAAGACTGTGAAGTCCACCGCCAGTCTTGCGTGAATGCTATTAAATATGAGGTTCTTTTGTCTTCTTCTGAATTTTGGGGGATTGTAATACAGGTAAAGGGAAAAAAAAACTTTACCAACTTAAAAACTCGAGGCCATTTTTGCCTATTAGTTATCTAGGGAGTGTACAGCCAAAAGAGGTATGGTATTGACACGAGCCCTAGTGTCCATGAACCTACGTAAACAATCTGAGGATGAGTTGATGCATCCTTAACTAAGAAGCTAACTTATGCTCCATGGACACTATAATCAGATGAACAGCTAATACAGCTTGTGTGACTTTGTCAATCTTTAGTGCTTCCATTAGAGTGTATGCCCGATTGATGGTGGGCTGATAGATGCCAATTTACCTTCTGAGGTGGCACACATTGCACAAAAGCTCCGAATATTTGTTGAGATTCCTGATGACAAAGCATCATTTTCCTGAAATCAGCAGCATCAAAGTTTCTGAATCATGTAAAGATACCAGGGGAAAAACAATATGTCCATTCTATGAGGACATATCCCTTAACAGTTTCTTTAATAAACAGGATAACGAATGTGTATCTTTAGCTGACGAGCTAAGTTATCCTCCATGTGTGCTAGAATCAGATGAACAGATGATAGAGCTCATGTGCTTCCATTAGAGTAGATGCCTGATTGATGGGCTGATAGATGCCAATTTACCTTTTGAGGTAGCACATATTGCAGAAAAGCTGGGAATGCATGTTGAGATTGCTGGTGAGAAAGTAATATTTTCCTGAAATCAGCAGCATCAATGTTTCTGAATCATGTAAAGATACCAAGGGAAAAACAAGTTGTCCAATCTATGAGGACATATCCCTTAATAGTTCCTTTAACAAACAAGACAACGAATGTGTATTTGTATCAAGGTAAAAACAAGTGATATTCTGAATAAACAGAATGATTGGTAACGTATACACCAAAAGCAGATATTCCTTTTCAGGAAGGAGTGGGGGAAAATGAAACAAATCACATCATAGATGCTAAATTCACTTTGATAAGAGTTGGAGCTAGTTTTCACTTATCTCCTCAACAATGCAAGTTTATCAAACAATCCTCCTCACAAGGTTTTCTATAATTGAAAAAAGGAAAAGGCAGGGAGGGTATGCACCTAGGCATCCTTCGTTCTGGTGTACCAAGGGCTCCACAAGTAATTTTTTAACATAATAACTACAAGTGGCAGCGACTATTAAATCAACAACTCAAGGGAAAGCAGCACATCTAATACTGAGAATGAGAAATCCTTGATTGAGGTGGACAACCATAAAGAAATGAAAAAATTGTGTCTGGACCATGCCAACATGTTTGTCCACCAGAGACACCTTTAAAAAAATTCAAAAGAGCAGAACCTCCAATCACTAATATGCCGATCCTCTTCACAATGCACTCAATCATCAGATTCAAGCGTGACTACATAATCTAGCACCATTTGCATCCGGTGCCAAAGACTATTACCTATGCACGTGTGAATTTGAAACCTCTGAACTACTCAGAGTTCTTCAAGGAACATCACATAAAAAGTGCTATTTTCAGATGAACTGTAGCAGTACAAGGATTCTTCAAGCTCACAGAATGACCTACATGAAAAAGGTGATATGTCGTAATTGCCAAAGTCAAAAAGTGCTATGCATTGGCTGCATCTGCTTAATGGCATAAAAATGACACAGTGGAAGTGAGAAAAATTATATGTGCCAGTAGAAAGCCTTCCCATAAATACCCCTTGTACCTACATGATGATCAGCTAAAAGTCCAGAAACATGTTCACATGTGAAGATATAGGCTTCAAAACAAAGAGTGCGGCCTAACCTGATGAATTTTCTGTAGCTCTCATGATCAGAATTCCAATATTTGTCCAGATTTTAGAAATTGCTTAACAATCAATCTGCAAAACACCGATCACCAGAAGTTGGTTAACAAATACAGGGCTTAAAGCCGTGATCAAAAGTATGAAGATCAAATTATTTAAAGGAAAAGAAGTTATCAAATTCAAGAGACATAGAAGTAAAGCCAATAGTTCATTAATTTTGGTCAAATAGTTTAGGCTTGGTAACATCTAGGTTTCTGCATAAAGTTTATATAAAATGGTTCAGTAACCATGGCACGAGCAGGAGAAGGCTTCAAAACATTATGGTTTTCAGAATCCTCCAATTCAATTTACTTCCTGCTTTACTGTTTCAATTACAATTAGCTCTTCTACAGTAAATGATAGACCAGAAGTGTCGTCCTAAATATCTCATGAACTTGGCTACTCTGGATATTTCTTACCAGGACCATCTTTGTCAACTAGACATTGTGTGCTGCTCAAACAGATTCCACTCTATTATTTTACATAGCTCTATTGATTGCAGTTAGGCCAAACTTCACTATCCATCAAAATCTCAAGCTTTGGAGCATATAATAAATAAAAGTTATTAACCCTACACATTTAAACTTTACACCAAATGAATCTGGTCCTTGAAGAGCCCTAGTCACCTCACTCATTGTTCGCAAAATATGATAGAAAAAGGAGAAGCGAGGAAGATTCTGTCAATGACAATGAGCAATAAAGCATGCATCAACTGTTTAAACAGAGTATCAGAGTGAACTAACAGAATAATCTAGAAAGCTATAGCTGGAACAGAGGCCCACTTCCTATTAAAGATCCTGCCAATGCGATGCCAATAAGAAATTCCTATCCTGAGGAAACAGCGCATAGACCTACCAGTTTACATACTGGCAGTTGAAAAAACTAAACATCCGATAACTTCTTGCATACTTCCACTAGATTCATTACCAAGAAGTCGTTGAATCAATCATTCAATTCGTTTGCAATGGGAAATGCATCACCAGAATCCCGAATCTGAAATAAACACTTTCCATTTATACCTGCATCTAAGCTTCAGGGGCATACCTCGCTTATACAATTGCTTACTAAAATTTGCCAAGTACAATGATTGGGCAGAAATCCACTCTCTATTCCACCTTGTAGGAATAAACATGCATCCTCAAACAACCCCTCCTTGCACAGCCAACTGATGAAAGTGTTATATGTAATAACATCTGGGCAAATTCCTTCAAGTTTTAGCCTGTCAAACAGATTTAAAGCCTCACGCATGCGGCCTTCCCTACATAGGCCATTCAGGAGGCTGTTATATGTTACAATGTCAGGTGTCAAACCTCGGTGAATCATATCCCTCAAGAACTCAAGTGCTTCTTGTACTCTTCCAGTTCGACCGAGGCCGTTAATCAAAATATTGCAAGAGATGTTATTGGGACAAAGTCCTTTTCTGGTCATTTCTTCAAATAATCCTAATGCTCTATCAACAGCACCAGCTTGACAGAGTGCCTTAATCAGGCCATTATAAGTGATATTATCCAGAGGACACCCTCTAAATATCATTTCATTTACAAGCTTAAGAGCTTCTTGAATCTCATTCCTCTTTAAGAAGGCATTCGTCAATATATTATAGGTAACCGTATTAGCAGCCACTCCTCCTAATAACATGTCATGGTACAATCCCAAGGCCTGTTCCAGCTTATCATCCCTGGTTAGTCCATGTATTAAAGAATTGAATGTATATATGTCAGGCTTACATCCTTTTTCTGTCATTTCATTGTACATTTTCAGGGCTTCAGGAATTCTTCTTTCCTTACAAAGAGCGCATATGAGACAATTGTATCCCACTACATTCAGGTTGATTCCCTTCCCTGTCATCTCAGTCAAAAGACAATTAGCTTCATTTAGGTAACCCAGTTTGCAGAGTGCATCAATCAAAATTGTGTATGTGATCACATTTGACTTGCAACCATTATCTTCCATCTCATTTACCAAATCCCGTGCAGAGTGCAAATGCCCCTTCTTACAAAGTCCATAGATTAGTATGTTGTATGAAAAGACATCAGGCTTGTAGGGACTATCCAAAAGGCAACGGAACAGAGACTTTGCTTCATCAAATCGTCCGTTCATCACATATCCACTCAGCATAGTATTAAAAAGCACAACATCTGAACTGGGCATTTTGTCCCATAAAGCCCTTGCTTCATCAACTTTCCCCACCTTGCAGAGAGCATGAATCAGAACCCCATAAGAAAAACCATCAGGGGTAAACCCACGAAGAAGCATGCGGTCA
This sequence comes from Eucalyptus marginata, assembly GCA_014182565.1. Taxonomy (NCBI): domain Eukaryota; kingdom Viridiplantae; phylum Streptophyta; class Magnoliopsida; order Myrtales; family Myrtaceae; genus Eucalyptus; species Eucalyptus marginata. Next base: position 37,056,323 of record CM024592.1, on the reverse strand, counting down.
AAAAGTTTAGCTGCCTCATGAATCCGGTTGAACTTACACAAAACACCTAAAATGTCATTAAAGGTCTGAACATCGGGTCTGCAACCCATAAGGAACATCTCATCCAGTAATTTCAATGCATCATCAACTCTTTTTCTCTTGGAAAGTGCATGAATAAGAATTTGGTACACTGCCGAATTAGGCACACAGCCATGTCTTGTCATGTCTCTCAATAAAGAACATGCCGAATCCACCTCATTGATAAGGCAAAGGGCCCTCATCACCACAAAAAAAGTATAAACAGTAGGAGAAACACCTTTACTCAACATGTCATAATATACATTGGGTGCAAGATTTGGACAGTTCTCAGCTACTAGTATGTCCAAAACAACATTATATGACCTAAATGTTGGTTCACAAGAATATATACTCCTCATATCCAAGAGCAACCTAGTGGCTTGTCCAGGCAAACTAGCTCTTCCATAGTGTTTCATAATCATAAGAAAAAGGGACTCCCTAAAAGTAATCTGCTCTTCTTTCATTTGCAACAGCAGTCTATCAATAATCTTGAACTCTTTTGCTGCACCCAACTTATCAATCAAAATACAGTATACATCGAACGTGTGGGAATAGTTCTTCTGTGCACCTGCCCGCTCAAATAACTCCATTGACATCGGCACATCGATCGGAAGCACGAGCAATTTGCAAAGCTGATATGGCGAAATCCCCGTGAGCGACTTTCGTAGTTCTTCTAGATCGAAAGGTTTAAGTAACCTCTCCCACTCTGTCTCCTTCTCTGAATCTGACTCATGCATGCCAGGAAGAGTCCCAACCGAATGTACTTTCTCGGATCCCACCATACAAAGCGAACAACAAGCAGGCTCAAATAGAGACCAAAGAAGTTTGCCCCCGGATGGGGTGAGTCTAAACCTCTTTAACATTACTATTTTATTTCAGACCTGACAATATATGGACTCAACTAAACCATATGTCGGCGGCTCATACCTTTTCCTCACATATATGCATACAAGCAAATGCCGTCCGAGTTATTGCTACAGGATGCTGCCCCTCTGCCAGCCCACTGATCATCTGAAAGGTCAATCAAACCAGCAAATAATGAGTAATAATCACTAAAAAGTGCGGAAACCAGACCGTCACGCCTAGCGTACTAGAATGAACATCCGCAATGGAAATGACTTCGGCACTTCGTTATCAGAGTCCATAGCCATCAAAATTGCACATCAAGCGAGTCAAGTCACCCACAAAACCGATGAAAATCTGACCTTTGAATCGAAGCAATGACGAAAGTAAACAAAAAGAAGGATTTTTTTCCAGAGACAACAGTCGAGTCGTCTCTGAACCTCAATATCCCAGAAAAATTACATGCGGCAGTAGTCGTCCTCGGCATTTTCGTCAGTTGATTAAGCAGAAGAATTGCAAAGAATCCGAAAGATTACAGAGTTCACCGACGGACACAGGAGACCGATGAGGAAGGAGAGGAGGTGCTCCTAGGCCGGCGAGACTCCGACGAGGATCCGACGCCGAGATCGCTGCTATGAGACGACGAGCGCGGAGTTCGCACGAGAGCAGAAGACGCGGCGCCGACGGCGAAACTCGACCACTGGTGTCTTCATCGGCGGGACGACGACGACGTCGTCTTTAAGAGGCTCGATGAATGGGCCACGGGGTCTCGACGAGGAGGCGAAGGAGGCGTCCCTCGCTGAGACGGCGGTGGCCGTGGGGGTCGCGACCGTCGTGCGAGGCGGCGGCGGCGGCGGCGAGAATCACGCGGGGGAGGAAGGGAGTGCAAGGCTAGAGTCGGCGTGCCGCCCGGTACGGATTAGTGACTGGCGGAGAAGAGAGCAGTGCAATCAAATTCTAATTCTAATTATTTCAAAAAGAAAATATTCCACCAAACCTCGAATAATCAAGTTCTAAAAGACTCGAAATGTACAATGAAGCTTTAAATAATTTCGAATTCTGTATAATTATTTTCTTTCCATGACCACTCAATCAATTTTGCTAACGTGGTATATCGAAATTCAATATGACATTTTTGTCAATACTTTCAACATAATTGGATACGACCAAAAAAAAAAACATAATTGGATGACGTAACACCTACCTGTATTAGAAAAGGCAAATTTTCTTATAATGGAAAAAAATTCCAATGGAAATAACATAGCCCAACTTTTAGTCTTTTAAGTCGTTTTGCAATCAAGAATTTTATTTATGAGTTCCCATTTAAGTCGAGTGACATGTCATGTGATTTTTTTGAGGTGAATTAATTAATAGCAATGCTAGGATGATTACTCCGTCATTCTTTCCCAAGTAACGATGTTCTCTTGGTCATAAAATATTTCACAGAACAAAGCTAGTTACTTAGCGGATTTACAAGAGAAAAATAAGAAAAGTTTCACCTGTTATATATTGTTTGGATGCAACAATAAAGAATGGAATTATAATTTAGGAAAAGAAACGCTGCAGATCAACCAATAGTTTAATTCTTGTTATATTAACGATGCATTATTCAACGTATAAAGATTCATTTTTCTTACATTTAACTTTTCTTTCAAAATTTAAAGATTTGAAAAAATTAAGTTTTAAAAGAATTATGAAATACTTTATTTGTATAAAAAGATTAATTTATTAATCAGTACAAAATAATTGAACTATGATCCGCTGGATGTTGTGTACAACATAACAAAACTCTAACTATACAATTATAAATATGATTTGCTTTTTTTTTCCTTATAATTATTTGGGCTATCCACGAAAACACTAAATTGATACATTTATAACAAACTTACCAAAAACTAATTTTTTTAATTACGAAAAATCTCAAACTCAGACAATACGTGTGATAAATTTACCCTAAATGACCACAAAAAAATTCATACCGGTATACTTATGATAAATTTATTACAAATTAATTTTTTTTACTATAAAAACCCCCAAACTAATACATTTGGAGAAGAAGATGGGGAACTAAGTAGAAAAAAAATCTTGATCAATAAAAGGATAATAACTTAAATTCCTTGAATTTTGACTAAATGTATAATGTGATCCCCGAACCTTAATTTTGTTTAATGTAATCTTTAAACATTTTCACTGTTTAATATGGTATTTAAAATTTTGATATATGTTTGACGTAGTCTTTAAACTTTGCAATAATATTCAATATTGTCCTTTTATCTATTCAAATTTAAGGACAATATCGAAAATTTTCATATAATTGAGAGTTAATTAAATATGTATAAAAATTATGGGGATCACATTAAACAATTAAAAGTTCAAAGGCTACATTATATATTGAGTTAAAATTCAAGTCACATTGAATAAATAAAAATTCATGGACTACATTATATATTGGCTAAAATTAATGGACCTTTAAGTCATTTTCCCCTAATTAAAGGAAATGACAAGGTGGGCTTAGCTAGGTTTAATGAACTTTAGGTTTAAATGGGCTTGATGAACTGGGGCTCAACTAGAATCGGTAACATTGGGCTTCGGCCTTAGAAAGTTTGGGCTTGATTGGATTTCATGAGTCTGGGCTGAGGTTTATTTAGAGGAGTTTTGGTTTAATTCGATTTGGACAGATTGGGCTTAACTGTAGCCCTGGCCCTCAAAGCTCAATTTCGGTTAACCTGCGAGCCTCGGGTCCCTTTTTCGGACAAATAAATTAAAAAAAAAAAATATTGAAGAAAAAAGAATAAAGGAAAATTAAAAAAAAAAAATCAATATTAGGTTGTTAGATTTCAACATTATATTTAGCTTAATTTTATGTAGTTAACATAAGGTTTAGTTTAGAGGTTTTAGTGGTTACCTTGTATATAACTTAGGTTTAAATAGATTGATATTTTTGGATAATGAGTTGGACTTGATTTGAATTTATCTCATGGGATTGCTGTCTTGAGGCTTAATGACAAGGTCGAGTGTATTCTATACTTGGTGCTTTATTGAGTTTACTTTTCTAAGCTATATTTTTATCGCGTTGATTGTGACTATCAACTTTTCCTTGATTGTGCACTTATGCATGGATATCATTTGGTGGCATAAGATAATAAAATGGTTGAAGGTTGCAGGAATCATTTAGGTAACAAACCCATTTAGGTACTGAAAAAAATACTAGTTAGGTAATTAGTATAATCAATTCACCGACTCTAAATTTTCTAATTATATAAGAAGTAAGGTATACTCTCGCATCTCAATTGGTCTCTAGCCAACCTTTTTTAGGCTAACGGAAGCTCATTGTTAAGTTAAATTTAGATAGATTTATTCCAATTGAATATTTTCCATTGTAGCGCGAGGTAAGAATTTGGGAAGAGCCAATGCTATATGAGGACTAGGCATTACCTTTAAACCTATCATTTCCCTGACATGCCCATTCGCGTGATTAGGTCCTAATCTTGAAATCAAGATGTCCAATCGCTAGATTAAGCTTGAATATCAATAGTTATTTAATGATCAATTAAGCTTTTGATTATTTGTCATGGTTGAATTTATGATTAACAATTTAATTCTAGGTTTCAATTTAAGCTTTGTTTCACTAACTTAAAAAATAAGCATAGTGGATATCTTAATTAATGGTGTAATCAATCGATATACAATAATAAAACCGCATACTTTATTATTCAATTGTGGTCATTTCCTACATAATTATCGATGAAATCAAAATAGTCTAGAAGTCCGGATACTATGCAGTAGGCATCATAGCCGGCAAAGTAAGGACTCGAAACTTGATTGTACATTTTATGTTGAAAACTTAATTGCATTTTGTATGAAATGTTTAGGGCATTTGCTAATTTTACTGAAACAAGAAAGGTACTTTTCTCTTTAGACATTATGACGGTGAATAAAATGCGTTTTTAGAGAAAAGTGAGGTATTGATAAAACTTAAACCGCAACATTTAATTAGATTAAGCGTTGTTATTGAGAGTAACTAGATTTGACTTAAAAGAGCCAAGCAAGTAAAAAGTTCAATTTTTAGATGTTAACTAAGGAAGATATTACTTGCTTGGTACAATGGCAAAATTAATTAAGAAATAAGTATTTTATCAAAATGAATACTTCTATTAGCTATTAAGTACGATCATTCGATATCTAACTATCAAACAAGATCATATTTAAGGAAGATCATAAAAAAAAAAAAATCATAAACCTATTATACTTATATAAATTCGATCCTAAAACCTTTTAATAATTTACTAATTTAGTCTTTTCAATCAATTTTGATCAAAAAATGCCAACGTGGCGGTTCAGTTAACATTAATCATCCTATGTGGCATATCGGCACTCAAGTAAATAATTTTTTTAAAAATTTGCTTATTTTTCTTATATTTAGTTTATCTACTTGTTCTATTTTTCCTTTCCTTTTGAAAGGGAAAAAGATCAGAAAAAGGAAAAGAGATAGAAAAAATACTCCCTCCATCAATGGAATCAAGATTCATCTCCTGAGCATGTATCCTTTGCGTGTGTGCGTCTTAACATTTGATGACCTTTGTGGTGTGCACTGCCAGTAGATAATTACGATTATCGGTAATACCTAAATTAACAAGAAAATTAGAATAGATGGATCGATATCTCACCACAGCACTATTTTTCTGCGTATACTTTCTTCTCAAACAACGTAGCGTCTATAATTCTTTGAGCACTTGATCGATTAACATTCTTTGAACGCACGCAAGTCCATGTTCTGGGGTTGTATAGCGGTGATTCGAACTCATGCCTTGAGCGAAAGACGAGTATTTTTCTAACTCTTATTCAACGCAAAGGATCTTTTCATTATTGGAATGGAAAGGGCTGGAAATGGCTGGTGGCGATTTGTGTTGTTGGCATGAGCGCTTTCATTTTTAAGCAGTACAGTGACTATTGAGGATGCGCAAGATAACAAAATTTTAATGTAAATTGATTTTCCGTAAATGATTTTTCAATTTCTATTTTAAATCGGAAGTTTAAAATTTTGAAATTTCGATTTCTTCTTCAAATCTATTTATAAAATGAAATCTGTTCTAGAAATAGAAAAATCAAATTGCATTACCAAACGGATTGCATTCCAAATGTTTCCTAATGCAGAAATGCAGAGATAAATAGAAATGAAATTTTATCATACGCGCCCGAGTCTTTTCAGGCCTAAGTTTCCAAATCCTTAGTGCGCAACAGACCATCTTCTCTGCCAAAAAAGAAACAAGATAAAATTACCATGACATATCTCACCACCCGATATACCATTTGTATATTTCTAAGCAAGACTTCATATTGACTAGACCAAATTGTCCCTCCTTACAAGCTCATTTTTGGTGTCCTACTTAAAGTTCAGGTGATTTGGGTTGGAGTTGATTGCGCGTGTTCCGAATATTACTACGAAATTTGAGGTTTGGGAATGAGAATTTTAGAAAGAAATGACTTTTTCCTAAATATGGACGTAAAGATGATCAAGTATGCATTAGGGGACTTTTTTCTTCTTCTTTTTCCCGTATTGTAGAAGTAGGTCTGTTATTAAGTGATAAATAACGTATTTTTTTCCTACTTTTTCAATAGCGCCACCATCCCATCTAATCGGTCAGGACCCCGGGACCAACCATGACAATTACCAAACTACCCCTTACTCTCAATCCACACACTGCTTAAACCTTGCCGACCGTTGCCAGGCTTGATCACAATGCGACCTGGAGCTTGAAGGATCAATGGTTGAACCTAGGCATGAAATAGCATATAAACAAATACAAGAGATATCAGACCTAGTAGGAGGGAAGGGAATTCGGAAAAAAAAAAAAAATAAATTTTAAGAATAATTATCCAAAGAGCCTACAACCTATTGTACAGTATCCAATTCAGTTTTAATTTTATTAATTATGACGATTTAGTCATACACATTTTGATAATTTGCTGATATAATCATTCCGGCAAATTTTGGCACGAAATCACTTATTTGAATATCAACCACCTTACGTGACATGATTGACACATACAAGAATGATTTTGGAATATTTAAAAATGACTTTTTTATTCCCTTTTTAACCTTTTGGTGGTTGGCAACTCTAGAAAAGGGGAAAAAAGGAAAAAAAAAAAAAAAAGAGGAAAATTTTAAAAATTCAAAAATTATCAATATTAGCCCTAGCCATGCCACACGGGGATTAGTGCTGATTAGACTATTATGTTAGTAATTTTCCGTCTAAATTGGCCGAAAGAACTACATTAGCAAATAATAAAAAAGTTTAGCACTAAATCGGCATGAATTGAACAAATTTAGAATTAAAAGTGACTGTCGTACAATAGCTTTTAAGACTTATAATTTTCCTAATAAAAAAATGTGTTAGGTGGACTCGCGACAAGAACTATATCATGAAGGAGATTCCTTCCATTGAGTTTTTACGGGACCGATAAAGTGCAAAACTAGATGCAAGAGTTCATTTATTCCGTCGCCGGTTCAACCAGCGCAAAGTAAATTGACTTCTACATCATACAAACAACTTTTGTGTCCACAATTGTTTGCATTTGAAGTGAGTAACGCCTAAATAAAATCATTCATTTGGTTTTCTCTTTTTGTTTGCCTCTTGTCCTGACCAAGTTTCAAAAGAGGAAATGGATTCATCCGTCACTCAGACATCATTTGATGCTTCCTAGAAATCGTTTTTTCGATACCCACAGATAACAGAGAACAAATTTCTGTTACAAAAGAATATTAGTGAGGCATCCCCCATTTGACCAACCTAAAATCTGAACAGGAAAAGCCAAACTCAAATTACAAAGGAGGACTTCAGAATTTAAATGAAGGAATCAAGCAAAAAAATGTAACACGAACATGTAGAACCACTCAACACAATAAATTAGTACGGAAACTGTTTATTTCGAATGATGAGGAAAAAAATCATTCAAGTATACCTATTGCTCAGGCAACCATTCTAATTCTAGCTCTATCTCTCCAGATTCGACATTCTGAAGCTTAAGCAAGACCTCCTGCTTCACCTTCCCATCGACTATGTTGACCGTGCTGTCCGATAGGAGGGCATTGTCATGAGATTTAAGCCACTTCCCAATCTGCATGTCTCCAAACATTCCAGCATCTCCAAAAGCCATTGCAGATGTTATCATAGGTTGGAGATCTACCTCTGCCTCTCCCATGATGTCGTCAGCTGAAAACGTGTCGTGATCAAATACCCGCTGCAGAAGTATGGAGATAATTCTTAGTATGGCACAGTGCGTTAAAAATTTTCTGTGGATATTCTAGCGAAAATGCTTGTGGAAAAATAGCAGAAATTAAAGTAATTTGTGTGATTCATGGAAAACCATTGCGCGAAACTTATCCAGAGCTGCAATTCCAAGAAATTTATAGCAACATGTATGGTGTGTTCAAAAATAGGATTTAGCCCTTGGTGATCCAAAGATTTTCAAAATTGTATCAGATGATAAACAAGGTAAATAGAATGCATTCCCCTAAAAAAAAGGCTAAAACGGCAGGGATCATATCCAAACCCACAATAGATGTAAATGTCATGACAAATAGAAGATACCAAACAGAAGGATAATTCTGAAAGAATTCAATCTAGCCATATCGTCAAATGCCATTCAGACACCAAATTAAAATGTCATAAAGATGACGAAGCAAAAAAAAAGAGATAGACCTGAAGTTTTAACAAGTCAGGTCTATAATGGAAGCAAAAGGAAATACTCTGAAGGTACTGGGATAACCAACTACACTCCTCTTCTCAAGGATTTGCTTCGTGATTGTTTAACTACCAAAAGGGAATAAAGTTAACAGAAAACTTACCAACTTCAGAGGCCCAAAATCCTGAGGAACAGAGAGCATGAGCTCCTGATTCCAAACTGGATTCAAGTTGCTCTTGACTACATTAGTTTGAGCTGTCTGAAAACAGAATTCACACATTGTCAATAACCTCATGCCCTAAAAAAACCTTAACTCAAAAGCAGAACAGGATTACACAAAGAAGCACACACAAGACCAAAACCTGACAAGCAATAAAACAAAGGTATCTGCCACCACCACATGGGATTAAGATCTGGCACTTGCTTGAACCATCATTTAAAGAGATGATTGAGAAATGATTTATTGCAGTATGTAATTCACACAAGATAAAGATATTCAAGGCATTAACTATTGTGTCATAAGTCAAAACAGAGACAACAACTAACCTGCTGCCCGAGATTCAAGACAACATAAGGATCACTTGACAGCATGTCTCTGATGGCTAAATTTGTACCCTTTATTACTTTCACCTTCATTAAACCGATAAACTCTACCATGCCTCCCTGTAAAACAATTTGCATCACAGCAAGAACCAGCTGCCATTACCAAATGAAGCACCAAATACCAATAAAAGAACCATTTGCTTATAGACGATCTAGAATATCAATAAATAAACCAATAATCATGAAAAGTG